>OX183134.1:42102077-43302077 GCA_945261195.1 Cryptosula pallasiana
AAACTGTAGCATTCTCAGTTTAGCATACTGTAGCACGGAGAAACCCAAGTGTACTGGAACATTCATAGTTAGCTGAAATGATGGTGATACTGATTAGCAAAGTAAACTTGTGGAATATAAATTTTGAATTGCAAAATAATTGTTTTAAAACTTACTAGCTTTTTACAGGTTACGATTTCATAAAAATCATCTGCTATCTCTTCCATGGCGATAAATTTGTTTCCTCTGATACGAAATGAAGCTTTTCTGGCACCTTCGATGAACTTGATGGTGGTATGTTTTTCTTTATCAGTGATTGTTTTTCCATAAGCAGCATTTCCTACCAACTTGCTAGTAGTAGCGAGTAATTCTTGACTAGGGTCTGCATCCCCCATTCTCCTAGCGTCTGAAACCGATGTTCCAAAAGCTTCAAAAGCTTTTCTAGGAATATATTCTATTAGCTGATAAACTTTGGTGACTTTCAATCCTTGTTTCAAGTACCATTTCAACAAAGGACTCATTAGCAATATCTTATCTCCGTACATACTTCCAACTAATGAGCGTTGAGGAGTCTTTAAAAACCCTTCGGCTTCAGCAAAGACTTTCATTTCATCGCTCAAGTGTTCTCTGGTTAACATCGTATTTTTAAAAATCGGAGGCATTTCGGAGAACTTTTCTTCCTCTTCCTCAGGAACTTCGATGTCACATTCAACAAATCCGAAGAATTCTTCTGATTGAACTCTCTCCAACACTTCTTCTTGATTCAGCTTTTTTTCAAGTATTTTTGGGTAGAAAGAATTGTAAAACGTGTTGACAAATTTTTGTAAATTTGTATGAGTTTTTACACGATTCATCCAGTCACACTCCCAAATCGAGATTACGGTGTAACCTAATGCTCGAAGATATTCTTCATTTTCCATCGTAGTTTTAAACAGATTTGCTTTTGATTTTCTTCCAGTAGCTTGAAGCTCTTGTTCTTTAGCGTTGTTATAAGAGCAGTCGTGTCCATGCCAAAAACATCCGTGGAATTGAAAGACATGACGATTTTCAACACAGAAACCATCAACTGGTAATCCTCGCTGTCCGAGAGTAACTTCTCCTCCATTGAGCTGATGTCTGATATTGATTTTTTTTGAGAACATTTGGAACTGTAACCAGCTATGAGCTATCTTGCTAAATTTTACTGGTTCAGCGACAAAGGAGTTTTCGATTTTTCGTCTTCGAGGATAGCCAGTAGGCATTGATTGCATCATACACCATAAATAGAGCGCATTTGCATCAACCCCATAGATTCTATCACAAATCTTTGCTTCTTTTCCCAACCAATGTTCTCTAATTTTAGTTATACCTTTTTCGTGATATCTATGCATCACTAGACTTGGTCCACCAACTATATTTTTCTTTATTAGAGGATAAAGTTCTGCATTGCAGTTGTCAAGCAGACAAATTGGGAGAGTCTGACGAAACGAGTTACCAAGTTCATCAAAATTCAAGTATGTAGAGAGGTATGGAGGGGGTGGTTGAGGTGCTTTGTTAAACATCCATCGAATCGCTAATCCTGGTAAAGATATACCATCTTTTAACATATCAATCCCATGCTCTCTGTAGATTGATCTTTGTCTTTCCAACGCTTGAACAAATGGTTTTACATCCAAGTTGTTGTACCATTTTAAAAAATCCCTCATTGTCTTCATGTCGTTATTTTTCCATGCTTCTTGACAAATTATGTACTCTTCTTCACTGATATTCTTTTGTTTTAAAGAACTGTAAAAAGCTTCTCTTGGAGGTAGATGTTCTTGATTAAGTTGTTCCAAGTCTTTCATCCATTCATAAGGAAAAAATCCTTTTCCGGCTTCACATTTGTATGCTTTGAGATACATTTCATAGCTATATCCAGGAGCAATGAAGTTTGTGCAATCTAAAAACAAAAAAGATCCTATTCCGATAACAGGCATCTTGGTTCCTTTTTTTATAACAAAATCAAAATCTGTGTCGGAGACATCTTTCAATTTTTGAAGCAGTTTTCCTTTCATCACATTGACATCATAAGTCTGTGAATTGAAACCTAGAATAGGGAGTTTTTTCATATAGCTGTACAAATCATCCAGAACTTTTTCAGCTCCTGTTCTACGTCTGAAACGATTTTTTTCAAAATCACTACGAAACTTTTCTTCAGCTTCTTCCAGTCGTTGTAATTCACCTTCTATCTGTTTTATGATTCGCGAAAACTGTTTTTCCAATCGGCTATATGATTCTTCACTAATATCATCCAAGTATTCAATGAACTTTCCAACGCATTCATCATCATCCCCATTATTGACAATACAACGCGGGTTGTTGAAGCCTGGTACGTTTGAACAAATTGAAATACTTAAAAGTTTATGCTCATTCGTGTAAATGGTTGTGTCTGTATCTCGATCTTTTTCGCAATTAGGTAACAAACACTCTATGTCAAATGTTGCAAAAAACGGATAGTATCTCAAGGAATCATCTGACCCGATATCTATCCCGAATTGAACCTTCAGTTTGTCGAATATTGTAGCAGTAGGACTGTATTGCCCTCCAGAAAACTGCATAGTTGTTGCCTCTGAGATTGAACATCTGTGTCTTTTCAGATTCCCCAATCTATCATAACAAGTAGAACAGGTTGGACATCTGTAGGCTTTGACATATCCTTCCAAGTTTGTAATAAGACTGAAGTGATTGATATAAAGATCCAAATATAGATTCTCCTTATAACTGGAGTTTGAATTCCAAATAACTGTTGAAGTCATATCATCATTTAAAGAAAACACTGTTATCTTCAGTTGAAATGCTCGCTCCAAAAGCAATAAATCAGCTTCTGTCACTCCTTTCCCATCACACCTTTTACCACTATCACCATAGATGAAACTATGATATTGTTGTTGGTACTCCTTCACCTCCTTAATTATCGGATCTTTTGCAATTCCACCGTTTTTTTGTAGTTCTTTGTGTAATGCTAGACATCTAAAAAAACAAAGATTGTCGGTAATTCGTTTTCCTTTTGTGTTTTTTAACATGGTTCGTATGTGTCTGTTGTTAAGGAGGTGAGAGGGTAAATGCTCCGGTGGTGATCCAACTTTTCCCATTCCGAGTAGTTTGTAGAAATAAAACGAAATGTTTGTGATCAACATCAATCTCCAAGTCGTATTTGGTCTCCGTCTCAAGCTATTTGTACGATGATCAGTCTCCATAACATCAACAAAGAAGTCATCAAGATCTCCTTCAGTTTCAATCAGTTTAGCTTTTGGATATACAGTAGCATTGTTTGATGATGAGTGAAAGTATCGGAGTTCACCATCATTTTTATTTTCTAGTATACAACCTACGCTACAGTTGACTTTTGCTCTCGAGCTCAATTGTCTCCAAACTTTTTTTAGCAATTCTAACACTCTTGAATCATGATAGTCATTTTGGTAGGTATCAGCTTGGTCTCTTGGAATCCCATCCCAAAGTCTTACATTTAAAAGTTCTATGACTTTTCCAGCTCTATGTTTCGTTTTCATAGCTCCCCAATATCTAGCTATCAAATCATCCCATTCTTCATCTTGAAAAGTTGGAGCTGTGCTATCATCAACAATACCTAGGGTTGATGCTCGGGTAGGTCTTTCAATATTTAAATCTTCCATTTCTTCTTCTTGTTCTTCCTCTTGGGCTTCTTCCTCTTCTTCTTCTTCTTCTTCTTCATTTTCTATCATTGGATCATTCTCATTTTCTTCAACTATCTCCTCCACAACCGGCTCTATATCTTGAGCTATTATGCTAGTCTTTGGTGGTGAAGGCTCAGCACCAAAGCCTATTTGATTGATTGTTTCATCGGGTAAACGAAAACAAATGAGATTTTCTTCTAACCATTTCCAATTGGGGGAAATTTCAGGGTTTTTTTCTTCTACATTCCCCTCCTGATAATTTAAACTTTGTCTACAATAGAAATGTTAACACATAATAGTTGTTCTATAAAACATTCACATACATTTTACATAAAATGTAACAGAAGAAAAAAATGACTTAAACACTACTATCAATTAATTTTTAAAATGAAATTAGGAAAAAAGACTCAAACATTATTATTAGTTAAGTTTTTAAAACTTACTGTATACTATGACATGAATTCCCAACTCCCTCTTTTACATTAATTCTCTGATATTCTGAGTCCTGTCTACAATAAAGAGATAACGCATTATTTTTGCTGATTCATGAGATGAGTATAAGAAAAAAGCAAAAAAATTACTCTACTAATGTTATTAATTTATGATTTTAAAAACTTACTGCTTATCAAAGGCTATTGTATTTTCAGTAGTTGCTGAAACTTGAAAAGTCGAAGGTTTGTCTTGAAAAGCATTTTCAAGTTCCATCTCCATTTCATTTTCATATTCAGCATTGCTTTCATCATTCATGTATTCATTATCAGCGTTTGAAAAACCGATATCATTTTGATTTTTCATGAGCCATTCCCATTCCTTATGTATGTCTACATCAGTATCATCCTCTTCTGTTTCCATAGCACTATAATAACAATAAAATCATTACTTTTTAATAGAAGTGACAATAGCACATAAAAAGGTAAGTTAAATGTCTCAGCTAATATATTTTACCTTGTGAATAAAACTCCTAGTAGTCAGTTGGTATATTATATAGTAGATGTTGAGGCTTCAGTTACTGTTGTTAGAACGAGTGATTTATTATGTGAAAGCATTACTTTTTAAGTAGACAAAAACTTAAGTGAGATAATTAAGTCGTAGCTTCAATGAAAATTTTCAAATTCACACAGAAAAACTTTTAATAGTCGTTGGATGTAGTAGTAGATGTTGCTCCTCCGATCACTGTTGTAGAACTGGATGCTTTCTGTGTGAAAACAGTGGCTCTTAAATAGGTAAAGTTGCACTGGTTGAACTCTATGAATACCAACCTTCTTTATAATATAACTATGAATCAGAATCTTGTCCACGCGAAAACCAATGCTTTCGCGGGAATAAATAATTTATTTTCACGCGAATAGAAACTGTTGCTTTCGCGGGAATACAAATTTTATTTTCACGCGGATACAAACCAATGCTTTCGCGGGAATAAAAACTTTATTTTCACGCGAATGGAAACAGTTGTTTTCGCGGGAATACAAATTTTATTTTCACGCGGATACAAACCAATGCTTTCGCGGGAATAAAGACTTTATTTTCACGCGAATGGAAATTGTTGTTTTCGCGGGAATAAATAATTTATTTTCACGCGAATACAAACTTTTGCTTTCGCGGGAATGCAAATTTTATTTTCACGCGAATACAAACCAATGCTTTCGCGGGAATAAAAACTTTATTTTCACGCGAATGGAAACAGTTGTTTTCGCGGGAATAAATACTTTATTTTCACGCGAATGGAAACCGTTGTTTTCGCGGGAATAAATAATTTATTTTCACGCGAATACAAACTGTTGCTTTCGCGGGAATGCAATTTTTATTTTCACGCGGATACAAACCAATGCTTTCGCGGGAGTAAATACTTTATTTTCACGCGAATGGAAACCATTGTTTTCGCGGGAATAAATAATTTATTTTCACGCGAATACAAACTGTTGCTTTCGCGGGAATGCAAATTTTATTTTCACGCGGATACAAACCAATGCTTTCGCGGGAATAAATACTTTATTTTCACGCGAATGGAAACCGTTGTTTTCGCGGGAATAAATAATTTATTTTCACGCGAAAGCATTGGTTTGTATCCGCGTGAAAATAAAATGTGCATTCCCGCGAAAGCAAAAGTTTGTATTCGCGTGAAAATAAATTATTTATTCCCGCGAAAACAACGGTTTCCATTCGCGTGAAAATAAAGTATTTATTCCCGCGAAAGCATTGGTTTGTATCCGCGTGAAAATAAAATTTGTATTCCCGCGAAAGCAACGGTTTGTATTCGCGTGAAAATAAATTATTTATTCCCGCGAAAACAACGGTTTCCATTCGCGTGAAAATAAAGTCTTTATTCCCGCGAAAACATTGGATTGTATCCGCGTGAAAATAAAATTTGTATTCCCGCGAAAGCAACAGTTTCTATTCGCGTGAAAATAAAGTATTTATTCCCGCGAAAGCATTGGTTTGTATCCGCGTGAAAATAAAATTTGTATTCTCGCGAAAGCAACGGTTTGTATTCGCGTGAAAATAAATTATTTATTCCCGCGAAAACAACGGTTTCCATTCACGTGAAAATAAAGTCTTTATTCCCGCGAAAACATTGGATTGTATCCGCGTGAAAATAAAATTTGTATTCCCGCGAAAGCAACAGTTTCTATTCGCGTGAAAATAAAGTATTTATTCCCGCGAAAGCATTGGTTTGTATCCGCGTGAAAATAAAATTTGTATTCCCGCGAAAGCAACAGTTTCTATTCGCGTGAAAATAAATGATTTATTCCCGCGAAAGCAACAGTTTCCATTCGCGTGAAAATAAAGCATTTATTCCCGCGAAAACAACTGTTTCCATTCGCGTGAAAATAAAGTTTTTATTCCCGCGAAAGCATTGGTTTGTATCCGCGTGAAAATAAAATTTGTATTCCCGCGAAAGCAACAGTTTCTATTCGCGTGAAAATAAATTAATTATTCCCGCGAAAGCATTGGTTTTCGCGTGGACAAAATTCTGATTCATAGTTATATTATAAAGAAGGTTGGTATTCATAGAGTTCAACCAGTGCAACTTTAGCTATTTAAGAGCCACTGTTTTCACACAGAAAGCATCCAGTTCTACAACAGTGATCGGAGGAGCAACATCTACTACACTTTCCATTGCAACTACTAGAAACTTTCTCTTTATAAAAGGTAAAATTTAAAACTTATTATTTCCTACCTAACAAAGAGCAAAATTAGTTTAGCTATAATGTAAAGTATGAAATAAATAATCTTTTAGTTCCACATGAAAAGCTGAAGTATATGTTATTTCTTTCTTTTTTAGAACACTATGGAGAATTTTTCTGCTTCTTACACGGATTTAAAGCCAATCGAAAACAAACAAAAAACGTTCAAAACACCCAAAAGAAAAAACTCTAACTCTGTCACAAAAGAAGCAGCGATAAAGAAACGAGCTCTTCCAAAACTGGTTTTACCCACAACATCAAACAATATGGAACAAAAAGAATTGCTCACTGATGCTGACAGAGCTCTCCAGATGGCCAAATCTCTCCAAAAATGGAAGACATGTGATTTGAAAAAGATTGGAGGGTTTCTTACACTAGCATCACTTCCTGTTCCATCAGTTTTGCAAATCGTTTCTATTGAGCAGAGTACTGGTGCATACGGAAACTACTACATTCTCACTTATCTTGATAATTCAACTGGAGCGAATTTTCAGAAAGTCGTTTGTCCAAGTAGAGTAGTTGAAAGCTTCAATGTTGATAACTACCCATTACCTTTCAACATTTTGTACTTGGGTGAGATGGAAAACTCAAAAAAACCAGAGACTACTTACTACAATGTCAAACGTATCAGTACAAAACGATTAACCACAATGGAAGCTACTGCTGAAGCTGAAAAACTGAGAAAAATGAGTGAAGAAGAACTCAAACTCGCTTACGACATCGATTATCTCAGTAATTTCAAAGATTGTTCCATTTTTGCTTACATCGAAGTTGTAGAAAGATTCATTCCTTTCCGATTCAATGGAGAAGAATCCATTGTAAATTGCATTCGTTATGTCACTGAAAAGAATGGAAAAAGAGAGACGAGAACGCTTTTACTACCAATCAGATATAACGAGGAAGCTAAAAGATGTGCACCTGGTGTGATGATTTACAAAGGAAAAAAACAGAGTAAGAATGGAAATCCTATTCCATACCACAATGTTGTCTTCATTTCTTCAACCAACGCTAGTGATTGGGAGCAATATTGCACACAAACAAGTTCCAATGAGCTGCTAACAAAAACGAATAATGAGGATGAAGTTCTTAAGGAATTCCTAGAAAACGAATTACAAGATTTTGATGAACCACTTGGTGTTGATGGTATGTAAACTCAATATCAAATGCTGACAACAGGTAGTCTCAAGCGGATAATGAATGAATAAAAAAAAAAGCCTGTGTAATCATTGTCATTACAAGTTGTACTGTTTTGTATTACTTACTATTTACCGACTCTAACTATATTATATGGAAAGATTTTCCCTACTTATTATACAATAAGTCTATATAATCATATAATAATTCATAGAAAAGTCTAAAGGTTCTCAGGTGATTAACTCACCAAAAGTTCCGGTTTTGCAAAACATTTGAAGATCTTCCTATCCTAAGCATTATACGAGTGACTGTACTTTTTTATCCAGTTGAAATATCTAAAAACTTCAGTAACTTAGTATTTACTGACTCTAGCTATATTATATGAGATTTTCCCTACTTATTACATAATAAATGTATATATTCACATATTCTTTCATTTTTAATCACTGTATTTATTCAATGTAGATATATTTCCTCTCTCTCCTCTCTCTCAAGATATCGTATGACTCGGAATTACAAAAAATTATCAAACCTTAAATGGCTCACATTCAAAATCTAGACATCCTATGAGTTATAATTATGTATACAATTATGTAAAAAATTATCATAACTTAAATGCCATACATTCAAAATCTATATACCATATAAGTTCAAATTAAGTAAAATAATAATCAAAACTCGAATGCCACTTAAATACCTAAAAATCTCTCTCCTCTCTCTCCTCTCTCATCTCCCATCTCTCCTCTCTCCTCTCTCCTCTCCCCTCTCTCTCAAGATACCATATGAGTTCGAGTTATGTAAAAAAGTTATCAAAACTTGAATGCCATACATTCAAAATCTATATGCCATATAAGTTCAAATTAAGTAAAAAACTAATCAAAACTCAAATGCCACTCAAATGCCACTCAAGTACCCCTCAAGTAAAATACAATATAAACTCGGCGAATTCATCCAACGCCGTAACCCATTGTCTCAACTCCAAGATCAAATCCACAAAAAAACACTTGGTAGGGAGATCTGCTCATATATTACTACTGCCAATCATAGTCTGGAATTAGCTGTTCATGATGCAGTTTCTGAGGTAGCTGGTACAAATCAGTTTAAGATCTTCATGGATTCACTGTACAAACTAT
This sequence comes from Cryptosula pallasiana, assembly GCA_945261195.1. Taxonomy (NCBI): domain Eukaryota; kingdom Metazoa; phylum Bryozoa; class Gymnolaemata; order Cheilostomatida; family Cryptosulidae; genus Cryptosula; species Cryptosula pallasiana. Next base: position 42,111,180 of record OX183134.1, read on the forward strand.
ATCACCGATCTAGCAAGTTGTCAGCAGAGCTCAAATCTTGTGCTGCCGCTGTAGGAAGTGAAGTTAAGAAGATAGGCAGAGTGCTAGATACTCGTTGGAGTGCCTCTTCGCTCCACACAGTAGAAGCTGTGTGGACCTCCCATCACGCTCTAGTGGAGCATTTCAAATCGAAATGTGGATCAAGAGATGCTGCCATGTTTAAAGGCCTTGAAGACACTATTACCAGCGTAAACTTCATCATCAACTTAGGTGTTATGTTGGATGCATTGAAAGAGATTTCTGCTCTTAGTCTCAGCTTGCAAAACCAAAATGTTTCCTTGGTTGTTGCCCATCGTCTCATAGACCAGACAATAAAGGCTTTGGAGTCATTTGTTGACCAACCGGGTAGATTTCAGCGAGAAGCTGAAATGGCTGTTCAAAGTGGTGAGTTTAAGAGGCATGATGTTAGTGGCAAACGGGTAGGTGCCATAAAACCTGGTCAGTTTTTTCAGTCTCTGAGCAATTCTTTCAAAAACCGGATGCTCACAATCGCATCCAGGAAAGGGGAAAAGAGTGCCACATCTGTGAAAAACTCGAATGCGTACAAGGAGTTGCTAAACGATGTGCCAGTATTAGATTCCACTACATGGCCATTAGATTATGACAGCCAGGGTTCATTTGGTGTTAGCGAAGTTATGTCTTTGTGTGACAGGCTAAAGATAGCAGAAAGGGAGCCAGTGTTGGTGTCGTGCAACATGTTTAAGGCAAGAGGAGGAAGGGAGCTAGAAGGAGAGTTGAAGGAAGTAAAGACCGCCATGGAGTGTGTGCCTGTGAGCACTGCAGAATGTGAAAGAGCATTCAGTTGTATGAACCTGATTTTGGATGACACTCGGAATCGCCTTGAGCTTGTGAATTTGTCGGCATTGATGACCCTCAGTATACTTGGACCATCCATTCAGAAGTTCAATCCGCAGTAGTATGCCACCAATTGGCTCAAGAGGGGTAGGCATAACGCCGACGATGTTACTTCTGTGAAAAGAAAGCCTAAAGAAGAGGATAACTACTACATGCACTTACATTCGCTGCTTTAGACATTAATGTACACTCTCATGGACTACATATATGCATGTATAATATATACTCTCATGGACTACGTATATACATGTATAATAGATACATCACACCTTTTTCATAATCACCATTTAGTTTGATTTGGACTTTTCTTTTGCATTGTTATATATATATTGTTTTGCAAAATGAAATATGTGTAAATTGCACATGCGTTGTTAGGAGTTGATCAGCTGTTACAACACCATAGGTAATTTAATTTTTAAGACTATCACACCACCTTGTAGTTAACTCAGTTAGATCAGATTCGACATTTGTATATCACTTTACAAACTGAGATTAATGTTTGGTAGTAAGTCTCTTTACTCCAGAATAGCTCCAAATTGCTTGTTTCCGCGCAAATAAAGTTAAAAATTTTCGACACGCGGGAGGGCGCTCCGCCGCCCCTCCCGCACCCTCTCCGGTGCGGGCCTGCGGCCCGCAGTCGGGCCTTCGGCCCAAGTATCGCCACGCCTCCATTGCCGAAATGCAGAGTACCCCCAAAAAACCGGAGCCACTTCTAACACTGACCAAAACCAATGTAATACATGCTTATTTCATCGCAGTTTTGAAAATGGATGTGCAGTTTGAGAGCACGTAAAAAAATTGTTTGGATTTGATGAGCTTTCACAAAAAGTTGGGGAGCAAACAGTAACAACATACTTCTGGTTCTATTCAGGAAGAGTGTGACATTGCTTCACTGTAGTTTGTCCCAAGGATACAACCCTTCTGTTCAATAAATCACTTCTGGCAAACCGCAAATAGCAGAAGAAACAGGAAAAGAAAGAATGAATATTAGCTCTAGAAACTTCTCTAGCTTCTTTGTTACGCCAACATTTATTACAACTTTGTTTATTTGATTATGATCTCCCAGATAAAACTGAAAAATTATTATATTTTACAGACAAGAGAAGAATATGCAAACAATGAACTGGGGTCAAACAAGAAATTAGAAAGAGGCAAAAATAAATATTATCTCTAGATGTTATTTGTTGTAATGAAACAAAATAATAAAATTATGCATTCCACTGTTATGTATAAGTAGTAATATATGAGCAGATCTCCCTACCAAGTGTTTTTTTGTGGGGTTGAATTCCAGGGTTAATGCAATGGGTTACGGCGTTGACTAGAGTCGCCGAGTTAATATTGTATGGCATTTAAGTGGCATTTAAGTGGCATTTAAGTTTTGATAATTTTTTTACTTAATTTGAACTTATATGGCATCTAGATTTTGAATGTATGGCAGTTAAGGTTTGATAATTTTTTTTTACATAATTCTAACTTATCTGGCATCTAGATTTTGAATGTATGGCATTTAAGTTTTGATAATTTTTTTACATAACTCGAACTCATATGGCATCTTGAGAGAGAGAGGAGAGAGGAGTTATATCTACATTGAATAAATACATCGAATAAAAATGAATCAATATATGATGAGAGAGAGAGTTTTGATAATTTTTTTTACATACTTTGAACTCTTATGGCGTCTTGAGAGAGATAATATATATGGATATATTTATGTTTACATTGAATAAAAATAAAACGATGTATGACTATATACAAATATTACATAATAACAACATTGAATGCTATAAAATATATTGGAAAACTTCTAACATAATTTCAAACATGAAAATAGATGAAGCTAAATATTCATCTATTTGTTATCGATATTTATAAGGATGATGAATGATTTTCTGTATTATATATAGATATAAACATGTTATATATAGTTATAGTAACTGTTGTAAAAAGAAGTTTATTATGAAGGCTTTTATTTAAGCCAAAGTAGGTTCGGTAGATACCCCATCAGAACACACTCGTCTTTTAGCATAAAAATATGTGAGTCCTCGCTTTACTTGACTGTATGTCAACATTTTTTTATCCTTTACTACAAATCCTCGATTTTTACCCACAAACGACTTTTTTTGTGTTCAATACATTTAGATAACTGTCTTTGTTCAATTGATTAATTCGTTTGTTCAAACCTTTTGAGCTAAACTTGTTTCCTTTTTCTCCCCAGCAGTAATAGGATTTAGAGTTAAGCGCAACAATTCCATCTCCGGTAAATTCCTCTTTAAACAACCCGGGTGTTCTTTTTCCATGTTTTAGTACTTTCTCACAACAGTCTCGCATGCTCCATTCTAAACCCATTGTTTTGATTCTTAAAAACTCATCCCTATGTTTGTCACAGTATGGTCGTGGAAACCAATCACCATATTCATTGTAAAACTCTTTTTTCATACTTGGTTTTACCTTTGTTTCTAATGTTCCGCTCAGCGCCATGTATGCGCTATCTGTATACATTTCAACATACTGGAAATCACTTCTGTCAATATATCTATAAATAAAAAGATTGTTTCGATTATTTGGAAGTTTGTCTACTGTTTAAGTTAACTATAAGGTTTAATAGTAGGGAATTAAGTTTTACTTACTTATGCATAATAATAGTAGGGAATTAGGTTTTACTTACTTATCCATAAAGTCGTAGTAAAACTGTAGCATTCTCAGTTTAGCATACTGTAGCACGGAGAAACCCAAGTGTACTGGAACATTCATAGTTAGCTGAAATGATGGTGATAATGATTACCAAAGTAAACTTGAAGAATATGAATTTTGAATTGGAAAATAATTGTTTTAAAAACTTACTAGTTGTTTATAGGTTACGATTTCATAGAAATCACCTGCTATCTCTTCCATGGAGATGAATTTGTTCCCTCTGATACAAAATGAAGCTTTTTTCGCACCTTCGATGAACTTGATGTTGGTGTGTTTTTCTTTATCAGTGATTGTTTTTCCATAAGCAGCATTTCCTACCAACTTGCTAGTAGTAGCGAGTAGTTCTTGACTAGGGTCCGCATCTCCCATTCTCCTAGCGTCTGAAACTGATGTTCCAAAAGCTTCAAAAGCTTTTCTAGGAATATATTCTATCAGCTGGTAGACTTTGGTGACTTTCAATCCTTGTTTCAAGTACCATTTCAACAAAAGGGCTCATTAGCAATATCTTATTTCCGAACATACTTCCAACTAATGAGCGTTGAGGGGTCTTTAGAAAACCTTCGGCTTCAGCAAAGACTTTCATTTCATCGCTCAAGTGTTCTCTGGTTAACATCGTATTTTTAAAAATCGGGGGCATTTCGGAGAACTTTTCTTTCATTTCCTCAGGAACTTCGATGTCACATTCAACAAATCCAAAGAATTCCTCTGATTGAACTCTCTCCAACACTTTTTCTTGATTCAGCTTTTTTTCAAGTATTTTAGGGTAGAAAGAATTGTAAAGCGTGTTGACAAATTTTTGTAAATTTGTATGAGATTTTACACGTTTCATCCACTCACACTCCCAAATCGAGATTATGGTGTAACTTAGTGCTCGGAGATATTCTTCATTTTCCATCGCAGTTTTAAACAGATTCGCTTTTGATTTTCTTCCACTAGCTTGAAACTCTTGCTCTTTAGCGTTGTTATAAGAGCAGTTGTGTCCAGGCCAAAAACACCCGTGGAATTGAAAGACGTGACAATTTTCAACACAGAATCCATCAACTGGTAATCCTCGCTGTCCGAGAGTAACTTCTCCTCCATTGAGCTGATGTCTGATATTGATTTTTTTTTAAAACATTTGGAACTGTAACCAGCTATGAGCTACCTTGCAAAATTTTACTGGTTCAGCAACAAGGGAGTTTTCGATTTTTCTTCTTTGAGGATAACCAGTAGGCATTGATTGCATCATACACCATAAATAGAGCGCATTTGCATCAACTCCGTAGATTCTATCACAAACTTTTGCTTCTTTTCCCAACCAATGTTCTCTAATTTTAGTTATACCTTTTTCGTGATATCTATGCATCACTAGACTTGGTTCACCAACTATGTTTTTCTTTATTAGAGGATAAAGTTCTGCATTGCAGTTGTCAATCAGACAAATTGGGAGAGTCTGTCGAAACGAGTTACCAAGTTCATGGAAATCCAAGTATGTAGAGAGGTATGGAGGGGGTGGTTGGGGAGCTTTGTTGAACATCCATCGAATTGTTAATCCTGGTAAAGATATACCATCTTTTAACATATCAATCCCATGCTCTCCATAGATCAATCTTTGTCTTTCCAACGCTTGAACAAATGGTTTTACATCCAAGTTGTTGTACCATTTTAAAAAATCCCTCATTGTCTTCATGTTGTTATCTTCCCACGCTTTTCGACAAATCATGTACTCTTCTTCACTGATGTTTTTTTGTTTTAAAGAACTGTAAAAAGCTTCTCTTGGAGGTAGATGTTCTTGATTAAGTTGTTTCAAGTCTTTCATCCATTCATAAGGAAAAAATCCTTTTCCGGCTTCACATTTGTATGCTTTGAGATACATTTCATAGCTGTATCCAGGAGCGACGAAGTTTGTACAATCTAAAAACAAAAAAAGATCCTATTCCGATAACAGGCATCTTGTCTCCTTTTTTTATAACAAAATCAAAATCGTTGTCGGAGACATCTCTCAATTTTAGAAGCAGTTTTCCTTTCATCACATTGACATCATAAGCCTGTGAATTGAAACCTATAATAGGGAGTTTTTTCATATAGCTGTTCAAATCATCCAGAACTTTTTCAGCTCCTGTTCTCCGTCTGAAACGATTTTGTTCATAATCACTACGAAACTTTTCTTCAGCTTTTTCCAGTCGTTGTAATTCACCTTCTATCTGTTTACTGATCCGCGAAAATTGTTTTTCAATCGGCTATACGATTCTTCACCAATCTCTTCCAAGTATTCGATGAACTTTCCAACACATTCATCATCATCATCTCCGTTATTGACAATACAACATGGGTTGTTGAAGCCTGGTACGTTTGAACAAATTGAAATACTTAAAGGTTTATGCTCATTCGTGTAAATGGTTGTGTCTGTATCTCGATCTTTTTTGCAATTAGGTAACAAACACTCTATGTCGAATGTTGCAAAAAACAGATAGTATCTCAAAGAATCATCTGACCCGATATCTATCCCGAATTGAATCTTCAGTTTATCAAATATTGTAGCGCTAGGAGTGTATTGTCCTCCAAAAAACTGCATAGTTGTTGCGTCTGAGATTGAACATCTGTGTCTTTTCAAATTCCCCAATCTGTCATAACAAGTAGAACACGTTGGACATCTGTAGGCTCTGACATATCCTTCCAAGTTTGTAATAAGGCTGAAGTGATTCATATAAAGATCCAAATATAGATTTTCCTTGTAACTGGAGTTTGAATTCCAAATAACTGTTGAAGTCATATCATCATTTAGAGAAAACATTGTTATCTTCAGTTGACATGCTCGCTCCAAAAGCAATAAATCAGCTTCTGTTACTCCTTTCCCATCATACTTTTTAGTACTATCACCATAGATGAAACTATGATATTGTTGTTGGTACTCCTTCACCTCCTTAACTATTGGATCTTTTAGAAATCCATTGTTTTTTTGTAGTTCTTTGTGTAATGCTAGACATCTAAAAAACAAAGATTGTCAGTAATTCGTATTCCTTTTGTGTTTTTTAACATGGTTCGTATGTGTCTGTTGTTGATGAGTTGAGGGGGTAAATGCATTGGTGGTGATCCAACTTTTCCCATTTTGAGTAGTTTGTAGAAATAAAACAAAATGTTTGTGATCAACATCAATCTCCAAGTCGTATTTGGTCTCCGTCTCAAGCTATTAGTACGATGATCAGTCTCCATAACATCAACAAAAAAGTCATCAAGCTCCCCTTCAGTTTCAATCAATTTAGCTTTTGGATATACAGTAGCATTGTTTGATGATGAGTGAAAGTATCGGAGTTCACCATCATTTTTACTTTCTAGTATACAACCTACGCTACAGTTGACTTTTGCTCTCGAGCTCAATTGTCTCCAAAATTTTTTTAGCAATTCCAACACTCCTGAATCATGATAGTCATTTTGGTAGGTATCAGCTTGATCTCTTGGAATCCCATCCCAAAGTCTTACATTTAAAAGTTCTATGACTTTTCCAGCTCTATGTTTGGTTTTCATAGCTCCCCAATATCTAGCTATCAGATCATCCCATTCTTCATCATGAAAAGTTGGAGCTATGCTATCATCAACAATACCTAGGGTCGATACTCGAGTAGGTGGTTCAAAATTAAAAAATCTTCCATTTCTTGTTCTTCTTGTTCTTCTTCTTGTTCTTTTTGTGCTTCTTCTTCTTCTTCTTCTTCTTCTTCTCCTTCTCCTTCTCCTTCTCCTTCTCCTCCTCCTCCTCCTCCTCCTCCTCTTCCTCCTCCTCCTCCTCCTCCTCCTCCTTCTTCTTCTTCTTCTTCTTCTTCTTCTTCTTCTTCTTCTTCTTCTTCTTCATTTTCCATCATTGGTTCATTCTAATTTTCTTCAACTATATCCTCCACAACTGGCTCTATATCTTGAGCTATTATGCTAGTGCTTGGTGCTGAACCTTCAGCACCAAAGCCTATTTGATTGATTTTTTCACCAGATAAACGAAAACAAATGAGATTTTCTTCTAGCCATTTCCAATTAAGGGAAATTTCAGGGTTTTTTCTTCTACATTCTCCTCCTGATAATTTAAACTTTGTCTACAATAGAAAAGTTAACACATATTAGTTCTGCTATAAAACACTCACATACATTTTGTATGCAATGTAACAGGAAAAAAAATGTCTCAAACATTATTATCAATTAATTTTTAAAAACTTACTGTGTGCTATGGGATTGAACCCTAACTTTCTCTTTTACATTCAACCCTCGTTGTTCTGACTCTTGTCTACAATAGAGTGGTATTCGTATTATTGCTACTGTTTTATGGAACTAGGAAAAGAAATGTCTCAAACATTATTATTAGTTAAGTTTTAAAAAACTTACTGTGTGCTATAGATGAATTCCCAACTTTCTCTTTTACATTCATTCCCTGATATTCCGACTCCTGTCTACAATAGAGAAATATTCGTATTATTTTTGCTGATTCATGAGATGTCTATAGAAAAACCAGCAAAAAGAATTACTCTACTAACATTATTAATTTATGATTTAAAAACTTACTGCATACTGAGGGCTATAGTATTTTCAGTAGATGATGAAACATGAAAAGACAAAGGTTTGTCTTGGAAAGCATTTTTAAGTTCAATCTCCATTTCATTTCTATACTCAGCACTGTATTCATCATTCATGTATTCATTATCAGCGTTTGAAAAACTGATATCATTTTGATTTTTCATGAGCCATTCCCATTCCTTATGTATGTTTACATCAGTATCCTCCTCTTCCGTTTCCATAACGCTATAATAACAATAACATCATTATTTTTTAATAGAAGTAACAATAGTACATAGAAAGGTAAGTTAAATGACTCAGCTAATAAAAAATTATTATTTTGTAATTTTTTACCTTGTGAATAAAACTCCTAGTAGTCAGTCAGTTGGTATATTGTATAGTAGATGTTGAGTCTTCAGTTACTGTTGTTAGAATGGTTGATTTATTGTGTGAAAGCACTACTTTTTAAATAGTCAAAGTCCATCAGATAATCATGTCTTGAGTTCAATGAAAACTTTTAAATTCACACAGAAAAACTTTTAATATTTAGTGGATGTAGTAATAGATGTTTACCCTTCGAACGATGTTGTTGAAATGGATGCTTTCTGTGTGAGAGCACTCCTTCTTAAAAATACCCTAGGATGACTGTGCAAAAAAGTGTGAGGAAAATTTCGTGTATATTTGTGTGAAAAAAGACTTTTATTTGTTCATATTCGCGTGAACAATTGGGTTGTTTTTCATGTTTTATTCGCTTGAAAATAATTATTTTATTCCCGCAAAAGCATTGTTTTTTATTCGCGTGAAAATATTCTGTTTATTCCCCCGAAAACATTGATTTTATTCGCGTGAAAATAATTGTTTTATTCCCGCGATAGCAATGGTTTTTATTCGCGTGAAAATAAATTTTCTATTCCTGCAAGAGCATTGTTTTTTATTTGCGTGAAACTAAATTGTTTACTCCCGCGAAAACATTGGTTTTTATTCGCGTGGAAATAAATGTTTATTCCCGCAAAAACATTGGTTTTTATTCGCGTGAGAATAAATTTTTTTATTCCCGTAAAAAACATTGGTTTTTAGTCGCCTGAAAATAAAATGTTTATTCCCGCAAAAACACTGGTTTCTATTCGCGTGAAAATAAATTTTTTATTCCCGCGAAAACATTGGTTTTTATTCGCGTGAAAATAAATTGTTTATTCGCTAAAACATTGGTTTCTATTTGCGTGAAAATAAATTTTTTTTTCTCGCGAAAACATTGGTTTTTAGTTGCGTGAAAATAAATTGTTTATTCCCGCAAAAAAATTGGTTTCTATTCGCGTGAAAATAAGTTTTTTATTCCCGCAAAAACATTGGTTTTTAGTCGCGTGAAAATAAAATGTTTATTCTCGCGAAAACATTGGTTTCCATTCGCGTGAAAATAAATTTTTTATTCCCGCGAAAACATTGGTTTTTAGTCGCGTGAAAATAAATTGTTTATTCCCGCGAAAACATTGGTTTCTATTCGCGTGAAACTAAATTTTTTTTATTTCTGCGAAAACATTGGTTTTTAGTTGCATGAAAATAAAATGTTTTTTCCCGGGAAAACATTGGTTTCTATTTGCGTGAAAGTAAACTTTTTATTCCCGCGAAAACATTCTTTTTTATTTGCGTGAAAATAAGTTTTATATTCCCGCAAAAACATGGGGTTCTATTCGTAAGAAAATGATTTTTTTATTCCCGCGAAAACATTCGTTTTTACTCATGTAGAAATAAATTTGTTATTCCCACGAAAACGTTGATTTTATTCGCGTGAAAATAATTGTTTTATTCCCGCGATAGCAATGGTTTTTATTCGCGTGAAAATAAATTTTCTATTCCTGCAAGAGCATTGTTTTTTATTTGCGTGAAACTAAATTGTTTACTCCCGCGAAAACATTGGTTTTTATTCGCGTGGAAATAAATGTTTATTCTCGCGAAAACATTGGTTTTTATTCGCGTGAAAATAAATTGTTTATTCCCGCAAAAACATTGGTTTTTATTCGCGTGAGAATAAATTTTTTTATTCCCGTAAAAAACATTGGTTTTTAGTCGCCTGAAAATAAAATGTTTATTCCCGCAAAAACACTGGTTTCTATTCGCGTGAAAATAAATTTTTTATTCCCGCGAAAACATTGGTTTTTATTCGCGTGAAAATAAATTGTTTATTCGCTAAAACATTGGTTTCTATTTGCGTGAAAATAAATTTTTTTTTCTCGCGAAAACATTGGTTTTTAGTTGCGTGAAAATAAATTGTTTATTCCCGCAAAAAAATTGGTTTCTATTCGCGTGAAAATAAGTTTTTTATTCCCGCAAAAACATTGGTTTTTAGTCGCGTGAAAATAAAATGTTTATTCTCGCGAAAACATTGGTTTCCATTCGCGTGAAAATAAATTTTTTATTCCCGCGAAAACATTGGTTTTTAGTCGCGTGAAAATAAATTTTTTTTTCTCGCGAAAACATTGGTTTCTATTCGCGTGAAACTAAATTTTTTTTATTTCTGCGAAAACATTGGTTTTTAGTTGCATGAAAATAAAATGTTTTTTCCCGGGAAAACATTGGTTTCTATTTGCGTGAAAGTAAACTTTTTATTCCCGCGAAAACATTCTTTTTTATTCGCGTGAAAATAAGTTTTATATTCCCGCAAAAACATGGGGTTCTATTCGTAAGAAAATGATTTTTTTATTCCCGCGAAAACATTCGTTTTTACTCATGTAGAAATAAATTTGTTATTCCCACGAAAACGTTGATTTTATTCGCGTGAAAATAATTGTTTTATTCCCGCGATAGCAATGGTTTTTATTCGCGTGAAAATAAATTTTCTATTCCTGCAAGAGCATTGTTTTTTATTTGCGTGAAACTAAATTGTTTACTCCCGCGAAAACATTGGTTTTTATTCGCGTGGAAATAAATGTTTATTCTCGCGAAAACATTGGTTTTTATTCGCGTGAAAATAAATTGTTTATTCCCGCAAAAACATTGGTTTTTATTCGCGTGAGAATAAATTTTTTTATTCCCGTAAAAAACATTGGTTTTTAGTCGCCTGAAAATAAAATGTTTATTCCCGCAAAAACACTGGTTTCTATTCGCGTGAAAATAAATTTTTTATTCCCGCGAAAACATTGGTTTTTATTCGCGTGAAAATAAATTGTTTATTCGCTAAAACATTGGTTTCTATTTGCGTGAAAATAAATTTTTTTTTCTCGCGAAAACATTGGTTTTTAGTTGCGTGAAAATAAATTGTTTATTCCCGCAAAAAAATTGGTTTCTATTCGCGTGAAAATAAGTTTTTTATTCCCGCAAAAACATTGGTTTTTAGTCGCGTGAAAATAAAATGTTTATTCTCGCGAAAACATTGGTTTCCATTCGCGTGAAAATAAATTTTTTATTCCCGCGAAAACATTGGTTTTTAGTCGCGTGAAAATAAATTGTTTATTCCCGCGAAAACATTGGTTTCTATTCGCGTGAAACTAAATTTTTTTTATTTCTGCGAAAACATTGGTTTTTAGTTGCATGAAAATAAAATGTTTTTTCCCGGGAAAACATTGGTTTCTATTTGCGTGAAAGTAAACTTTTTATTCCCGCGAAAACATTCTTTTTTATTCGCGTGAAAATAAGTTTTATATTCCCGCAAAAACATGGGGTTCTATTCGTAAGAAAATGATTTTTTTATTCCCGCGAAAACATTCGTTTTTACTCATGTAGAAATAAATTTGTTATTCCCACGAAAACATTGATTTTTATTCGCGTGAAAATAAATGTTTTATTCCCGTGAAAGCATTGGTTTTCCTTCGTGTAAAAAAATGCTGATTCATAGTTATATTATAAAAAAGGATGGTACGAGATGGTATTCATAGGGTTTAACCAGTGCAACTTTAGCTGTTTAAGAGCCACTGTTTTCACACAGAAAGCATCCAGTTCTACAACAGCAAGCGGAGAAGCAACATCTACTACACCTTCCATTGCAACTGCTAGGAGCTATCTTTTTATAAAAGGTAAAATTTAATAAAATTATTATTCCCTACCTAGCAAAGATCAAAAATAGTTTAGCTATAATGTAAAGTATAAAATAGTTAATCTTTTAGTTCCACATGAAAAGCTGAATTATATATTATTTCAAACATTATTCCTTTCTTTTTTAGAATACTATGGATGACTTTTCTGCTTCTTACACAGATTCAAAACCAATCGAAAACAAACATAAAACACTGAAAACAACTACCAAAAGAAAAAACTCTAACTCTATCACAAAAGAACCAACAATAAAGAGACGAGCTCTTCCAAAACTGGTTTTACCAACAACATCAAACACTATGGAAAAAAGAGAATTGCTCACTGATGCTGATAGAGCTCTCAAGATGGCCAAATCTCTCAAAAAATGGAAGACAAGTGATTTGAAGAAGATTGGAGGATTTCTTACACTATCATCACTTCCTGCTCCATCAGTTATGCAAATCGTTTCTATTGAACAGAGCACTGGTGCATACGGAGGTTACTACATTCTCACCTATCTCGGTAATTCAGCTGTAAAGAATTTTCAGAAAGTCATTTGCCCAAGTAGAGTAGTTGAAAGCTTCAATGTTGATAACTACCCATTATCTTTCAACATTTTGTACTTGGGTGAGATGGAAAACTCAAAAAATCCAGAGACTACTTACTACAATGTCAAACGTGTTAGCACAAAAAGCTTAACCACAATGGAAGCTACTGCTGAAGCTGAAGAACTGAGAAAAATGAGCAAAAAGAACTCAAACTCGCTTACGACATCGAATATCTCAGCAATTTCAAAGAATGTTCAATTTTCCCTTACATCGATGTTGTTGAAAGATTCATTCCCTTTCGATTCAATGGAAAAAAATCTGTCGTAAAGTGCATTCGCTATGTCGCAGAAAAAGATGGAAAAAGAGAGACGAGAACACTTCTAATACCAATCAGATACAACGAGGAAGCTAAAAAATGTGCACCTGATGTGATGATTTACAAAGGAAAGAAACAGAGTAAGAATGGAAATCCTATTCCATACCACAATCTCGTCTTTATTTCTTCAACCAACGCTAGTAATTGGGAAGATTATTGTGCACAAGCAAATTCCAATGAGGAACTAACGAAAACGAATAATGAGGATGAAGCTCTTAAGGAATTCCTAGAAAAGGAATTACAGGATTTTGATGAAGAGCTTGGTGTTGATGGTATGTAGACTCAATATCGAACGCTGATGATATGTAGTCTCAAGCGGATAAACCAAGCTATAGTGCTTTGTATTACGCAAAATTTACTGTAAATTTTAACCATCTAGAGGGCTAATTTGATGATTTTTCCAAAATTTAAGAATGTCAAAAACTACATATAATGTTTTCTATTGCAATTATTTCCCAAATACTGTAAATTTTAACCATATGGAAGACTAATTTGATGATTTTCCAAGATACATTGTAAAGGAAAAAACTATGTATTGATTGTCATTACAAGTCGTAGTGCTTTGTATTGCTTAGTCTTTACTGACTCTAGCTATATTATATGGGGAGATTTTCCCCTACTTATTATGTAATAAATGTATATAATCATATATTGATTCATTTTGATTCAATGTATTTATTCAATGTAGATATAAATATACCCATAAATATGTACATGAGTGTTCAAAATTTAGATGCCATATGAGTTCGAGTTATGTAAAAAAATTATCAAAACTTAAATGCCATACATTCAAAATCTAGATGCCATATAAGTTAGAATTATGTAAAAAAAATTATCAAAACTTAAATGCCATACATTCAAAATCTAGATGCCATATAAGTTCAAATTAAGTAAAAAAATTATCAAAACTTAAATGCCACTTAAATGCCACTTAAATGCCATACAATATTAACTTGGCGACTCTAGTCAACGCCGTAACCCATTGCATTAACCCCGGAATTCAACCCCACAAAAAACACTTGGTAGGGAGATCTGCTCATATATTACTACTTGTATGCAAAGGTAACATTTATATGTTCGATTGAAAAACTTAGATAATCTATTCTTTTAGGTAAATCTCCATATTTTGATTGTTGTAAACTTGGACCACCAGGTCCTCCTGGACCCCCAGGACATGTTGGAAGAAATGGCAAAAATGGTAGGGATGGAAAAGATGGAGAGAATGGTAAAGATGGCAAAGATTGCAGAGATTGCGATACAAGTAAGCGTGTGTATGCGAGAAATGGTTCTTATACCCAGTTGTTTATGACCTTGGGGTTTCTGAGGTCAGTCTGAGGAGGATGAGGGGGAAGGGGGGAAGGCGTGAGATAGGGATGAAGATATGAGAATGAGATAACAACATGATGGGGAGGTGATGGGATGATAAGTGTATAAGAATGAAATGAGATCAAATAGAGATGGCAAAAGATACAGGTGAGAAGAAGATAAGATAATGATGAGATGGGGTGAAAAGTAGGTGAGATGGGAGTGAGATTGGAATGAGGTGGGAGTGAGATGGAGTGAGATGGTGGTGAAGCTTGGATGAAATGATATTGAGAATGAGGTGCATGTGTCTTGATTTGTTTACATGCACCTCGTTCTATCCTTATATTGAGTTGCACAAGTGGCCTGCCGACCAGTTCTTGAAAGTTTCTTAACGAAAAGATCAAATAAAACAATACCACCATAACAACAATGCACAAAAAATATCTTGATTACTAAACAAAACACCTTCATGTTGTTTTTTATTGCCACTTACATGCATATCATTATCTTCTCAAAAGACATTGCAAACATTATTTGCAACAGTTATAAATCTCCAAAAGTACCATGGCATAGTGTCAACACATCTTACCAAAAGTACTATTTGTTAAGCATCACTGAGAAAGTGTGAAATGACAGCTACCAACACTGTGTCGCCGGGTAAAGAATAATCATAGGGAGCTTTGCTGCAAACAAGTTAGTCCAGCTCAATGAATTGCATTGTTGGTTCTGGTGCTACTGCTCTTTTTTAACTGAAATCTCAGTGTGATTATTGCAAAGAAGATTATAGTGCTATATGGTGGTGCGTGTTCTGTTGTAGAGAAGACATGCAAGTCGACAGCACTTCCTACTCTAGCCAATGCTGACGTTGTATCACGTGATGATCCAATTGGTGGAACTATAGATTTCACTTGTAGCTTAGACTATAGACTTGCTCCTGCTACTCCAACCTCTACAGATAGAGTACAGACTGTTACTTGTCAGGCAGATGGTACCTTCACAGTTCTAACCAGAACTTGTGTCTGTGAGTATCTATAAAGAGTTGTTGTTTAAGCACAATTAATTGAAGCAGAAGGAAGAAGTTGATCTATTCACGCTGGTTTTTATTTTTACAGTTATTTGTACCAAAACTATATTGTTCCACAATCAAATGGTTTTGTTCTCTCTATTTAGACTTGAGACCAAAAAGCTGCAGAGACTACTTCACCAGAGACAACCTATTCGCTGCCGCTGCCACTGTATGTACAACTGTTGTACTGGATCCACAAGGACCTGGTGTAGGAGATCCTACCAACCCAGATGCATTCACTGCTGAGTGCTGTAAAACTAGTGCCACAGATTATTGTACGCAGGTAAAAATGTGGTGCTTGCAAGTAGGAATGTAAAACATGAAAACAAATTTTATGGTAATCATATCATTTCAATCAGTATTTTACCAGATATTTACAATAAGAGACTTTTCGTGTCTCTTTCCACCGGTCATGATGGGTGGGGTTTCACAATCCTAATCAAAAACTAAAGATATTTCTTTTGCAAGGTGTAAAGTACAATTTCTTTCTAAAAGGACCTTTTGCAGATTTCTGAGTTCATAAAAAGAGCATCGTCAACTACGACTGCTTTAAAGTCTAACTGTTAGTGACTACGTGAAACGAGTGTTATCTATAAATGATTGATCGTTACTGTATCAAATCAAATATGTACACTTTAGGTGTCACCAAATAGCTCTTCCATTCAGAGTTGTTATGCAGGTGGGATAACTCCCACTATGAGCACCACAACATCCATTTTACCAGAGAGTACTCTATGTGATACAGATAATACAGTTAGCTACCCCATCACCAATTCTGAAATTGTATCAATGATTGGAAGTACCTGTGGTACCTGCTTTCAACAGGTGAGTTCTTTTTTTGCTCAGTTTTCTTTTGCTGCCCCTCCCTCTAACATATAACACTACCTAACATAACTTGAAATCAAAGATGCGATCTAACTCAGAGTTGCACGACCAAAAGCTGACTTGAGTTCAAACAACTATGTTATGTCTTAGTTCTCCAAAACTGTTGGACTTTCAGTATTTGAAATTTCACTTTTGCTTTGCATTAAAAAAGTAATCAATTCTGTTGTGAATGTTGACAAGAACATTATAAGTATTCATTTTTGCATGTATAAGCTTTGTTTCATGGTGACAGAGTTTTTTATATGTTGTAGACCACGGTAACTTGTACTGATGCTGCAAGAGCCTTGGCGCTTGCTCTGAGAGTTAATGGAAAAGCTAGCGGACAGCTCTATGGTACAGCAGTATTTACCAGAACAATATTAGTGCCACCAACACCGGGACATATGATTCTGGACCATTATACATATGCAGACGCTCTATGTGATTGCGCTCTCACTGGTGTTCCAGTACAACCTGGTGGTAATACCTGTAACAGAGGGTAAGTTTTCTCTGATACTGCATAACAAAATAGTATTGAATCAATAGTTAATTATCCTAGCTTACAGTACATCAATAAACACAATTTTACGGAGAGTTGAAGTCAAAACCAAAAATACTTTCGTTTGTGAAAGTTGTTTCATGTACTTTTGAGAGCTGCATTAGCAAAGAAATTCAAAGATAGTTTGGAGGAAATAAAAAATTGTTTCAAAGTTGGAAAGCAGGCAAACAACATATTTAAAGCTGACAGTTTGCAAGACAATGCATCAGTAAAAATTTATAATTTTGTGAATTAAAAACTTTTACTGTGTCTGTCCACTGCTCTCAGTGCTGTTTCAATTTGAATATGAGAAGAAAAATCAACTTAATTTGAAGTGATTATTCTAGTAAACAGTGACACTCTTGTCTGAGAATGACATAGTTTCACAATGGTACTTCCTAAAAACAGAATGAGTTCTCTATTTAAACAACAACTTTAATTTTTCACATTTCTCTCCAGGTGTGAATGTAAGAGATAGATAGGAAAAATTCTCTGATTTGAACCTAAAACACTCCAAAAACATACTAAATAGTTTTTTACCCCCAAAAAGGATTTGTCAACTGCTGTCCTGTTCCCCCTTCATCCTCCTCTGCATTATCTTACAAACCAACTTTACAGGTCAATATTACAATAATATCAACGTCACCATAACACTAGCTTTGGCTTCAAAATTGCCCAACCTTTACCACCCTTCTCAGTTATTTTTCACTTTAGTTTTCAACTGTCGTATATTACCAAAACAGACCAGTCATTGGCATAAACTTTCAACTATCAAACTGAATAAGTTTGTAATTGCTTAAAAGTGAAGAAGACCTGGAGATTGCGTCGGTAAGTCTGAAAATTTTAAAGACAGCTTCATGTACAAAGAGCCCCATTGATGCATTTTTAGCTGTGCCACAGTGAAAATGGCCTTAATGCTAGTCTTTTACGCAATAAAAAAAAATCTGTTCATTTTTGCGACTACTCTTAAGAAAACAGGCAAAGCTAAAAACTGAAGTTTCATTAAATTGACAAGGTTTGAGGTTTGAAGCAAAAATAATTTACTCACTTTGCAGCAATATTGATTGATAAACCTAAAAAATTAATCATAGATGTCAATTACTGGGTAAAAAGGCTTGATGGTTTTATGCATCATATTTCAGAATTGTTCAACAGCAAGGAAAATCAGTTTATTTTAAACAGTTACAGCATGTTACATTCCAAAATTTTTTTTAGACAAAAACAACTCTTGCCAGCTACATTTAAGCAAAACATGATCGAAACTTCTGTAAATTTGCTTTATGCTGCAGGTGTGTTTGTACAAGTGCTTGTGGTCCTTTTGGCATCACTGCTGATACCATCACCAAAGTTCTGACAGCTGCCAAACCTGTCTATGTGACTAGCTATAGACTCACTGCACACAACAACCAAGGTGTGGATGTAGCAATTAACAGTATGCGAGTGGATGTCGGTGCCATTCAATGCTGTGAAACATTTTAGTTGGTAGTTTGTGCTGATCAGGGAATAATATGACGTGTATCCGTGAGACCAGAGAGCATTACTGGCTTTCTTGTGAGGGTTTCAGAAACAGCTCAATGCTGCACTGGAATGTTTGTAAACAAATCCTGTCTTTGACTTTGAAAAAAGTTTAAATCAGCGTTAAGTTCCTACAAAGGAATCATTTATCAATGTTTGTCAAAGACAATCTTGTTGATGAAAAGCAAGAGAACCTGTGTAATGCTACTACTGATACATGGATATAAGCCTTTATACAGAATGCTATTCCCTGTTTTACATTGATTGACTTGATTAAATCTAGTTGCATTATCTGTTTTGTGTTATCATAATATAGATATGTAATTAAACTCTCTCTGAATAATTTTTTAAGTGAAAGACTGCTGTTTGCTGCTGCAAAGAGTGTATAATTGATCTGATGTCCAGAAAAAACTAAACAAGACTTAATTTCAGACGTTCTATTAATGCTGAGTTACTCTCTGCAACAAAAGACCAATTGTGTTTATCTACAGCAGCAAAAATTCATACACAAAAGACATTGTAAATCTCACACCAGAGTTATTGTTTAGGGATTGTAACAAGATGAGAAATAATGCAACTTTGTTAGCTCAGTCTCAGTACAATGCTATGAAACAATTAATTCACTGCCATTCCAGAAACTAACAGATTTGTAACTCGATTTTCATAACTCAGCCAGTGAGCATAAAATACATTTTTATAACAAAGTCAACATTTCGAAAAGAATTTTTTCGAAATTGAAGAAAGCTGATATAGAATGGACTGGTTTAGTTATTGTTGACTTCTTTGTTTGTTGAGAAATTCAACACGTAGGATGCGAATCTGAAGTAAAGTAAATTTTTACGAAACCAACATAATGTTTTAAATGAATATTAAGAAAAAACGCGCCATTGCAGACACTAGCCAAAGAGCCTTGAAACAAAAATTGAGAAGCTCAATATGAGCTGAAACATTTAAGTGAGCTGACCAGGTTGTGTTTTGTAAGGCTGATTACTGCAAGTAGAATTTGGCAGGTAACAAATCCTCTTCACATACCTTCTGATATTACCAATTGTTTGTTATACGATAGCTGAGAATATTATAGAAGACCAAGGCACCAAGGCAATGAATTTTGCCTCTAGCTTCAAATTTCTGAAATCTTTTTTTTTTTTTACTATTTACAAATTACTTATTTCAAAGAGAATTGCCAAATTGACTAAGTCAACATTTTATGTCCAAAAAGCTGACTCTTAATCACACAGTAAACTTCAGCAATGATATTGACCTGGAAACAGTTGAAGCATAACAACAGTTTTCAATAGATATGGTATTGTAGTGGATTTTGGGGGTGACAAAATCCCTAGCTGTGTGCGGTAGCTTGCTGCCAACAGTTGTTAGATTAACCTGTTACAACAACAGGGTCGGTGAGTTACCGAATGTATACCAGACAGTGTGTTGCCACTCTGCAACTAAATGGGAGCCCTCGGCTCAGACGCGTATCTCAAAGTAGTTGAGCATACATGACTTTATTCAATCAGAATAAGAGAGTTAGCAAGAAGTCCCAATTACAACTGACTGTTATGGCAAGTGTTCTGCCTTTTATGGGCAGGGCAAAATAACAGTCATCCAATTAACATGCAATGCTATGAAATACACCAATGATACGACATATATAAATAGGCAACAAATAGGCATACAATAAAGGCTTAAAGAGACTAGGCGCCCTAGGGTAATGGGTGGAGTTATAATGTCTGTATCCAATCACGTCCAGTCTCTGGGTACTCGGTCCTCTCAGCTCTTGATCCAGCTTCTTCGGTGAGGGGTAAGGGTGGTTACTTCCGTTAGATGGTACTTGGATTCTCCCAGGCTACTTTCGGGACCTCAGGCTCTGCTGACTCACTTCCTGCCGGCCCAGTGCTGTCGGTATGGGTGTATACAGGGTCGGTATAGGTGGTATGCAGGGTCGGTATAGGTGTACCCAGGGTCGGCATGGTAATAATTATAATTATTATTCATTTAGTAGTAACTGCTAGGTATCCTCGCTGTCCAATGGCTATCGTAGTGAAGCCAGGATGTAGTAATAGTTGTGCGCAGAAGATGTGTACACTAAAATCCACTACACACCTCCCTCCATTAAAAACATTCTCTTTTTTTTAATAACTATAGCAAACAAGAGAAAAGTAAGGGGTGAACAACTCCCGTGTTCAGATTAATATATATTTTCTGCAAAACTTTTCGTTGCAGATAAAAAAGTGTAATAATAATATTGCAGAGTCTAGGTCTGCAGAGCAGTCAGGAAAAAGGTAATTTATATTCGTATGCAAGGTAGTCGTGGTAGTTACGCCTCGATGTCCTTATACCTCCTCATCAGACATGTGGGGGTAGGGTAGGCCCGCCGGGCCAATTGATCCGGGGGAGGCAGGGCAGGAAAGTCTTTCTCGTAGGTGGGGTCGACGACCTTTGCCATCACCTGGTGGCAATATACCTCGCCGTAGCGGGTTGGAAGACCAGCATTTCGCTGGCGTCTCCCAGAGGGATACTCTGGAGCCGCTCTTTCAGCAAGGGTTCTTCCTTGAAGAGGGAGGTTGTCGACCGGGAACGTAGCTCGGGATCGATTTTGAGGGGGGACCAGTCTGGGTGGACTCGCCAGGGTGGGCCTCACAGGAGTCATTCTAATAGGTGGGTTGATTAGAGCGTCGAGGATGGGGTCAGCGCCTGGGGACTCTGTCCGCCGCGGTCTCCTTCTTGCAGCACCCCTCATGTATGGGCGCCGGGCTGGTTCTAGGGCGGCTGGGGCCTGTCCTCTGGGGTCGGTACAGGGGAAGTACGGTTTCAGGCGAGACCCGTTTTGTACCGATCTCTGTCCATGTCGGGCGATTAAGTAAGTATGGTTATCGTACGCCTCTTCCACCTCAAAGGGCCCCACAAACTTGGCTTGGAGTTTGTTTCTTTTGCCTTTACAGCGTTGGCTATTTTGTAGCCAGACCTGATCGCCGGGGGTGAACAGGGTGGGCTCTTTGCCTTCTTCTGTCCTTATCTTTGTCTGTTCTTCTCGTAATGCCTGGTGTACCTCCTCTAGTCGTTCTTTGAGTGACTGGGCATAAACGTGCACAGGAAGGTTATCTGTGAGCAGGGAGTGATAAGTGATCTGGTCCGGCAGGCGAGCTTCCTTCCTAGCATCAGAAAATTAGGCCTTTCCCCCGTTACCGTATGAGGGGTGGCCCGGAAGGCTCTCATAAGCTGTGGGAGCAGTAAATCTCACTCATTGGGTTGCCTTTTGAGTAATAACGACCTCAAGGAATCTCCCAGGATCCGATTATTTCTTTCGACCATCCCGTTGGCTTGTGGGTGGTACGGGGTAGTGCGAGTTTTTTCTATGTTTCATAGGGAGCATAGTTCTTGCATGAGACTACTCTCAAACTGTGCTCCCTGGTCCGTGTGGACCTGCTCAGGGATCCCGAAGTAAGCAAAGACTATTTCCTCCAGGGCTGCGACTACTACGGCGGCAATGGCATCTGGTAAGGCCAATGCATCCTGCCATCTTGTAAAATGGTCAGTTAATACCAGAATTCAACAATTCCCTCTCTCCGTTTCGGGCAGGGGGCCCACCAGGTCAACTGCCAGTTTCTGCCAAGGGCGGCCAGCGTACATACGCTGCCGTCCGGGGTTTGGGTGTGATCCACCGCTCTTTGCGCGTTGGCATATCTCACAACTTTGAACCAGTCGTCGAGTATCGGCGTATATCCCTGGCCAATACCAGGTTAGTAGCAACCTCTGTTGCGTCCTTTTGACGCCTTGGTGAGCCAATGCGTGTGTTCACCACATTGTGGTCCCTTGTAGTCCAGGGGGGCACAGAGCACACCATCTGGACCTTTTGTTGATCACAATCTTTATTTCTAGGACACCGTCCTGCTTGATCCTCATAGATGATTGACGACGTGCCAGGATTCGCAGCTCCCGATCTCCCAAATCCAATTGTTCTTGGGTTAGCACATGGTGGTTTTGTATGGCCCTGTAGATCACAGCTACTGGGTGCCGCCCTGTCTGTTGGAGCTGAGACAGCTCCATCCCCATTGGGGAAGGGTCTTGTCGGTGTATGGTCCGGACCGAATTATCGGTCGGTTGAAGTCTTAGGTGGGGGATGGCCGGGGAGTCTACGTCACCCGGAGTCAATTCTTCCATTACTTCCTCTTTGGTGGGGCCTCCGTCTCTCCTTTGGATGTGTTGGCATTGTCTGCAATCATCCGGGCACCGTCTGCTTAGGCCGTCAGCATTCCCGTGGTGCGTTCCCTTCCAATGTTCAATGGTATATTGAAATTCTGCCAACGTTTCGAGCCACCTGGCTACTTGGCTGGTGGGCTCCTTCTTCCGACAGAGCCAAAGCAAGGAAGCGTGGTCAGTTCGTAGTTTGAACTTTTGACCACAGAGATACGGGCGAAAATGACGTACTGCTTTTACCACAGCCAGGAGCTCCTTCCTTATGACGCAATAGTTGCGCTCTGTGGAACTTAGGGTACTGCTATAGTAAGATAGCACCTTCTCCTGCCCTCCTTGTAACTGCGACAGGACGGCTCCGAGGCCATCATTGCTAGCGTCCGTGTCCAGTATATAGGTTCCATGTGGCTCCGGATATCCTAGGACGGGGGCGGTGATTAGTGCATTCTTCAGCTGAGCGAAGGCATGTTCTTGTTCAGCTTCCCACCGCCAGGGGTGATTTTTTCCGGTCAGCTTGGTGAGGGGTTTGGCCAAGGTGGAGAAGATTGGCAAGTATTGTCGGTAGTAACCGACGGTCCCGAGAAATGCTTGGAGATCCTTCAGATCTCGGGGTGTGCCCCATTCCTTAACAGCGACAACCTTGTCAGGGTCGGTGGCTACTCCGTCCTCGCTGACGATGTGCCCTAAGTAGCGTACTTGCTTCTGCAGCAGTGCGCATTTGCTGGGCTTTAGTTTCAAGCCAGCCCTTTTTAGTCGCTCGAATACCTCGGCTAACCTTTCAAGGTGGGTTGAGAAGTCAGGAGACACGGCGATAATGTCGTCGAGATATAAGAGCAGGGTTTTCCAATATAGCCCGTGTAGTACTTTTTCCATGAGCCTTTGGAAGGTTGCCGGGGCGGAAGTTAAGCCGAATGGTAATACTTTCCATTGGAACAACCCGGCCCGGGTAGAGAAAGCAGACTTTTCACGGGCGTCTGCATCCAGTGGTACTTGCCAGTACCCACTGACAAGATCCAACGTACTAAAATATTTACTCCCTGTTAGTGCATCGAGGCTTTCGTCGATGCGACGGAGTGGGTGGGCACCCAAGTAGGTGACGGCATTGAGGCGGCGATAGTCGATACAAAATCACCATGACCCATCTTTCTTCTTTACAAGAACTACTGGGGAGCTCCAGGCTCCGTGAGCGGGCTCTATCAAGCCTTTTTCTAATAGTTGAGCTACTTGTCGTTCGGCTTCCTCTTTTTTCTGGGGACCCAGCCTATGTGGGGGTTGCCTTATGGGTTTGGATCTGGGCATCAGGGGGATGCTGTGCTCCACGAGGTTGGTACACCCTATATCCTGATCGTCGATACTGAAGGTTGAACCATACTGCTCGAACACTTTGCTCAATTGTTTTTCCGCCGCCAGATTTTTACAATTCGGGCGTGCCTCCCTATAGAGATCCTGGAGGTGTTCGGGCACTGAATGGAACCGGGGTTTCCCGTGTCGACATGCCGAAGGGGGGTGAGTAGTTTCTAGAGCAGAACATTGTTCAGGCTCCAGGGCAGTATATCTGCCTATGGTTTGGCCAGCCTTTAGTTCCAAGGGTTGGTCGGTGGGGTTCAGGCACCGCACGGCTAGACGGCCTTGCCCGTCGGGGTGGTTGATACTGGTGGCTATTGGGGGGGGGGGGGGGGGGGGCGTCAGTGCTGCCTTCCACCAAACTGAGTGGTCGGTGGTTCTTGGCATTAAGTTTTCAGGTTAATGCAACTTCCGAACAGGGGGGTATGGTTACCATTCTCACCACATGTATACTATTGGTCAGTAACTTCCCGGCTTGGTCGGTGCATGGGAGCGGCTGACCGTTTATGACAACGATGGCCTCCCCGACCTTCAGGTGACACTGGTGGGTATGGCAGAAGGGTTGGCCAATAATGGTGTCCCCCCAGATACGTCCGACGGTGAGCGTGACCTCTGTCTTGAAATCACGCAGTCGGAGGGGGAGAGTGATTGTCCCAAAGAAGGGGACGTGGGAGCCATTGCCCATGATGGCGTAAGGGGCATTTTTCTTTAGAGTAGTCTTCACGGACGGGGGTAGGCACTGATAGACATGGTGAGATAGAAGGTTGTGTGAGTGATTGCCGTCTACGAGCACAGACAGAGGCCTTCCATCAATTTCCACCGGCAGGTAATGGCCGCTTGCTAGTAAAAGTTCGGCAGAAGGCGGGAGAGGCGGTTCTTCTTCTTGACTTGGTTGTTGGGAATTCTTGGTGCTGGGAGGTTTCTGATCACCTCGAGCAGAGTTGTCATGTCGCATCCTGGTGAGCTGCCGGGCGTACTTCCTGTTGCGTTGACCTTCCTTGTCTCTGGGTTTCTCTGGTGGTTCAGCTTTAGGTTTAGCCACGAGTGCTGGATAGTTGCTTCCCTTCCGAGGGAGTTGACTGGCTTGAGTTGGGTCGGACCGTGGCGTGCAGTTCCTCTGTATATGCCTGTCTCTGCCACAGCTCCAACAGCGCAGTGGGGGTGTAGCTTCCATTAGAGGAGTGGGTGCTGGGGAGTTGTCTTCCTTTAATGCCTTGATTTCTTGCGTCAAAGCCTGCAAGGTTTCCATCACTAGCTGGAGTGGATCCTGTCCAATGCTGGGCGGTGCACTGACTTGTTGCACCGGAGAGTTAGGGGAGCTGGAGTGGATGGCAATGGAGGAACATCGCCTCCAGATTCATCATCATCGTCCGTTTTGTCTCCTATAGCGCACACATGCGCGGGGTGCTCTTCGTGGGCTGTCTTGACCTGCAGATATTCATTACCTGCTCTTACAGCATCAGCCAGGTCTGTTGGCCGAATAGCCAAGAGATGCCGCTGCAAATAGGCATTCCCTATCGTAGAACCGAACGTGTCAAGCATCAGGCGTTGCACTGCTCTCTGAGGGAGGTCTTCGTATGCCAGACGAGTCAACCGCTCCATCTCATTAGCGTGGTCCTGTAGGGAGGTCTTGTGAGACGTTTGAAGACTAGTCAACCTTGACGTAGCTTCTATAGGGGTCACTCCAAAACGTGTTCTTAACGCAGTGAAGATTGCTTGCATCTGTGCGGGCTTTCCACACTCTAACGCACTGCCTCTCAACAACTGCCGCAAGTGCAACATAGCAGTCTGCTCTTGCCAGCCATTAGCCTCGGCCACCTCAAGGAAGCGTGCGATGAAGTACTCCACATCTCCTTTGCCTTCGTACTTGGGTGCCTTAAAAGTTGGGCGAACGTTGCCATTAGCTGGTCGCATGGCAGCTTGCAAAGCTTCCGCCAAGCAATCCACAGCTGTGGTTTCAGGGTTAGCAGCAGGGGCTCTGCCTGCACTACGAGCTCTGTTGGCTGCCATTGCTACGACAAGAGGAATAGTCAACTCTAAATCTACAAAGGGTGCTATCTAACAGAGAGCTGCGTCGGTGTTAACGAACGCAGGGTCGGTAGTACCGGCTGCTGTGCCGGTATAGGTGCTATACAGGGCCGGTATAAACTCTGCAGGGTCGGTATAGACTGCTGCAGGGTCGGGCTGTCCAGTAGTTGTTCATCAACATTAACAAGAATGTCCGTGTAGCTTCGCAAGACGGAGTGTAGACTCTACGTCGATTGCTGCAACAAAACTGCAGGCGGAGGGTAGTCGACGCCTTGGTGCAAGTCTGCGTTGCTCAAAAAATACTGTGTGTGTGGCTGTGCAAAACGGAGTGGAACTCAACGTCAATTGCTGGGAACACTGCTGCAGTCGGAGGGTAGTCGACGACTTTCGCAGGAGTGATCTTTTTCATCCTGTACTGTTAATACAGGAGCAGGAAGCTGACTCTGTTTAGTGCAGAGCCAGGGTAACGTAGCTGAGTAGGGTGCGCAACGGATCCCACCGCTGCCACCAATGTAGTGGATTTTGGGGGTGACAAAATCCCTAGCTGTCTGCGGTAGCTTGCTGCCACCAGTTGTTAGATTAACTTGTTACAACAACAGGGTCGGTGAGTTACCAAATGTATACCTGACAGAGTGTTGCCACTCTGCAACTAAATGGGAGCCCTCGGCTCAGACGCATATCTCAAAGTAGCTGAGCATACATGACTTTATTCAATCAGAATAAGAGAGTTAGCAAGAAGTCCCAATTACAACTGACTGTTATGGCAAGTGTTCTGCCTTTTATAGGCAGGGCAAAATAACAGTCATCCAATTAACATGCAATGCTATGAAATACACCAATGATGCAACATATATAAGTAGACAACAAATAGGCATACAATAAAGGCTTAAAGAGAATAGGCGCCCTAGGGTAATGGGCGGAGTTATAATGTCTGTATCCAATCACGTCCAGTCTCTGGGTACTCAGTCCTCTCAGCTCTTGATCCAGCTTCTTCGGTGAGGGGTAAGGGTGGTTACTTCCGTTAGATGGTACTTGGATTCTCCCAGGCTACTTTCGGGACCTCAGGCTCTGCTGACTCACTTCCTGCCGGTTCAGTGAGGTCGGTATGGGTGCATGCAGGGTCGGTATAGGTGGTATGCAGGGTCGGTATAGGTGTGCCCAGGGTCGGCATGGTAATAATGATAATTGCTGTCCATTTAGTAGTAACTACTAGGTATCCTCGCTGTCCAATGGCTATCGTAGTGAAGCCAGGATGTAGTGATAGTTGTGCGCAGAGGATGTGTACACTAAAATCCACTACAGTATTACATAGTCCTAAGCATTGTATTAGAATCAGAAATACTTAGTTTTACATATAAAGCAACAGCACCATTTCATGTATATTGGAAGATACATATATTTATATATAAATACTTATGTAAAAAATGTAATATACATATTACATTTTTGCAGTTGAGAGCCGACCTGATGATTGTGCCTAGAACTCTCTTCTTTTTCCATTTTTTTTCTAGCACATGAAACATTTTGTAGTCATCCAGTGGCTTTATCACCTTTTACCGTTTTGCCTCTTCGTATCTAGCTCCTCGATCTTTTGTTGTTGAGCACTGTTTTACTTGCTTTAATCTTGACTGGTTCTTATTATCTCTCGGGCACCAAATATTAATATTTAATTATCTGTTTTTTATTTATTTGATTGTTTCTATTTAGCCTACGCCCCTGTGCACACCTTGTGCCCCACCAGCCATACTATTTCACCAATTTATATATACATGTAGATATGATAAACTTTTAAGTGTGTTTGCTTGTCGCAAGCTTTGATGTTTATCTGCATCCATTGTAGCAAGAAATAAAAAAAAGTCTGCACATCACTTTGGAGTAGCTCAATTATCTGAGTTCTCTTCAATAAGCCGAGCACTTTACTAGAAGAAAAACTCAAATCCAATCTGTGATGGCTTGACGATCTCATTACACTGCGCCATAGTTCTAAACATTTTAGAAAATGCAATGTTTCTGAGAAAGCCTTGTATTTCTGTCCCTGGTTGAAAAAAGACTGTTTGTAACTTTTTATAATTATAATAACTTTTATTGAATAAGTACATCATAGATAATATGCATGTGTATGCACAATTCTCAAACAAGAAGATCCTATACAAATAATTATTTTTGGAAAATCATATTTTTAACTTCAAAAAATGCTGACTCTGGTCAAAACAAACAAATGTATTCGAATCTTGGAGTTGTACTCTATCACCATAGTTTTTAAAAAAACATTTGAGATGTTGAAAAAATATTAAAGCCATCAAATGTATTTTGCAACTGAAATTTTTTTTTCAGGAGAAATTTTATTCTGAGAGTTGAAAACTAGTATAGAAGTAGCTATAACACAACTCAGAAGGAAAGTCAGAGTCAAATTTTTGTTTTCAAACCAAAAATTTTCATGCTTGTATTTTGTTATTCAATGTGAGGGGAGACAAACCGGCTGTGATGAGAAAGTCTGAGCATCAAATAAGTTTGTTTTTTCCAGCATGCATAAATTGCATCATTCTTCCACATAGTTTTGTATTTCTCAAGATAGAATGTACGTTAGAGTTAATAGTCACTTCATGATCGCCAATATCTGTGGCTCATGCCTGAGTAGAACTGACTGCAGCCCCATAGAATTGTACTCTTTTGACAATCAAAAAGAATTGTGGTGAATTGCAGGAGCACAAGAAGAATCATCATTAACCAATCCTGTGCTAAAAATATACATAATAACCAGTTAGGTGTACAGGAAGTGACTCAGAAAATGATAAGATAAGGTTAATGATAGTAACAAATGAAACAGTAATGGCAGTTAATTAAATAGAACGAGCCCCCAGAGATAAAGCGGCAGAGTTCATGGGTAAATGTCTGCTGATGTATGCTCTCATTTTCTGATAAGTCCTAGGACTGAGTTATAGGCTGGCGTCCTTCCTTTTCTTTTTTGCAAGTAGACACAGTCCCAATCTGTCCTTCTGTAGCTCCTTGGCTATTCTCAAGTTCTCAGGCTATGTCGTTCTTTTGACCCCAGCCAAGTAAGGTTACTACCGGCCCAGTAAGGTTACTACCAGCTCAGTCAGATTACTACTGCCCCTGTCATATTTATAGTACAGGGAAGGCAGCACTGCTCTCTCTATTACTGGCAACAGGGTCGACCAGTCACTTGCTGCTTGTGACAACGCAAGGCTAAAGGGGTGTCTCTGTCACACAGAGACAAGGTATCTGCTTGTCCTTCAGGTTTCTTTTGACAGTGTCCTTGTATCTTAGCTTTGGGCGTCCTACTCCTCGTGTACCGTCAGAAAGTTGAGAGTACAGGATGAGCTTCGGTAGCCGGTTGTTATCTAGCCTGTTGATGTGACCTGCCCATCTGAGACATCTAGATATGAGAATGTCGTACATGCTTGGTAGAGATGTCATCTGGAGTATCTTGTCATTTGGTGCAAATTGCCACCATTTGATGTTGAGTATCTGTCTTAGGTGTGGCATCATGTATGCGCTCAGCTTGTGGGAGGTGACCTTGTAAACCACCCACGATTCAACAAAATAGAGCAGAGATGAAAGCACTATCGCTCTGTAAACAGCATGTTTGGTCTTGTTGGTTAGGTCTTTATTGTACCACACACGATCACGTAGTCTGCCAAAGGCCCTTCAGGCATTGGAAATGCGTATCTACAGTTCAGCGTGTAGTTTGTTGTTGTTATTGACTGTAGAGCCTAGATATTTGAACTCGTTAACCATTCCTAGGTATTCTCCGTTAATCTGTATGTTACCCTCAGCTTCTGTTGAAGAGCCTGGTGGAGGTTGGTACAACACTTCGGTCTTTTGAATGTTGATCTTCAACCCTAACAGCTGGGAAGACTGTGAAAAATGAGATATGTCTTGTGCATCTGCGAGGTTGTGAGCAACAAAGGTAGAACTATTGACTTATTAATAATTATCTCTGAGCATTGTTAGGTCTACCCTGGCACAAGGTGGAAAGCTACCAAATTGAGAAAATGTCTAGATGACTGAATCGTTCTCTCGGTGCCTACTGGAAGACTATGCCATGAACAATAAAGTCCAGTGCAGTACTTTGATGAGGCAAGCAAACTGGATGGTATTCCTTGAGTAGTTATTCTACCAAAAACTCTTTTGCTTTTATGCATTTTTGGCTAGTAGTCAAAAGTATGCATAACTGCGAAAACATGTTTTTCAGTCATTGTGATACTTCAAAAAAACTTGTCTGTTCGCACATCATTGATATGCTGTTTCAGTGTACTAAACCATAGTGACAACCTTTACTAGTAATTTTTACCCACGGAGAAGACTTCTGTGTCATTTCAAACTTTACCAATGCACGTGCGCTTTAGCATATGAGAGTTGCTCACTCACAAAATGCTCAGTTGAGCAACTGGTTTCAAAACTGAAATATATCATCAGAGTAAACAAAAATTCTCTCCAAAGCCTCCCACTTTGCTGATGAAATTGATCCTTGCACTGATAGAAACAACGATAATTTTTTGTTGATTATAATTGTACTCACTGATAAAATTATTGCCATTCAAACGTTTGTTTTTTTTTCCTGAAAAGTCAAAGGTTAAACATTAAAATAATGAAACATTCTGGAGTTTTCTCCCTTTTGTTTGATTTAAGCTTTAGTGGAAGTGTAGAGCTACTAGCTGTACAGTGTGATGTGACTACATTGAGAAATTTATCAGTTCATCATTGCGCTAAGGCACTAGGGCGCTAAGATGCTACGGCACTAAGGCGCTAAGGAGCTAAGGCGCTAAGGAGCTAAGGAGCTAAGGCGCTGACGCGCTAAGGCATAACTTTCTATCTAAGTCTAATTTAGCCCAAAACACCGTATTTACTGAACAAAATATTTCACTATTATTAATAACAGTTTGAATATTTGTGAAGAACTACTGCTGTCACACACTTTCATATGAAAACCATTTAATTTTTTACAATCTGTGGCCAAATTAATTTGTAGTTAATGGGCAATAGAGGAGTTTTGTTGAGGTATGCTAAAATGTGAATAGCTAGGACACCCTAGTTTTTACATTTCTGAAAAAGTTTTGTCATAAAACTAAACAATTGTGAGTATTGAACTTAATAAAGCTTTTGTAAGCAAACTTTGTGTAAACTTATTCAAAGTAAAGTAGCAACAAAATTAAGAAAAAACAGTTTTTATTAAAAGTTAAACCATAACAATAATTCTAAGCATTTTCAATGAGCGGCTCAAAATTAATTGATTAGAGTACAATTGTTAGGAGTTTTCCTCTCATTAAGTGATGGAGCCAACAACCCTTCGAGTAAGCTCTGAGAGTGCAAATGAATTATTTGACTGCTGTTATAGCAAGCTGCACGTTGCTGAAGATTTTTTGATAGGCGTAATTTAATTTTTACTCAATTATTTTTGCGCTTCTATGACAACAAATGAAAGATTACTGTTGTAGACACGTATGCTAGCGGGTAAAGATGTCCAATTCAAAGTTTATTTTTGTGCATGGTATAAAGACAAATATCAAATTGCAAAAAACATTCGAGATTTTTCTATAGTAAGATTTAAACTAATAGATCCGATCAAAAACTGTATGAATTATGTTACGCTCCCACTACATTAAAAAAGTCACCAATTCTTTATTGCAAAAGTAATGCCCAGTTTTCTAGCACACTTCTACTCCACTTCAGATCAAAAACTGCTATAAAGAAATTGCTTATTATAAAAGTTCTTTTGGTTCTACTGGCAGACTAAATATTCAAGCCTCGCACTTTGTGATAAAAGTTCTGGATTGGTTAATGAGTTTTTTTGTAGTCGATGGCTAAAAATAAACTGGAGATTTGTCTTAAAATTGGGAAGGTTCAGACACCACCAAGTTCACAGATCTGGAAACAATAATAGATTAAAATAATAATACCCAATCAGCTAAGCCTGATCTATGGTGACAAGTTTATGGTAAGTACCAGTTGATGGGTTTTCAATATATCAAGTAGTCAAGCATTACATCTAAGTGCATTAACTTAGTGTCAAAATTTATATTTGATTACGAGTTCATGTTTTCTATTTGCTGATCACTCAAAAGTGATGCATTATTAAACTAACTACTTTTTATGCTTGGTTTACTCTGGTAACACTACCAAATACCATAAAAATTTGTAACAGCTCCAGTTTGGCACTGGTCCGCACCAAAGTACCTGTTTAGACGACTGAATAACTTTGTATAGCTCATCAGCTCCGTATCCATATCAAAACACCTTGGGTTCCGTTTCAGTTTTGAGACTACACAAAACTGGTATTGATGCAGACCCATTTGATTTGAACAGCTGGTGTTTTTGCTGCGATCGTCAGTTTTCATATTTGCACAGATATCACATTTACGCTAAGGTGAACACCGGTGAAACGAGGCCATAGTCAGGTCAAGCAGTAATCGGATTTTTTAAGTTTTTGAGTTTGTCGTAAGATTCTGCTTCATGATTTCTCAAATGTTGATGAATAGCTCAAGTCTATTGAACCATAAGCTTTACGGTTATAAGCTTCTCTCTTTTGTTCAGACTGTCAGAGCAATGTCATTAGCTTCACCCATCATTTCACACCATTATTGAATGAAAAGCATCTTTCATTTTCAAAGGTTTTCCACATAAGTTGTATAATCATGTTTTCCAATGCTAGTGTTATTATAGGATTATACCATGTACTTTCTTTGGCCCATTAATTGCACCTCAATAACCAATTAAGTCCAGTATTGCTGAGCTTTACTCCCACAACTGAATCATCAGCATATTATCTCTCCAATCTCATTAGAGTCATGCTTACTCACTCCCAAATACGTGCGTGCGTGTTACAGTTTCTTGTTTAATCCAGGTTCCTAATAGAAATAAGCTGATAAGAATCTTACCCACAAGTCACTGTTGCCAATCCTACATTGCCAATACTCTGGCGATATGTGCAATAGAAAACCAAATCAAGATCTAGAACATCAACCATTGCTAGATGAGCAGAAGTAAATATTGTGATATATATTTATGAACAAAGCCTGTAGAAACCAATCTCTACGGGCACTTGCATTAGTAGAGGTTGTTTCTGTGGCTCTGAGACACCCTCCTACAAGGAATAAAGCCACCAACAGGCAACTGGCTCTCTCTCTGCTAAAAGTACGGGAGTGACCAACACTGTCAGTACAGTATTGAGCATCTTGGAGGGCTGGTATAGATCCCTGCAGGGCCGGCCTTGACCACTACTGGGCTGGCTACTGAGATGGCTACCTTAGCCTAGGGTCTTAAAAATTAGCCACAGGCCACAAGGCCAAGTTCAGGAATTACTTACCTCCAGTCTACAAGATAGGTGGACATCAAGCTACAGAAAATCCGGAAGCCTGGTAGCAGATGGGACAGTATACCAGCAGACAATGTACCCATTAACTCTGTCCCTTTATCCGAGGTGCTTATTACATTTAACTCTTTGCAACTACTATTGTATATGTTACTATTTCTAACTTTTTATGCTCATTTGCTTGTTTTGCTTCCTGTTTGTACTTTTGGCCACATTGTTAATTAGGTAAATAGTTTCCAGTGCTCCAGCCTATATAAGGCAGGATTTTGTATACATTCATTGCATTTACTATTTCTCTTGCACTTGTTCTTAACTTGTCATTATACTTTAGGGGATTACCAAGATCTGTACAGAATGCTAACATACACTGCCATACACCCCAACCAGACTGGTTTGTCTGAGCTGTTGGCTCCACACTAGTTGTTACAGTCTATTAACCAAGTGACACCCCCTATACAGCCGTGTCTCCTCAGGAGAGAGGTAGAGTATTTGGGCTTAATAGCATTCTGTAGCTAACAAGACCAGAATCTAATACAAAACGCTAACAAGCTTTTAAAAATAAGGAATTAAAACATAGAAAATGATTTTACAACAAAATTTGGCTTTATGGAGCCTGCAATCTCATTTTCCAATGAGCCCACTTGCTAGTTGTTTTGTACCATTTTGTAATTTTAATCCAATGAGCTAGCTACTTTTGTTGTCTCCCTTTTCAGCACAAATTTCGGTGAGTAACTTAAAAATTAAGGATAAATCTAAAATTGTTTTGATACAATTTTGAAATAGCAGGAAATGAAGCCATATGAAAAATTGTAATCTTAATTGCAAAAATGAATTACGCAGAAACCTAATATTCAAGCATCCGGAACCGCGACCATCCAGTTCTGTGTCAAAGTCTTTGGTTATAACATTATGGGAGAACATTTCATTTATAGGCTTCTGTATCATGCTTAAGGAAAAGGGGTTTGTTAATATCTGGGAAAGATGTTGTGTTTGTCTGGGTTGAGTTCAATTGGAGTGAAGATACACTGATGGTATGGGCTTGTAGTGGCAGGCAACATAATTTGAATAAGTTAATACCATAAAAGCTTCAATGAAACACTTTAAAGTCTTAACATTCAAAACCTTTTTGAAAATAGTGTTCAATTGTCATTAGTTTTCTTTATTTTTTTAAGCAAAAGATTTGGTTTTACAAAATGAAAATTAAAACTTTAGTTAGCTCGGCAAACTGATGTTATAGAAACGTTTAAATAAACTTTAAACAAGTTGTTTGCACTGTGAAAAAAAGTTTCATTTTATCTTTATATCATTGATTATCGATAAACTTTTTTGGTTGAACAACGAAATAGATAGCGGTGTGATGCTCATGATATTGTTATAGGCTTTTATTAAGATAGACATGAGACTTGATTTTCTTCAAAACATGCGTTAGCTAATTCAAGTCTTGTGGTCAATCCTTGCTACTGGTTTGTAGCAAAGTTTGTAGCAAATACATAAGATTACGACAATATTGTGGCTCATTTGATTATACAGTTTCTAAACACACACAGAAAAAGTATACAAAAATTTGGGTTGAAAAAAAGGATAGAACAAACCAATTAATAATAAAAAATTTATTGAATCAAAAGTCTTAAAAAAAACTGAGAAAGTTGAACAGAAAAAAATTGGTAAAGATAAGTGAAAAATGTATCTTCAGTTTTCTTCATGAGTCTCAAAATTTGCTTTTACAAATTTAACTAGTATCTTTTGTGTAAAAGCCAAACGTATTGATCTATGTATTGAGTAATTGCGCAAAGGAACAATAAATATGTTATGCAGCCAGTTTCAATCACCTGAAAAAGTGCAAAGGTTGACCGCACCCACTAGCTACACCTGGATACTACAAAAAAAACTACTGTTCAACAAACACAAGTCTGACCAAGAAGCTGGATGCTCGTTTGATTTTTTTTTAACATGCCTCACTGTTTTTAATCAAATAAAGGAGCTAACTGGGAGCTCTAAAAATGTTATAACTTGGTACTTGCCATCAAGAGCAGTAGACCAATTACTGGCTATCTATCAATCCCTCTTAATACATGATTAATTCAGGATTTCCGAGTTGCATAGCAATAAAATTTTGCGTATTTATTCATGGCCATTAATTTTGTAGATGATATCCCCATGATAACTCTGAAAATCTTTCTCAGGATACTTTTTCTCACCATCCTTATGTGAACTTCTGCTATCACTAGGTATTTCCACATGTTGTGAAACTCATTGCAACGCATCTGAGTCTGTATTTTATATCGTTAGTTTTTTTTATCTAATGATCGCCTTTCACTATGAGGAGTAAGAAACTAATAGCAACAAGATTTTCTTAAAATAATAAGAGTATTCGCGACCTGCGTTCGCCGAACAAAATACAAAAATAATAGGTGTTCGTAATTCAATATGTCGCGTATGCAACGGAACATTAGTTTAGAACGACACAAATATTCAATGAATTGTTATAGTTTACCGAACAAATCATAAAGAAGACAACTCCTAATTTTCAAAATAATCAGGAAAATAATAAAACTTGAACTGCTACAAAATAGAATAATTTGTCAAGCTGCCCTTCAATTTAGTAAATTTTGAATCCTCACCATTATTTTGAATTATTTTTCAAGGAGATAAAACCGGTCTATGAAAATTAAAAAAAAAAAATCAACTCGCCCATTGTTATTTATTTATTGTTCAGTTTCATTCGCGACCTACGGACAATATAAATAAATATTCGTTGATTATTTTTTTATTCCGTGAGCTACTTTTTGTTGACCCACGAGTTCCGAACTAAATGATTATTAATTGATTAAATTTATTGCCGGTCTGATTATTTTTATTGCCATGTGTTCGGCGAACAGAGGTCGCGAATACTCTTATTGCAAATAATTCTACATGTTCATTAATATCAAGTGGACTTTTAGAAATCATTGATAAATCGGTAAAATATGTTAATTAGTTTTGGCTTTAAACCACATTACTGTTTATAACAAATCATACATTCCTTAGCATTGCACGCTGTAAATGTGCATAACAAGGCATTATATTTTTTTAATATCAAATCAATAGTGCTTCTAAAGTGCTTATACAAAGTGATGGCTAATTTTTTTTAATTTAAAATTAATTTACAAAACTAAGTTTTTAACTGTTGACCCTTGCAAACAGCTACATTAAGGTTGCAATTAAAGTTATATCATGCCACAGCAGCTGAAAATCCTTGTATATCATATCTATGCTATGTGCTGTTGTATTGGTTTAGAGAGATTTTGCCATCACAGCAATGCCACTAGCACTTACTTCTGCTTAAAGCAGCCCAAAGACAACATTCGTTTGGGTTGGTTGATATTCTGCTCAAGAAATAATCTGTCAGCTTCTTATTAAAACTCTCATCTAATTATAAAATCGATTTTTGTGTAGCCAATGTTGTTTGAATTCGGTGCTCCTGGTCCTTTATGTTTATTGCAATCTGAGTTGAGTATACGATGGTTAGGGGGCTATTGTTTGTCTTTGTTTCGTGTTTTACATATGTTACATTTTGTTCCTTAATTTTTACTGTATTGAAATATCTTAAACCACCATATACAAGCTATCAATATTCTTTTTCAATATATGTTCTGCTTAAAATTGCTTTGTGTTATCTAACTAATCTTTGTCATATTCTGTACTAGGTGTAGATATGTAACTGGACGTTGAAAAATAAGAATTATCTTTGGGTTACATGAATTTGTATATTAGCTTGGCTGGCTGGTCATAGGCAAAAAATAGGCAAATCTGAGGGAGTGTCGCGATGTCCAGTTTATGTTCGAAGGCAAAAAAACACCATCGTAGTATGTCTGCAAAAAATGGAAATTTTTTCGACAGAAACATGTCAGTGAAAGGTAAACGATCAAAAAAGTTCTGCTGCTCTGAAGCTTCTCCTACATTGTAGGCCTAATATAGCATGCTTGGATGACTACCACAATTGACAGCACAATTTGAACATTCTGCAACCTGCTTGCCTTGTTGATGAATAACTTAATCATGCACACACTTTGCTAGGTGGGTCACCTATTTCTGGATTGCATTTAGAATGTGCATTGAGCTCTTAGAAATTAGTTCACATCAAGTTTAAAAATAAGTTGTAATGCTGCAGCCTGATGCTCAACATAAATTGAGGATGTAATGTGCGTCTTACAAAATTACTGCACTGCATATTTCCTTTGCTAAAGGTAATGTTTTATTATAATCTGATAAGGCGACCTAATAGGGAGGTTAATGTGGTGCATGCCGATTAACCTCATGGACCTTAGTGATACGCCCAAAGTCCACCTCTTGTCCAAAATACCAATGAAATAATACAATAGAACAAATGAGGAATAATGATAGATCTTTATCACAGGTCAATTCCCCAAAATAAGCAGCAAAGGACAAATAATCTCTCGCAGAGTAATCTTTTAACCAATTCAAAAAAGTTTCGATAGCAAGCTGTTTGAAAAAATTTATCTGCTGCTGGATTTTATATATCTGCAAAGTAGTGTTTTGCTTGAATGATATTTTGACTTGTTTTTTTCACATGAGTTTTTCATATAACATGATGTGTGTTAAAAGTTTTAATAAACAGCTTTAGCAAAATAGCATTATCAAACAAGCTATTTTTTTAACTGATAAAGATGTTTTTATTGAGCAGTATTACGTACTACTGTTTAGCATGAAACTTACATGATAGAAATGCTATTATTTTTGTTTAATACTCATATGAAAATAATTTTTCACTTACAGATGAAGCTTTTTCTAGCAATTTTAGTGGTATTGTTGGGAATTTGTTTGCTTGCCGAGGCTCAAAATGTGAGAAGGCCACAAAGAAGAGGAAGTCGAAGAGGACGAAGAAATAGAGAAGGTGGAAGAAGTGTAAAAGATGGAGGAGGGGGAGGTGGTGCAGGGGGCAGAAGAAGACAACAAAGAACAACCGCTACTACTCCTAGTAAGACTTATCTAATTTATAAATTTGAAAGATAATCAAACTTCTGGAATCTTAAGCCTAACTTTATGTAAGTGACAATTTTCAGTTAAAAAATCAACAGTCTCATTTCAAAATTAATAAAATTTACACCTGCTTGAAGAATATTTTATTGTTAAGATATTCCTGTGGATAACTCTAGTTTTCTTTGACATAACTTGCTGTCCACAACTAATACCTGCAACTAAAAGCTCTTACAGGCAGTTCTCTAGGCAGCTCTTTATGGACAACTCTCTCGGCAGCTCTGCTAAGCAGCTGGCTACTTGTCAGAGCTGCCCAGTGGCAAACACAAAAACTCCTACAGCTTAACCTTTTTCTAGGCATCCTCTTGAGTAAGCCATTTAAACAGTAACAGTAAATAATATATTATATAGAATCTGAGAGAGCTGCAATATGACCAAATCTGGAGAAAGTTTAAGCGTTCACTGCTGAATAAATTCTCAAAAACTGTACCAAAGTTTGCTTGTTACACAAGGATACAACACATACAATTAATACAGGAGCAGATCCCAATACAAATTATATGTTCCTGATCGATCAATAAATAAGGTTATAGACAGTTTCACAGAGTAGGTTATCTAATGATTGACACTGGCAATGATCCATGCGCTTTCAGTCCATGCAACTTACATAACTCCCTTGGCCTGACCCGTTTAATTCATTTCATTATGCAATATGAGTAACAGAGTGTGCTCCAAGACATCTCAGGTTTTTCTCAAGACATTTTCTTGTGTATCCACAGCTCTCAAGTAAGAGACAAACTTCTCACCAACTCGGGAATGGCTGTACAACTTCTCGCTTTTTCTTAGTAACCACGTAGTACCCTTGTAAGTGCTCTATCTTTTTCTTCAGCCAGGGGGACTATTACCTTCTATAGTTTTACTACCACTCATTTTATTTCAATTTCTTCAATTAAATAGACCAAGTTGCTTCTCAATTCCGGAGCGATTTTCCATTAACTCTGGCTGCATTTCCATAACTTCCCTCACCCCATCGATTTTCTACAGGGTTGCGTGTCTAGCGCATCCGTCAGGTACCACTTAAATCTTTCGCACTACAATAGTTGAAAGTAAAATGAAAACCTGCTAAAAATGAATAATAAAACCTTGATAAATGTGATGAAGATTTAGTTTTTATGCTGAATTTATACACACAACCTGACTGAGAACACACCCTGCCTAATGATGACTGCTTTATACCACCAAATGAGCTATCTATTGTTTTGAATTATCTTCATTTTTTGTTGCACATTAGTAGTAATATATGAGCAGATCTCCCTACCAAGTGTTTTTTTTTGTGGGTTAGACCCCGGAGTTGATGCAATGGGTTACGGCGTTGACTAGAGTCGCCGAGTTAATATTGTATGGCATTTAAGTGGCATTTAAGTTTTGATAATCTTTTTACTTGATTGGAACTCATATGGCATTTAGATTTTGAATGTATGGCATTTAAGCTTTGATAATTTTTTTACATAATTGGAACACATATGACATTTAGATTTTGAATGTATGGCATTTAAGTTTTGATAATTTTTTTACATAATTTGAACTCATATGACATCGAGAGAGAGGGAGGGAGGGAGGGAGAAAGAGAGAAACCATCATGAATAGCTGCGTGGCTCGTATCATTTGCAGTTAAACATTGTTTGATTTTCAAAATAACAGGTTTGATAGTGAAATGACTAATTGTCATCGATAGTTTTTGCTGCAACCTTAAAATATTTGAGTTGATTTCGTTTTTTTCTCAAGCCATTTAAAAAGGTAGTAATTTATAGGATTGTTTAGTTTTTATTTATCCAAGCAGAATATTTTAGTAATGTAGTGTCTGATGAAGAGTATATAAGTCTTGCATTAATCATCTAAAAATCACAATTTTAATTGGTTAAACTCCCAGAGGATACTAGCAGTAGGGATGCTTTATTGGTTGAAACTGTCTTATTGCACAAAAAATTTATCAAGTTTATTTTATCGTAGAATTTTTTTTAGTGGACCTTTAACGGTTTCATCGTTTTCACAAGCTGGATATGAGAGCAAATTAATCTCTTACCATACTTTATTGCTAAATGCATAACAGGTTTACTGTTATACTAATGGAGATCCCATCACTTTATAAAAAGTAACCTAACTGAAATGCTTCCACAGTGTTGTTCTCTCAACATCGGACAGACAGTTAATGCTGAATATTACCTGTTGCCAAAAGTTTCGAAATTTTAAAAATTGACTTTTCCTTAGTTCATTTCTTTTGATGTGAATGTAAAACAGAATTTTCATTCCAATTTTGTTCAACAGCTTTATACAAGTAATAATACGTTAATGCAAACTAATATAGGCGCTACATTTATTCATATTTCTCTGTTTTTTAAGCAACAAGCCAAACCAAGTATGTTGAAGTCAGAACTATTTAAATACCTTCAATATGACATTGTAATATAATAAAGAAAATTTTTCACGCAACTTTAGTTTTCCATACATAATTGTTGTTGTTTCTTTTTTTTTCTTTTTCTGTGTTATCTTTAATGCGGCATGTCATGAAAAAGTTTTGAAAACCGATGATACTGTTGCCAATCTAAAATTTGTATAAAAAAAACAGTTGCATCTCTTTTTGGTGTCATGAACACTCACACATTGATTTAAAAATGTTCTTTTTTTTGAAAGTTTTCAATGCATTTACTCGTTAGTGATATTTTTTTTTTAAAAATTATTGAAATTTTGCACAAATGTGTTGCAGACCACTATTACTTGTACCAATACTGCAAATTCCTTGGCACTTACCCTGAAAATAAATGGAGAAGCTAGCGGGCAACTCTATGGTACAGCAGTATTCGCTAGAGCCCCAGTATGAATAATACCACAACGGATAAATCTGGACCATTATACATATGCTGATGCTGTCTGTGATTACGCTCTAACTGGTGCTCCAATACCCTTTGGTCCTGCTAATGCTTGTAATAGAGGGTGAGTTTCTTCAGGTCTATGTATGATTTGGGTTCTGTAGCATTACAAGATAAGCCTTATTCATCAACTTGTAAGACGCTCTATAGGAAGCAAGGACCAGCAGTAAATAAAAATAACTTTCATAGAGTAATATCTAGTTAGAACAAACTGAACAATATCTTGGCAAAGTTACTCTCCGAATTGCAACTATCTGACAAATAATCGTAATTCAAAACCATAATAAAACTGGAATATGATAATGTCAGTATTTTAAGTGATAATTGTAAGCGGAGGGTTCATGTCCAGTATGCTGAATCTAGAAACAGTAAGCCAAAATATTTTCTGTTAGTTAGTCAAGGCTTTATTTATGCTGTAGATGTGTTTGCACATTTGCTGGAGGCCCTACTGGCACTGCTGATACCATCACTAAAGTTCTAACAACTGAGAGACCAGCCTATGTGACTGGTTATGGAATCATTGCACACAGAGGTCAAGGTGGGGGTGTAACAGGAGGCACGTGTGGTCTAGTGGTTGAAGTGCTAGGATCTGGGGTTCGATTCCCAGCACGGTTATCTGTGAGCGGGATATTTGGCTTCCTACATGCTCTGCCTGGTCGGATATGGGCATAAAAATAACGTGGTCCCTAGTTTGATTGCACTCTCCATAATAACTATGGAGTCATGCTAGTAAAAGATCCCCTCTGCTTTTTTGGAACAGTAGCCGGTGTAACGGCGAGCATGGGTATAGGGTGCTGCTCACACAAGCTCCAAGCTTATGAGACCCAAATTTAGGGTTGCCCTCGAGGCACAGTTCAAACAAAACAAAACACGTGATAGTATGCTGGTGGATGTCGGAGCCATACAGTGTTGTGAAACATTCTAATTCATAGTGATTAATTTACATCTTAAGTGTTGAAGGGATATTATATAATACAGAGGGTAGAATTCTGAGCATCACTAAAATGTGGAATCACTATTAGTTACGCATGATCACATTTTGTAACATTGATTATCTGTGCCAACAAGCCGTATCAATGGTTTTGCAAAAGAGTTCTATTTTTTGTTAGTTGTGGTTTATTGGATCACCAATAAAATAAAACGCTCATTTGAAATTGCCGATTTATAAAAACTTTCTGGTTCTTTGATTGAAGTAAGCAATGAGGAAGAATTGATGCCCCGTTTAAGTATGTTGAAACAACACAAGAAGCATTTTAATATGATTATTGTATTTACCAGTATTGTTACATAAAATATAATAATAAAATCTTTCAACCACTTGGTCACAACCGTAATAATGATTTCTTAATTCAAACTGCTATTGCCCTTTCAGGGCAACAACAAGACTGGGCTTGTAGTGCAAGCTTTATTACTGAGGATAAAACTGAGCTATCTGGCTCAGTCTCTCATTTTTGTGTAAAAATATAGCATATGCGTATTATATGCACAACTAGGACCAATCATATCTTACTACAAGTATACAATATATATCTAGTCACCTATGTATAACATAAATGAATTGTTTCTTTGGTCGAAAGAAATAAAATGGGTGAAATCTTTGGCCAAACTTTGACCCTCATATCCCACCTTTTACCCTCAAATATTGATGAGCTGGCTGGTCCAGAGTTGTCAGCACTTCTTATTCACCAGAAGGAGGCAAATTTTGATTTTTGATCCTTTTTGTAGTGTTAAGGACATCAGCGCTTACTTTGGTTTTTATCTGTGCATTCTGCATTCATTTTACCTTCTGCCAGGTAAGCATGGTACATCAGCCAGTTATCTAACAATATTCAAATAGTCTTGCTGGCTCTTTTCCCTCCTCACTCTACATCAGGTCCCCTTCACTTTATCTCACCATAGTTCCAGCTCGCCCTTTCTTAGCCATTATCTACTGCTCACTTTCTACCCCAAACCTGTTTTACCCTTGCCCTAGTTATTAAATTATTAAAGTATTGTTTACTAAATTATTTTACACTTGATATACTGACTAATTCTGTTAGTTCTATTTAAAGTATTTTTTGCTTTGTGAGGCAGTGTGAATCATATATGATGTAGTTGTCTTTCTGTAGTAAGATAACTCTTTGAATAACGTTTTTGCTAATCATATAACAGAATTGTTTTGATATGAATGCACAATTGTTATGTTTAGGCTCAAGCGTATGTAGTTCCGATTGGTTTTTAACCTGGCATTTCTGTTGCTGGATGTTTTCAAAATAAAAAGTAAATAATAAAACAATTTTGATGTTTTAAGACTTATTGGTGTATTACAACAGAGCAAAACACAAACAACTTTTGTAAAACATCTCTGCAGTTCCATCCAGTGTCTATCAATGGCGACAAACTACTCTGAGAGCAGTAGGATTATACAATAAACCATACACCATTACATGTTATGTTGTATTGCATTGCTGAGGGGTTTTACCATAGATCACTACTAGTTGGTTACAATTAAAGCTAAGCAGTTCCATAATTTTGATGATTGCCCAAAAAGATTA
This sequence comes from Cryptosula pallasiana, assembly GCA_945261195.1. Classification (NCBI taxonomy): domain Eukaryota; kingdom Metazoa; phylum Bryozoa; class Gymnolaemata; order Cheilostomatida; family Cryptosulidae; genus Cryptosula; species Cryptosula pallasiana. The sequence goes on from OX183134.1 coordinate 42,154,828, forward strand.
TTTCGAAAACATTTGCTGTCCCAACTTGTACTAGATCTAATCACCAAAAGAATTTTCCTTTAGCCTCATTCACACGAGCCACTAAAACACTGCTCATTCATTTTTTTAAGCAGTCGTTAAATATGAAACTGTGATTGCTCAGAGCACCAAAGCGGTCTCTGGCATTAGGTAATGAGGACCAGGCTTATCTAACGTTTTAAACTTTGTCAGCTCACTATAAGCAAAATGTTCTAATCAGGCTATTTGGTTAGAAACTCTCACATTGTTGCATCCTGATTTTAATAGCCACGGATGTCTGCATTCATATCGCAATGGCAACCAGCTGACAAGAGCTGCTGATTATTGGTTTAATTAGAGGGTGAAGAAAGAAGGTGGATTCACAGCACAACCAGTGGCTTCACCAGTATGGGTGCAAAGCTTTAAACAAGTTTCTATTTAGGGAATTTATTGTTTGTGCAATTATTTGCTGTGCAAGATCAACATGTCTGTTAGTTGGCCCACAACCTAGTTAATCAAATTACATGTATAAGTTATTATTAGTTGACAAATGATGCATACCTGTACTTGTACCTGTACTTGATTGAGACTTTTAAAAGAATTATAACACTTGATACCAAGGATATTCATTAGTCTTCAATTAACTGAAGGGAATTATACAAAAATATAGCACAAATGAGTATATGTATATAACTACTTGGTAGGAAATATAGTTTGCACTGTATTATGATACACTGTGGTAGATTTTTTATGTAAAGTCTCCTCAGAAACCTTTAGTAACCTTGGCCGCTTGTGCACATGATTGTCTGAAACTGTTAAAGTTGTACCAAAACACCAAACAAAGCCTTAAGGGTCAGCTTGACAATCTGCAAAGTCGGTAGTTACCCTTAAGGTGTGGCTACACTGCACCGATGTTTAGGTGCCGATGTGCCTATACGATAGTTCGTGACGATGTGCAGGTGGCAACACAGGCCGATGTAGCGATGTAATAGAGCACATTGGTGAGCTGCGATTGAAATAGCCAATCATACGGCACAAAGTGCGGGTTTTTGCCTGTTTCATTTCCTACAACGAATTGTTTGTTTCCCTAATATAATAAACGAAATCACAACAATAATTGAAAAAAAAATTTCACTGTGATGTATGGCTGTTTTTGCTCACCATAAAAGCATTACATTCAATAACTTTTTTGGTTTTATTTACTGCTAAATCTTCAAGATATTGTGATTATTCATCATTCATAATAAACGATATATTGAATTTTATTTTATTGTTGTTGTTCTTGTTAATAATTTTAATTATTATTATAATTATACTCAGTAATGCTGAAATTATCAATTGCCACTGTTCTATGAGCCATGTAAAATTAATTCACGGGATTGAATTCACTGTTCAAACTCCATAACATAAAAACTCCTTCGGAATTTGAAGTGGATGCTCATTGTTGACAAAAATTCTAATGAAATATGTTGTAAATGGTTCAACTTGATGAGTTTGGGGAAATATTTTGTTTCAAATAATCAGGGAGTGCAGATGCGCCTTTGGCATCGGGCATAGACCAACATGTTGGTTATGCTCACGAACAGGCCCCAAGATGTGCCGAAGTATCGGGCACGCCCATCACAAGGCCTTACGGTGCCAAACATCCGCCTGTGTAGCCACCCCTTTAAAAGGTCGATAGCTACCCTTACAGGATCGATAGTTACCCTTACAGGGTCGATAGTTACCCTTACAGGGTCGATAGTTACCCTTACAGGGTTGATAGTTACCCTTCCAGGGTCGATAGTTACCCTTACAGGGTTGATAGTTACCCTTATAGGGTCAATAGTTACCCTTACAGGGTCGATAGTTACCCTTACAGGGTTGATAGTTACCCTTATAGGGTCAATAGTTACCCTTACAGGGTCGATAGTTACCCTTACAGGGTCGATAGTTACCCTTACAGGGTCGATAGTTACCCTTACAGGGTTGATAGTTACCCTTCCAGGGTCGATAGTTACCCTTACAGGGTTGATAGTTACCCTTATAGGGTCAATAGTTACCCTTACAGGGTCAATAGTTACCCTTACAGGGTCGATAGTTACCCTTACAGGGTTGGTAGTTCCCTACAGGGTCGGTAGTTACCCCTACAGGGTCGGTAGTTACACTGACAGGGTTGGTAGTTATCCTTCCAGGGTCAATAGTTACCCTTACAGGTTCAATAGTTACCCTTACAGGGTTGGTAGTTACCCCCTGTTGGGCTGGTACACACCCACCATTCATCCAAGTTCTCTTCTACCGAAACACAAGATGTTGTTCTGTTTGTTTTTAATACTCACATATAGACTGCCCATAACTTAGTTATTGTTGTATTCTACTCGGTCTATTCATTTGTATTATATATACTACTAGTGCTGCTGTAGCATAATGATCTCTCATACAGCCAGCATCCAATTCAGTTCTTTTGTTTGAGAGTATGCACAAGATCGCACAAAAACGCTGTGTGTGAACAACTAAAAATGATTTACTACATGTAGTAAATCGTTTGTTTGTTTGTTCACTGGAACACAAACAACTATACACAGTTGTTACCAATTATATTAAAAGTATTAGTGTATTCGGAAAATTATCCTCTAAAAACACACAGGTTTTAGAAGTGATGAAACTTTTTCTACATAATGTTTTACCTTTCTAACAGACTCATTAATTTACATTTCGCTACGCAGTAAGCATTCAAGCTACAAGTACATTAGCAGTCTCTCTAGCGATTGTCCTTAGCGATGAGGCAAACCTTCACACCACTTGAGCAATCATTTCGTAAAATCCCTGGTCAAACTGGCTGAAATGATATATTGTCTGCAAACTCTCATATGGGATTTGAGAGATTGAGGTGCAACGTGGGATATCAGATATTTAAAAACAGTGACATAACAATTGTGTGTTGTGGTTGGTTAATCAGAGGGTGGCAGGCAACTTCTTGGTTTGAATTAAAACCTGGCGATAACTGTAAATGAAATGCTAGTGATTACCTTAGCAATTTTACGGGAGACGAAAATAGGAAAATCCTCAAGCACTAATGTCGATCAATATACGTACTTACACCCAACCACCAATGACTAAGCATACCCTTATGTTCAAATCACAAGTTTATTCAATTGAAGCTTCGCCAGAAGTTTTAATCATCTCTCTCAAGTGATCTTAGGAAAAAAATTATCTCTTATACCTTGGGGTGGGGAGACATTTACGTTCCATTCCAATGGCAACTTTGGCTATGATTTCCCTCTGACTCACAGAGTTTTGCTTCCTTGTACTTAGAAGCTTACCCATCCAAATTTTACCTTACCAAATGCAAGAAGCCGCTGACTAGCTGCAATGGTATTTAGGATACTTTCAACTACTATCTGGTAATAATGTTCAAAATGTTAGGATTAGATCAGATTATGTCCAACTGGATTTGAATGCTTGATTGGCATGTAATGAAGTGTTTAATGAATACCTTTATGCAGGGACTTGTATCCTCAGGAGTTAACTTGTCATTTCTGTAATGAATCTAGTTTTTTCTACATAATGTTTGACCTTTCTAGCAGACTCATTAATTTACACTTCGTTACGCAGTAAGCATTCAAGCTACAAGTACATTAGCAGTCTCTCTAGCGATTGTCCTTAGCGATGAGGCAAACCTTCACACCACTTGAGCAATCATTTCGTAAAATCCCTGGTCAAACTGGCTGAAATAATTGTATAGTCTGCAAATTCTCACATGGAATTTGAGAGATTTGGGTGCTACATGGGAAATCAGATACTTGAAAACAGTGGCATAAAAATTGTGTGTTGTGGTTGGTTAATCAAGGGGGTGGCAGGTAACTTTTTGGTCTCAATCAAAACCTGGCGATAACTTCAAATGAAATGCTAGTGATTACTTAAGCCATTTTACGGGAGACGAAAATTGGCGAATCCTCAAGCACTAATGTCGATCAATATACGTACTTACAACCACCAATAACTAAGCATGCTCTTATGTACAAATCACAAGTTTATTTAACTGAAGCTTCGCCTGAAGCATTAATCTTCTCTCTGCCAAATGATTGTGAGAAAAAAATTATCTCTCATACATTGGGGTGGGGAGGTGTTTACACTTCGTTGCCGTGGCAACTTTGGCTATAATTTCCATCTAGCTCACAGAGTTTTGCTTTCCTGTGCTCAGAAGCTGACCCATCCAAGCTTTACCTTACCAAATGCAAGAAGCCACTGACAATGGCAAGGCAATGGTATTTAGGATATTCTTAACTACTACCTGGTGATAGGATGATAGGATTAGATTGGATTGCGTCCAACTGGATTTAATTCTTTAATGCTTGATTGGCATGTACTGAAGTGTTTAATGAATACCTTCATGTTAGGACTTGTATCCTCCCGTGTTAACTTGTCATTTCTGTAATGAATCCAGTTCTTTTTAATGATTATTTTTCTTGCTAGAAAAGTAGCAAATTTTGTAAAATACATTAACTAACAATTGTTTAATTATGTTGAGCTGTATACGTAGTATCTTTTGGTAAGTAACTGCTAAATTTCTGACTGTGACGGACAATGAATTACATCTTGAAGATACTTAAAAGGAAATATGAAATAACCACTAGCAATAAATTATTAATTAAAAAGCTTTTGGTAATTTGTATATATCAAAATGAAAAATGGCCAGCTGTCTGTGTGTTCGTGTCTCTCCCTATGTGAATGCCATTCCATGCGTATAGATGCCGAAACTCTACTCTGAGAGAGATCAAATCTGTTATAAAAACATTCCATTGGATTAATCTGATGTACGACGAGGTTTGAACTTGCTATCCACTCTCAAACTGAAGACTTTTTTAAGTTTGATATCTGTCAATAATGTGGGTGGAGACAATAGCAGTTTGATGACTCAAGTGTCAAATGTGTCAAATATGTATACACCCCTAAATTACTATACTAAACAAATTGACACTGCATTAAAAACTGTTAAACCAATTTGGTGGATGGCGAGAATATATATTTGCCATCTTTTTTCAGGCTTGATATATTTTTAGTTTTTTTTTTTATTGTTTTTTCAATAATGTAGGTGGAGGCGACTCACGAACAGCTACATTTTGTTGATATGCGGGGCTTGGAATGCCAATCAAGTGATTTGATGCTGGCTTATGACTCCCATTACTTCTTTCCATTGTGGCAGGGTTACAATGCTCTTTTGTAACATTGTTTTTTTGTAAGTTTGTTAGCTCAGCACAACTGGGTTATCTATCAAATTGAGTAGGGAGAGGGAAAGTAAGGAAGAGAGAGAAAAGCTAGAACACGGAAGAACTGGAACAGAGTGGAGGTAGAGCAAAATAGAGAGTGAGAGGTAAAGGGAGGAAGGCAAAGGGCAAGGGGGTATGTATATTTCATTATGTTACATCATATTATATTATACTGAATGTCATGAGTACAACTGCTAGCAATAAATTAACAACATGAGATGGCATAATATTATATATTAAGCAACTGCTGTTTATTATATTATATTAAACAACTCCCAGGGATGAACCAAAAAAAAATTCACTCTCGTTATCACCAAATCACTGGGTAGTTGTTGGGTGATCTCTATTTGGGTTGAAGTTACATTGTTGAATGGTAATGAAACAACAACATGATTGACGATCCATGCAGGTTTTGCCAAATTTTGGACAAATAAACACAATAGGTGTTTTCGGTGTGCTCAGCGTCTACATTTAATCCTCAGCGGCAGTTTTTTGTCGGGGGATTATCAGCCCCTTTGTAGCCATTTTTTCAGCTAGCATCAACGTTCATTTTTGCGTTTGTCAACAAGTTTACTGTGCACGTTGCCTGGCAAAGGCCTATAAAAGTCAACGCCTTGGTTTTTCAAAGGAGTCGCCTTCTCACTATTGACAGCACGGTACCTTATTGCGGCATTATGATAATTACAATTAATATTATACCAAACATTTTGATTTTTTTTTGTTTTTAGTGTATGTATTATTATTTATTATTAATGTCATGGACTATTATTGTACAATAATTTGGGGTCAAACTGTGGTAGCTTGCCACCTGTACAGTTCCCCACAATATGTGACTTGTTCGGTGCAGTTTTAGCTTGTAGTTTTGTTATGTTTTGCAGGCAAAAGGGTCGGCAGATGTTTCTAGCGATCGAAATTTGCAGTGTTGTATGCTCGTGAGCGATACACAGTGAGGAGTCAAATTAACTGCCACACTTTACACTGATTTTCCGTTCAAACGGAGTATCTGGGAATCGCCGAACTTATCAGAGGAAACCAGATCTAAGATCATATGCCAACAGTCGTATAAAATGAAAGTCGATATGACAATTCACTTTGTGCTAGAGGGTGCCCGGACTGATCAGCAGACTTGACCAAGTTGTTGTCTTTATTATTTTTCGCTTGAGTTTGGTTAGTTTGATCTGTGTGAGGTGAGAGTCATCAGCAACAAGTGAGAGTCAGGTTAACTCTGATTTATTATTTCTCTACACGAACATTTATGCAAGGGCAATACAAAAGGGTATAAAATATTGAATGTAAGCCACGCCTGGTATAATATAATTGGTGTACTAGAACGAATGAATTGTCTGTACAGTCATAGTGGGCTGGCTGTAACTGAATGGTTGATTGATTGCTAGTAATTAATAATAAGATTGTATGGCAGAAAAACATAGAATGATAAGTGTAAAGTGCTAACATAGAACTGTCCAACGATCGTTGTTGATGTTGATAGCGTCCCCAACATTATTTTTAATATTTTAATTATTATCAATACCATCATTTTTGCCAAAAATAATATCATAATTTTCATTCATTCTATTATTATATTATTATCTTCATCTGAAATAATATATTATTTTATAGCAATAAATCAGCACACCATTATTGCTATTAATAATTAATAGTTCATGTTATTGCTTGTTGTTGTTATTTTTATTTATCATTGTCATTATCATTTTTGATATTATCATCATTATTGTCAATAATACTATATGTACTTGGTGGTTTGTTGAGTTTTATTGAAATTTATGAAAGTAGCAGATGATGTAGTGTTGTCAGGGTGACAAAGTCTTGCAATGAATAGCTACTTTTTAACCCAAGATTTTAGGCTAACAAACTTATGATTGCTGGGCTATAATTACAATTAACGACCTAGAAAAAAAGAAGACAACTCTTGCAAAATCTCGTAAAATGTGCGCACTCGCTTACTTCTATAAGTTATTGTTTGAGTGATAATTGCATTGATCAAACTTTCTCAAATCAATGTGTTGAGACACTGAAAACGCCTTTTGCCTCACTAAAGTTCATCAGGTTCATAAGAGGGGGGAAAATAACTCTTGGTAGTTAACTCATTTGCTCCAAAATACAATGGCTTTTTATATCCCAACTTTCAAGCAAGCTGACTGTAAAACTGAGATTACCTGAATGCTTGTCAAGCACGTCTCCTATTTACCCCGCACATACCATTGTATCCACCCCCTGCATAGCGTTACATCCACCTCATGTATATTGGGACATCTAAGGATCCTTTTAATGCTCACCAAAAACACCCTTATATGTTGATTAGCTCAAACACAACTAGAGTATTAGCTACTCACAATATACAGGTAGCATGAAACTAATTTATATGCTTCTGGTTATGTGGGCTGTAAAGGCCATGCGTTTTGCCATAATTAATTCATCTATCACTATTTATTATCACTCTACAGCCAAGTTATTTAAAACCACTTGTACTATATTTCTTCATATGATTGGCATAAAACATGTGAAGTGTGGAGGTAATGAACCCTATCAGTAGGAAATTTACAACTGTATAATACTTGTAACACCTTCATTGATCACTTGGGGACAACTAATTGTAATAACCAATGAGGCTTTACAGCATAAGAACTAGGTTGGTACTTTTTTGTGACGCAGCTGATGGTAACCAAGGGAATAAATCTTTGTTTGCATGGCTGAATAAAAAATTTCTGATCACTATCTTCAGCTGCATCAGTGATATAAATGAATCACGCTGAACCGAGGTACACTGGACAGTATAATAGCAGAAAAATGCAGGAACAGCTTATTTTAATCTGATTATAGAGAACAGTGGAACCACAAGAATTCCACATAAATGCGTTAATCAAGTCCTGTTACTGTAACAACTAACCAAAAACCTATTCAGTTAATCTTTTAAATTGGACTAAATAAGGCTCAATTTAGAACAATTGTATAAAAATCAGAAATTAATTGTCTCATCACACTAGTATGACAATTTTTGATCAACCCTTCAAGGATTATCACCTACAATATTGCAATAAACATCATAATTACATTTTACAATATTCTTTAGCGTATTGCTTTTTATTCTGCGCTTTTTTTTGTCAATACAACCTAAATTCTGCCAACAGTTTTCAAAATTGCAATTTATTTTTACTCACATAGATATGTTTTACAACATATTCCATATTTTGTTAGAACTAGCAAAATTTTTGGTATGGTAGATTCATGTTAACTAAAAAAAAATGAAAACAGTAAAAAAAAACGTTTTTATGCGCTACTTACTATTTTACAACATTGACTTGTAGTCCAAATTAATCATTCAAACATCTATAATTATTGCTATGCTTCAATTATGGTTTATTTAGTAGTTTTTACTGATAAATTGATTTTTTGTTTCAATTCAGTTATATACCACAAACAATTCAGAAAGGTGGTTTGTTTTTTGTGGAACAACTTTTTGATAAAACCAACGTTTCAAATTCAAACTTCTTCAAGTTAATTGAAAAACAATAAAGGTAACATTGATTAACTTTTAAAAAACAACTAGCAATTAGCAACTCAACAATCAAACAACAGGAAATTGCCATTGAGTACTAAATTTGTAGCTTATATGCCAAAAAATACCTTTGACGTTTTTTTTCAACTTGAGTGAAAAAAATAGCTCCAAATATTAGAAAGTAATATTTATAAAAACCTTTACTTTTCAAAGAGCCCTTCTCTCCGGTAGGCTCTTTAAGAGAATGGTTCAAGTCTGTGTTGTAGTACATTTTATGGGTATTTTCAGTAGTCATATAATTCAATATTTAAAAGCAAACTTTTGATTAGTGCTTACCCTCTGAAGATTTTGGTTTATCGTTTTATAATGGCAAAGAGTGGTTTGCACTTGTATTTGATAATGGGAAACTTGAAGTTTTCTACTTGAGTTAAGTGTTCAAGTGAGCCAAAACTAGTTTGTTGAACCTAAGTTGGTGATTAGTTCTTTGAGCATGCAAAAGATGCCTGGTTTGGTTAGTTCCTGTTAATAGCGAACAACAAGAGCTACGTCAATACTATCTACTACCACAGGATTAGAGGCAGCTCATTTCTTCACTAACTAACCATTCATAATCCGGCTATTACAGATACCAACTAGGATATCACACCCAAGTATAAATATCCAGTTATCCTGTCTGCAACCAGTATTTAGCAGCAAACCTTGAAAGTTTTGAAAAGCCAACTGATCGAGGTGAGTTTTCTCATTGTAAGACTTGTAAGGTCAGCAGTCAGTAAGTGACTGAAATTTCTTCAAAATTGAGTTGACAGGGTTCATTTAATATGAATAAACAGCGATCTGTCAGCAAAAAAATATAAGATAAAAACTACAGATTTTATTCATTTGTTTTATTCTCAAGTTCAACTGAAAGAATTGTTTTTGTAAAATAAAAATTCGATCTTTTTATTTCAGCTTGAAAAATTATTAAAATTCGACTGATGGCACCTCTGTATCATTTGCTGGTACCACCTGTTATTTGTTATACCTCTTTTTCAGTTCCATTTATGTATTGTTATTTTCACGACAAACAAGAATTATTAAAAAATTATTACCAAAACTGTTTTTTTCCCAAAAGTTCTGGCCAAGATACAAACATAGAATAATGACAAGATCCAAGATTAACTGCTTTAGTTTTATAAATAAATAATTAGGTTGAACAGTGCCGAATGTGGTATCTTTGCATCAAGTTGTTCGAAGTTAACTTTGAAATGAAGTCTGAATCTTAAAAACATGATTAGACTGGCACAATAGGTTGTTCTAGGACAGAGTTATGCTGCTCGTAATAAAGTACATCTGGTTAGACACCGAATCTAATAAAACATGTAGAAAGTCTGCACTGAAAATTTTTTTTGGGTTTTGGAATATCCATCATAGGTAAACACTCTTCAATGGCTTTAAAACAGAAATTAAAATGGTAAATATAGAGCATAAGCTTAAACTTGAAGAACTTGCTAATACGTTTTCCACATTTTCAGATGAAGGTATTGATAGCGAGTCTGGTAGTGCTGGCTATACTCTGTTTTATCGCTGAGGCACAAAATGTAAGAGGCTTTGGTGTCAACAATCGCAGGAGAAGTGGTAGAAGAAGAGGTGGTGGCCGCAGTGGGAGAAGAAGAACAACTACTCAAGCACCTAGTAGGCTTCCAATATATTTCTTTTTTTTCATAAATCGCTAGATGATAATTACAGCAACAAAGCTCTTACCTGCATGACTGGACATGATTATGCAACACGCAAACAGTCCCACATTGTTTGTTAGCCTATAATCCTACTTACATTACAGAGCCTTGTCCACCCATCCCTCACATAGACAATGGACAAGGGCTAGATTCAGGAAGTACTGTTACGTATGCATGTGAACCTGGATATGTTCTAGAAGGTACCAATGTCATTACTTGTATCAATGGAAGATGGACTGTAGCTCCAAGATGTACTAGACGTGAGTATTTGTAACCCATACAAGCTTGAGTGAATGGTATGATTTATTACAATAAGTGATCGGCTGAGACACTGGCTTTTTGCATCCAAAGATGGAATATCCATATTGATCTCTGGTAAACTGACTAGCGATTTTAATTACTTTATCAAGCTTAAGCTCACTGTAAAACTGATAGAGAAATGTCTAAAATAATTATTAATAAACGTTCCTGTTATGAGATTAAAGTACCTAATAAAAGCTCTAACAAGCGACGTCCATAAAATGAAAAGTGACAGGCTGTATTGTTGAACTAAAACTGATTTGAGTTTTGTAAAAAAAGATAAATGGTCAGACGATTATAGACGTATCACTTAATATATTACGGGGTACTACTGTGCAGGTTGAATGAATAATTTTTTTTATTAATTTATACCTTTAAGGAATGTATTGTAATACAATAAATATTTGTTTTAGTTTACTAGTATCTAGTTTGGTCTTTTGACAATCAAATATCTATCAGCTTACAATAAGAGTATTCGTAATTCAATAGGTCGCATATGCAATTAAAAATTAGTTTAGAACAACATAAGTATTTGATGAAATTTCATGGTTTACTGAACAAATCATAGATAAGATAACTCCCAATTTTCAAAATAATGAAGAGAATAATAAAAAATTTGAACTGCTATAAACTGGGATAGCTTGTAAAGCTGCCTTTCAATTTAGTAACTTTTGAACACTTGCAAGTAGTAATATATGAGCAGATCTCCCTACCAAGTGTTTTTTTGTGGATCAGACCTTGGGGGTTATGCAATGAGTTACGACGTTGGATGGATTCGCCGAGTTTATATTGTATTTCATTTGAGAGGCATTTGAGTGGCATTTGAGTGGCATTTAAGTGGCATTTGAGTTTTGATTATTTTTTTACTTGAATTGAACTTATATGGCATATAGATTTTGAATGTATGGCATTCAAGTTTTGATAATTTTTTTACATACTTATATACATAGTTCTAACTCATAGGGTATCTAGATTTTGAATGTATGACATTTAAGTTTTGATAATTTTTTGTAATTCCAACTCATATGATATCTTGAGAGAGAGGAGAGAGGGAAAGAGGAGAGAGGAAAAAGGGGAGCATTAGCCCTCTAGATGATTAAAATTTACAGTAAATTTTGTGTAATACAAAGTACTTTAACTTCATTTATTCACTTGAGACTACATATCATCAGCATTCGAGATCGAGTTTACATATAAGAATAGTTGTATTTGTATACATCTAGAGAGGGGAGAGAGGAGAGAGGAGAGAAGTTAGAGGAGAGAGAGGAGATATCTTGAGAGAGAGGAGAGAGGATACCATTAGTCCTCTAGATGATTAAAATTTACAGTAAATTTTGTGTAATACATTTGTAATTCCGACTCATATGATATCTTGAGAGAGAGGAGAGAGGGGAAGAGGAGAGAGGAGAAAGGGGAGCATTAGCCCTCTAGATGATTAAAATTTACAGTAAATTTTGTGTAATACAAAGTACTTTAACTTCATTTATCCACTTGAGACTACATATCATCAGCATTCGAGATCGAGTCTACATATAAAAATAACTGTATTTGTATATATCTAGAGAGAGTTTAGAGGAGAGAGGTTAGAGGAGAGAGAGAGAGGAGACTTGAGCATAAATATTTCTTTTAGTTATATATATATATTTACAGTTATTATGTTTACCATACATGTAATCAGCGTTAATTTTTGATTTTGTTTAAAAATTATTATTATTTCTGGTAAAAAACTACATTAGTTAAGTTTTAAAATCATATGAATAAAATTTGTGTCAATTTAGTATCTACTGCATTATATATTTACAATATTACTTTGTAATTATTAGTGAAAGAAATTATGAAATACCGGCGAGTAATTAAATAATTCAGTAAGGAAATTGGTTTGAATCGTAGTAATATTTTTTAAATACAACATTGCTTTGCAACGACTATTAATAAAAGCAATTATGAATGTTGATGAGTAACTAAGTAATCTAGTAAGGAAACCTGATTGAAATCACGGTAATATTTGTTAAAAGATACTTGCGACATGTTTTATCAACGAAAAAATTAAACAATTTTCAAATGTTTACGAGTAACTAAGCGATTCAGTAGGAAAAACCAACTGAAACACGCAATATCCGTTTTTGAAATATTTACAATAAACACAATTGGGACATTGCTGTTATCAAAAAAAATCAAGCGAGTATCAAATGTTTACGAGTAACTAAGTGATTCAGTTGGCAAAAATCGATTGAGATCATGTGACATCCGTTACAAATATTTACGTTAAGTTAGCAACGAGAAAATAAATATTTCTTAGAATATCCGCTATAGCGAGTTACGATAATTTTGTACTCGCCCTAAAGGTTTTCAGTCCATTTTCGGTCAGATCAAAATTTATGCGAGACGTTTTAGGTGTTATTTCAGTCGACGTAATGTTACCAGTTCATTTTCACAAGTTTTTAAAAAGTAATTAATTATAATATAACGCAGGTGTCACTTCACTAATAAACTCACTCCAGAAAAGTCATTAATCACCATCTCTCGCCTAATCCTATATGTTTTGATCTTTTTAATGTTATGCGTTATAAAGTCGCTCGAGAAAAGTCATTAATTACACCTAAGAACTATTTATTATCATGTTATTTCTATTTAAAACAAACAACGAACAACCATAGACTTCGGAATTATAGGTTTATCAATTCAACCTAAAAAGGAAGAGAGCTTAATTGCATTTATCTCCTGTTTTTATTGTGTTTGATTACATATTAGTTAATACAGGTACAATCTTTCACCAAAATTTAATGAGAAATCCAACTCACTTCCAACAAAACGGATTTGTGGTTATACCTCTAATTCTAGTTATCTCCGGTATTAACTAAAAAAAACATGAATAAAGTATGACTTGTTTTGTTAGTTAGACTGCTGTTACTTTTCTTAAAATATCTCATTGTTTTTTGTGTGAAATACAAACAATGTATCAACATACATAGTGTATTTTCTACTTTTAGGAATTGCTGTTTTGTCTAATAAATCAAGAGTTATATGTTACATATACATATTTAAATGCTATCAGATACCTGTAAAGTATTTATTACATTCCTAACTCATACTTAATGTTGTAAACTATAATTGAAGCTCTCACATTTTAATTTACTGTCTGATGATATAAAGATGGAACTACACTGCATCAATGTTTTGCTGTTGATGTGTCTATATGATTGTTTGTGGATATGTTCAGTTGACTACATAGTTCGAAGTAGTGTGTGTTGTAGTAGAGCATATCAATGAAGTGCAATTGAACTAGTTATTAAATGCTATCAGATACCTGTAAAGTATTTATTACATTCCTAACCCATACTTAATGTTGTAAACTATAATTGAAGCTCTCACGTTTTAATTTACTGTCTGATGATATAAAGATGGAACTACACTGCATCAATGTTTTGCTGTTGATGTATCTATATGATTGTTTGTGGATATGTTCAGTTGACTACATAGTTCGAAGTAGTGTGTGTTGTAGTAGAGCATATCAATGAACTGCAATTGAACTAATTAATCACACATCATATTTTTGCTATAAAATATGTTTGAAGGATGTGAGTTGTCATTCAAATGAATTGTAAGTTTCGATCTAGCTAGATATATTTAAAAGAGTATCAATCTAGGACTTGTAAAATTTGTTTATCCAATGCTCTACATTCAAAAATTTTAGCTAGGTAGAAAGGAAGTTTACAGGAGTGTATGTAGAGCTTAAGCTTATTAGTCTATCTAATCTCTATCTTCCTATTTTTTTAACCAACTTCCCATTTTAACTTCCACTTTTTTTAAAAAACAATATCATTTATTATAGTAATGATCAGAAAATCAGTCTACGAATCAATTTTGATAAATGACTTCAATGTTTTGTATATAAGAGAAAGTATTTTTTCTAAGCAGTATTAGTTTTCATTTGTACTTCATTTCAAGTATTAGTCTGCAAAACAACAAAAAATGGCTAGCAATATTTCTACAACAAATGAGTAAGTTATTTTATACTATCTTTCACAATTTTGTTGCAGTTACATTTATAAAATTTATACAAATGTATATATATATATATTACTTGTAGGTCTACAACCTCAAATGAGGAACTACATCTAAATATAGATGAAATAGATTTCAGTGCTATGTAAGTATATTATTGAAACTTTATTATTCAACTGTATTATATTGAGTTTTTAATTAATCACAATCTTGATTTATTGTTTTATTAAGCTCTACCGATGATGAGACATTGAGGTGGCTGGAGGAATGCTTTGAGGAATCGGAGAAGGAGGCAAAAAAGACAAGGGCTAGCACACATATTGCTATGAGTAAGTATTTTTTCTGTTTTATGAAAAATGTAAATTTTTCTGTAGGTAAAATAATAACGACTCTACATTTACTACGTTATTTTTGTAGAAAAAACATCTACACGCTTTATTGCGAGTGGGCAATATATAGGGAAGGATGAATCCTTTCTCCCCTACGACCGACACACATTTGAATGTGAGTATGATGAAAATATTATTTACTACATACTCATTCAATTTTAATAATTTTTTTTCAAAAATAACATAATTACATTCGTATTTTCTATTTTAGTTCAAGCAGAGAACCAACAATTAAAAGAATATAGGAGAATGAATGTTATAGATGGGGGAATAAAAGATGATAAGGACTGCTTTAAGTGTAAGTGATATGCATTATCTTTATATACATATACCATACTCAAGAAGGTTATCTATATATAATGAGAATTTGTTTATTTTGCTTGTAGATATCAATAACAAAAGGACAAGATATTTCCTTTCAGTGCTCTCGTTGCTATTGATAGCGTATTGTACAAAGTCGCTGAGCGAAGCACTGAAAGGAAAAAAAAACAACATTTCGTGTATCTTTTGTGGTAAGAAGTTTAAATTAGGGGAGTTGCATGAGCCTGGCCGAGTTCTTTCAAGACATTTTTGTGCTCACTTGTTTATTTTTTATTGTTTATGCGGAAAATCACATACAACTTTGAGAGATCTCCAGCAACATAGTTGTATTTTGAAAACTAAAATGTTTTTTATTGTTGATATTGCTAGTTATAATAATTTTGTTTTGTTTATTAATAAAAAATATTCTGAATTAGTTATGGATATTACTTTTCCAAAAAATTTTGCGTTAGTATATCTCTATCCAATAGAAGGTTATTTTTCTGAAAACATTGTTTTAGATTTTGAATTAGGGAGTAAATGGTTGGCGATAGCTAAAAAACCAGCTGCTGGAGATCGAAAGCTTTTGATTAAAAACCAGTGTAAAAAAATGAGAGCACTTATATCTTCAGATTCTGATCTTTCAGAAACTGAAGAAAGTAATAATGACTTAATTTCTGTTGCTAGTTCACAGTGCAGTCCAAAAACCAGTGTTTTAGAATCTAATACTGTAACAGATAATCCTCAAACTCAAGTAGATTTAAAAGAAAGCCAAAAGATTGATAATAAGAAAATTGATTTAACTTCAGTTAAATTAATTTTGAATATAAAAGATGGATTGAAAAAAAGGGTTTTAATGATTGTGTTAAATTGAAATTAGCGTCTATTAGACAGAAAATGCAAAAAAAATCAGACTTTTCTCAAGAAGAAATTCTTGTATTAACTGCACTCTTAGGTGAGTTTTAAAATTTTTATTTCACTATATTTTCTAATATTATCATGGCTCTGGAATAGGGTTTATGTAACTGTCCTATTTTATAATTTCTTACCACAAAATATATAGTTAATAGGATGTTTTTTTATAAATACTCTCTATATATATATATTATATATACAGACAATAGTCTGTGTTTTTATGAATACTTTATTCACATGTATACACTTCATGTAAAAAATGTTCTGTCATTAGTTTACCTAATGCATTATTTTATTTGTTTTGTGGTTGAGAACTCCATATGCTTCATTCTTACTGTATTACTTTGCATAATATTACAAAATAAATATTGCATTAACTACCTTCATAACGCATCCAAGTTATGAAACAGTAAATTTCACATCTGTATTGCTGAATCTATAACATTGTTATGAAAAAGACTATAATTACTTAATTATCGTGTCATATCATGACAAACTATCAACACCCAATTCACAAAACTGTCAATCCTAAAGTATAATGCTTGCGGTTGTAAAAAAGTCTTCTACTGTCTCGGTTTCTCAAACAAATTATAAAACATTTTCACAATTTTTTGTGTAAAAGCGGAGTTGTCTTACCATTTTGACAAAATGTGCCGACAACTTTTACATATTTTTCAAAAACGAAGCCTAGAAATTATAAATGGGAGTTGTCTTAACATTTTTGAAAATGTGACGATAACTTGAAATATTTATTTTTGTGTCGGAACATTGAAATTTTGTAATATTTTAGAGTTGTAACCCCGAAAGTTTTACAAATTGACTAAATTACTAATGTTGAATATGAATAAAAATACTTTATTACGCTAAATATATACAAATTATTGCACAATACAAATAATATATAATTTAATGTTCATGAGTTGTTGCTGATAGATTTGGCGAGCCATCAGTCATTCACTTGTACGCGTATTCTATCTAAAAGCATACATAGACGTCGTTATAACAACTACATTATACTATGGTGAAAAATACGGTTATTAGTAGTTACTTATTACTTGTGAAGATTAACATACCTTAATTAAATTTCCGATATCGAAATCCTGCTAGCTTCGCTTGAAATGTGATTGTTATCTTCATTGCTTTTCTCACTATCATTGTTGACAACTTCATCTTTTTCCTCAAAGTTTTTGTTTTCAGAGTCATCATCCGTCATATTATCATCTTCTTCGTCATCAGTATAAGCATCAATGTTATCATCATCATCATCAGCATCATCATCATGACTTTTCATTAGCTCAGCATCGTCAAATAGGGAAAATCTGAAAGCTATTCCTTCTTTTA
Source organism: Cryptosula pallasiana (assembly GCA_945261195.1). NCBI lineage: Eukaryota > Metazoa > Bryozoa > Gymnolaemata > Cheilostomatida > Cryptosulidae > Cryptosula > Cryptosula pallasiana. The sequence goes on from OX183134.1 coordinate 42,172,556, forward strand.
CACTTGATGTAGATAGGAGCATTAAAGCTTCTTCAACACCCAGAATCGTGAGAATGTGTTTCTTTGTACCACTTTGAGTTGACATCGTACTTTTATAGTGGATCATACCGGATTCATGATTTTTGATCTTCAAAACGTTCTCAGGAGGGACAACAATCTTCTCAGTCATCAAAGATCCATCATTCATCATGTATCTGTAAGTGACAGTGTGAGTGATACGTAGAGGCGTTGTATCTTGTTTTCGTTTTTGCTGCTTCAACTTCAAATTTTTCCAAACTGAGAGTCTAGTGAATGTCAGAAGAGTGTTGACAGGAATATTATCGAAAGTGATGATATCAAAGTATGCTTGCAACGGTTTCAATGATTTTTTTCTCAAGATTTTGGCTATAACTCGTTGTTCTAGCTCTTGATGATGATTACCTCCTACAATACGCAGATCGGGTTGATTTTCTTCTAGCTTTCCCATGTACACTAGGATATGTGAAGAGCGGGGATCGAATTCCTGTAGCTCCACCGTAAGTTCTTTGTCAATCAGTGACTTGACTCGAATTCGATGATTGTTTGTTAAAACATATTCATAATCCAATATACCATAATCTTCAACGTAATTGACATCGAAAACCTCCAATATCGTAGGAATTGGTAAATCCAACAAACTCACAAAATTTCCGATTTCCAACATTCCTTTCTGCATAGCTCCTGTCATTATTCCAGCCATCTCGAGCAATTCGAACTCTCTAAGTTTGTTTACGGTATTATTCTTGGTGTTGCTGAATAGAAAGGAAATTGAAGCTCGAGATAATGTCACTGTTGGTTTTTTGTTATCCTCTGTTCGTTTGACTTCACTGTTCTCATGCAGGTATGTGTAGTCCGGTGTGGGACTCAAAGGAGAGTCAGCTGAAACTACATGACGTTTCATTGCTATATCAGCAGGAGTGTTGATGTTTGAGCGAGAAGATGTATCATTAAAGGTGTTAGGATTGGGTCTTCTATCATCAATGTGAATGCCGTTGGTGGTGGAATTGATGGTTGTAGTGGAGATAGTGTCAGTGTTGTTGGTAGCTGTAGTTGGTTCAATATGGAGCTTAGGAAGTGCTTTGGAGTGTGATGTCATCATACCTGCAAAAAAAGTAAAAGAACTTAGTTTAATGATGTAAATATACTGAAATTATTGTTTTATTAAAAGATTGTTTTTAAAAACTAAGATTCAAAAACCTAGATGATTCGATTAATTACAAACAAATAATTATTTTAGCACTTCTTACCTTGATGCTCTCCTAATAGCTGTAGTAGATGTTGCTTCTCTGTTAGCCGTTGTAAAACTGGATGCTTTCTGTGTGAAAACGATGGCTCTTATATAGCTAAAGTTGTACTGATTAAACCCTATGAACACCATCTCGTGTCAATCTCTATGAATCAGCATTTTTTCACGCGAAGGAAAGTCAATGTTTTCGCGGGAATAAATGATTATTTTCACGCGAATACAAACCAATGCTTTCGCGGGAATAAATACTTTGTTTTCACGCGAATACAAACCGTTGCTTTCGCGGGAATACAACTGTTATTTTCACGCGAATACAAACCAATGCTTTCGCGGGAATAAATAATTTATTTTCACGCGAATGGAAACCGTTGATTTCGCAGGAATAAATGATTTAATTTCCCGCGAATGAAAGTCAATGTTTTCGCGGGAATAAATAATTTATTTTCACACGAATAGAAACCATTGCTTTCGCGGGAATAAATGATTTAATTTCCCGCGAATGAAAGTCAATGTTTTTGCGGGAATAAATACTTTATTTTCACGCGAATACAAACTGTTGCTTTTGCGGGAATACAAATTTTATTTTCACGCGAATAGAGACCGTTGCTTTTGCGGGAATAAATAATTTATTTTCACGCAAATGGAAACCGTTGCTTTCGCGGGAATGAATATTTTATTTTCACACGAAAGCAACGGTTTGTATTCGCGTGAAAATAAAGTATTTATTCCCGCAAAAACATTGACTTTCATTCGCGGGAAATTAAATCATTTATTCCCGCGAAAGCATTGGTTTCTATTCGCGTGAAAATAAATTATTTACTCCCGCGAAAGCAACGGTTTCCATTCACGTGAAAATAAATTATTTATTCCCGCAAAAGCATTGGTTTGTATTCGTGTGAAACTAACAGTTTTATTCCCGCGAAAGCAACGGTTTGTATTCGCGTGAAAACAAAGTATTTATTCCCGCGAAAGCATTGGTTTGTATTTGCGTGAAAATAATTCATTTATTCCCGCGAAAACATTGACTTTCCTTCGCGTGAAAAAATGCTGATTCATAGAGATTGACACGAGATGGTGTTCATAGGGTTTAATCAGTACAACTTTAGCTATATAAGAGTCATCGTTTTCACACAGAAAGCATCCAGTTCTACAACGGCTAACAGAGAAGCAACATCTACTACAGCTATTAGGAGAGCATCAAGGTAAAAACTTAATAAATTACAGTTTTTTCTCATACATTATTTATTATACTAAAACAACTGAAAAAAATTAATCATCTGTATTTTTTTAGATTCAACCACAAAATATGGAAATAGTTAACAACACAGAATCAGAAACTCAGCCTAAACCTTTGACTCAAGAGGACTTGATACTTCTACAAAACATATGCAATAAAAAAATTGAAGAGAGAGTGCGAATTATCTCAAACAATTGTAAATTCATACAGAAAGACTTGATAGAACAGCTAAATAGTTTTCGAACTGAATCTCTTCTAACATTAAAGCTCTTAGGGAATGATGTTACATCAGACATTCAGAGGTTACATTATGTATTACAACAACGACAATATCAACTAGAACAGGTAAGCACACCAATTTCTATCGAGTGTGCTCGTAAAGATCTTGCTCTAAAAAGAAGAAACATGCAGCGACAGTCCGCTCAAAGACAAGCTAGAAGGGTAAGGACTCAACAACGTAAGGCACGACGAGCTACAAAAACATCCGATTAACAGTCAATTTTTGATGATAAGGTAATAATTAATAAAAAAATACTATTTAGTAAAAGTTTGTAGTTGTTTTAAATTTCTGTTTAACCATTCTATACTAATACATAACTTTCATTTTTGTTTAATCATCCTATACTAATACATAATTTTTTATTTTAGTTCATTATGGAATCAAAAGTACATAGAACAGAAGTCTTCCTTCCTAAGATATAACATCAGTACATCAATGACGTCATTGTAAAGAAAAAGACTATGCATTGATTGTCATTACAAGTTGTAGTGCTTTGTATTACTTAGTATTTACTAACTCTAGGTATATTATACAAGGTTATTTTCCCACTTATTATGTAATAAATGTATATAATCATATATTGGTTTAATGTAGTTATATCTCCTTGTTCTTCTCTCCTCTCTCTCAAAATATCATATGAGTTCGAGTTATGTAAAAAAATTATCAAAACTTAAATGCCATACATTCAAAATCTAGCTGTCATATGAGTTCAAATTAAGTAAAAAAATAATCAAAACTCAAATGCCACTTAAATGCCACTCAAATGCCACTCAAATGCCCCTCAAATGAAATACAATATAAACTCGGCGAATTCATTCAACGCCGTAACCCATTGCCTCAACTCCAAGGTCTAATCCACAAAAAAACACTTGGTAGGGAGATCTGCTCATATATTACTACTCTTGCAATTACTTTAAATTATTTTTCAAGGATATAAAGTCAGTATATGATAATGAAAAAAATCGACTTGCAATGTGTTTGGCGAACAAAAGTCGCGAATACTCTTAGTAATCAAGAGCTAGTAGTTAAAAATTTGAAAACACTTTGCTTTACATTGATGCAGTTTTTAACGCACAATTCAAAGTAGGAGTTTTGTTAGATTTTTATCTTCAAAAGTGTTACATTTTATATATAATAAGTTCCTAACTAGGTTACTTTGCTCAAACATAACCATAAATTTTGTTGCAGAATTATGCCCCAGGCCACCAAATGTACCATTTGCCAATGAACCATCTCTAAGTAATGGTGGGGTGACTGCTACATACATTTGTCTCTCTGGGTACATAATAATTGGTGGAAATGGGGTTACAAGTAGAACAGTAACTTGTAACACACAGAGTCAGTTCTGGCCAAACCTTCCTGCTTGTCAACGTAAGTTTTTTGTTTTTGTCGCTATGGGTTTTCATATCATACTTATTGCCAAAGTAAATGTTTTTCAACTCAAAAACTTTAAATACTAATGTTTTTTTTGGTCTATTTGTAGCAATTCCAGAAATGTCATGTTCTGGACCACCTTCCATACTCAATGCAGTGTCTACCGTGTCTGGTAATACAGCTACATATACTTGTGTGACTGGATATAGACTGAGAGCTGGAACTCCTAGTATTATTACTTGTAGGAATGATGTATGGCCGTCCTTCAACCTTCCTCTCTGTGGTGAGAAGCAATTTGTCTGCATTCTGCTAGAGGTTTGATGGGTGAGACGGTGTGAAGCTGTTGACTTTATTGGACTTGAGTTTCAAACTTTGACGTTTTCAAGTTTTCAAACTGAGAGTAAACTTCACCTCAAATAATTTATTCAATTGCAAACAAAAGCCCTCAAAATGGCTTTCTAACTTAAGGTAAACTGAAAAAGACTTCAAACTATAAATGTGCAGCCTTTATTTCAGTAGCCCTTTATGGTGAACAAGTGAAAAATGCTTTTTGTGAGTTTCCTCAAACATTCATTGTTTTTTAGAAATTGATCTACACTTGCCAGCTCCAGTAGATCTATCTGCTCACCACACTTAATCAGTGACTTTTTTTATCAGCAAATGCAGTAATCCTAAATGGAAAACTATTGATAACTTCATCAGTGTGCAGCTCAAAAACCAAACCTATGTATAGGATACTCCCCAGCATTCATTCCTTTGCTTGGATTACTGCCAAGTATTTCCAGAATTTTTGAAACATAAATACTTGTTTTTGCTAGCAACATTTAAAAGAGCTTTCCCATAGCCTGAGAGTCAATCTTGCAAAGTGGACAAAAAATGTTATGGCAAAATTACCTATTCGCAATGACTTTGTTTTTCTTAAGAAAAACGCAATCGTTCTTGTTGCATCATCTATCTCTATTGCTCAGAAAAAGACCCAAACGAACCGACAGAAGTAAAATGTACCAAAGCACCACCATGTGGGGATGCTACAATTACTCGAGAGACTGCAGGAGACTCATATGTTGTGCGTAAACTTATATAGTGTTTGGTTTGTTTGCTCTGTTATTTTCCGCTAAAATTCAGAAGACAGTCACACCTCGATATATATTGTAGATTGGAGGTAGCGTAAAGTATATATGTGCTACGGGATATAGAATTGTCGGCTCTAATGACAACAGAAATAACAGTGCTAGTGTGTTCTGTATGGCTGATGGAACTTGGACCACAATGCCAACATGTGAACGTAAGTTTTTGTATAATTTAATTTGGTTCACGCCGTCATAGTTATGAACCATGACATAGGTCGTATCTAGTTATTTAACTTTTCAGCCGTGGTTTGTGGAGTACCACCAGCAGGTACAAACACTGTACCTGTAGTTGCTGCATCTATTGTATATCCAAACTCATACACATATGTATGTATTGATAACTATGAATCTGGTACAAGCCTTGAATCTACATGTCTGGCTGATGGAACCTGGTCATTAACTCCAGCACCTACCTGTACACGTAAGTCTGCTACTTCTTCTGTTTACTACCATCTATGTCTCTGGTTGGTGAGTAAGTATTATATAACACCTTATCGATGTCTGTGTTCTGTTGTAGAGAAGACATGCAAGTCGACAGCACTTCCTACTATAGCCAACGCTGACGTTGTATCACGTGATGTTCCAATTGGTGGAACTATAGATTTCACTTGTAAATTAGACTATAGACTTGCTCCTGCTACTCCAACATCTACAGATAGAGTACAGACTGTTACTTGTCAGGCAGATGGTACCTTCACAGCTCTAACCAGAACTTGTGTCTGTGAGTATCTATGAAAAGAAATTTTGTAACATACCTTGATTTCTTCACTTTTACGGTAACTCAACAGTTTCAAATGCTTTTACACTCTCTATCCAGATCTGAGACCAGAAAGCTGCAGAGACTACTTCACCAGAGACAACCTATTTGCTGCCGCTGCCACTGTATGTACAACTGTTGTACTGGACCCACAAGGACCAGGTGTAGGAGATCCTATCAATCCAGATGCATTCACCGCTGAGTGCTGTAAGACTAGTGCTACAACATACTGCACTCAGGTAAAAGGATTGAGAGCATTTGAAAAGTTTTGGTGCATTTCGTTATGGCATTTAGCAACATGAGAAATTTTGTTAATAAGTTACGACACCAAACTCTGTCATTTGCTTGTCATCTTAGTTTTCAGTTTTTCTCAAAACAATCTCACATGTGTTGTTTGAGTGAATGAGTAAAATCTTAAAATCTTTATGCCGTCACAGGCAAGGTAGAATAACTAACAACAAAGTATTGAAAGCGCAGATAATTTTGTTTACCAATGGCACTGCAGCTACACACAAGGCAAAAAATCTGCAATTGTTGTTTATAACTGACTATTTACCTTAGGCCGCATATTGCATATTTAAGTGAATGTTAGATTATAGTTTGAGTAAATGCTTCAGATTTGTTTGAAAACACAAATGAAACAGTTTTTTACATACAGAGAAACTTGTATAACTTGTGTAGCTGGATTGCTAACTCAATGAGTTTGAGCAGTTTCTGAGGAGAAAATATTCGGAGAAGCTACTTCCGTTTAGCCGACAATGTCACTGATGACAGCAGTAAAAAAAGTTGCTTCCATCTAGATTCTTTTCGTTGCAGATGTAAATCGCTTGGATAAAGCGAAGTCATTAATTTCTTCCAGCTAAGCACATCATGAGTTTGTGACGACCATGCAAAATGTGCAGCTTCTTTTAGGTTGCGCCAAATGCAGGTGCAGTCTCAACGTTACTGGGAAGCTGTGTGGGAACTGGCCCGACGCCCGCACTATCCACAGGAAATCCTCCTGGTGCAGATACCCAACTACTAGGAGGTGCAAGTAATCTCTGTGGAACTGCCACAGCTGTCACATACCCCATCAGCAATGCACAGATTGTGTCATTGATAGAAAGTACTTCTGGTACCTGCACTCAGCAGGTGAGTCAGTAAAACTATGGCTGGTCTACTAACTTGATGGTTTATTGATGTTTTGTAAGCACATTCAGGGAGACCAATTGATTAAAAGAGTGCCCTAGGTTTTAACCCATATTTCTCACTGTTTCTAAGTCAGTTTTAGTTATTTTAAAACTTGCAAATAAAACTTAATTATTTATAAACTTTATAGATAGCATTTGAAGCGCCGTAGGGTATTTTTGCTTAGCAAAGCTAAAATCCCAACAAAAAATTACTCGTATATAGCACATTGGCACATTCCCTGCTAGATCAAAGCCCTTGAGCTAACAACTATACATAGAGTAAAAGTAACCAAAACCTTTGTCCGCTAAAAATTATGCCATAAGAAGATTCAGATAATAAGTTTGATAGTTGAATAATATTTGTGTTTGTAATTAGAGGGTTAAAAAAGTAGTTCAGTAAATAGGAAACTAAAAATCAACAACCTTTTCAAGTCAGAAGTGGAGCTGAACACCAGATAAAATATACCACTCAAGCTATGTTTTTGTATAAATTCACCAGTTTCATATCATTGAAAAACTTTTGTACAATGGCAGATATTGTGAAATTGCAAAATAAAAATGTAATTGTGCTAGCTATATGCACCAATAGCAACGTCCAAATTTTTTTTAAATTTGTTGTTGTAACGTCATCTTCGTAACCGATTGTTGGGCAATCTACTCGGATTTATATAATAATAATTATGTTCAACACGAATGTGTTGATGCATTTCCCGCCCGTTGATTAACTAAACCTATTTCTTTTGGCCTGTGCCGTAAGTAAACTTTTCTATTACTCTTGTTATTGTCAGTTTACGACATACATGTTGCCAATAGAACGCAAAGCTCCTACGCTATAAAATTAATTGCATAAAACAAGTTTTTAGCTGTAAAAATACCAGCTAAAAACATTATTTAGACAACTTTAATAGGGTTTGTATCCGCTGTCTACAATGCAGCAATAAAACATATTGTTTAATATACTTTTAAAAACCTGTGTCAAACAATTTTCTAAGACAAATGAGAAATCTGTAGTTTTTAAAGTCAAAACTTGTTTTATGTATTCGCTTGAAGTCCTGTCCATCAAAAGCTACAGATGGGTAGTTAATGAGTCGAACAAAAAATCATGGAATCACTATTACACTAGCAAGTCGTTAAGGAACTCTCAAGCCAAAGGATCACTCACATTAATGCAAGAGCATAAATAATCTCTTTAGTTGCTGATTTATAGCAATACTTAGCTGTTCAAAATTCCATGTCTTCCGGCGCCATTCAAGCTGTTTTACAGATGGTGCCTAGAACGGTGCTTTATATATAATACAGCATACATATAAAACAGGTTTTAGTAATAATAACTCTAAAAAGTAATGACCCGACTGAAGTTATAACTTGGACCTGAAAAAAACATGATTTGTAATTATTTTTGGTAGAAAAAACCTTTATTAGTGTGAAATTGTATCGGCTTAGACAGGAAGTGAGTCGTTGCTGACATTGTTTTTTAATTGAGGTCAACATTCTGATTTTTATGAGATAAGTAGGCCACAATAATTGGAAGAACAGTAAATACCTACTGTTTGTATAGGTGTGATTAGCATGTTAAAAAACCACAACAAATTTTACTTACTATTTCTGTTAGCTTGATTTGCGCTGAAAATGGCTACCCAAACATGTATTAAAGTTTCCCACAGTAACTTTAAAAAATTGGAATAAGCTACTTGTCCAACAACAGATATACAATAAACTCTTGTAATTTACACTCAGTACACCCCATGTGTTTTTATAAGCCATTGTTTCACAATTCAGTTTTTCTTACTGACAGCCTAAATGATTATAAATAATGTCTAAGTCCGTGCATGTTTGATATCGACCCATAAGTTTTTCCTTTAGTTTGTCTTCATTCATAATTGTCAAAGCTGAATGTGGCAGCTACCATCCATCTGGTCGACACTGGCTCAACACTATTTTCCTCAATAATCTTTCAGAGTGTGTGGCCAGCAGATGCCATTTGCTGAAGGCTACTGGACTAACTTCAACTTTTCAAACATTAAATTTTTTTCCGTCATCTTGAATGGGCTAAACCAATAGGTAAGTATTTTATTGATAGTTAGCCAATCAGATGACAAACTTTGTCTAACCTAATATCACTGATAAAAAAATGCATAGTTATGATTAGAGGTAAATAGAAAAGAACTATTTTGACTCATCAAAGTTACATTGCGATATATTGACACACTCTTGATTAACACACTGTTGAATGCACTAAATAAATAAAATATAAAGCGTGCTGAATGGTTATCTCCGTTCTCTCCGAAGCAATGGAATGGTAACATTGTAAAGTGAAGATGTTGAGCTGTCAATATGTGAGTAACTCTATGAGGGTTGGCACCATCCGCATTAGTCCTTGCCACAGACACAGCGTCACATGCGCATACACAGTTTTATTGGAGCTATTGTATGTTGCTTAGCATCAACTCGTGCCAACAAACCACAGAGAGTTCGCTCCTTTTATCCAACGTGCATAGTTAGGACTTATTTGGTGAGGTGTTTTTCAGAAAGCCAAAAATCACATGGCTTATATCATCTTATTTTGGTCGATAACCTTTCTATATTAAAGATTAATGATATTTTTGCATGAACTACCAGCTCTTTACTATTGCAGACGTCTATAAATTGTGCTGCTTCACTGACAGCAGCCTACCTGTCACTTGCACTGAGGGTCAATAGCGAAGCCAGTGGACAATTGTATGGTACAGCGATAATTACTAACAGGCCAACACTGATGGATTTAAACTATTACACGTATGCAGATGCTCTCTGTGATTGCGCCATCACTGGTCCACCTAGAAATCCTGCCACCAGTCCATGTAATGCAGGGTAAGCATCTGCAAGGTTTCAATATACTTACAAAAACTATTCACTTAGAAGTTCTTTTTGTTATCGCAGATTATGTTTTGCAGGTGTGCCTGCACAAGGCCTACGCCTGGTGCGGCCGATTCTGATACAATCACCAAAACTCTGACAGCTCAGAGACCAACCTACGTCACCAACTACCAAGTTACTGCTCACAATGGCATTGGTGGACTTATTAATGCGGGTGACATGACCGTCAATGTTGGAGCTATACAATGCTGTGAAACTTTTCAATTGAATTGATGAACTTCAAATGGGCTTCTAGATGTACTGCAATGAATTGAATAAATATTTGGCCCAGCTCAGTTGTTAATTAAAAAAAAATGCCACGTAATATTTTGATGTCTTACTGAAGTATCTCAACAACACTTAAGCATAAATTGATCTGACTATAAAACCATTGTTACAGTGTTAACTAATAATAAACTGCTTCCAGCTGACTTGTAATCAACCTGTAAACTTATTTCTACTTTCATATGTGTTTTATTGATTAGCATAACTGCTCCAGACTTTTACATTAGAAGATAAATTTATTTTCCTTCAACGAACATCGATTACAGGCCTACTTGTACCGCTAAAGTACGTATAGAAGACTTTGTTTTGTCTCTCAGCAATATTATAAGCTAATCAAAGTGTGTGGTTCAGATTAATTTTAGGAAAACTTTGATACAAATTGCTCATATTTAGTATTTGATACAATAAATCTGGTAGACCAGCATTTGTAAGCTTGTTTCAGGTTTAACAGCAATCCTTTGTTGTTGGCACAAAAGACTTCAACATGAGTGGACTGTTAAAATATGAAAACGAGAAAGTCCAGCTAGTTCATAGCAGAAACCTGAAATAAAGAGTTTAAATAATTTGAAGACCAGTTTCGATATCTTTTTTAAAAAAGTATTATTTTGCTAACTTGTTCTGTTTAGCGTTGTATACTATCATAAGTAATGTTTACGAAATTTGGGAACAACTTGTTTTATGGCTTCAGTTTTCCTAGATGTACCCTTCAAACTTTTGAGCTCACTTCTTGTCAAAAAATACAGAAGTAGTAAATTTCGCCAATCTAATTTTTAATTAATCTTTTGCCATTTCACATGCTGTTATTTCACTATAACCTTCTTGGTCTACATGTTTTGTCAAATTGTTCTTCCTTGACTTTCACCAGGAATTTGCCCTTCCTTTGCTTCTTTGGAGTTTTTGATCTCCTTCAAAACATCACTGCAGATGTATTGTCATAGTTCCATCCATAATCAATTCTTAAACCATTTTTGACTTCTGCCGGTTTGCTCTAGAATTTCTCTTGATCTGGTTGAGAAACCTCCAGATATGTACTTTAGCTTTTGGTGAAAGTGGCCTAACGCAATTTTGCCATCTCTGTGCAAAGTAAGCAAAAGATAATAATCTCTGCGAGTGATTCCTGAAATAACAATCACAAGAAAACTCTTTTAGCTGAAAGTTTTCTAACGCATCAAGATTTTTCGTCGTGTGAAGGAGGTGATGAGAAACAGTTCAGTAAATGATGTTTAGGCCAGCCGCGTTCAAAAATATTTTCAGTGAGCTGCTACCTGTTTGAGTCTGGTTTGGTATTCATTTAATTGCATGGTAATCACAACTGAATGACTAATTTTGTGAGTAGGAATGCAGTGAATATATTGGTGGTCAAGGTCAAGAACCTTTTCCGGTTGAAATCTGAGCCGAGCAGTCACACTCCGAACAGGATAGTAATAGCAGTAGTAATGTAGGAACAGATCTCTGTCTTGGTGTCAAAGGACAAGAAAGTTCTCCTGGTTCCAAGTGCCTTTATGTTGGCACCAGGTACCATAAAAACCTGAAAGGTACCTTTTTGTGTGCACCAGGTGTTATAATTTTATTTTTAATTTTGTTGATTGAACTAAGAATTTATTGCGTACGGCTTGCTTATATTGTAGTTTGTATGGCGTTTTAGATCCTGGGGTTAAGTATTTTATAAACATGGTAGGAGTTTTTTGTTTCTATACAGGGGTTTGTTTGTGTTTGTTTGTTGGACTAACATTAAGCTGTTATTGGTATATTTTTATTACAGAGTATTGTATAATAATAAATTGTTATGTTATTGTATAGCTTTGTTCAATAAAGAAAGTTATTGAAGGTTTTTATTGTGTTCTGTTATAATTAATTGGTATAATGGGTAAAATATAATAGATAAAATATATATAATAAATAGTATGAAACCCGACTTTTGATTAGATGTTTTTACTAGTTAGGGATAGAGTATATATATATAGATGTAGTATTTGTAATAGTGAAGATAATTTTAAAACAAATAGTAGAAATAATTCACGAGTTATCATCGGCACTGAGTTCCCCTCACAAACTCGATATTTCCTGATGCAGTGTATCGGCAATATCCCAATCCCGATCTACATCTGATTGTGAGAGCTCTTCATTGTATATTGGTTGTTGACGATTTTTTTCCCTGCTGTATGTGGAGAGAAAGACAACATTGTAATATGTGTTTGTCTTGGCACTCTTTTTTTTCTTTGTAAATCTTCGCATCTGAAGCACAGCTTTTAGCTTCTTTGATGTATCTGTTTTGTAAGAGAAGCATTCTTATCTATCTCGTCTCAATTTTTTCCAAGGCATAACGGATGCAAGCTGCAACAAACTAAGTATTTATTGCGCAGGGTTTGTTTATGTTGTGATTTTGTATGGTGTTTTATATCATGTGGTTGAGTATTTTATAAACCTGGTATAAATGTTTTGTTGTTTTACCAGGGTTTGCATCCTGTTTTATTGTTGGATTAAGATTGCATAGTTATTAGTATAGTTTAATTACAAAATATTGTATAACTATAAAGTGTTGTATTATCGGAGAAATAGGAGGAAGAGGAGGAGGAGGAGGAGGAGGAGGAGAAGGGGGAGGAGGGGGAGGAGGGGGGAGAAGGGGAACGGAAAGGAGGAGGAAGAGGAGGGGGAGGGGGAGGGGGAGGAGGGGAGGGGGAGGATGAGGGGAGGATTGGTAGGAGGAGGAGGATTTACATGTAATTTACAGTCAGTTATAATGACAAAACAATTTTGGGTAATTTTGAGCATAACTCTATCTTGTGCTTCATAACTTTACAATCTACCCTGATTGAAAACTAACATTAGATTTTTCCAGCGGTTTTAATTTTTGTAGCGAAAATTATCTTCCCAGATTAACCCTAGGGGACTGTGATATATTTGACATGGAGTCTACATGTCAATGCAACCTCTGAACAGGCGGGTAAGGTAATAGTCCATATTACTTGCACCCAGTTAACCAATAGCTTCTCATTCCGGTCGATACATTGGAGCTGACAGTCACCAATCATGATGGCGGCTTCGTCAATTTTGATCCTGCATTGGTGCGCAGTCAGGAATGGTTTGCCCCGGATGGCATCCTCACGGATGCGTCCTAGCGACAAAAGTAGTCTCACACTTGAAGTCTCTAAGGCGCAAGGGAACCGTAGTGGTTCCGTATAGTGCACCTGTGACCCATCGACCATGGTAGTATCACAGGGACGGCTGCAACGTGTTTCTAACACCTGGGGAGGCATTGATAGATGTAGTAGGTCAACAGGTTTGTGGAACAGCTACTGTATATAAACACTGATAAGGGCCTACTATCAACCAATCTCAGGAAGAAGCAGTTGATTAGTGGCGTACAGTTCTCAGGGGTTACTGGTGTGTCTCTAGTCTGGATTCTTGATGAATCACACGTGGGGGTTTCTTCCTGATTGTGCCTTCTGGGTTTCTTCCGCTTAACTCCAACTGGATTGAATTTATCTACACACTGGCGTTGCTTGACACACTTTCTTGACAGCCAGCTGCCATTGCTGGGGGGGGCACCTTTTGAGGGGATATGCTGCACCACTGGCGGAGGATCTTGAGTTGCTTGGTTGGAGATTGGTTGCTGGCCAGAGGTATCTCTTTGCTTCAGGGATTTTATCTCTTCAGTGAGGTTTAGCAGAGTCTCTGTAACTACTGTCAGGGGATCCTTCTTGCCTTTAGGGGGGGAGGGGGTGTAGTGGAAATCCTTCACCGGCGTACTTGGTGGATCCTTGGTGTGTGGTGGAGCATCCAGGTATTCTTGTTCTTCATCGGCAGATTTGTCTTCAGCAATGTGCACGTGAGTGGGCCTCTCCTCATATCTATAGGTATTCATTTCCTGCTCTCACAGCTTCAAAAATTTACATTGGCTGTATATCCAGGAGGTGTCTCTACAAATAGGGGTTGCCTCTTGTAGAGCTGAATGTACCCAATACTATTCGTTGGAACAATCTGGGGGGGGGGGGGGTGCGGGAGATCAGCATAAGCGACCTGCACCAGTCGTTCTACTTTGCTGGGATGCTCCTGCAGTGTAGTCTTGTACGCCCTGCAGAAGCCAGTCAATTTGCACCTTGCTTCAAGAGGGGGGGGGGGGGGGAGTGTTAAACCAAACCTTGCCCTCAGAGCAGCGAAGATACCTTGTAAATATGAGGGCTTACCACATTCAATTGAATTCCCTCTCAGGGACTCGCGCAGATGCAGCAACGCTGTCTGCTCCGGCCACTCATTGACCTCCACTACTTCCATGAAGCGAGCTATAAAGTATTCCACATCTTCGCCTCCTTTGAACTTTGATGCTCTAAACAAGAACCGGTTGTTGGCAGCTGCTGGTTGCATGATGGCTTGCAGCGCTTCTGTTAAGCATTCCATCATGTTTGCTTCAAGGTTTGCAGCGGGTATTCTACCAGCGCTACGTTCCCGTTGGTTCGTCATTGACTTTATTAGAGGAGCGACTCGAGTCTATTGTGCAATGGGAGTAATGCTGGTCCGTAGTTAGCGGCACCAGGTTTCTACAGCTTCTAGGGCTGTCTTTGTCAAGTATTATCAGTACTAGAACAAACTGGACTGAACTGGACTGAACTGAACTGAACTGGACTGGACTGGAGTGGAGTGGACTGGACTGGACTAGACAATTGTATATTCTATTAATATAATTTCTATATAATTTAGGTGGAGATGGATCACAGTCAGTTACATTTTGCTGATGTTTGGTGGCCAAAATGTCAATCAATTAACTCCACAATGGTTTATGACTCAAATTTTTTCCTTCCAAACAGATGCACAGATACCAACATCCATTCGTAACATTGTTTTTGCAAGCCGATACAACAGTACCTTTTTTTCAGCAGGTAACATTGTAGCGACCTAATCATTGGATTATATCTGATTAAGTACATTAACTTTCTTCCCAAGTCTTTGGCTCATACTTTATTATTGTGAAAAAGAGGAATAGAACTTTCAGCACATTGAGGTTTTCTCCAGACACTGGTAGGTGTTTGATAGAGGAGAGCGACAAAATCTCAAACACCTGTTAGGCCCCTAGACTACTGCATCTCCATCATGTTGGTTGTATTTGGTTTTTAAAAACCCGATGCATTAAAAATGAAGCTTCATATCAATGAAAGCTGATATCATGCACAGGATTGGTTATCACTGTAGACAATTATTGTTGCCTAGAACAAATTACACAGTATGTTGTTAGGGCAGTTGAGCAACAGTGCTTTGCTGTAGTGTAGTATCAGTAAGGTTATGTGATGTAATACCTAGTTCTGCATTATCTTTAGCTTAGTAATTTACTCCAAAACAACATTAGTGGAAATGACAATGATAGGAAATTTTTTTCTGACAAAGCCAGCGAGTCATTCCATCATGTATTTCAATATTATTTTGATTTTTAAGTTACAAAATGATGTTAAAGCTGTTATTCGGAGGACTCAGTATCTTTTGAGCAGACTGCAATGTTTCGGTTTAGCACCATTTTCTGCTCGCAAAATAAAAGCAACATGCAAACTAAATGTAATTATACTGCATGGCAAACTGTAACATAAGTGGGCAAGAGATTTTATTGTACTAAAGTGACGTATTTTATCACAGGTGAGATATACCTGGTAAAAAATAAATATTAAAACCATGATGAGCTACAAAATATTACATAATTACAATGTTGCAATTGCATACAAACTTGAGACACTACATAGTGAATAAAAGAAAGGGAAGAGAACTAAATGTACTAGATCGTAGCAAGTTTATCTGATCAAATTAAATAAAAATACACACAATCACACAGCAAATCTAACATAATAAAACTCAATCTAGAAACTTGGCTGGTAGCAAGTAGGTTGGTAGGCTAACCAACAACAACAATGACTTGACCAAATGTAAATGAGCAATGGTACCGTCTGATATTTTCACTACATATCATCCCTGATTACCAGCAACATATAACAACTCAGCACCGTCATCCTTTACCATCGATTAATCTATGACGCATCAATGCTATTGCTCACTGGTAAAGATATTAGTTACGCTATTTATGGCAACCGACTTGTATTAAATAAAACATCACAATTATAATCTCATAATTGTTGCACTAGTTATTACAAATAATTATACAATTTACTAGCACATTTATTAACTTTTTCAGCAATGATAAAAATTACTAAAGTAATTATTATTGCTAAAGTAATTATTATAGATAAAATTTAATATTTTATTAAATTTGTTTGCTGTTTTAGCAATAATAATAGTTGCTAAAATAATTATTATTTTTGTAAATAATATAAAGAACAATATAATTCATCGATATATTTATTAATTGTTTCAACAATAATAACATGTAATAAAATAGTTATTATTGCTACCATAACTAATATAAATAAAAATAAAAATTACTAGTAAGCTTGATAATGGCTTAAGCAATAATAATAATTGATGACTAATAATTATTGTTATAATGTAAGAATTGATAATGTTATAATGCATAGCCATACAGACACATTAATCTGGTTGCTAGAATACAAAAACATTTATTGTATTCTATACCGCTCTAGGGAGGCTATCCTCTAGAGTGAAGCGGCAAGAGTAAGGGCAATGAAACAAATGCAAAATTTTTTTTATAAAGAATCCAAACTTTTATACGCTGGAGCACTGGAAGCACATATTATCACAATTCAATAACATTTCCAGAAGACAGATGATAACCAGTCATGTGTATAGGAATAAAATATACATATAGTAATGCGTGGCTAAATATATCAACAAATATGCAATCAAATGCAAATAACTAAATAGAGTAAGCAATCAAGAACAAAGGGGCAGAGTTGAGCTGTGAAATTTCTGCTGGCAAGCATTCCCCATATCCTGCTTAGTCCTGGGGCAGTTCCATAGCCAGGTATCCATCTTTCTTGGCATCTGGAGACAGATAAGGTGCAAACTTGACCTCCTGCAACTCCACAGCTATTCTCAGGATCTTTGGCTAAGTTAGTCATTTGACCCTGGCCCAGTAAAGGTTATTCCCATTCCAGTAAAGGTCACCACCAGCCTTTTCTTGTTTATAATACAGAGAAAGTAACCCTAATCTCTCTACTGCTTGCAACCGAGACAACCAGTTGCCTGTTGCTTGTGTTCAGTCAATGCCAAAGAGTGTTTCTGGCCGACAGAGACAGCTTCTAGTTAGGTAAGGACCTGCAAAGGTAAGTGCTTACAAGTTTATTTTATAAGCTTATACCACATTTTTTGTAAATGAATTGTGCATTTTCTAACAAGAAGCAACCAGTTGTGCACAAACAAAAGTTTTGTCATTGTCAGCGGCTGCTCCTGACACTGTGTACTACTAAGTGTTTCATTGGTAGTTGCTTCCCCTCAAATAGCATTATACTTCACTGTTACTTGTGTCTTGAAAGAAAAGCTTTCACAAATATTTAGAGTCAGGCAATACTGGGAGGCAGTTTGGTGCTAACTTTCCTGAAATATCACAAAGGTCAAGGCACGTACTAATTACATGCCATTTGGATAGTTTTCGAATTGATAACTGTTTGCAAACTGACTCATTATAATCAGGATTAAGACCTTTTACCAAGACGATGAACGGTTTGCAGTGAGTGGGATCTTCTTCATGTGCTACCCATGCTAAGTGTACAGTGCAGTGATCGCTTTCTATAGCAGTCTCACGCCTCAAAGAATCACAACGCGTGCATGTGTGTGTCATGTGTTTCGTCAAGGTGAACGAGATAGTTTTATGCTAACTTCCAGTGTTGATATAAAGTGTTAAAAAAGGTATATTAGGCACTTTTGGCTCAGATAGCGCGAAGTCCTAATCATGAAAAATAGGCAAGTTTTTCTAGTCAGCGAGTAAAAATAGAAAACCTTCATGTTGTGGCTTTAAAAAATTTTAGCATCAAGTTGTCTCTGAAAAAAAACAACAGTCGCTTAAAAACCAAGAAAGATATTTTTCTGTATTTATGCAACATGAAGAAGAATGGAGCCATTTTATAGTAACCAGTATTTCAGTTTTGGATATTGCAACAAAAACAACGACTCATCATCACTCAAACAATGATTGTTGATGCAGGGCAATTAGAAAAAGTTTAAATGGATGATTATTGAGGTAGTTTGTAATAGCGAATGTATGTGCCTTCGCATCAATATACTGTATATCAGTGATGCCACAAGTGACTGAGTGCATTGCTTTAGAAGAAATTTTCACTTATTATGATAAAAAGTGTTATTTGGTTATTGATTGAAAATTTAAGTTTTCCTTTAACCAACACGGCATATAATTGTTGTAAGAGGGGACAATTCAATAAATTATAGTTTACGACTACATTCCTTTTACTAAATTTTCATTTACAAAAATTG
Organism: Cryptosula pallasiana; assembly: GCA_945261195.1. Lineage (NCBI taxonomy): Eukaryota > Metazoa > Bryozoa > Gymnolaemata > Cheilostomatida > Cryptosulidae > Cryptosula > Cryptosula pallasiana. The sequence continues at coordinate 42,191,332 of OX183134.1, forward strand.
CACCCAGCTTTGAGAGAGCTCGAAACTAAATAAGTTCCTCAAGTATACTTAACCGAAGGTGCTACTGATTGTATGGTTTCTGTTGCAGGTTCAATTATATAATCTTCAAATTGAAAACTGCTTGCTAATTCAGTGATTATAACCAGTATTAATACATTATACCAAATCAATAAACAGTTTGCAGTAAACTGAAACTTCCTTATCTGTCACCCATGTCAGCTGTACAGTACAGCGATTATTCTCTATAGGAATATCATGCCTCAAGGAATCACAAAGTGTGCATGTCTGTGACAAATGTTTATTAAAGAGATAGCTGTGACAGAACACATACATTAGAGGAGAGACAGTGGTGCTAACAGCTCTGGTAAGTAAACAGTATGTTATATGTTACATGCAACAGTATTTTTCAAGCTCAGCTTTCACCGTGCAGGTCTCACCTCCAGGTATACTTGACGTTACTTTGTTGGAAAGCACCTCTGTGTGTTTCGTCCTCAAAAGATTCACGGATTAGCAAACTAAAATATTTGTTAACTAACAAGAGTTTTTACAAAGTGAAGCAGATGAGACATTCGTGTTAATGTTGATAGGATAATAATTTTGAATACTTACTGGACCATGTAGTCGCATAAAAACTACAGTTCTGCTTTTGTGTGTTTACTGGCTGCTTGTATTTCGAACTTCAAAAAGTTCTATTGAAATACTCTGATTTGTAGCAAATCTGTCCAGAACCTAAAGACAATGGGCTTATAATCCACTTTATACAGGCATTTCTTAGAAAATGTTGGTGGTCCTTGGTGTCACCAAGCAGCCTCTAGGGAGTATTAAGATGCTCAGAGTGGAATGTTTTGTAAAGTAAATGTAGCTTAATGTTTGGTGGGTCAACAACGTGGAACAAACAATACATTGAACGTGCTCAGAAATAGAGGATTGAAATCGTGTTTGATACAGAAAAGAGGAAAAAGCAAACAGAGGAACAGAGGGAGTCAGGAATCAACTGATTAAACAAAGTTATATAGAAGAAATTGAGTGAAAAAACTTTTGGTTGCGCATAACTATTTTCAATATTCCTAGAGCATGATTTTGCAGCTGAGGTACTCAGCCACCACCAACAAGACAGTGCTTACCAGTCAGACATTAGATGCCATTTGTACAGCTCAGTAAACACTTTATACTGTGTAATATCATGCCTCACAGATTCAGTTCTACTTGTTAGTTCTCTATACCGTATAATGTTGTAATCTCTATACTTTATACTGTGTTATATCATGCCTCACAGATTCAGTTCTACTTGTTAGCTCTCTATACCGTATAATGCTGCAATCTCTATACTTTATACTGTGTTGTATCATGCCTCACAGATTCAGTTCTACTGGTTAGTTCTCTATACCGTATAATGCTGTAATCTCTATACTTTATACTGCGTTATATCATGCCTCACAGATTCAGTTCTACCTCGCTAGTTCTCTATACCGTATAATGCTGTAATCTCTATACTTTATACTGTGTTATATCACGCCTCACAGATTCAGTTCTACTTGTTAGTTCTCTATACCGTATAATGCTGTAATCTCTATACTTTATACTATGTTATATCATGCCTCACATAATCCATTCTACTTGTTAGTTCTCTATACCGTATAATGTTGTAATCTCTATATTATATACTATGTTATATCATGCCTCACAGAATCAGTTCTATATGTTAGTTCTCTATACCGTATAATGCTGTAATCTCTATATTATATACTGCGTTATATCATGCCTCACAGAATCAGTTCTATATGTTAGTTCTCTATACCGTATAATGTTGTAATCTCTATACTTTATACTATGTTATATCATGCCTCACAGAATCAGTTCTACTTGTTAGTTCTCTATACCGTATAATGCTGTAATCTCTATACTTTATACTATGTTATATCATGCCTCACATAATCCATTCTACTTGTTAGTTCTCTATACCGTATAATGCTGTAATCTCTATACTTTATACTGCGTTATATCATGCCTCACAGAATCAGTTCTATATGTTAGTTCTCTATACCGTATAATGTTGTAATCTCTATACTTTATACTGTGTTATATCATGCCTCACAGATTCAGTTCTACTTGTTAGTTCTCTATACCGTATAATGCTGTAATCTTTATACTTTATACTGTGTTATATCATGCCTCACAGATTCAGTTCTACTTGTTAGTTCTCTATACCGTATAATGCTGTAATCTCTATACTTTATACTGCGTTATATCATGCCTCACAGATTCAGTTCTACTGGTTAGCTCTCTATACCGTATAATGCTGTAATCTCTATACTTTATACTGTGTTATATCATGCCTCACAGATTCAGTTCTACTTGTTAGTTCTCTGTACCGTATAATGTTGTAATCTCTATACTTTATACTGTGTTATGTCATGCCTCACAGATTCAGTTCTACTTGTTAGTTCTCTATACCGTATAATGTTGTAATCTCTATACTTTATACTGTGTTATGTCATGCCTCACAGATTCAGTTCTACTTGTTAGTTCTCTATACCGTATAATGTTGTAATCTCTATACTTTATACTGCGTTATATCATGCCTCACAGATTCAGTTCTACTTGTTAGTTCTCTATACCGTATAATGTTGTAATCTCTATACTTTATACTGCGTTATATCATGCCTCACAGATTCAGTTCTACTTGTTAGTTCTCTATACCGTATAATGCTGTAATCTCTATACTTTATACTGCGTTATATCATGCCTCAAGATTCAGTTCTCTATATTCACTGTAAATCCATATGGTGACAAATTATTGTCAAATCTGTGCGGTTTGCTACAAAAAATAATTGGCGACAACGGCATATATTTCGATGACTCAAACATTATCGCCGTTGGTTAAACCACGCCCACAGAGTCAGTTGCAGTCAGGGAGTTGTTAAGTGCAGTTTAACCGACTAGCATTGCAAGCTGCTTTTATTATTATTTTTTTATATTGTAAAGGAATAAATATATAAAAAATGTATCACAGAGTTGTTGGCTGGCTTCGGAAGCTGTGTGGTGACAAGTGACTTTAGTAGCACATTGGCTATCCTTCGATAAATGATATTATTTATTATTAGTTATTAATAAATAATAAAAAATTATCAAGCAAACTTTTGTTAAAACAAATACCATCATTGGTTTTTCATTACTGCAATATTTACTTACCAGTAGCTAAGATTTGTTTTCAAATCATTGGTATTGTTGTATAAACACTGCTGTAATAAATCACAAACCCTCATCATAAGAATAAACACACACACAAGCTATCGGTGCCATGTGATTTCAATGGATAATAATGTAATAAATCACAAACGATCATCGTTAGTTAAGAAGCACGGACATAAGGCACAAGGTATCGATGCCCTGCGGTTATAAGGCTGAGTATGCAGTAGAACAATTTTGTGGCCGAAATCGGTGCAATTCCCAAACGGTCCAGTGTGAATGCATTAACGGCCGATTTTGTATCAAATCGGCAGGCGTTATTGCCATTTGAGCACTGCTCAAAATCACCGATAATTTTTAGCAGGTTATCAAGGAAACTACAACATAAAATCAGTGCAGAGGTGGCTTGTGGTCACAAACAATGATGATAAAATAATAAAAAATCATCAATTCTCCCAGCAATAACTAAATGATAATACTTATTATTATTATTTGTTTAAAACTCGCAAAAAAATTAATGTTTATGTATTACCATTTATATTTCAACATGGACATGGTTGATCACTCATTGATGAGCAAAGTTTAAATAATTTAGAAATTATCTTAATTAATTAAAATAAGTATTTGGTAAAGCTGAAAAAAATAAAAGAAAAAATAATCTGTTCAGAACCACGGATACTACAAATAATTAATATTGATGCAGCTACAGCTAATGCATTTACTAACAACCATAGACATGGTGAATAACTATGAAAAAAACAAACAGCAATGTAATTAGTAATGCTATGGTTATGCTGAAAAACAATCTTTGTCTGCCTCTCTCACTAAAGAGCAAATGATTTTTGGCTGAAATTCTTTTCTAGTGTGTGCGCAACCATCGACCAAAAAAGGGCACAACTCCAAGATGAACAATGTTTTTAAAAAAAATTGTTCTAGGGTGTACGCAGCTTTACAAATAATTTTCTGCTTCGTGCTTTATTACGCATGCCTAATTTTATCGCTTTTGGTGACATTAGTGTTTCGGATAGTTATAAACTCTGCAGTTTCATGTCTGGGAAGAACTAGTTGTGCGGTCTCACAGTGAAAGTTGTTTAGCAATTTATTTTATTGTGTTTAGCAACGTCCGGTGACCTAGTCTTATATAGGCAATTAAAAGTGTATCTTTATAGCTTTACATCTTATAAATTTGGCGGGTTGCCTTGCTAATTGTTCCTGTGCTTTACCCAAATCAATACAGTTGAGTGCTACCCAGTAGCTTATTGTAGTTAATAGGGAAGTGTACACCACTTTCGGTAATGTTTCCCTTGGTAAGATTCAGCTCGGCACAGCTTGGTACAGCTCGGCACAGCTTGGTACAGCTCCGTACAGACCGTACAGCTCGGTACAGCTCGGTACAGCTCGGTACAGCTCGGTACAGCTCGGTACAGCTTGGTACAGCTCGGTACAGCTTGGAACAGCTGGAATTCCGAGTTAGTTTTCTGATCACAACAAGCAGAGACTATTGCCTGCTCAAACATCATCTTTGGGTTTCTTACTAGTAGTTGTTCAGTAAAGGTGAGCGGCGGACATCCTCTACAATATTTGGTTATTACCAAATATTGTAGAGGATGTCCGCACCCACCGCTCGAACCGCTCGAACAGCCCAATCAGAAGCTTACAAGTTAATGTGGAAGCTATGACGGAACTAAACGATATTACATACCACTAGCTAATGAGACACCTATCAGTTTTATGCAATCAAACTGTTTATTTTATTATTTTACCAGAACTAAAGTTTATTTCACTCACAGGAGAGATTACTAACAATGTCATCTTACAAGTACAACCTGTTGTTCCTGGTTGGAATACTTATTGCTGGTACTTACTGTAACTCTTTGGGTGTTACTGCTAAGAAGAGAGTTGTCAGCTCTCAGAGAAGAGAAATTGACCAACTGAACCACATGTATCAGTTGATGAAAGTACAAAATGATAAAATGGACGCTGTGGTAGAAGAACTGAAACAGATGCTGGTAAATGACAGACATACCACGAATCTTTCCATAGCTGGTTGACAAGTTTAATAAAATTACTTAAAAAACAATTTGTCATTTGATTTGTCCTTTTGGGTTGACACTTTTGTTTGTTGAACTGATTAAACAAAAACTCGGTGGTAAAGAGCAGTATTGTTAAAATAAAACGTTGTAATGATTGCCTATGTTTGCTCATTTTAGATTACCTGAATTATCAAGGTAGTGTAATAAATTTTTAGACAATTACCATAAAAAACCATTTATGTCACGTTGAATAGAAAGTTGCAACATAACACAAATGTGACCAATCTTTTCTCAAAACTTGGGAGCAAGTTCAATGACCTCATACCAAAACCAATGTAATACATGCTCGGTTCATTACAGTTTTTAAATGGAAGGTGTAGTTTGAGGGCACATGAAACATTGTGGAGATTTGATAAGCTCTTAACTAGTTGATGTGCAAATAGTAGTATCATATACAGTGTTCAATTTAAGAAGAGTGTGGCATTATTTCACCGTAGTTTGCCCAAAAGATACACAAGAAAAAGTGAATTAAGCTCTAGAAGCTTTTCCTACTTTTTGTTGAGCCAATATTTATCAGAACTTCGTTTATTTGACTAAACTCTCCCAGGTAAAACCCAAAAGTTCTCTTTTACAGACAAGAGAAGAAGATGAAAACAATGAGCTGCAGTCACACAAGAAATGTGGAAGAGGCAATAATAAAGATCATTTCTTGTCATGGAACAAAATAATAAACTTATTCGATACATTGCTATGTATGCAAAGATAATATTTAGATGTTGAAGTGAAAAACTTCGATAATATACAATTTTTAGGTAAATGCTGTGAACTCGGACCACAAGGTCCTCCTGGACCCCCAGGACATACTGGAAGAGATGGCAGAGATGGTAAGGATGGAAAAGATGGAGAGAATGGTAAAGATGGCAAAGATTGTCAAGATTGCGATACAGGTAAGTGTGTGCATACGAGAAATAGATTTTATACCCAGTTGTTTAGGACCTTGGATGTTTGTGAGATCAGTCTGAGGAGAATGAGGTGAGGAGGCGGGAAGGCGTGAGAAGGAGATAAAGAAATGAGAGTAAAGTGACAAAATGATAGGGGGTGAGAACAAGATGGGGGAGTGAGACAGAAATATGTATGCAAGGATAGGATGAGACAGAAGAGAGTCCTGCAAAGGAAGTAGGTCGGAAGTAGATGAGAAGGAAATGAGATGGGGTGAGCGGTAGGCGAAATTGGGGTGATATGGGAGTGAATGTACCCTGATTTGCTTACATGCACTATTATCTATCCCTATACAGTTCTATCAAGTAGCCTCTCAAAAGATTCTTGTGTGTTTCTCTATCCAAACATCAAACAAAACAATTTCAGGGTAACGACAATGGGCAAAAGTAACTTTATTTCTAAATAAAACGTCTATGTGTTTTTTCCTTACCCTTTGTATCGTTTTCTTTTTCAAAGTCACTGTAAACATTTGCAGCAGTCATAGATCTCCTAAACTTCCATTGCATAGTTTCATCCCAACTTACCGACCGGACTAATGGTCAGCAAACTAAGATGGCGTAAAATGAAGCTACAAACCCTTTTTCTCCTAGTAAAGATTTAAAGAATAATTAGTGGCATTTTGGGTACAGAAAAAAAATAAAAAAATGTATTACCTTGTTGACTATAGTACCACTTATTTATTAATTGAAAACTTGTTGCAATTGTGGCACAGGAATTCATAGTTTCATGGCTTTGCGTGCTCTGCTGTAGAGAAGACATGCAAGTCGACAGCACTTCCTACTCTAGCCAACGCTGACGTTGCATCACGTGATGTTCCAATTGGTGGAACTATAGATTTCACTTGTAGATTAGACTATAGACTTGCTCCTGCTACTCCAACATCTACAGATAGAGTACAGACTGTTACTTGTCAGGTAGATGGTACCTTCACAGCTCTAACCAGAACTTGTGTCTGTGAGTATCCATGAAAAGAAATTTTTGTAACATACCTTGATTTCTTCACTTTTACGGTAACTCAACAGTTTCAAATGCTTTTATGCTCTTTATCCAGATCTGAGACCAGAAAGCTGCAGAGACTACTTCACCAGAGACAATCTATTTGCTGCCGCTGCCACTGTATGTACAACTGTTGTACTGGATCCACAAGGACCTGGTGTAGGAGATCCTACCAATCCAGATGCATTCACTGCTGAGTGCTGTAAAACTAGCGCTACAACATACTGCTCTCAGGTAAAAGGATAGAGAGCATTTGAAAAGTTTTGGTGCATTCCGTTATGGCATTTAGCAACATGAGAAATTTTGTTAATAAGTTACGACACCAAACTGTGCCATTGGCTTGTCATTTTAGTTTTCAGTTTCCTCAAAACAATCTCACACGTGTTGTTTGAGTGAATGAGTAAAATCTTTATGCCATCACAGGCAGGGTAGAACAACTAACCACAAAGTATTGAAAGCACAGATAATTTTGTTTGCCAATTGCACAACAGCAGCACACAAAGACGAGGCAAAAAACCTGTATTTTTTTCATAAATAATTGTTTACCTTTGGCTGCATATTGTGCCGATTGAACTAATAATTAAGTAAATGTTAGATTACAGTTTGAATAAATGCTTCAGATTTGTTCCAAGACAAAAATGAAACAATTTTGCACATAATGAGGAATTTGTGTAGGTGGATTGCTAACTCAATGAGTTTGACCAGTTTCTTAGGAGATAATATTCTGTGGAGTTCCTTCTGCTAAGTTGACAATGTCACTGATGTAGATCGCTTGGATCGAGCAAAGTCATTAATTTCTTCCTGCTAAGCGCATCATGAGTTTGTGATGACCATGCAAAATTTGCAGCTTTTTTTTAGGTTGTGCCAAATGCAGGTGCATCCTCAACAGTAGGGGGAAGCTGTGTTGGAGCTGGCCCGACACCCGCACTGTCCACAGGAAATCCTCCTGGTGCAGATACCCAACTACTAGGAGGTGCAAGTAATCTCTGTGGAACTGCCACAGCTGTCACATACCCCATCAGCAATGCACAGATTGTGTCAATGATAGAAAGTACTTCTGGTACCTGCACTCAACAGGTGAGTCAGTGAAACTATGATTGGTCTACTAACTTGATAGTTTATTAATGTTTTGTAAGCAAATCCAGGGAGACTAATTGGTTAAAATAGTGTGCTAGATTTAACCTATATTTCTCACTATTTCAAAACTTGTAAATAAAACTTAATCATTTATACACTTTATAGACAGCATCTGAAGAGCTGTAGGGTATTTTTGCTTAGCAAAGCTAAAACCATAATAAGACACTACTCTTATATAGCACATTGGCACATTTCCTGCTAGATCAAAGCCCTTGAGATTAACAACTATACATAGCATAAGAGCAACCAAAACCTTTGTCTGCCAAAAATTATGCCATAAGAAGATTCAGATAATAAGTTTGATAGTTGAATAATATTTGTGTTTGTAATTTGAGGGTTAAAAAACTCTTTCAGTAAATAAGAAACAAAAAATGATCCATTTTTTTAGGTCAGAAATGGAGCTGAACACTAGATAAAATATAACGTTCATGCTAATTTTTTTTTAAATATATAGCATGCCAAATAGTTCTCTCTGTGCTGCTAGCATTACCCTGTGCTATAAATTGGTGTTGTATGTGAAGCAATGGTACGGTAACATTGTAAGTGAAGATGTTGTTCAGCTGTCAATATGTGAGTAACTCTATGAGTGTTGGCATCATCCACATTAGTCCTTGCCACAGACACAGCGTCACATGTTCATACACAGTTTTACTGGGGCTATTGTATGTTGCTTAGCATAAACTCGTGCCAACAAACCACAGAGAGTTTGCTCCTTTCATCCAACATGCATAGTTAGGAACTTACTTGGTGAGGTATTTTTCAGAAAGCCAGAAATCACATGGCTTACATCATCTTATTTAAGTTGGTAACCTCTCTATATTAAAGATTATTGATTTTTTTGCATGAACTACCAGCTCTTTACTATTGCAGACGTCTATAAATTGTGCTGCTTCAGCTACAGCAGCCTACCTGTCACTTGCACTGAGGATCAATGGAGAAGCTAGTGGACAATTATATGGTACAGCGATAATTACTGATAGGCCCACATGGATGGATTTAAACCATTTCACGTATGCAGATGCTCTCTGTGATTGCGCCATCACTGGTCCACCTAGAAATCCTGCCACCAGTCCATGTAATGCAGGGTAAGCATCTGCAAGGTTTCAATATACTTACAAAAACTATTCACGGTGAATTTCTTTTTTTATTGCAGATTATGTTTTGCAGGTGTGCATGCACAAGGCCTACGCCTGGTGCCGATGCTTCTGATACAATCACCAAAACTCTAACAGCTCAAAGACCAACCTACGTCACCAACTACCAAGTTACTGCTCACGGCGGCATTGGTGCACTTATTAATGCGGGTGACATGACTGTCAATGTTGGAGCTATACAATGCTGTGAAACTTTTCAACTGAATTGATGAACTTTTAAATGGGCTTCTAGATGTACTGCAATGAATTGAATAAACATTTTGTCTAGCTCAGTTAGTAATTAAAAAAAGAATGCTGCACAAGATTTTGATGTCTTACTGAATGTAGCTCCCAGCTTGCTGTTTATTCAACTATCTTGCACATAATGTTTCTGCTTTTTCCACTAATCCTCTGCTAACCTTGTCTAGTCTACGATGCCAACCATTAATAGCTGTTTTAATCCATAGCTACCGTAAATAAGAAAGCCTGCACATGACTAGGTTAGTTTTGCTTAAACCAGCAAGTCAGAAGCACGTGACATAACTAAAGTTTACTAAGTTTTAGAACTCTACCTAGAGTGTAGCAAACAGAGGCTAACAAGTAACTTTTGTCTGATAATTTTGTATGGGTTCTTTAGTTTGCCTATGCTTAATATTTTGTTTACTGAGTGTAAGATTTAACCACTCATTTGATTGCAGTTTGACATGCTCGTTATTACGTTTATATGAAACAAAATACAGAGCTTAGTGCGACATCAACCCAAAGTTTGCTCACACGCTGACACTGAAGTATCTCAACAACACTTAAGAATAAATTGATCTGGCTATAAAACCATTGTTACAATAGTCACTAATGATACACTGCTTCCAGCAGACTGGTAATCAACTTGTAAACTGATTTCTACTTTCATATGTGTTTTATTGATTAGCATAACTGCTCCAGACTTTTACATTAGAAGATAAACTTTTTTCTTTCAATGAATATTGATTACAGACCTACTTGCAGTGCAAAAGTATGTATTGCAAACTTTGTTTTGTTTCTCAGAATTATTATAAGCTAATCAAAGTCTGTGGATCCGATTATTTTTGGAAAAACTCCGATATGAATTGCTTATCTTTAGTATTTGATACAATAAATCTGGTAGACCAACATTTGTAAGCTTGTTTCAGATTTAACCGTAATCATTTGCTGATGGCACAAGAGATTCCAACATAATTCAACTGTTAAAATGTGAAATCAAGAAAATCCAGCTATTTCATGGTAGAAAGCTGAAAAAAAATTTAAAAAGTTTGAACACCAGTTTTGATATCTTTTTCTAAAAAAACATTATTTTTAAAAGTATTTTACTAGGCAAGGATAAACTGGACTAGACTAGACTGGGCTAGACTGGACTGGGCTAGACGTGCTAGACTGGACTAGGCTAGAGTGGGATATAGTGGGCTAGCCTGGGCTAGACTGGACTAGGCTAGAGTGGGATATAGTGGGCTAGACTGGGTTAGACTGGACTAGGCTAGACTGGACTAGGCTATAGACTTGTTTTAAATCCTTGAAAAATAATTGAAAATATTTGCAAGCGTTCAAAATTTACTAAGTTGAAGGGCAGCTTGACAAACTATCCCAGTTTTTAGCAGTTAAAATTTTATTATTTTCTTGATTATTTTACAAATTGGGAGTTATCTTTTTTAAGATTTGTTCGGTAAACTATAACATTTCATGGAATATTTATGTTGTTCTAAACCAATGTCTCGTTGCATACACGGCGTATTGAATTACGAACGCCTATTACTTTTTGTATTTTGTTCTACGAACAAGTCGAGCGAATATTTTTTATAACATTTAATAAAATAGTTATTATTCCTACAATAACTAATATAAATAAAAATACAGTTTACTAATAAGCTTGATAATTGTTTAAGCAACACTAATAATTAATAACTAATAACTACTGTTATAATGAAAGAATTGACAACATTATAATTCAAAATCCACTGCTCAGACACATTTATCTGGTTGCTGGAATACAAATACGTTTATTGTATTCTATGTATTCATGCAACATGAAAAAAACTGACCTTTTTATAGTAACCAGTATTTCAGTTTTGGATATTGCAACAAAAACAACGACTCATCATCATGCAAGCAATGATTGTTGAGGCAAAGTCATTAGCAAAAGTTTAAATGGATGATTATTGAGGTAGTTTATGATGGCGAATATTTGTGTGCATTAGCATCGATATAATGTATATCAGCAATGCCACAAGTAACTGTTTACCTAAGTGCATTGTTTTACACGAAATTTTCACTTATTATGATAACGAACATTATTTTGTTATTGATTAAAAATTGAAGTTTTCTTTTAACCCACATAACATATAATTGTTGTAAGAGGGGACAATTCAGTAAATTCTAGTTTTCGACTACAATTATTTTACAAAATTTGCATTCACAAGAATTGCACCCAGCTTTGAGAGAGCTCGACACTAATGAAGTTCCTCAAGTTAACTTGACCAAAAGTGCTACTAATTGTATGGTTTCTGCTGCATGTTCAATTCTATAATCTTTTAATTGAAAACTGCTTCCAAATTCAGTGATTATAACCAGCATTAATACATTATACCAAATCAATAAACAGTTTGCTAAAAACTGAAACTTCTTTATCTGTCACCCATGTCAGCTGTACAGTACAGTGATTATTCTCTATAGGAATATCATGCCTCAAGGAATCACAAAGTGTGCATGTCTGTGACAAATGTTTATTACAGAGATAGCTGTGACAGAACACAGACATTAGAGGAGAGACAGTGGTGCTAACAGCTCTGGTAAGTAAACAGTATGTTTTATGTTTCTTATAACAGTATTTTTCAAGCTCGGCTTTCACCGTGCAGGTCTCACCTCCAGGTATAGTTAAAGTTACTTTGTGGGAAAGCACTTCTGTGTGGTTCATCCTCAGAAAATCCGCGGATTAGAAAATTACAATATTTGTTAGTTAACCAACAAGAGTTTTTACCAAGTGAAGCAGATGAGACATTTGTGGATGGGAAAATAATTTTGAATAGTTACTGCAGCATGTAGGTGCATATTAACTACAGTACTGCCTCTGCGTGTTCACTGACAGCTTGTATTTCAAAACTCAAAAAGTTCTATTGAACTATTTTGATTTGTAGCAAATCTGTCCAGAACCTATAGCCAATGGACTTACAACCAACTCTGTACGAGCATTTTTTTAAAAAGATATTGATGGTACTTGGTGTCACCAAGCAGCCTCTAGGGAGTATTAAGATGCTGAGAATGGAATGTTTTGTAAATCAAATGCAGTTTAATGTTTGGTGGGCTAACAAAGTGGAACAACCAATACATTGAACGTGCTCAGAAATAGAAAATTGAAATAGTGTTTGATACAAAAAAGTGGCAAAAACAAACATTAGATGAATCTATAAAGAAAAACTGAGTGAAAAATCTTTTCGGTTGTGCGTAACTATTTTCAATATTCCTCTGGCATTGCAGCTGAGGTACTCGGCCACCACCAACAAGACAGTGCTTACCAGCCAGACATTAGATGCCATTTGTACAGTTCAGTGAATATTCTATACTGCGTTATATCATGGCTCACAGATTCAGTTCTACTTGTTAGTTCTCTATACCGTATAATGCTGTAATCTCTATACCTTATACTGTGTTATATCATGGCTCACAGAATCAGTTCTACTTGTTAGCTCTCTATACCGTATAATGCTGTAATCTCTATACTTTATACTGTGTTATATCATGCCTCACAGATTCAGTTCTACTTGTTAGTTCTCACTGTGATTCCATATCATGACTAATTGTCGTCAAATCTCTGTGGCTTGCTACCACAAATGATTGGCAACAACTGCATATATTTCTATGACTCAAAGTTTATCGCCGTTGGTTAAACCACGCACAGAGAGGCTGTTGCAGTCAGGGAGTTGTTAAATGCAATTTATCCTACTAACATTGCAGGCTGTTTTTGTTATTAAATTTTTGTATTGCGGAAGAATAAATATATAAAAAAAATCTCACAGATTTGTTGGCTGGCTACGGAAGCTGTGTGGTGACAAGGAATTTAGTGACACATTGGCTATCATTTAATAAATGATATTATTTTCTTAGTAAAAAATAATAAAACGAACCAAGTGAATTTTTGTTAATAAAAATACTACCATTTGTCTTTCATTACTGCAATAATTTTTTCAAATCGGTTGTATTGTTTCACAAACAATGATGAAATAACTCACAAACCCTGATCATCAGTTAAATATAAGCACACACACAAGCTATCGGTGCCATGTGGTTTCAATGGATAATTTGGGGCTTCCTGTTCCATTACGCATGCCTGGTTGTATCACCTTTTGCGATATTAGCGTTTCCGATAGAAGCAAACATCTGGCATTTGGCTTATCGCCAACATTTTGCATTTAGAGAGCGACAAATGTTTATTGACAAATCTCACGACAAATTCATTTATAATGGTATTGTAGTGGGTCGTGCCGGTAGGGCTCATACTACCGTACACTAACAACAGCTGTTCGCTGCGCTAGCTTGTGAAACAGCAAATCAACACCTCCCTCCTAGAGGTAACGCAGGGTGGGTCAGACCTGCACAGTGCAACAGAGAAGTCGGCAACAGCTTCACCACTAGTGAGCCCTTGGCTCAGACAAACTAAGTATGGTTTTATGTAATGAAATAAACTTTTGTCCACATATATAGCGCTAGGGAGGCAATACCCTAGAGAAGTCTACAGCGGTAGCAGTAAGTGATAAGTGGCAAAGTATACTAGCAAAAGTAGCCTTTTATAGGCTGGTCACAAGAAGTGTAATGAGTCATGTTGATGCAACCAATAATACTTAACAGGAAGTGCTACAACCGATCAGATAAAAATACATATAATGCCATACCATATTAAAAGGGTGAGGCACCTAGTGGCAATGAATAAAGCTATATGATTAAGTTCTCAGTCTGGTTAGCCTTACAATCCAAGTAGATGGGAAACGGTAGTAGTTAGGTCCTGGCTTATTCCTTGGGAATCGATACAGATCATCTTCGGAACTCTGGCTAGGGCGGCCATCTTGCTGCTGGCTCGGTATCCCAGTGCAGTGTTGGTAGAGGTCACCTCCGGGTCAGTAGAGGTCACTGCAGGGCCGGTAGGAAAAGCTGCAGGGCCGATATAGAGTTTGCAGGGCCTGTATCATATCTGCAGGGTCAGTAAGGCAATTAGTCTGCTTCTAAGTGATGGCTACTTGGTGCATCACTTGGGGAGGCCTGTCTGACTAAATAATAGTCAGACAGTATTTCCAACAAGAGAATCCGTTTTTTGCCGGCAGTATCACCAAGTTGTCATGATATGGAAACATAGTAATTGTATAATGCTGCAATACTCTATACACACATGGGCATGTATATTATGATTGGCTTGTTGCTGCCTTTGTTTAGGTTAATCCCCCATATTGTAACCAGGAGCTGGCCCGCATGACAGCTTACAATGCTTCAGTCAAGCGGTCCATCATCACAGTCTCTGGATTAGAAACAGGCGTCCTCATTGAGCATTGTCCGTAAATAGCGACCCCAGAGTACGGTTAAGTAGAGATAAATCCTACCAAAAAGTTCTTAATTTTCGTAATTTGCCATATTTCTATATAAAAACTCAGTTTGCTTTTGGTTGTATTGTAATAATAAAATTATGACGCGTAATAATCATTATTGACATTGTATCGTTCATAACAACATTGATTCTTGCATTTATTTACTCTGCAGGTATGGTTAATAATAATAACAAACAATGGCATCAATATTCTTTATTATGATTATTACGTAGTATAAATATGTATATATGCATAAAATATAAATAATATGTACTAACAAATAATAAAAGTAAATCATATGGCAAATTTATAACATAACTATGAAATAATAATAAATGAACTATTAAAATAACAATAACAGCAAAACATAATAATTATTAAATAAAATGCATGCTTGTTTATTCAATGAATCAGGCTACGGTTGTTATAGAAAATTTAATATTCTCAATAGAATACCGTTTTTTATATCCACAGTACCATTCAAATACGACGAGATTACTATTACAACTGCTAATTAATTCACGCCACCTTGCCGCCATGTTCTATTTTGTTTGTAGGGTGAGGACAAAAGATCTGCCCACTTATCAGTCCATATATACCAGGTCCATGGTTCTAACGGTAGAAAGATGTCTACAGTGAAGCAGATGACAAGGCAAACCCCCTCAGCTGACGATGATTGCTTCGCTGTGATTGGACCATTTGACACTATATTGCTTATTACTACTTATTAATGCTCCTGTTTATCGTTTTAATTCTACTTTTTGTTACTTTTGCCCTTGACGAGTTTTTATCTGACGAACTGCTGCTCAACTGCACGTTTGCATATTTCAGCACTCCAACCCTATAAATATAAATGCGCTATTGATTGTGTGGACAGAACTGGTTGTGCGCTCCCATAGTGAAGTTGACTTGGCAATTGATAGTATTGTGTATTGCAGCTTACTTATATAGGCAATTAAAAGTGTATTTTTATAATGTGACATCTTATAAATTTGGCGGGTTGCCTTGCTAATTGTTCTTGTGCTTTAGAAAACTAAATACACTTCAGTGCTACTCAGTGGCTTATCGTAGTTGATAGGGAAGTGCACACCGCTTTCCGTCATGTTTTCCCTGGTAGAATCCAGCTCAGTACAGGGCGAGACAGGTGGAATTCTGTGTTAGTTTACTGGCGGCAACAAGCAGAGACTATTGTCTACACAAAAATCATCTCTGGCTTTCTCACTAGTAGTTGTTAAGTAGAGGTACGGAGCACATCTTTTACAATATTCGGTAATACAATGCTTCCATACTTGCTTTGAACCACCCAATCAAAAGCCTACAAGTTAATGTGGAAGCTATGATGGAAGTAAACAATATTACGCACCACTAGCTAATAAGACGCGTATCAGTTTGAAGCTACGTTCACACTATGCAATTCTCCCGAGTGGGCGGAGCCAAAAATCGGCTCGCAAGTGTGAACAGTCAAATCTTCAAGATTTCACAATCGGTGGCCAATTTTTTTTCATTAGGCAGTGATGGTTCTCTGTACGATTATTGGCCTGTCTAGCCAATCAACATCCACATCACAGCTTTTCAATTTAATGTTTTTCAAGAAACTTGCAGCTGCTGGATAATTATTATTTACCAATTTTAGAATATTTTTTTAATATTTCCCTGATCAAATGCAAGTCTTGTTTACAAGTAGAATATAAAGGTGGGTATACTATCTATTATCAATATAATAGAAAACAACTACCAGCGCCATGATTATAATAAATAATTGCATTGAAAAAAGTTATCATTTATTTATTATTATTCATTATAATTAATTGAGTACACTTACCCATTGTTTATTATTATTATTTGTAATTTATTTCTTATTATTGATGAGTGAAGAAATGGTATAATTTATTGAAATATCTGGTAATATAAGCTTTATTATACTATTATTAATAATAATTTGATGTTCTGTAATTATCAATGAAATGCGGTGTCTTGACAACATGTCAAGGCCATGCAATATCGGGCACAAAAAATCGCAAGTGTGAACTCTTGTAAATAATCGGGAGAGCAATTCCCGATTCCTCCCGATAATCGCATGGCCGGCAATCGTATAGTGTGAACGTAGCTTTATGTAATCGTCATCAAGAAAACTGTCTATTTTATAATTTTACCGAAACTGAAGTTTATTTTACTCACAGGAAAGCTTACTAACAATGTCAGCTCACAAGTACAATCTGTTATTCCTGGTTGGAGTGCTGATTGCTGGTACTTACTGTAACTCTTGGGGTGTCTTTGCTAAGGAAAGAGTTGTCAGGTCTCAGAGGAGAGAAATTGGCCAATTGAAGCGCAAGTATCAGCTGATGAAAGTACAAAATGGTAAAATGGATGCTGTGGTGGAAGAGCTGAAGCAAATGCTGGTAAATGACAAACATACCACAAATCTGCCCAAAGCTGGGTGACAAGTTTAATAAAATTACTTAAAAAACAATTTGTCGTTTGATTTGTGCTTTTGGGTTGACGGTTCGTTTGTTGAACTTATTAAACAAAAACTCTGTGGTAAAGAGCAGTATTGTTGAAATAAAACGTTGTAATGATTGCATATGTTTGCCTATTTTAGATTACCTGAATTATCAAGGTAGTGCAATAAGTTTTTAGACAATCACCATAAAAAAAAAATTATATTACACTGAATAAAAATCTGCCCCATAACTCAAATGTGACCAATTTTTGTTCAAAAACTTGTGAAAAATTCAAATAACCTCCTACCAAAACCAATGAAATTTATGCTTGGTTCATTACAGCTTTTAAAATGAATCTGTAGTTTGAGGGCACATGAAACATTGTGGAGATTTGATAAGCTCTTAACTAGTTGATGTGCAAATAGTAATATCATATACAGTGGTCGATTTAAGAAGAGTGTAGCATATTTCACCGTCACTTGCCCAAAAGACACGAAATAAAAAGTGAATATAAGCTCTAGAAACTTTTCCTACTTTTTTTGTTAAGACAATATTTATCAGAACTTTGTTTATCTGACTACAATCTACCAGGTAAAACTTAAATGTTTCATTGTTTATAGGCAAGAGAAGATGAAAACAATGAGCTGCAGTCAAACAAGAAATGTGGAAGAGGCAATAATAATTGTCATTTGGACTCATCGAACACAACAATAAAATTATGCAATCGACTATTATGTATGCAAAGGTAACATTTAGATGTTGAAGTAAAAAACTTAAAAAATGTTTTATTTTAGGTAAATTTACATGCAATGACTGCTGTAAACTTGGACCACCAGGTCCTCCTGGACCCTCAGG
Organism: Cryptosula pallasiana; assembly: GCA_945261195.1. Taxonomy (NCBI): domain Eukaryota; kingdom Metazoa; phylum Bryozoa; class Gymnolaemata; order Cheilostomatida; family Cryptosulidae; genus Cryptosula; species Cryptosula pallasiana. Next base: position 42,209,715 of record OX183134.1, read on the forward strand.
ATACGTTGGAAGAGATGGCAGAGATGGTAGGGATGGAAAAGTTGGAGATAATGGTAAAGATGGCAAAGATTGTCGAGATTGCGATACAAGTAAGTGTGTGTATGTGAGAAATGGGTTTTATACCCAGTTGTTTATGACCTTGGGTTTGTGAGATCAGTCTGAGGAGGATGAGGTGAAAAGGGGTGAGATAGGGATGAAGATGTGAGAATAAGGTAACAACATGATGGGGAGGTGGAAACAAGATGGGAGAGTGAGAAAGAAGGATAGGATAGGATGAGATAGACGAGGGCCTGCAAAGGAAGTATATGAGAAGAAGATGAGACGGGGTGAGCAGTAGGCAAAATCGGGGTGAGATGGGGGTGAATGTATCTTGATTTGTTTACTTGCACTATTATCTATCTCTATATAGTTCTATGCAAATAGCCTCTCAAAAAAGTTATTTTATGTTTCTCAATGAAAACTTCAAACAAAACAATTTCAGCGTAACGACAATGGGCAAAAACAACTCTATTACTAAACAGAACATCTATGTGTTTTTTTCCTTAGCCTTTGTAGCATTTCTTTTTACAAAGTTGTTGCAAACATTTGCAGCAGTTATTAATCTCCTGAACTTCCATTGCATAGTTTTATCCCAACTTGCCGAGTGGACTATTTGTCAGCGAACTAAGATAGTGTAAAATGAAGCCACAAACACTCTGTGTCTGGGTAAAGAATAATTAATGGCAGTCCGGGTACAGACAATATAGTCAAATATATTACCTTGTTGACTCATGTACCACTTGTTTATTAACTGAAAACTCATTGCGATTGTTGCACAGAAAGTCATAGCTTCATGGTTGTGTGTGTTCTGTTGTAGAGAAGACATGCAGGTTGACAGCACTTCCTACTCTAGCCAACGCTGACGTTGTATCACGTGATGTTCCAATAGGTGGAACTATAGATTTCACTTGTAGATTAGACTATAGACTTGCTCCTGCTACTCCAACATCTACAGATAGAGTACAGACTGTTACTTGCCAGGCAGATGGTACCTTCACAGCTCTAACCAGAACTTGTGTCTGTGAGTATCCAATTAGAGTTTTGCTTAGACATAATTGAATAAAGCCAAAAGAGAATGCTTGTAATATGAAACAATATAATGATATTCAATTTTTTTCACAGCTTGAAAAAGGCTTTTGATTCTCTCTATCCAGATTTGAGACCAGAAAGCTGCAGAGACTATTTTACCAGAGACAACCTATTTGCTGCCGCTGCCTCTGTATGTACAACTGTTGTACTGGATCCACAAGGACCAGGTGTAGGAGATCCTACCAACCCAAATGCATTCACTGCTCAGTGCTGTAAAATTAATGCTACAAACTATTGTACACAAGTAAGTTGAAAAAAACTACTATCAACTCAAGTATTTTTGATGAATGAACTATTGGTCGTCCCGCCACTTTGTTGCAATATTTATTATTGTTTATCTTAAGAGTAGTAGTTCGACAAATTTTTTTCACTTCAAGATGACTCAAATGATGATTAGAAATAAGGTACTTCGTATACCATTATTTCTATAGTTTTTAGCACCGTTTACTTTGGCAGGGGTCCAATCACAATACTCGTAATACCATGACTTGTTTCAATTAACGCAAAGAAGTTCGTTGAGAACAGAAATTTCAGAAGTTTTATTTGTTCCTAATGATATCCTTTTACAAATTACTGGTCAAGGTTAGCTAAGATTCATGTTTGCAGCTCACTTGTCTCAATGTGTCGATCCATCAACTGAGTGAGAAAGTTATTTTGAAAAGTTGAATGGCTTAGAATTATTTATGAGTCATTTAGGATTTTCTGTCTCGAATTTACTGAAGTGGCCACTCGTTAATCGATGGAGAAGGTGTGGCTGCACAATAAACAATTGTTGTCATAATATTTACTTTGAATAGTTTTGCAATGGTGAGTGCTCCAACCTAAATTAAAATATCAAAAGTGAAAGACTTAAAGAGCTAAAACCATCGCCACATTTGAAATAACTAATCTCCAGTCATGGAACACTCACTCAAGTATTAAACCTCAGCATTGCCTCGCTTCACTAGTTTTACTCATACTTATATAATACTATAGTTTTTTGATAGTTCTTATCAAAAAGTGTTTTATTTGTTTCATAATTATTTATAAAACTGTCAAAGTTTCTTACAAACTTACGTCCGTACTTGCACTCGAATGAATTTTTTTTTTATGCCGTTTTCTTTGATTATAGGTTGCACCTAATACTGGAGCATCTTTAACAACGCCTGCTGCTGCTTGTAATGGCCTCGGAACTACTCCTGCTCTTTCCACAGGAAATGGTGCTGGGATTGATACTTCCTTTAATAATGGAGTTATAAGTAGATTGTGTGGAGCACCCACAACGGTCACATACCCCATCAGTAATGAACAGATTGTATCTATGATAAGAAGTACCTCTGGTACCTGCTCTCAACAGGTGATTGATTGGATGCATGTAGTTATATACTTGAAACTAAAGTTTTACATAACTGCATCAGTAGAATAATCGGCCGCATTCAAAAAGTGATTTACGATTTTTAAAAAAAGTGTCGCAAGTGGGATTACATCGAGTTTTCACTATTTTGGTATATTAAACTTACCATCTTTACATGCTGCAAAAACGCATAGAACTTCCCAATATTGCAGACTACCAGATAAACAAAGTGAAAAGTTTGGGAGAAATTGTCTAAAATGTCTCGTTTATTATTTATGTAAAGCAGCGTTACTTGTATTCTTGGTTTTGTAGCTAAATTATAGACTCTATTTTGAATATGAAATATTGAAAACTGTCCTAAGACTTCATTACGTTGTTTGATTGGTTCAAAATAGATGTGTCATTAATGAAAAGTTGCTAGTACACCATAATATTATTATGGAGTTACCGTAGAGCATTGGTGAAGGACTGTGTGATCTTTTCATTTACACTTGAGTTTAGAATGAATTGATAGTTGCTGTATTTCAGTGTAAATCCGTTGTGAGATAAGTCAGAAAATTATCTGATGATCTTTCATTTCAATAAGTTTTATGTTACTGCTAATGCCTCGCATGATTTGCAGACCTCCATCAATTGTGGCGCTGCCGCTGCCAATTTGGCACTTGCTCTGAGAGTCAATGGTGAAGCTAGTGGACAATTGTATGGCACAAGAATTATCCCGAGACCGGGACAAATGAGCCTTAGTAGATTTACATATGCAGATGCGCTCTGTGATTGTTCACTTACTGGAGTTCCCTTAGCAGTGGGAGCTCCTCAGTGCAATGATGGGTAAGCCTGTCTAAATTTTGGCAAAATATTAATTGATCACTTGCTATTTTTTTTACATATTTAAAAAATGAAAGAAACACAGTTTACTCGGAGTCATCGGATCACTTTATTGTGAACTTTACCTGACAAACTTGGTTTTCACATAATAGTTTACAAGCTACTGCTGGCACAATCTCACCCGTTTGCTTGTTCTTTGACTCACTAGATTTCAAGGAGGTTTTCACCCAGTCATAATATAATAAACAACGTAAAAAATGATTGTGTGACTTTTCATTATGTTTTGAAAATACGGAACTTTGCATTAGCTGTTTTTTTACTCAATATTGTTCACTTTAATTCTGCAGGTGTGCATGCACAAGATTAGCAGGCGCTGGGGCTGCAACAGACACCATAACTAAATACTTAACTCCTGAAAGACCCACTTATGTCACCAACTACCAAGTTACAATCCACAATGGTGTTTCTGCTACTGGAGCTGGTGACATGACTATTAATATTGGAGCAATACAATGCTGCGAAACATTCTGATGAAAACCTGTCTTTGAAATACAATATATGTATATGCACCTAAATATCTGCCGTAACATCTTGATGTAACATGAATGATAGTACGAAGTGTGAACAGTAAATCTTCGAGTAAGGTAACAAAATATTATAGTGGCGTTTCATGAAGTTCACATTAAATAAAGTTTACCAAGTACTGGCTGGGTATATAAGAACACAAAGCTGAGAAAACGCAGAAGAACATGAGATGTTAACACATGCTCTATTCTTTTTGTTAAATGGATTTGCTTTGTAGTTTACATACCCAAATTTTAAATTTAATCATATTTATTGTTGCTATATTTACCACCTAAGTTTAATAACTTGGATGTGCTCATTCTTTCTTTGACCATTACCGCTAGACTTCTGCTATCTGCAAAAAAGAATGGAATTTAGTAGCTGCAAGTAGTAATATATGAGCAGATCTCCCTACCAAGTGTTTTTTTGTGGATCTGGTCTTGGGGGTTATGCAATGAGTTACGACGTTGGGTGAATTCGCCGAGTTTAAATTGTATTTCATTTGAGAGGTATTTGAGTGGCATTTGAGTGGCATTTAAGTGGCATTTGAGTTTTGATTATTTTTTTTACTTGATTTGAACTCATATGGCAGCTAGATTTTGAATGTATGGCATTTAAGTTTTGATACTTTTTTCACATAATTTGAACTCATATGGCATCTTGAGAGAGAGGAGAGAGAAGACAGAGAGGAGAGAGGAGAGTGGATATATTTATATCTACATAGAGAGAGGAGATATATCTACATTGAATAAATATATTCATCAAAAATGAAAATGATATGATTATATACCTGATTACATAATAAGTAGGGAAAATCTTCCTATATAATATAGCTAGAGTCAGTAAATACTAAGTTATACAAAGCAATACAACTTGTAATGACAATCAATGCATTCATACATACATACATACATATGGTATCTTGAGAGAGAGAAAGAGAGAGAGGAGAGAGATCTTTTAGTTTTCTAGCAATTAATGTATATATGGTCAATTATGTACATATTTATGGGTATATTTATATCTACATAGAGAGAGAAGAGAGGAGTTATATCTAAATTGAATAAATACATTGATTAAAAATGAATCATTATATGATTATATACATTTATTACATAATAAGTAAGGAAAATCTCCCCACATAATATAGCTAGAGTCAGTAAATACTACGTAATACAAAGCACTACAACTTGTAATAAATACAAAGTAATAACAGTTAATGCATAGTTTGTTCCTTTATAATGATGTCTTTGATGTAGTGATGTTACATCTTAGGAAGAAGACTTCTGTTCTATGTGCTTTTAATTTCGTAATGAACTAAAATAAAAAAATTATGTATTAGTATAGAATGATTAAGCAAAAATGTAAAATAATTACATGAATTTGAATTATAGTTCTAATTACATTGGATAGTTTACATTATTAGAAAAGGGAAATAACTCACCAAGTTACATTGTTCAACTTGTTCTTTCTTGAGCATTATTTTCACCAAGTGCTTTTGATTCTCTTTCATCTATCTAAAACAAAACAAAAAATACTTGCTTTATAAATATGTTGTAAAAAAATACACTAATTACACCAAAAAAGTGCTTTTTTTTTACCTGAAAAAATGTATATGTTCAACATTTTGTTGTAAAAACTACGCTAATTACACCCAAAAAGTCCTTTTCGTTACCATGAAAATGTATATATTCAGCATTTTGTTGTAAAAAATACACTAATTACATCAAAAAAGTCCTTTTTTCACCTAGAAAATGTATATATTCAGCATTTTGTTTAATTTATGGTAAAAATTAGTAAAACTCACCTATAGTGATATGATTGCCTTGAGTTATAGATTAGCTTTTTGAACTCTTGTTCTGGACAGTTTTTTTCAGCATCATCGAAATATAATATAAGTAATTTTTAGAGTCTTCATTGGTTTGGTATCATCTAAGTAGGTGATAGATCTTGAAAGAAATTCTTGCTGTGTTGGAGAAGTGTGCTGTCTTCAGAATCCATGTAGTTTGAGTCTTCATTGATTTGGTATCATCTAAGTAAGTCGTAGATCTTAAAAGGAATTCTTGCTGTGTTGGAGAAGTAGATTGTCTTCAAAATTCATGTAGTTTGAGTCTTCATTGGTTTGGTATCATCTAAGTAGGTGGTAGATCTTGAAAGAAATTCTTGCTGTGTTGGAGAAGTGTGCTGTCTTCATCTTCATTGGTTTGGTATCATCTAAGTAGGTGGTAGATCTTGAAATGAATTTTTGCTGTGTTGGGGAAGTATGCTGTCTTCAAAATCTATGTAGTTTGAGTCTTCATTGGTTTGGTATCATCTAAGTAGGTGGTAGATCTTGAAAGGAATTCTTGCTGTGTTGTAGACTGTCTTCAAAATTCATGTAGTTTGAGTCTTCATTGGTTTGGTATCATTTAAGTAGGTGGTAGATCTTGAAATGAATTTTTGCTGTGTTGGAGAAGTATGCTGTCTTCAAAATTCATGTAGTTTGAGCTTCTTCATTGGTTTGGTATCATCTAAGTAGGTGGTAGAGCTTGAAAGGAATTCTTTGTGTGTTGGAGAAGTATGCTGTCTTCAGAATCCATGTAGTTTGAGTCTTCATTGATTTGGTGTCATCTAAGTAAGTCGTAGATCTTGAAAGGAATTCTTGCTGTGTTGGAGAAGTCGACTGTCTTCAAAATTCATGTAGTTTGAGTCTTCATTGGTTTGGTATCATCTAAGTAGGTGGTAGATCTTGAAATGAATTCTTGCTGTGTTGGAGAACTAAGTAGGTGATAGATCTTGAAAGAAATTCTTGCTGTGTTGGAGAAGTGTGCTGTCTTCAGAATCCATGTAGTTTGAGTCTTCATTGATTTGGTATCATCTAAGTAAGTCGTAGATCTTGAAAGGAATTCTTGCTGTGTTGGAGAAGTAGACTGTCTTCAAAATTCATGTAGTTTGAGTCTTCATTGGTTTGGTATCATTTAAGTAGGTGGTAGATCTTGAAATGAATTCTTGCTGTGTTGGAGAAGTGCGCTGTCTTCAAAATCGATGTAGTTTGAGTCTTCATTGATTTGGTATCATCTAATTAAGTCGTAGATCTTGAAAGGAATTCTTGCTGTGTTGGAGAAGTATGCTGTCTTCAAAATTCATGTAGTTTGAGTCTTCATTGGTTTGGTATCATTTAAGTAGGTGGTAGATCTTGAAATGAATTCTTGCTGTGTTGGAGAAGTGCGCTGTCTTCAAAATCGATGTAGTTTGAGTCTTCATTGATTTGGTATCATCTAATTAAGTCGTAGATCTTGAAAGGAATTCTTGCTGTGTTGGAGAAGTATGCTGTCTTCAAAATTCATGTAGTTTGAGTCTTCATTGGTTTGGTATCATCTAAGTAGGTGGTAGATCTTGTGTAGTAGATGATGCTTCTCCGCTTGCTATTGAAGAACTGGATGCTTTCTGTGTGAAAACAGTGGCTCTTAAATAGCTAAAGTCGCACTGATTAAACCTTATGAATCAGCATTTTTTCCAATGCTTTCGCGGGAATAAAAACTGTTTATTCCCGCGAAAGCAAGGGTTTCCATTCGCGTGAAAATAAATTATTTATTCCCGCGAAAGCAACGGTTTCTATTCGCGTGAAAATAAACTATTTATTCCCGCGAAAGCAACAGTTTCTATTCGCGTGAAAATAAACTATTTACTCCCGCGAAAGCAACAGTTTCTATTCGCGTGAAAATAAATTATTTATTCCTGCGAAAGCAACGGTTTCCATTCGCGTGAAAATAATTTATTTTTTCCCGCGAAAGCAACAGTTTCTATTCGCGTGAAAATAAACTATTTATTCCCGCGAAAGCAACAGTTTCCATTCGCGTGAAAATAAATTATTTATTCCTGCGAAAGCAACGGTTTCCATTCGCGTGAAAATAAATTATTTATTCCCGCGAAAGCATTGGTTTGTATTCGTGTGAAAATAAAATTTTTATTCCCGCGAAAGCAACGGTTTCCATTCGCGTGAAAATAAAGTATTTATTCCCGCGAATGGAAACCGTTGCTTTCGCGGGAATAAACAGTTTTTATTCCCGCGAAAGCATTGGAAAAAATGCTGATTCATAGGGTTTAATCAGTGCAACTTTAGCTATTTAAGAGCCACTGTTTTCACACAGAAAGCATCCAGTTCTTCAACAGCAAGCGGAGAAGCCTCATCTACTACAGCTACTAGGAGACCATCCAGCATCAAGGTAAGAAATGCTAAAATAATTATTTGTCTTTAGTTAATTAAATCATCTGGCTCTAAGTGGTGATAAGGTAAAAAATAATCAATAATTATTTAACACTAGTAGAAAGCTCTAATTATTTATTTTTAAAATAAATAGCAAATAATTATTTAACACTATAATAATTTCAGTATATTCACATCATTAAAAAACTAAGTTGTTTTACCATTTTGCAGGTATGATGACATCACACTCCAAAGCACTTCTTAAGCTCCATATTGAACCAACTACAACTACCAACAACATCGACACTATCTCCACTACAACCACCAATTCCACCACCAACAGCATTCACATTGATGATAGAAGACCCAATCCTAACACCTTTAATGATACATCTTCCTGCTCAAACATCAACACTCCTGCTGCTATAGCAATGAAACACCATGTAAGCAACCAGCATCGAGGTAAGAAGTGCTAAAATAATTATTTGTCTATAGTCAATTAAATCATCTAGTTCTTTGGAACTAGCTTTTTATTATTATTTTATTATTTAGATCACTACAACCACTAAGAGGACTCTAAGTAGAGTTAAGGTAAAAAATAATAAATAATTATTTAACACTAGTAAAAGGCTCTAATTATTTATTTTTACAATGAATGATAACTGTTTTATGTTGATAATGAAGTAAAATAATACAATATTGAAAGTTTTAATCATTTTTTGGTTGTAAAGTTCAAAATCGACCTGTAGTTCAAGGCATCATTTAATAAGCTAACCTATTTTTTCTCTCGGACATACGACAATTCTGTCTAGCAATGTTAAAATACTGCGATCTTGAGAGGAAACAGGGTAGGTTCTATGAGCATAAAATTATCTAGGAGAGATACTTCTATGGTCAAGAGAACGATTCCATATCGTAATAGGAGGATAACTCCATAGTGCAACTAGTTGAGTTCTTAAACTAGTGTTAAATAATTATTTATTATTTCTTACCTTAATACAGAAAGTCTCCTAGTAGTTGTAGTAGATGTTGATCCTTCAGTCACTGTTGTTGAAGTGGATGCTTTCTGTGTAAAAACGGTGCTCCTTATATAGCTAGGTTGTACGAGGTACTAGGTACCGATTGACACGAGTTGATTTCAATGAAAAGCCTTTATAATATATAAGCAGGAAAATTCACGCGAAAACTAAAAAAATAAAAAACATTTTTCGCGGGAGTTTTTCGTCTTATATGTTATAAAGGCTGTACGCAAAAAACTCACGCGAAAACCGAAACTCAATAAAAACTTCTTCGCGGGAGTTTTCTTTCTTATGTGTTATAACAGCTTGATGCAAAAACTCACGCGAAAACAAAAAGAATAAAAAAAACTTCTTCGCGGGAGTTTTCCTTCTATGTACTATAAAGGCCTTACGCGGAAAACTTATGGTAAGAAAATTTGCGTGAACTTTCTGCATAAAGCCTTCATAACATAAAAGAAGGAAAACTCCCGCAAAAAAATTGTTTTATATTTTCCGTTTTCGCGTGAGTTTTCCGTGTAAAGCCTTTATAGTATATAGAAGGAAAACTCCCGCGAAGAGAATTTTTTGACTGTTTCACTTTTCGCGTGAGTTTTCCGTGTAAAACCTTTATGACTTATAAGAAGGAAAACTCCCGCGAAGAATTTTGTTTTTAGTTTCGGTTTTCGCGTGAGTTTTTGCGTAAAGCCTTTATAACATATAAGACGGAAAACTCCCGCGAAGAATGTTTTTTATTTTTTTTAGTTTTCGCGTGAGTTTTCTGCGTAAAGACCTGCTTATATATCATAAAGCCTTTTCATTGGAATCAACTCGTGTCAATCGGTACCTAGTACCTAGTACAACCTAGTACAACCTAGCTATATAAGAAGCACCGCTTTTCCACAGAAAGCATCCACTTCAACAACAGTGACTGAAGGATCAACATCTACTACAACTACTAGGAGATTTTCTGTATTAAGGTGAGAAATAATAAATAATTATTCAACACTTGTTGAAAAACTAAACTAGTTGCACTCTGGAGTTATCCTCCTATTACGATATGGCCTGACCATAGAAGTATCTCTCCTAAATAATTTCATGCTCATAGAACCTATCCTGTTTCCGCTCAAGATCGCAGTCTTTTGGCATTGATTGACAGAATTGTCGTAGGTCCGAGAGAAAAAATAGGTTAGCCTTAATTGACATCTTGAACGACAGGTTGATTTTGAACTTTACAGCCAAAAAACGATTACAACTTTCATTATTGTATTGTTTTACTTCATTATCAGCATAAAACAGTTATTATTCATTGTATTTAATATGAAAAATAATTTTTACTGATGATGATTATTATTATTATTCTTATTATTGTTAATATTATTGTGATTTCATTTGGTTTTCATTGTTACTTTATTGAATTTTGTTCGTCTTGTGATCTAAATAATAAAATAATAATAAATATTTATTTACCACTAGTTGAAAAACTCACCTACTTGCACTATGGAGAAAATAGCCTCCTACAACCAAATCCGTTTGTGTTACAAACCCTGTCTTTGGATATTGATAAATCGAACCTCAACTAGAATTCACTCCTAGGTAATTCATTTTTACTAGATAGTTTTATGCTAATAGTATCTAAGTTATTTCTTTGTAAGATCACAGACTTTGACATTAACAAAATTGTGTGTTTGTCCGAGCACTAGTAAAGTAACTGACTCTAATTATTTATTATTAACAAAATAATAAGTAATTAATATTTAATGCTAGTTGAATCTAGATATAAATTTATCTCTACTAGATAGTTTCATACTCACACAAACTGTTTCTTCGCTACTTTATGTATATGTAGATAGAGCCAATGAAAATAAATGAATCAATTGTAACAATCAATTTTTTTGTATTTTGTAGACACAATGCCTACTTTGGACTCTTGTTTGAGACAAAACGCAGTAGCAGCAAAGACTATAAAACATCTGGATAAGATCCAATTGAAGTAACTGCAGATAACTAAAGGAAAAACATGTGCTACAGCATACAGAGTGAACAAGGTGTGTGTAGATTATTACTCAGTCTCATTACACTACTATTACTAAGAATTATTGTAGGTGTTGGATAAAAGATTGAGCAGTAATTTTAATAAATTCTAACCATTGTAAATAATACTTCAACTCAAATAAAATTAAGGAAAATTGAATGGAATAAAAGAATATTTCACCAAATACCCCAGTTTTCTTGTGGATATATACAAATAGATGAATATCTAGCTTCATCTATTTTTTTCATTCGAGTGCGATTATTTCCCCTCCTCTCTCCTCTTTTCCTCTCTTCTTTCTCTCAAGATACCATATGAGTTCGAATTATGTAAAAAACTATCAATACTTAAATGCCATACATTCATAATGTTTTTTATTGTAGTTATTTCCCAAATACTGTAAATTTTAACCATTTAAAGGTCTAATTTGACGATTTTCCAAGATATTTTATAGTATTCAATATACTTATTATGTAAATAACTAAAAGAAATATTTACGCTCAAGCCTCCTCTCTCTCCTCTCTCCTCTCTCCTCTCTCCTCAACCAAATACTCTTCTCTCCTCTCTTGCAGTTATTTCCCAAATACTGTAAATTTTAACCATCTAGAGGACTAATTTGGTGATTTTCCAACATATTTTATAGCATTCAATATAGTTATTATGTCATAAATGTATATTATTCAATCTAGATATAAATATATCCATAAATATGTACATAATTATCCATATATACATGGTTGTATAAAAAACTAAAAAATCTCTCTCTCTCTCTTCTCTCTCCTCTGTACATAGCTATAAAATGTTAATATGGACATGAATTTGGACATGCACATGTACATAAATATGAACATAGGTATGTACATAAATGGACATGAATATGGACATGTACATAAATGGACATGAATATGGACATGAATATGGACATGAATATGGACATGAATATGGACATGAATATGGACATGTACCTATTCATGTCCATTTATGCACATGTACATGAATATGGACATGTGCGTATTTACTGACTCTAGCTATATTATATAGGAAGATTTTCCCTACTTATTATGTAATAAATGTGTATAATCATACAATGATTCATTTTTGATCAATATATTTATTCAATGTAGATATATCTCTCTCCTCTCTCTATGTAGATATAAATATACCCATAAATATGTACATAATTAACCATATATACATGAATGTATAGAAACTAAAACATCTCTCTCCTCTCTCTCTCCTCTCTCTCTTTCTTTCTCTCAAGATACCATATGTATGTATGTATGCATTGATTGTCATTACGAGTTGTGGTGCTTTGTATTACTTAGTATTTACTGACTCTAGCTATATTATATAGGAAGATTTTACCTACTTATTATGTAATCAGGTATATAATCATATAATGTTTCATTTTTGATCAATATAGTTATTCAATGTAGATATATCTCCTCTCTCTATGTAGATATAAATATACCCATAAATATGTACATAATTAACCATATATATATATATGAATGTACAGAAAACTAAAGAATCTCTCTCTCCCTCTCTCCTCTCTCTCCCTCTCTCCTCTATCTCTTTCTTTCTCTCAAGATACCATATGTATGTATGTATGTATTGATTGTCGTTACAAGTTGTAGTGCTTTGTATTACTTAGTATTTACTGACTCTAGCTATATTATATAGGAAGATTTTCCCTACTTATTATGTAATCAATGTATATAATCTTATAATGTTTCATTTTTGATCAATATATTTATTCAATGTGGATAAAACTCCTCTCTCCTTTTTCCTCTCTCTCTTCTTTCTCCTCTCTCTCAAGATGCCATATGAGTTCGAATTATGTAAAAAAATTATCAAAACTTAAATGCCATACATTCAAAATCTAGCTGCCATATGAGTTCAAATTAAGTAAAAAAATAATCAAAACTCAAATGCCACTTAAATGCCACTCAAATGCCACTCAAATGTCTCTCAAATGAAATACAATATAAACTCGGCGAATCCATCCAACGCCGTAACTCATTGCATAACCCCCAAGGTCTAATCCACAAAAAAAAACTTGGTAGGGAGATCTGCTCATATATTACTACTGCTGCATTGTATTGCACCAGACTAAAAATACAAAGTGCTTTCTAGCCACTTCCAGTTTTCTCTAACTCTCTGAATGCTTTCAAACACAGCTCTTGCTTACTCTAAAATAAATTTCCAACTCCCAGTTGAATTAAATTTGTCTCCAGCTGAATTTATCTCGAACTGAAATTCTCACTCACAACTTTAAATACTAGTTTGAGCAACCTAATTAAACATCACAAGGACAAAAAAGAACTTTGTATAATGTGTTACTTAAACCCAGTAGTTACTTAAATCCTATCAGGCAGTTTATGTGTATAAACTTAAAAAAACTCTGTCTGCATGTTCAGTCGAACTTGGTTAATTCAACCTCGACTAACTCACAATTCAAGACCCAATTCCTTTCCAGCACACTATAGTCTACTGGGCATAACTCAAACTATTATTTTCTAACTCAAACTTTTACCTCTAACTCAAACTATTATCTCTAACTCAAACAAATATTGACAAAAACTATTAAAAGTTTTTGTAAGCAATGGCTTTGAAAACTTCTGCAAACCAACAGAGCTTACCCAAAGCTGGTGATGAATCATTATGAAGTCACTTCCAAACTTGTAACTTTTCCATATTTAACAAGTTTACTAACAGGATATGGAGCCCATAACATTTTATCAGATGTCAAAGCAGAAAGAATGATTGCGGTAGTAAGCCCATCAAACGTAATATCAGTTCTTAATTAAGAGTTCGGCCCATTAGCCCTGTGGTGGATTTTCATAGCATCCACATGTGCGCAAAGGTCTACCAGCTATTTTGGAATTATCTATATAGCAATTTGATGACCATAACACAATTATTAGTTCATACAGAACTGACTGACCCTGCATCGGTACTGTACTGACCCTGCATCGGTACTGTACTGACCCTGCATCGGTACTGTACCGACCCTGCATCGGTACTGTACCGACCCTGCATCGGTACTATATCGATCCTGTACCGACCCTGTATGAGTCAGTACCGACCTTGTGGGAGCCATACTGGGCCAGCAGGAAGTGACTCATCACAGCCTGGGACCTGGAAATAGCTTTAGAGGAGACAAAAGGCCACATCTGCAAGAGAGCTACCCATAAATTTAAGAAAGCTAAGGACCAAAGCCTATCATTGAAAACATTAGACTGGTTTTTGGGGGCTACCAATCTACTAACTGACCACTGTCATCAGCCGAGCTCCTCGTTCGCTGGCGCAGTAAAGTCAGTAGCATTCCGACAGCATGCTGCCACCAATGGCGTTTCATCTAGAGGTAACAACGGGTTGGTAATACAACGAATTAAAATTGAAGGAATGTTCTCTACTCCACAACAAGTATAGAGCCCTCTGCTCAGACGCGTAACTCAGTGCTTTAGAGTATAATGCATTTATTCTGGTAAAGAACACAAGCAGGTGTAAGTCCCAAATAAAATACTGATTAGGTATAGCAAAAGCTCTGCCTTTCATAGGAAGAGCACAGGAAGTTATATAGTGCAACGACCAATAATAAAGAAATAAGGCATAATGGTAACAATTAGCCTGGCAGATATAAATACAGAAAAATGGAATATGGTATATAGGAATACATACATATGGCGCCCAGAAGGGGTAGGCGGAGTCATGGGCTAGCTGGCCAATCCTAGGCATTCCTACTTCCTGCTGTTGGTGTATCAGTATCAGTATTTATAATCTTTGGTCCTTGGCTTTCTTAAATATATGGGTAGCCATCTTGTAGATATGGCCTTCTGTCTCCTCTAAAGCTAGTTCCGGGTCTCAGGCTATGATAATTCACTTCCTGCCTCCCGCAATTCTCCCACAGACTTATACTGACCCTGTATACTGACTCATACAGGGTTGGTACAGGGACGATATAGTACCAATGCAGGGTTGGTGCCTTACCAATGCAGGGTCGGTAAGTTTGGCCTAAACTAATACTGGTGTTGTGACCATCCAACGGCTATATAAGTGATTCCAGAACAGTTTATAGACATCTGCGCACATGTAGGTGCTATGAAAGCCCACCGGAACATCATCATAGACAGATTTTGAAAGGCACATTGGCCATTTGCTTAACTACAGGGATTACAGAGCATGCAGTTTTAATCAAAGCTGCAGTATGTATGATACAAGAAAGTAGCAACCAGCTAAAAAGCTGCAGTAGAAACTTTAAAGTATTGAGAGAATTGAAGCAGGCACAAAAACACCAAATAATCTGCAAGCAACATGACGTACCAAGGGACAACTAAAGTGTATATTTAAGACTGGAAGTTCAAACAAAAGTTATTGATTAATAAAAAGTAATAACACTGGCAGATTTCCAAAACCTTCAGATAATGTTTTTTGCTACAATTAGGGTATATGGTTGTGTGTATACATACCTGTACATGCATTGGTCACATATGTAGATAATCAAGCAAAAACAAATATGTAGTGCTAATATGGCATCTTATAGTTTTTTTAATGCTCCTGTGTTAGTACTCAATTAGTGACTTTCCATGACGCAACGCCGTAGCGCTACGTTGTAGCGCCACGGATTTTCCCCTCTTGGGTATATCGCTACTGCAGTCGTGATGATGTGGCGCTATTAAAAGTCGCTACTGAGTAGCGACTTATAATAGCGCAAGACCACTGAAGTGTTATGGATAAAGGGAATGCCAAAGCGCTACTGGTTTGCACATGCATGTATTGCATTTCCAGCATTACAGCGGTCAAAATAATTAAATAATTTGGACAGAAATTTCAGTGAAATGAGACAGTTGCCTTTCAAGACCATTTATATTAACTAAAAATGATGCAGAATAAGTGGTCACAAATATAAGTATGTGTTTTGTTTTATACTATTTGTTTTTTCTCTCCCTATTTCAGAATTTAATAATAATAATTAAAAAATAATAATAAATAATCAATTGGCCGTGGTTAAATAATAATTAATAAATAATTGTTTTAAATTTAATAAATAAATTCCACATTAGCCAAACACTGCTGCTTCAAAATTGTACCTGTGGAGTATGTAGTATTAGATGAAACAAACACAAGAAAAGAATTTAAAGCTAATTGTTGGTTGAAACAAATTTTCTTCATACTTTCACTCATTGACTCATTAGCTCAATGTCGCCGTTGACTCGCTAATTAGGGGTCATGACCTTTGGTCTTACTGTATTGCTGGCTCATGGAAAAGCGTGATGCTTTATCGCTATTGAGAAGCACTGAGCCATGACACCATAATGTGGCGCTACATGGAAAATTAGTAAATATTAGATCAACACACAATTTTTGCTCATTACAACATATAATATCCACAAATCAAAGTGAATGAATTTCATAAAAAAGGTTAAATATATAACTCAATGTTCTCAAAACTCAAACCTTCTGCTTTGGTCCTTTAAAGTTTGAGTTAACCGAGCTTAAGTGTACCTCGACTGGAAGGGACACCTAATGTGAGATGTTATAAGAATTGATCACGGCTGTGGAATAAAAATAATCCATTAGACTAATTTGATGTGTTGAAAGCATTGAAATGCGACATCTGTTTTCAAACCAGAGTTATTTGTAGATTTCTTACTTGTTGCAATAATAATACGTGTAACAGAGAATCACAGTTCGCTGGTGCAAAATGATGGTTCTAGCATCTAATGGGTATATATGCCTAAGTTATAATGCTAAGAGAAATGAAATTGTTGTAAAAAGTATTCTAACTGATCAACTTGCTGCATGTGTAATGGATTTCAGTCGAGTTTTCACAAAGTTCCACTAACCTCAAGTATTATACCTCTCTCCAGAGGGGACACTGTGTCAGTGTGACAGTGAAAACTATGATCAATTCCTGCTGGGTCAGTTGGCAAGCACAGAGCCCACGGCTCAGACAGACTACGCAGAGAGCTGTTTGAATAGTGGGTTATTCATCAAAAACAAAAGTCCTTGAGTGGCTTTACATTAGGGTGATTGGCAAGACATGCATGAATGAATGCAAAGAAACACAAGAACTCCAGCCATTAGGCAGGCTGGCAGGAAATCATTTACATACTATATATAACAATGCATGCACAGTAAGTAAATAGACCGATAGCAGTGGGTATACAAATAGTTAACAAATCATACAGTGAAACAACATTAAAGGTAAATGGTGCCAAGTGGCTAAAGGGTGGAGTCCTATCTTCATTGTCCAATCATAGACTCCATAGGATCCTGAGGCTATACCTAGCCTGTGATTGACATATCCGGCAATCCAAGGAAAGGTACTTCAGGCTCTAGGGTTAGAGTAAGCTCTTCGATGGTTTTGAAGATCCTCGGCTGAGGCGTCCATCTTGTACTGGCCCAGTATCACCGTATCAGATTGGTCAGGGGTCACTATTGGCCCTGCAGGCGTCGAGACTGGCCCTGCAAGCTGTTCCACCGGCACAGCAAGTCATCTTATTGGCACAGCACTTTACAAGAGCTGGAAGTAGAATCCTAGTGGACTTTGGTTTAGTGCACCAATATGGAAGTTATTTATATTTTGCATTTGTTCTGAAACTGGAGATGTTTGTAGATTTAATATTAATATACTATCTATATACTTTAAGTGGAGAGGAATCACAAACAGTTACATTTTGCTGATTTATGGTGGCCGGAATGTCAATCAATCAATTTCACACTGGTTGACAACTCACACTATTTCCTTCTTTCATAACATTGCTTTAGCACGTTGATTGTCTCAGTAGTTACTGCAATACACCACCACATCGCTTTCCTTTGTCATCTTTCAAATGGAGCAGGGAACCAGGGAGAAAGGGAGAGGATAGAGCACAGCCGGGCTAAAGCAGGGTAAAGTTAGGAAAAAATAGAGGGTAAGATGAAGAGTGGGGCGGGCAATGGGCAAGGTAACGGGAAGGGTTATACGATAATCGAGTGGACTGGTATAAACATATTAAAATACAAAAGTAATATTGCTAGTGCTGTATAATAGTAAGTCAAGGGGGATAGTAGAGCCTTCGTTATGAGTAACTTGTTCTATCAACAAATGAGAAACCACACAGGCACTGCAATGTACGCCTAACCATCACTCTAGTACAGAACCTAATAGTAATGTTTAATTTCCTTGTGCTCACTGCAAAACTTCCAAAAGTCTACATGAATCTAGGCATAAGTAAAAGTAATTAATTTGCAAATCTCAAAATCAACTTTTTATGAAATCAAATAGAATTTGCCTCAAATAGCTGGTTATACTTTCCATAAACCTCCATGTTTTTACTCCTTTAACAGAAAAAACGAATAAAAATGATTCAGAGAGGCTGAAACTTTGCTATCAAAGTTCAATTTTTCTTCACAAAAAAAGCCGCTTTTGCTAACAAAAAGAATGGTGCATAACACTTAATCAATAGAGAAGGTAGGTAGTTCAGTACTAATTCTATTACAGTAAATAGTGATTTACTTTTTCCAGTACCCTAAACAATGATGTGTTCTTTCTAGTAACCTAAACAATGATGTGTTCTTTCTAGTAACCTAAACAATGATGTGTTCTTTCTAGTAACCTAAACAATGATGTGTTCTTTCTAGTAACCTAAACAATGATGTGCTCTTTCTAGTAACCTAAACAATGATGTGTTCTTTCTAGTAACCTAAACAATTATGTGTTCTTTCTAGTAACCTAAAAAATGATGTGTTCTTTCTAGTAACCTAAACAATGATGTGTTCTTTCTAGTAACCTAAGCAATGATGTGTTCTTTCTAGTAACCTAAACAATGATGTGTTCTTTCTAGTACCCTAAAAAATGATGTGTTCATTTTTAGTAACCTAAATGAAACTATTACTTGCAAAATTTTACAATTAAAAGACAAAAACAAGAAACTTGCTGCGAAAGTAATTTTGTTTTGTTTTGTCATTTCACTTTCATAAAATAATGTCGTGGATTTTGGCTTTTCTACTACTTCTCCACTAACAATGTCACCGAGCAAACTGCTGCCTGCCAGCACAACAAGACACTCAGCCTCTAAAGGCTTGACAATAAACATTCAACCTCTCCCAAGAAGTGACCCTGTGCCGCGATCGCACGTGCAACTAGTTGTGAAGGAGAACCATAGAATTTAACAACTGTAATGAGCCCTTGGCTCAGACATAAAAGGTGGCATACAATAGTAACCAGTCGTAATGTTGTGCTGTAATGTAATGAACTGAACAAAAGCACTTCCTTTTATAGGCAGAGTCACGGGAAGTTACAGGAAGTGTTTGGCCTAGTTTGCCAGACACTCCAATCCCCGCATCAGAACTACAAGAGTTGACCAATAACAATATGTATAAAAATACTAGCCAATGATAAAGTTATAAACATGTTAAAGGAAACTGGTGCTCAGGGGTGAGGGGCGGAGTCTTTGGGCATCCCAGCCAGTCATAGCTTGGCATTCCTATCTTTAAAGGTTTTGGTCTTTTAGGGCCTTTGATCCTGGTTTCTTTACTTCTTAGGATGTTAATTGCCTAGATACCGGTCCTAGAGGTCCTTAGTCTATATTTCTTTCTTCATTCAATGGCAGATATCTTGTTGCTGGCCGGGGATAGCTACCTAGGGCCGGGGTAGTAATTACCCTGTGCTGGTATAGTTGAATAACAATATTGCTTGTGTGAGCAAATAGGTTACTTACAATTAATACCGGACTTGTTAATTACTTATAGGAGGCATGCCTGAAGCCTACAGGCTATCAGGGAGCCTTAAAAAGTTGTGGTCACTTACGGTGACTGGTAAGATCCGCTACAATAATATCACCTGCCTAAAGCTTTTGCATGTTTCCTGGTATTACTGATTAAGAACTAAAGAACTCAGCTATCACGCTCAGCTAAAATTAATAATAGCCAATCATGAGCAAAGAACTGGCATGCCATTTCCTACAGAATTTGTGACTTTTGGATCATTTAACTTTTTACCATGGCATATCTAATCACTTATTAATTGCTCAAAAAAACTATTTATATAAGTTGCCAAGCTCTTATCATTGGAATACGATTAAGTACCCAGTAGCACTCCTATTAGTAGAGAGCTGTGTGCTATAGGCCATACAGTTGTCTGTCCGAGTGATGCACTGGTACAAGTTTGTTACCTTAGGAAGGTGTGTTAGACAAGCTGGTCATTTTGGAAATGTGAATCATACAAACTGATGCATTAGATAGAGGACTTCCTGATCTTACTGGTCTAGAGGTATGCGTATTCTTGTAATTATGTATCAGTAGATCAAAAAATGCCCCTTTTTCCTGCTCAGGAGTTGCCATGCCTTGACCTACCAAAAACCTCAAGCTGAAATTTCAAGGTGTGACAACTCCTGAGCAGGCAAAAGGATCGTTGGTTGGTTTAATGTATTGGCTGATGATTGTTGCCAATTCAAATGTTTCATTAGCATGTTTTGTTCTATAAATATATTGTCGATATTGTCAGGTAGCCAGTTGTTGGTCAGAAAACTTGTCGTATTGCTCATGACATCTCGTTAACACTCCAGCAATGTGTTAGCATTTATTGTCAGCCCAAGTTTTATACGGGCAAACATATTTGTCTACTTCCTGTATCACTAATCTGGCCCAGTGCCATTCTTCTTTTAGTAATAATAGACAAGAATCTGGTTCAAGATTCTATTCTTTGCTAGCAACTCTTGCATATAGTTGGTACCAAGGTGGACACTTAGAAGTCTTTCTCTGGTTGTGTTTGGTAAAGGTCCAATGCAAAACATTTACAATTTTCCTCCATTTGTGCATTCATTTTAGATGTAATCTAATAACCATAGCTTGAATTAATTAATGTAGGATAAATAAACTGATGTCAATCTAAGAAAGTTTTTCAAGTGTAAAGCTGTGATAGCTATTAAGTTTTTTGTTAACTGAGATTGTTAATTCTTAGAATTTTCTCCATTAGAAAACAACTAGAAGCTAGGGTCGAAGCTTGAGAGTGAGTTATAACTTTTGTTCTATTTTTACAGATAATACTATTTTTCCTAATAAAAGAAGCTCAAATTGTTTTTTTTAAGTCACATTTTTTACAAAATTTGAATGAAAAGAAGCTGATGGAGTCTGATTGTTGGTGATTAATTTGGAAATAAAACGAATGTTAAACTAAATCTGCATATTAATTATTAGCAATAATAATGTTCATTTAAAGTATATAATTAATTATTATCTATCGTCACAACAACCAGTACTGTTTCTTTAGGACATTTTTATGAAACCGTTAATATCGGATGACAGAAAAATGCTCGGGGGGGGGGGGGGGGGGGGGGGGAGGGTCACATTTGAGGTATAAAAAAGCTTCTTGAATTGACACATATCATTTAATGACAAATCATAAAATTTCAGTGTACGTTCACAATAAAACAATTTACGAGTATCAAACTTTAATTTTTATGTTGTAAGAAGCAATCCACTTCTGTTCTAGATGCTTTGCAATTGTTGAATCAAAATTTTAGTGTTTTTTTTTGTAGGGATTTGTGACCACAATATTTTGAGGACAGCATTTTGATGTTCTATTGATTGATAACTTGTTTTTTAACATTCATTTTTTTCCATTTTTATGACAGACAGTTGTTTTGTGAAATAAACATTAAAACTGTGCTCAAAACTTTATGTCTAACCAGCATGCAATACTTCCAGAGCAAAGTTCTTGTGCCATTAGTTGGGTTAAAGGCAGCCTTTGAGTTAGTTATTTTTCTGGAGAAAGAGAAAATTGTAAAACAATCAGCTTTCATCGAAAACAGTCAAACTCATTGGCAGAAACAAATCCAAAATTTTTTGCTTTTTGCCAATTTCCAACTTTTATTCAAATTTTCCACAAAATTCCTTTTGGCTTTTGAGGAGCTAGATCAAAAACTAACATGTAATCAACATTATTTTCTCATTAAATATTGTGATAAATTTATACGGACAGAAATGCATGGAACCATTACCCACGTATGTTAACTCAAGGAAAGGCAGTCTCTGAGGCACACAGACTCCTCTTTGCATCATAACTATTGCCAACAAACAGATGGTAGTGACCTATGTTTTCAATTACCTTTGAAATTGCACTTTCGGCTCCAGACAAAATAACAAGGCTGGTACTGGGCCGGAAGTGGGACAGTATTGTCAATTTCCGGGATGTTTGGACTCTTGTAGAGCCGCTGAGGCTGGCACAAGTAGGCTGCCTCAACCTAAGACAAGTGCCTCCCAAGGCCTTTCCCAGAACATACCTACCTTCGAACTACATTAACTACAGACTTGGGCTATGGCTAGCCCCAGAACTTACCAGAAGTTGGGACAATTGTTCTATGGACATCCAGCCCTTTGACCACAACCATTTTCTACTAGCCTAGCTATGTTATTTGTCACTATTTTCATCCCTGTATTTCCATTTGTTATATTAACCTGGTCCATGTCTTATTGGATGTAACATTATCTACGGCATCCGTTCCCTGTGCTCCACCCTATAAAGCTCTGGACTCTTACCATACTCATAGCTCTTGTGTTATCTATCTGCTAATGCCACTGTACAATCTTGTGGATTGCCAACCAGGAGAGTACAGAGCACAAATATTTATATTGCTCCTCACTTGCTGCACTCTATGTCTTAGCCTAGGGCTCTATTCTGTTTGACTAAATTTCTTGAACAAGTGGCTCTGGTGGTACTGACAGTGCCCCCTCTAGAGGTACAGTTCTTGAATTTAATGGCATTCTGTGGCGAATGAGACCAAAATGAACTACCATTTCTCACTAGTGACAATCTGTTTGCTCCTGTTGATACACATAGTTATGTAATAGCCAGATGAGATAAAAACAATCTGCCAGGTTTACACAATTTGTGGCGTGTGTCAGAAAGACCAATAAAATGAGTTTTTAACAACTAACTGCTTCTATACTTACTTGTGGGGGTTTCGGTGGAGAGAGAGCGAGGCAAGAATATACCAGGCTAACATAGTTGTATTTGAGTACCACAGGCTATACCGTTAGTATACAGTATAAGTTTTTTTAAATCATTTTTGGTCACGAAGAGGTATATTGCCGGTCCTCTAATTGCAAGTGTGATGTTTTCTTACTGATTCCATCTTACTGAACAGTTGTACAATTACCATGTTTGAAATTACCAGATTTTTTTAAGAGCTAGAAGTCCTTTAAACTTAATTTGCTACTTATGGATAAGAGTTGAATTTAATTTTTCATGCAGCATTCAGGAATTGCCTAAAATTTCACTGAAATGGATGAGCTAAGTTGCAGATAACTTCCCTCAAGGGGTAGTTTGAAATCTCTTGGAAACGATCTCTGAGCTGTCTTTCCTGTCCAAAAGTCCAGAGATTTTTAGAATAAAAAAGCCATCAAAAAATACCAAAGAACTAGTAAAAATAGCAAGCATTTACTTCAAAAGTGCCTTCTAACAACAGTGATAATGTAAGTAGTAGCAAGGTGTTTGATTATGAGGAGGTTGATCACATGATTGATACAATAGTCTTATGTACACCGTACACCGCAACCGGTTTGCAATCGGAGTGGCCAAAAATTTCTGCAGATTTCAGATTATTACAAAAGAATCCAAGGTACACAATAAAGATGTTAAACAACCAAGTTATTGTTCCAATTTGATGAAAATGCTTTCAGCCTCATTACACTGCTCAAACTACATTTTGAAATCTCCAATTTTTTGAGATGAACGTCACGGCGAGATAAAAATCTGTGCTACCTTTAATTTCAAAATTGTCATAATTTCCAAAGATATAATCTCTAGCCACATTTTCTGGCACCAAGTGCTAAAGAAAGTTTTCATTAGTGCCCTACAGTAACTGAAATGACGTTAGAATAAAGAGGAGTCCAGTGTTATAATCATTTTAAAATCAGGTCGATTGACTAAAATGTGCCAGCCCATTGCAAGATAAACAGGTTTATTTGGCACCCAATCCTGCTGAAAATTATTTAGCAACAAACTCATTGGGGCTTGAAATCACATAAGTGATAGTTTCACATTTCCTATAACTTTTCATACAGATCGATTTAATTATTTGTCGGGTTTAGTTTTATTTGTTTGATAATGTTTTGAGTCGCTTTTGTGGCAATTATTTATATTTGGATACACAAAGTAGATCTTTTTGTGGCAGATATTTTGCACCATTTAACTTCATTCCGTCTAGTTCCATCCTTTTCCACAGTTACTAAAACAGATATATAAACAAAATTATGTAGAGATAAAACAAACTTCATGCAAAATACACTATACTGTGCTGAATTTTTTTCCATTTATTTTTATTGTCTTTATGATTAAATTACTGAATTTTATTTATTTGATAAATAATTTTAAATTCCAAAAATTTGAACGGATAGTCTATAAAAGTCATATTGTTATCATTTTGGATTTACCACAACCTGATATTCTAGCGATGTTCAGAGACTCTCTGGTTATTTTTCACTGTATCGTGAAGGGTAATTGGGTCACTGTGCCATGGAGGTGTCAGTATTATAAAAATTAACGCTAAATACATCTTAAATATAAGACAGGAGGTGATTTAGAGCACTCGGCCTTAGCTCCACCCGGACTCCATCTTGACTCGATTTGGATTCAATACACCAACCATCTATCAGAAGCAATAAACGCAACTCTCCAGACCAATGAGCAATGGTAATGGTAGAGTATATACATATATACGGTTAATAGGTATGAAATATACAAAAATTACGGAGAATGGTACATTCAATAGCGCTGCTAACCAAGAACTGAACATATTAACAATTGCTCCTCTATTTATGAAGTTATGGGGTTAGTTGACATTACAGTCTCTAATTGGTCCAGTGCAAACAGCCGCATTACCACCAAGTAATATTTTTGTTTACAGTGTTGCTTACAAAAGTTTCAAATCTGCAGATTCTTTGGGTACACCGGCTCTTGTCAGTAAAATTTCAATTTTGTTATTTATAGTTTTTGTGGTAACCAATGTTTGGGTAAGGAAAAGGTGGTTTGTAACTTTTTAAAATGACCGTTATTCGTAAAAAAGGGGAACAAGGGGAGGTGTTTGGGTTGGTGGGTTTTTTAAGGGTTAGGTTGGGGGAGGAGGTTATGTGGGAAGAGGAGGAGAAGAGAAGTTTGTCATTACTTGGTTAGACAGGAGAGGCACTAGAGGCCAGGAGGTGATGATATCGGCATACTGTAATGGATTTTATATAGTGCGGCCACTGGGTACAGTAGAACGCAGCGGTACTTGCTGCAGCTAGCCTAAACCCAAAATGATACACATTTTTGTCGACTACCAAATGAGTCATTGAAATGCGATAGCAGACTTGTTTTGGCAAGTTCTGTTGCTAGCACTATTAGCTGCATCAGGCAGGCTGTAGCGAAGTAGATGATCCGAGAGGATTTCCTACTGCAGCAGCTGAATGGACAATTCAAATATTAGCTGTTATTTAGCGACTAATGTGCCAGGTTGTTGCTTGACCGAAGTCTGTTTTAATAATGGTAAAAAGGTAAAGGATGGTGAGTATGTTGTGGTTGGACATTAACACAATAAGACATTAATACAATAAGAGTATTCGCGACCTGTTCGTCGAACAACATGAAAAAAATAATACGTGTTCGTAGTTCAATATGTCGCGTAGGCAACGAAACATTAGTTTAGAACAACATAATATTCAATGAAATGCTATAGTTTACCGAACAAACCATAAAGAAGATAACTCCCAATTTTCAAAATAATGATGAAAGTAATAAAATTTAAACTGCTACAAACTAGAATAATTTGTAAAGCTGCCCTTCAATTCAGCAAATATTGATTGCTTGCAATTATTTGGAATTATTTTTCAAGGATATAAATCGGTCTGTGAAAATGAAAAAAATCAAATCGCTAGTTATTATTTATTTAGTGTTCAGTTTCATTCGCGATCTACGAGCAATATAAATAAATACTCGCTGATTATTTTTCTTATTCAGTGAGCTACTTTTTGTTGACCCACGGATTTCAAACAAAATGATTATTTATTGATTAAATTTATTGCCGGTCTGATTAGTTTTATTGCAATGCGTTTGGTGAACAGACGGCAGGAATACTCTAATATCTTTGATTGAGTTAAATCGAAATACACTGCTACACAAAATACAATTTGTAATCTAATATCAAATACCAAAAGAGTATCCTCACAAAACCCTACACTTCTAGATGTTTTGTTCAGACAATTAAACTTTTTGCTCTCTCAAACAAGGATGAGCTGATGTAGGGTCTTCATCATCCATCAACATTGTTTTAAGTAAGGTTTATCATTTTTATGCTTACTTTAAGAGTATTCGCGACCTCTGTTCACCGAACACATTGCCATAAAAATAATCAGGCCGGCAATAAATTTAATCAACAAATAATAATTTTGTTTGGAACTCGTAGGTCAACAAAAAGTAGCACACTGAATAAAAAAAACCAATCAGTGAGTATGTATTTATAATGTTCGTAAGTCGCGAATGAAACTGAACACTAAATAAATAATGATGAGCGAGTTGATTTTTTTCATTTTCATAGACCGGTTTTATATCCTTGAAAAATAATTTTAAATAATTGCAAAGATTCAAATTTACTAAATTGACAAACTATTCCAATTTGTAGCAACTCAAAGTTAACTATTTCCGTGATCATTTTGAAAAGTGGGAGTTATCTTCTTTATGATTTGTTCGATAAACTATAGCATTTCATCGAATACTTATGTTGTTCTAAACTAATGTTTCGTTGCATCTGCGACATATTGAATTATAAACACGTATTACTTTTTGTATTTTGTTCGACAAACAGGTCGGGAATACTCTTTTTATTAGATAACAGCAGTATGAGCTTTTGGAAACAAAGAATCACCCACAACTCAACCAATTAGGTTGCACACTTATGAAACATTTAAAATGCTTGATAGAACTCTGTGAGTATTTAAATGGAATTTCAAGGTTATCTGTTCTAGAATGCACTTTTCAAGCATTGCTAAGATGGGGCTCGTCGTGAAAACTTTCATGCGATAATATAAAATGTGACTAAAATCTAAAAACGTCTCAAAAGTAATTTCTCTATGTCTCAACTAAAATATGCTGTTAGAACATGCAAGTTTTGTATTGAAAGCAAGTAAGCACTAGCAAGCTGTCGGGAAGTATTAGAGAGCTTTATTATTTTGTTTTTATATTGATGATTTTGGCTGCCGGATGATTAAAAAAAACTGACTTCCATTTGGACGACTGTTTTTCTACAAAATAAATTAATTTTCTTGCGCATCAATAGCATGGCTAAAAAGTTTGTAAAAACACCTGAAAAATCTTTACTCCAAAATGAAGATTTTACTAAAAGAAAAACAATAAAATGTATGAAACAAATTCTAAAATGTGATTCACTGGTACAATGCTGCTTCGGATACAGAAACTTACAAGCAAGTGTAGAAGCAGTTAGTTTTTAAGAACTCAGTCCACTGGTTTTTCTGACACATGCCACGATTACTGTAGACCTGGCAGCTTGTCTCCCTCATCTGGTCATTACATAACTCTGTACGTCAACAGAAACAAAAACAATATCAATAGTGAAATGATTTTGAATTTGTTTTGATTTTAAAACTAGTTTAAAATCTGAAAGAAATGCTGCCGGACAGCTGAGTAAATATTGAAAAGTGGCAAAAAAACATTTAAAACTTGTTTTTTCTTTCTACTTACGAATTTGACTGTTTCTGATGAAAGCTGATTGTTGTACGATTCCCTCTTTCTCCAGAAGCTTAAATAGCTCAAAGGCTGCCTCTGACCCAGCTAATGCCACGGCAATTCTGCTCTGGAAGTTTTGTATATATTTATTAGAATTGTAAATTTTTATAGCACAGCTTTACTATTGATATCACAATACACATATTTTTGTCATGAAAATAAAAAAATGAGCGTGGCAAACAAAAGTTGCAAATCAATAAAACACCTAAATGCTTTCCTCTCTACAACACTGGTCAAAATTTCCAACTGATAAAAGCACTAAATGGTCAACTCAACACTTTTCAAGCTTCCAGAGGAAAGATGGTTTGATTTTAAATAAACGGCAAAACCAAAACTAAAACATGCTCATTAAAGCACTTAAATAAACTAGTTAACGTTTATCACATCTGCTTTCTGAATAACTTAGTAAATATAATATTTCAAACATCGTAACTGAAACCAACACCAATTTAAAATAAGCTTGTAAGTTCATGAAAACATTAAAACTTTATCACACAAACTCACATTTGGTCCAATTGCTGTTTTGGTGACAGACTTGCCTGAGTTTACATCAGTGACACTGACAGTTGCATGCGTTTGTGTGGACAGAGCCACTGATTCGACTTTAAATTCATGAACTTGTATGTTTCTCCCAAACAGACTTGCCTTTGTAAATAAACACAAACGTTTTCATGAACGTGCATAATGTATCTTGTAGGATTGTGCTAGGTCAAGGTCTGTGTAAGGTCAAGGTTGCAGTGACATCACTGCTGATAACAGTAGCGACTGAATAGATTCAGTCTCTTGTTGCAGTGACACTCATGGCGTGAGGGGTGCTCTACGTGATTCCTTGGTGAGTTATTATTTTTAATGAGCTTTGCCGCAAGTGCTTGTCTAAGTTTTATTCAATTTATTTTTTTCAATTGATTGTGTAATGAAAAACGTTGGCCAAGTTGTATTTTCCACCAATAATATAAAAACAGATGTTCACTCGTAAAAGTATTTATTTTTTCGCCACAACCTGTAGTAAGCCATGAATCAGAGATGCAAAGTCAACCTAGTTGCATAGAAAGAGAGTCTATCAAAGTTATTTAGCAAACAAGTTTTTAAAACATTTAGACGTTTGTACAAAATAAGTTTGTATTTCTTGGATGTGTTTTACCAGAGACAGCAAGTGTTTATACCAATGGGAGTACGCCTACACGCATACATCACACTCAACTGATGATGTTGCATGACCAATATCTGCTAAATTGGAGGGTCTTTTGGTTTAAATAACTTTTTTCCAAATTTAACATCGGCGCGATGTCATGATTAGTATATTTTAACACCAAATTGTTGGAAAGATTTTGCAGGGTTTTTGCTATTTTTAATTCCCAATTAAATATGGTTTACTGTGGCAAAAATTACTCTCACAAAAGTAAAAGAAGCAACACAGTTTTTAAAATCAAATAGAAAATAGAAGTTGATCACTTTTTGATTAGAATAAGTAGTTTTGTTATGGTTATACAGCACTCATCGATGAATGTAATAAAAATAACTCGTTACTCTGAATGTTAACTTTTATAAAGTTTTCCAACATCTTTGTGTACAAAATCAGCCGTCCAATAAAAATATAAAGAAGCTCCAAACGTATGGCATAGTTTTTTGCCACAACAATACAATTATTTTGAAACTATTTTTTGTACTTTTTTAGAGTCTACAATAGTTGCATTGTAGAAAACTATTGGTTCCAACAAAAACTTGTAAAAACTGTATCAGCCAGAGGTTATCAAGTTTTGTAGTTTGGTAGCTAGAAATAAAACCAAGTATTTTTGCTGTTTAGCTTTAGACCCTGCGGAACAAAAATCCAACAGTCAAGTGATTAAAACGGTAATCTTATTTAAACAACCATGTTTTACAAGAAATGTTTTATTCAAAATTTTTAAATTTATTCATAATTCACGAAAATACATTTCATCAACTGGTTTTATTAGCTGCATTTTCACTTTTTTATGAATTGCTTTATTAACACAACCTGATTGTTTTATTTGTTGTCCTTAAAACTGGTCAAGTATATAAACAACAGTTCAAGAACATGATGGACGCGGCATAGTTGATATAAGAGCAATGTAATGCAAGCATATTTATGATACGTGTTATATACTCAATCTTTGGCCCACGATCACAAAAGCTCTTGTTGGCATAGGTATCTTTCTATAGGTACCACTCTGGCATAACCATGCCATGTCGGCATAGGTCTCTTTCTATAGGTACCACTCTGGCATAACCATGCCATGTCGGCATAGGTCTCTTTCTATAGGTACCACTCTGGCATAACCATGCCATGTCGGTATAGGTATCTTTCTATAGGTACCACTCTGGCATAACCATGCCATGTCGGCATAGGTATCTTTCTATAGGTACCACTCTGGCATAACCATGCCATGTCGGTATAGGTATCTTTCTATAGGTACCACTCTTGCATAACCATGGCTTGTTGCTTATAGTTTGCTGAGAGTAAACTACTGTAAATTCTTTGAGATTTTGTTTAATTTGAGAAATTACTGGAAGCTTCAGAAAATATTGTTTTTGTGTAAAGTTTTTAAATCTTTTCAGAATTAAAAGTCAGACACTGAGGCTTTTCAGAATTTTGCACAGTTTTTGGGAGTTGTCAGCCCACAGGTTACACCAATACCCACTTTAGAAACTAAGTGATACAAAGAAATGTTATTTGTACGTGGTAAAAAAAGTTCTTACTGCTGATCCTATTATAGTGTTTTCAACAGATCACAGGAATTTTCGTGCACAAATAATACTGGCACATGTTGTACTTACTGATTTGATAGCTCCAGATCCACCGTGGTCGGCTAAGACCAAACTGCTGAAGAATACTTGAATATGACTTTTTAAAGACTCATCTGCAAGTTCTTGGCATTGTACCAAGCAGACCACAAGAGAAACCAGCACCACTAAAACAAGTATTTGTATTCTATTGTATGCTGTGCTTTGTAGCACCTGATTGAAAGTAGAGACTACTAGATTTCCATTCAAAGTATTTAACTTTTTATATTTAAGCATCTCTGCATGTTCTTCAGTTAATGACGTAATCTAATTTGTGTTTTCTACGTACCATAAATAGATTTATCCATTGTTTGGCAACCAGAAGTAAAGGCTGAAAAGCTGACTGAACAAGCTATGCTACGCTGACAACTTCAAAATAACATATTTATCAGTGTGAGAACCCACAGCTGTGTAGGTTGGTCTAACATTTATCACACTTGTGTTACCTCCATATAACTTACTTGAGATGCTTTCATGCTGTAGGTAGCAAGCTTGTAGCATATAGAACTTACATACTTGGCCTGAACAAACTAACTCACTTGAAATCATTTCGATTGAGGTAGTTCTCATTGTAGATTTTTAATTGTCACGAAATTGAGTCAAACACAGTGTGTTGAAAATACTGAAGGTCACTTAAGTTAGTATTTAAGCTTGCTCACTAGGCATTCAAAATTTCACTGATGTGGTGATACTGAATGGCTTCATTTCTATTTATTATTTACTAAAATCATTAGCAAACCCAACAAATTGGTGAAATAACCTCAATTTTAGCACAAAAAAGCAACATGATCGAACTACACCAGGATGGTTGTAGAGTTACTGATGTTCTTGTTTTTTTGCTTGTTAGTATTTCTAGAGAATCTAAAATACAACATTGTTATTGCTTATTTTCTTCCCAATTTTTCTTATTATTCTTATTATTTTACGAGGAACCTCACAACACTGTTGCCACTGTTTTCTCAAAAACCGTTATAGTAGCCTAAGTCTTAGGCTAACATCGGAGGCATTATGTGTATTTTGTTGGGAATATGCCGTGCGTTTTTTATTTGCAGTTGTATGGCCCGTTGTTATATTGGGAACTTTTAAATGGATTTCATTGGATGATTGGCCCACTAAACTAATCATCCAATGAAATCCATTGACAATTTCCGAAGATAACAATGGAGCATGCAACTCCCAATAAAAAAACGCACAGCATATTTCAAACAAAATGCACATGATGCCTCAAATGTTGGCCTAAGATTTAGGCTACTGTTACATATGGAGTCACAAATTTTGTTTGAGATCGACAGGCATTGGTCATTAAAGTGAGTTAGTGGCACAATTCTAGAACACTCCAGAACACAGCAATTCAAGTGCGAAAATGGGCAAAGAGTTGTCTTTTCAGCCTCTGAAAAACCTAAAAAACTTAGACCTAATTGAAGAGAAAAATACAAAGTGTTGGAAAGTGGTGCGTTTTGCTATTTTCTGATATCCATTGATAAATCAAAGTTAAAGATCACTATAGAAGCGGCCATCTTGGATTTTGAGACAACACTAATTTTTCAGCACAAGACAGCTTCCTGTTAAAAACCAACCAGCCGATTCAACTTAAACTTGCTCCCAAGGCGTTAAATAGTGTATCGATGCACCATTTAAACTTTCAAGGCATTGTGCGAAACTTTTTTATGTTTTTCTATTTTCAATTTTGAAACTCTCAGTGAAAACAACACTTTTCAATGCTTTTCCAGACAAGAATTTAAATAGTTAGAGACCAATGAAAAATTGAACTATGTAGACTATGCGCTGTCTTTCAAAAATGTGATATTCCAAGCTTGTCACAAAACTGCCAATGCAGCTATTCGAGTTAAAAAAGTGGGACCACGAAATCATAATATGGCCGTAACACAAGAACCGCAAATCCGAACAACTTAATTTTTGTACCAAATAATTCCTCTTAAAATGCCATTTCAGGAGAACACTACTTGATACCACTCTTTGCTTGCAAAGGCTTAATTTTTGTATGAAAGCGCTAACTGCTGTTTGGTGCACAGAAAAGCAGACTCCTATCTATTGAAACATACAGGATTGCAATTGGCAAGTATACTTGTGGGCATGATGGTTAGCTCATTGCCTTGCTTCTAGCAGGGTTTGCGCCCAATATCTGGGTGTGAAAATTTTCTTTTACAAAAAAACTTTTGAAAAGATGTATTTAATGATAATTCTGATGTCTAACAATATTCAAGTTATTTTCAATACACTTCTTCACAGAAAATGTTGTGATGTAGTTGGTTGACTGAGTGCTTCAACTAATTACATACTGGGGTTCATTTCCCATCTGGCGTTATCTTTTTTTATTTATTCACTAAAATACTGCCGTTTTTACTTGTGAATACAATTTCATCTAGTTTATTCTTGCTGTTTATTTCAGTGTAAAATGAATGTAACAGCCACATCAGGTATTTTTGATTTACTAATAATCTGAAGCGAAATGTTACTCTGTGAGAAAATCACTTTTCAAAAAAAATAATTCAAAATCAAAATAATACTTTTAGAAAGGGAAAGACAATTCCAACAATTGTCTTGCATCTACTGCAGAGTGAGACGGGCTTTTTCATCTCTACATTTAAGTAAGATGGCGACAAAACTTGCATTATTCGATTCCTTGCCGGACATTTCTCCACACGCACTTCTCACAAACGTTCACATTCCAAAGTGTTGAACCAGCCATCATTCAGCAAGATTAGACATTTTGTGCTTGAAAGAGTGACATCAGCAGGTAACAGCAGGTGTGGAGCACTTTATTACCTGATTTACCAAAGTTATTTTTCTGCCAGTAGCAATTAGTATATCTCCTTCAAGTGTTCACTTTTTGTTTGTTTTGGCTGTGAAAAGTTCTGCATGTAAACTTAGAATAGCTTCAAAATGCTTCACATGTCACTAAGATTATTTTTGAATATTTGTAACTGTAAAACATAGAGCTTCAGTGTTATGATAATTACAAAGATTGCTTTTGTTGTAATTTGAATAATTTATTATTCTGTAAATGGTAACCACGGATTTTTATTTTGAGTATGGTAATGAAGTCAAATACATTGTGTGAGTAGAGTATAACTCAAATCAGTAAATTCATAAAGAAAAACAACTAGATTATAAGCAGAAACTACATCAAAGTTACAGCAAAAATCATAGAGTAAACCATAGAGTAAACCATAGAGTAAACCATAGAGTAAACCCATTTCTGAACTAAAACCAGTCAAAAAAACAAAAAACTGATTGTCTCTGGCAATACGTAACATTCAAGCTGTTCAATCTGCCCGTCAACGTATGATTGCTTGGAAAACTTATCAAACTAACACTGATTATTTATTTTGATATATATTCTTTCCTCTTTGAATAAATCACAAAAATTTTGAAGAAACTGCAACAACTTTTTTGCCAGCATATCAAAGCATCAGCCGGTTTTCAGTGTAAATACAACTAAAGAATTTGTTTGTGTTTTTGTCAAAAAACGGAACACAATGCTGTTTAAACCGTCAATAAAAACTTTAGTACAGTTTTTTAAGTTATATAAGTATTAACCAGTTTGGTGGAAAGAAATCAAGTAAAAATAAAAGAAGATGCATAAAATGCAAAATTTAGATCACAAATCACAAAATCAGTACAAATGAGCTCAAAAAGCTGACAAAAGAAACGAAAGCAGACGCTGTGCTCGGGTTGGAAGAAGACTTTGAGTTTAACTCATTTTCTTTCTGCTGCTCGATAGTTGACGGTGATCTTGTACTTGTAGCTACCACTTTATCTGACCCCAACTTTGTTGCTAACAATTTCTCGGTCTCGACTGTGGAAGCTAACAGAGTTGTTTCTACAAAGAACCATCTTAGAAGATATTTCAATCGTTGCAAAACCTGGTCTCTTAAAATATTTCTGCTCAGTCAATAGGTTAAAAACCAACAATGATCTTTACTGACGATTAATGGGAAATGGTCTTTTTGAGACAGGCGTCAGCTTTAACAAAGTTGTGACAGAAGAAGCTGAACTTTTGCAGATTAGCTTTCTGTCAGATCAAGTATTAAAAACAGTTGATCGACTTTTAATGACAGCTAATTATTCACATGTGGAGTAAACATGTTTTTTTCTAAGGCATTTTCACTTGTAAAAATAATTTGTCCCACCCAAGGCATCTCAAAGTGCTGTTTTCTTACCGTTAAGGAAACCTCCTGCAGCATGTGAAGCTCTGTTATCTATTGTTGTAGTTGGTGCTGTACCGTTTCTAGTGGTGATTTTAGAAATGTTGCTACTGCGAATGGTAGTGCCAGGAGCGGTAGTACTAATAGTGGTAGTACCATTAGTAATACTGGTAGTGATAGTAGTAGTACTAGTAGCGCTAGTGGGAGTAGTACTAGTAGTACCAGTGGGAGTAGTACTAGTAGTACCAGTAGGAGTAGTACTAGTAGGAGTAGTACCAGTGGGAGTAGTACTAGTAGGAGTAGTACCAGTGGGAGTAGTACTAGTAGTACCAGTAGGAGTAGTACTAGTAGCGCTAGTGGGAGTAGTACTAGTAGTACCAGTAGGAGTAGTACTAGTAGGAGTAGTACTAGGAGTACTAGTAGGAGTAGGACTGGTAGTACCAGTAGGAGTAGTAATGGTAGTACCCGTGGTAGTAGTAGTACTGGTAACGCTAGTGTGAGGAGTATTAGTAGTGCCAGTAGGAGAAGTACTAGTAGGGTTAGTACTAGTAGGAGTAGTACTGGTAGTACCAGTAGCGGTAGTACCAGAAGTGGTTGTACTTATACTGACAGTATCATGAGCAGTAGTATTAGTATCAATTGTGCTGTTGCTGATTTGAGCATCACACTGAGCTGTTGTCATCAGCATATCTGCAAAGATAACATGCATAGGATATCACATTATTTTTTGATTTCCTAAAATCGTTTTCTATTTCCACCAGAGGTAACTCTAAGCATTTAAACTATCCAAGATGCAGGGATAGGACCAACAAATTCAATCAAAACTCAACTTCCCTGAAATCTAAACTATCAAATTCAAATAAAATTTCAACTACTCTGATTCATATCTTTTTAAATTCAATTAAACTTCAAATACCTTCAAATCCAAATCATCCAATTCAAATGAAGTTAAAAATATCACACTATATATTTTTTCAAATTGATTGAAGTTCAAGTGCCTTCAAAGTTAAAGCAAAAGTATGAATAAAAAGTCTAATATCTTGATTTATGTTTCCAAATTCAATTTAAATTCATTTTGAATGGATAACACAGCAAATGATTTGATAAACTTGCGAATTTGGAGAAAAGAATAAATTAATTTAAGTACAGACACATTGAATTGCTATTGCTCTAATTAGTATTTCAGAGAATCTAAAATACTATTGTTATTGCTTCTGTTTGTTATTTATTTGTTATTTTTTATTATTTTGCTACGAATCTTACCAAACTGTAGCCACTTTTTCTCAAAAACCATTTCAGGTAGAGCTACAATATTTTTGTGACTTGATTGACAGGCATCGAGCATTAAAGTAAGTAAGTTTATAAAGTTACGAAAAATTCTAGACTACCGCAATTCAAGTGCAGAAACAGGTGAAGAGTTGCTTATTTAGGTGCCTTAATGGCTTAAAATCTTAGACTCATTTGACGAAAAAATTCCAAATTTTGAAAGCTGGTGCATTTTGCTCAACTTCTGATATCAATTGATGGATTGATGTTAAAGATCAAAGCCGAAGAGGCCATCTCGGATTTTAACAAAAAACTCATTATTCAACATAAAACAGCTTCTTGTTAGAGAACCAACCGGCAGATTTCGCTGAAACTTGCAACAAAGTTGTGCAATGGTGTATCAATGTACCAGTTAGCACTTAAAATCAATCGCACAAAACTGTTTCAAGTTTTTTTATTTTCAAGTTTCAAAAACACACTAAAAAACAGCACTTTTCAATGCTTTCCCAGGCAAGGATGGAACTAGTCGGAGACAAATGAAAAATTAGGCCACGTCACCCCATGTGTTGTCTTCCAAAAACTTGATATTCCAAGTTTCAAGGAATGCCGCCGAAACAACTATTCTATTTTAAAACAAAGTCTTCCAAACCAAAAAATGACTGTAACTCGGGAGCCACTACAACGATGCCTTGATTTTTGCACCAAATTTTTCTCTTCAACATGTTCTTTCAGACAAACAGGTCATATTCTTATTAGAAATGCTCTAGGTAGAACAGATACAAGAATTAAAAAACACTTCAGTAAACTTTGTTCAGTTCCAGGTTTTTTGATGAAGGAAATTTTTGCCAAATTTACTTTTTTGTGAAATCGTGTTCGAGTGGTTAAAGGAACAAATCTGAAAAAAAACACTTGAAAGCATTTCGAGTAGGATTTAGCAAAGTGAGTAAGCTAAGATCTTCTTTTGTATGTAGGCTACGCATGCTGTTTTTTATTAATAGCCTTCTTATACGCAACTCTCAACCTTGCCTGATGGCTTAATGGTTCACATTGTCACCAGCTGTTCACAGAGCCTGGGTTTCGAATCCTAGTGATGGAAATTGTTTTCACATCAAAACTTTTCTTGAAAACTATTATTTATTGATACGTTTCGTGATTAGCAACTTTAGGATGCTTTCAATGGTAGTGTAGTCAGTGGAATGTGTAGTTCCGATTATTGTTTACCGGGGTTAAAATACCACTTAGCATCATTTTTCATTTTTATTCTATAAAATACTCTGGTTTTCACTTGTGAATACAATCCAAAAGTCTAGTTTTACTTTGCTTTTGCTTATCTAAAGAAATTTTATCAACTGCACGGACTAAATACAATAAAAAAAGGTATTTCTTTACCTAAGCTGCAATCATTGCCTCAACTGTTTTTTTCTGATGCTAGCTGGCCAAAAACTGAAAATATTATGCAAGTACAAAGGTCTAGTGCGGTATTTGGTAACTACTATACAGTATCAAAAATTTAACTTAAAAAATATTACTAAAATTAAAAACTAAAATATTTAGCTGTAAACAATTATGTTTTGAATAAAAATAATGCCAAAAAAAGCTAGTTTTAAAAATAGACATAAATATCCATAAATGCAAACATCAAAATCAGAGTATTTATTCAAATGCTTCAACTGAGCATAAAAATAAATGAAAACAGCTTTAGTTTCAAGCATTAGAGTTCAAAAATAAATGCCAATACCTTAAGTTGCATATATTTAAGTTACTATATATATTCAAGTACTTATGGTTGCTTGCATTCAAATTTGAATAAATTCAAAGACATTTAGTAGCATGCATTAAAATTCAGATATAAATTCTAACATGTACAATTAAAAGCATCCAACTAAAGAACAAATACCTATAGTTGGAAGCATTTAAATTCAAATAAAGGTCAAATTTCTTAGTTGCTAACATTAAAGTTTGAATCTTAATTCAAATACCTATCGTCGCAAACATTCAAATCAAAATGACTATAACTGAAAACAATTCAAATTCAAATATAAATTCCGATGCCCCAGTTGGGAGCCTTAAAAGTCAAATACAAGTTCAAATACTTGAAAACGGAAAGCATAGTTTATTTTAAATTTAAATAAAAATTCATTTGCATTTGGTCCTATCCTTGCCAAGGTGCTGACTTTGCATACTAGCTGCAGTTTTAGACCTTCGCATTTTAAAACACAAAAGTCGTTATGAAAAGAATTTTGAAATGCTTTCGGTTTTTGTTTGACTAATCGAAATAATCTAATAGTCAAAGTTTTATCCATTGTTTTAAACACAGTTTTCAATACGTGATAAAGCATGTACTTACAAAAAATTACTGCCAGTAGAACAGCGCTGCTGTGCATCATGATGCTTATCCGTGATATGAAGGTATCTCAGCAGGTTGCTTTCTACAAATGATGAGAACGTACATATTCGCTTTATCATAAAGTTGGGTAAGACAAACAGCTGATATCTACATTGTTTATGGCTTTCACTATTTATTAGCTATTAGAACAGACTGGTTGTTTGCTAGAGGAAGTTGTGTAACCAAGCAACTAGAGCCGACGGACGTTGCAAGTGAGAAACACGCTTCACTTGTTGCTGTTAAATAGATAGTAACCAATGGTAATGCAGCCGGTTTGTTAATCACAACTGGCTTGTACAAACACATATGGTGAGAATATTGAAGGCTGGCTTATCAGTGAACTTAATACAATGATGTTAGCTCAGCTCGTTTTTGTGGAGTGCGGTTCTCTTGTGATATCTATGTTATCATTCTAAGTTATTGTTTTCTATAGACACTGCTCAAGGGCTGGCTACACAGGCCGTTATTTGACATCGGAAGACCTTACGATGGGCATGATAGGTACATCTGCACATCATGGGGCTTGTTCGCGAGCATAACCAGCTATGCTTGATGTCAAAGGCAAATCGGCACACTCTGATTGGTTAAATCCGAATTATTGTCACAAGCTCATCAAGTTTAACTATTTGCGACATAATTCAGCTAGAACCATTTTCTATCAACAATGAGTATCAACTTCAACCTCCAATTCCGACCGTATTTTGATGTTATAGGATTTGTACATCCGTTTCTTTGCACCAAAATACTTTTAATGAAATGCAGTTGTTGCCAAAAACAATTCAGCCAAGTGGATTTATTTTAAATAGTGTAATGGATTCCGGTCTGTTACCACGGACATCCACTAATCTCGAGTATTCTACCTCTCTCCAGAGGGGACACTGTACTGACCGACAGTGACAACTGTATAGGGCAACCGAATTACCCGGTAAGGCAAGAGCCCATGGCTCAGACAAACAGTACCGAGTAGTGTCTGTAATAATGGCTTTATTCTCTAGCTGTCCTGAGGGTAATTATTCCTCTAGGGTTTAGCAATATAAGAATACATGCCATGGCTCATTGTAATGAATGCACAGATTAACAGTGGGAGCTCTCCTTTTATAGGAGAGCTAATGAACACAAAACATATAAGAGTCAATGTACAGGAAGTAAATGAACCAATTACATTAACTATATAAATAATCAACCAATCACAATGCAATGCAACATAACAAAGGGAGGTGCCAAGTGGCTAAGGGCGGAGTCTTTTCTCCTAATTGTCCAATGAATGCTCCTACAGGGTTCCCAGGCTGTACATAGAATTAGATCCACGAAGTTGGTGATTTAGGGGTAAGCACTTCCTGTTTACGACCTTGACTAAGTTCTCTGACATCTTTGCAGATCCTCGTCTAAGGCGGCCATCTTGTGCCGGCCCCGTACAGCTGTACCGGGTCGGTAGAGGTCACTACCGACCCTGCAGGGGTCAATACCGGCCCTGCTTACTATGCTACCAGCACAGTAGGGCTTCCTACCCAACAGCTATTAACCAAATGCTGTGGGCAGAAGTCTAGCGCATTGCTTCGCAAGGTTTCTAGTGTAAACTACCTGTTTACTACTAGAGTGCACTGAAATCTACCACATACCTCTCTCCATTAAAGTCATAGCCTGGCTTTAATAATAAAATATCAAGAGCAGATATGTGTGGGGGTAACACCCGTACCCAGATTATATATTTGATTATATATAGTCGAGTGCTATGCCATGAGATGACATAGCACCTCTCTCCAGAGAAGGTCGCCCTTGCAGGTGACCTCCCATAACTCAACTCCTCCTGGATCATAGGGGAAGCTAGTAATCAGCTCCTTTTCCTCCTCCACGGGAGGGCTTGATGCTTGTACCAATCGTATGGTAAGCTTGGGCGTCACGTTCATTTGTGAGCGTGAGTCTACAGCAACACGTGCATTACCAGTTTTATGCAACATGTCCATGGGCTGCCTATAGTGCAGCGGGGCTTGCTGTACCATAGCGTCATGTATGGGTGCAAGCAGTGGCCCTGGAAGTTCTAGTGCTGGCAGAACCTTCCTTATCTCAAGTTTAGGAGACCGCCGTTCCTTTTCTAAGGAAAGCCAGCGCCTTCTCTCCTCTTCCCACTGTACCGTGGGGGTGCAAGCAACATCCCGTGCCGGGGTGTGGTGCACTGTGCTGTGTGGCACTAAGGTTGGTGGTGAAGACGTCGTGGGACGTTCACCCTTAACTGCCACCACAGGCTTTCTCTTTCGGTAAGCTCTGCAAGGGTAACTACTACCTTGTAACTTCTCAGTCTTCCCTGACTGAAACTCTGGAGGACCCCGGGCCGGTAGGGAGTCATCCCGGGCCGGCAGGCGGGCAGCATCAAGCGGTGGGCACTTGATCTCCCGCTCTTTCTTATCTACTGCCCTTATGAGGGTGTCAGCAGTCCCAACTTGTGGGAGAGCGCATATTCTACTGTCACCAGCGCATGGTGAGTCTAGAGGTACAGGTTTAGCATAGCTAGGCGGGCTGCCACTCCGTAGTGCTAACGGATCTCGTGGTGTGCAGTTTTCAAACAACCATTTCGAAAATGCTGCATTTAATTGCTCACCCTCCTTCTCTTTCTCTGCTAGCTTGACCTTCTCTACCTTGGTATACAGCTCTGTCGTTGGCATCGCTTCCAGTACTTCTGTGTCTGCACAGTTGACTGATGGACAAGTATCAAGGCCTGCGTCCTGCAGCAAATCTGCCTTTTGGTCCTCAAGCTCTATGCATCGATCAGCCGCCATGGCTGGTTTGGGGATGGTCCTGTCACTGTCACTGCTAGGTACGAGTGGCTGGTCTGTGCTGCAGAGTTGTTTACAACTTTGTCTCACTCTGCCCTGCTTAACAGGAAGGGTTCGAGTACTGGGAGGTTTTGGCCACTTCTCCAACATCTTTAGACGGTCAGCTACAGTGATTCTGTTCACTGGAGGTTGTCGGGGAGCTCCTCGGGGTAGTCTACTTTTCTTTGTAGGGGTTGGATGGCTGAAGGGTGGCTGCCTCTTTCCAGCAGTGGGGGTCTCCTCTCTCCATCGCATGGGTGTAGCCAATGGGGGGGGGGGAAAACACTGTTTTGCCTATAGCTCCTACAGTTGTTGTCCGATCCGGCTCAAATCTTCTGCCATCTACCTGTGGCGGGGGGCTCTTCACAGCCTGATACATTCCACCTGTAGTTCTCTCTACAGCGGGTGGTTGTGTGGGGACGTCCTCCTCTTCAGGGGTGTAAGGGGGTTTCTCCGTCAGCTCTGCTTGCGCTAGACCGACACTATCATTAAGTGGCCGCCCGTGCTTTTCCGTGCAAGGTAACACATGTCCGTCAATGTCGACATGGGAGTCTGGAAACCGCAGGGCACACTCGTGTAAGGTGAGGAACGGCATGCCAATTATAGCATCTTCATTGATGTCACTAATGACGAAGTTAACGCTCGTTCTCAGTTTACGAAGCTGCAAGTTTACTTGCAGGGTACCGTAAAAGGGAATCCTAGACCCATCAGCCATGAGTCCACGTGCCTCGCTGCATTGCAGCGTGTCTTTCACTGACTGTGGCAATTGCTGGTACAGATGCTTCGACAGCAAGTTGGTTGTGCAGCCTGTGTCAATCAACAGGGAAGCTGGTCTACCGGCTAACCTTCCAGCCAGGAAGTAGCTGGCCTGGTAAGGTCGCTCCAGCGGTGGCGCTGCCATTTGTGTTCTCCTGGGGGGTTGTCCACTCTCTCCTAGAGTTGCAGGACTGTAAGGGGGTTGACGAGCTTTCCGGCTACTGTCAGTGTGGGTTCTCCTGGGGGGTTGTCCACTCTTCTTCAGAGTTACAGGACTAATGGGGGCTTGTCGAGCTGTCCGGCTGTCCTCAGCGGGCGTCTGTGCTCTCTTGGGGGGTTGTCCACTCTTCTTCAGAGTTCCAGGACTGTACGGGGTGTCAGGAGTTGTCCAGCTGCAGTCAGCGGGTGTTGATGCTCTCTTGGGGGGTTGTCCACTCTTCTTCAGAGTTCCAGGACTGTACGGGGCATCAGGAGTTGTTTGGCTTGTCCAGCGGTGGTTGGTTGCTGTTGGTTGTATCTTGGGAGGTTGTCCACTCTCTCCTAGAGTTCCAGGACTATAAGGGGTTGGGGGTGTGGTCCGGCTTGCCCAGCTGCAGTCAGCTGCCGGTGGCGCTACTGCGGGCGCCGGCCGTTTCCCGTCTGTCTGGGGTTATTTGCAAACTGAACTGCGCGCTGAGTTCGGGGGCAGGTACCCATCATGTGGCCGGGTTGTCCGCAGCCCCAACAGCGTGTTGCAGGCGCTGTCTCTAACTGTGGAGCGGGAGCCGCCTGTCTTGCCGCTCTCAGCGACCGTAGCTCTTCTGTCAGTAGCTTTAGGCTGTCCATGACTGTTGTCATAGGATCCGGTATGGCAGGTGTAGGGGTAAGGTGTGTCTGCTGTACGGCAGTAGCGGTGGAGACACGTTGAGACAGGCCCT
Organism: Cryptosula pallasiana; assembly: GCA_945261195.1. Lineage (NCBI taxonomy): Eukaryota > Metazoa > Bryozoa > Gymnolaemata > Cheilostomatida > Cryptosulidae > Cryptosula > Cryptosula pallasiana. The sequence goes on from OX183134.1 coordinate 42,252,646, forward strand.
TGGCAACCGTCCTCATCCATTCCTCTTCCTCCTTGTCGGCATCCTCTTCCAACATCCGTACATGAGCCTGGCGCTCTTCAAACGGTGTCTTTATCTGCATATACTCGTTGCCGGCCCTGACTGCTTCGGCTATGTCAATGGGCTGCATGGCCAACAAGTGTCTTTGCAGGTAAGCATTTCCAACCGTGGTGCTGAAGATATCCAGCATCATCCTCTGCATGGGTCGGTGAGGTAGATCTGCATACGCAACGCGCACTAGGCGCTCTACTTCACTTGCATGCTCTTGGAGCGACGTCTTGTGTTGGCGGCATAGGCTGGTCAGCCGGGACATAGCTTCCCTTTGTGTTAGCCCAAAACGTGCTCGTAGTGCAGCAAAGATACCCTGCAGATGTGGAGGCTTTCCACAGTCCAATGCTTTACCTCGTAATGCATCCCTCAGGTATAACATGGCCGTGTTCTCTGGCCACTCATTCATTTCGGCTACCTCAACGAATCTACTGATGAAGTACTCGACGTCTCCTTCGCCGTCGAACTTCGGAGCCTTTAGCCTAGCTGGTGCATTGTCTTGGTTGGGCCTCATCATAGCCGTCAATGCTTCGGTCAATCTATCAATGGCTGTAGCTTCTGGGTTGCCAGCGGGTGCTCGACCAGCGCTGTGTGCTCTCTGGGTGGCCATTCTTTGCAGATAGAGGAGTGATCTCAACTCAAATCTAAGAAATGGTCAGTACAACTGGATCCCGGGCCGGTATAGGTGAAATCCGGGTCAGTAGCTGTGTTTCCAGTGGCTCTAGCAGATCTAGGGGTTGGTCCAATGGATACTGTGGCAGTATCTGGCACCCCGTCGCTTGTAACAACCGTTACGAAACTTCTTGTACTGCTGCAGGGCGGAGCGAAGCTCTACGGGCCTACAGGCAGTAGTGTAGGGACACTGTAAATGGATACAGTGCCGGGGTCACTGTTGCCAGCTGAGTAGCACTCCAAGCTGAATAACCTCTGGTAGCTGAGTCTGTATAGCTGATACACGACTCTCTCTTCTTTTCGCACAGTGCCGGTATCTCTATGTCCAGGTCGGAGCGAACTCTACGAGCCTGTAGAAGATACGGTAGCGTCTGTACTGGGCTGTTGCAAACGGAGCAAGCTCTACGGTTGATGCAGACAGCCTTTAGTAGTGGATACTGTGCCGGGATAGCTGCTGCAGTTCGGAGCGAACTCAAACGAACCTGCAGAGAAATCCGGTAGTATCTTGTGTCAATTGCTTCTTCAGATCTACTACTTCGGTAGATCAATTTCTTCTCCTCTCTCCAGATCTACACCCGGTAGATCACTTCTCCTTCCTCAGTGGTAGCTGGCCTGCAGTGCATTCGCAGGGCCAGAGGGTAGCGTGAAAGAGCACAGCGTGGGAAGGTACCGTTTATCCCACCACTGCCACCAATGTAATGGATTCCGGTCTGTTACCACGGACATCCACTAATCTCGAGTATTCTACCTCTCTCCAGAGGGGACACTGTACTGACCGACAGTGACAACTGTATAGGGCAACCGAATTACCCGGTAAGGCAAGAGCCCATGGCTCAGACAAACAGTACCGAGTAGTGTCTGTAATAATGGCTTTATTCTCTAGCTGTCCTGAGGGCAATTATTCCTCTAGGGTTTAGCAATATAGCAATATAGGGTTTAGCCATGGCTCATTGTAATGAATGCACAGATTAACAGTGGGAGCTCTCCTTTTATAGGAGAGCTAATGAACACAAAACATATAAGAGTCAATGTACAGGAAGTAAATGAACCAATTACATTAACTATATAAATAATCAACCAATCACAATGCAATGCAACATAACAAAGGGAGGTGCCAAGTGGCTAAGGGCGGAGTCTTTTCTCCTAATTGTCCAATGAATGCTCCTACAGGGTTCCCAGGCTGTACATAGAATTAGATCCACGAAGTTGGTGATTTAGGGGTAAGCACTTCCTGTTTACGACCTTGACTAAGTTCTCTGACATCTTTGCAGATCCTCGTCTAAGGCGGCCATCTTGTGCCGGCCCAGTACAGCTGTACCGGGTCGGTAGAGGTCACTACCGACCCTGCAGGGGTCAATACCGGCCCTGCTTACTATGCTACCGGCACAGTAGGGCTTCCTACCCAACAGCTATTAACCAAATGCTGTGGGCAGAAGTCTAGCGCATCGCTTCGCAAGGTTTCTAGTGTAAACTACCTGTTTACTACTAGAGTGCACTGAAATCTACCACAATAGCTCAAGAAAGTGATCATTGGGAATTTTTACATTTCTAAGTATAATAATGAATAATTATTATCAAGTACAACAATAAAAAAGATGATGAATAATAACAATATTCTGATGATTTAATAATAAATAAAACCAAAACAATTATTACAAGTCATATTTTTTATGGATAAAAAAACAAACCTACTGCACAAGTGAATAAGTTTTCAATTATTGTTATTATTATATCCGGGAAACAAATAAAATGTTGTCGGAGAAGAAACTAGTAGAAACCTGCCCTTTGTGCCGTATGATTGGCTAGTTTAAAGCAGCTCACCGATGTCTTCTAGTACAGTGGCATACTACATTGACCTGTATAGCCGTCTGCATATAGGGACCAAAACATTGGGGCAGTGCAGCCACTCCTTCACTCGTCTACATACAGTTACCTGGCATTTTACCAAATAATAGCTGCCATATTTCATGAATCATTTCAATTTGGATACTTTATTTGTATTATCCTAAGTAATTTGCACTTTTGATGGCTTCCATTGCATATCAAAAATGTTTTCTTTTGAAAATCTGAACAGAAGAGACGAGAAATCTTTTTTATAATTTTTGTTTGTATTTCACTTGGTTGTTTCTTTGCGTGTGAAAAATAGATCAGAAAACATATGCTGGCAAACGGAAAGCTCAGTTGTTGGAAAAACATAATGAACTTGGCACTTAGCAAATGCCATAAGATATAGCTATGATAAACTAAAGGTTATTTCTGAAGAGATTAAAATGTTTGATAACATTGTTGGTATATTTGCAGGCTGGATCAATGGACAGATACTGTTACTTGTATTTGGTGACCACATTGGTGGGCGCCGAACGCATCAATCCAGGCTTTTATTTTTCATGAGATATAAATATGAAATTGTATCTTTTCATCCACATAAACCTGTGAAGGCATAACAATTTTGTGTGCATAGTAGCGAGCGAAATTACATTTACATTTTTAAGAAGCTAATTCGTGACTCTTATTATGTCATTGATTCCTTTGCGGTACTGATAGCGTGGTGTTACCGGAAGTAGTAGATAGTGATAGCAAGTCAAAGAGAAAAGAACTGTCGACTTTTACTGTTGGTGACCTTTATTTTAAAGCAATTTATTCTTGATTATCGTTTATGCTGTGCATAAAATAGAATATATACCTTCATATATACATTGTATGTATAAATATATGCACCAATATAACTACAGATTGTTCAGATTGGCCAAATGACTCTACAAAAAGGTTTTATATTCAGTCTAAAAACAGTCTCATCACTGATTAGGTTAAAATACAAGTGGTTTAAAGCGAATATATTTATACATATATGATTATATAAGTAATTCTTTCTTTACTGGCATCAATATCAAATGTTTTTCATAAAGTGCCAAAGCCAAAGAAAAAATCAAATCGCAATCGATGTAGCTAAAACGAATATTTACACACCACATCAAATTGACAAAACCGGCAGATTTTAATACTCTTTCTTTTTTCATTAGAAGTTGCTTGCAAATAACACCAGAAACGCAGCGTATGTCTGCAGAGACTGTATCAAATAGCCTTCTGCATAAGACGTATCGAGAAACTCGACTGATAAATTTTGCTCATACAGCTGCACTAAGTCAAATATCATTTTTAAGAACTGTAACTACTGCATACTCCTTTCTTTAGATTCACAAGCATTAGTTATAGTATTTGGATTATTAAGTTAAATGATTATAAATAATAACAACAATGAGGTTGTACAGGGGGGGGGGGGGGGGGGTTGAAGAACACAAGCAATCATTAATTAACTATACAATTACTAAATATGGCAACAAAAATTAAATGTCGTATTCATTTATGATAATAAGCTATTATAGGAACAATTATAAATGATAGTTATATTACGTTTAACAATAAATATAATCATTTGTTATAGTAATATTAATTACAATAATAAGAATGAATGGCCTCCCCGCGTATTTTTCTTAAGACTTGCGACTGCAGTTTCTTAAGTGTGACATAAAAATTCACCCTGATAGGGGTCTATTTGTTAGGACTGAAGAAATGAAGATGGGTGTTTACTGCTGAAGATTTATTCATTAGTTTCTATAAGTATTGTGTCCATAATTGACCATAATTAGGGGTCATTGAGTTAAAAGCAGGTGCTGGATTCATTTGCTTACAAATTACATTCACTACAAATGATTTGGCCCTATATCATGATTACCCAGTAGCCAGAAAGAGTGTGCACTTGTTGGATTGCTGGGTAATGATCTAAACAAGTCTGATTGGCCGATGACTGCAAATTTTTTGAACAATTTGGTAAAACTTCTATTATTTTGGGGGTCTAGGCCATAGTGGGTGCGGGCAACAGGGGAGCTATGAAAGCTGATGCTATGGTGAATTTTATTATTGTAACTTTTTTTCCGGTAAATGAGATCACTGTTACTGGTTCTTGCAAGAGTGCTTTCTTAGGCTAACTTGTCACTGTTTTACGTGGTAGCGTGGCAACAAAACTGACAAGGCAGTTTGGTTTATCCTGATACGGGATACGATTGGATGTTGCTACTAGAGCAGGCACAACTGTGTATAGGGCAACCAGCCTCGCAGATTCCACAATGTTGATGGTAACAATGATTTTATTGTTACTTTCACAAAACAAACAACGTCAACGATACCCACAGAAATGAATACTTGCACAAGTACAGAATAAACGGTATGACTATGGGCAAGGATTGAACAGTCCACTTGCTAGTCTTTCCTCAGTCTCTGTGTATCCAAGCGTCCTCTCCAAGTGCTAACCAAGAACTGAGCTGATGAGCTACATGCAAGTCTATTTATATTAGGTGAACAATCAAGCAAGCGTATAAATATATGATTGGATAAATAGAAATACCCCCAGCGGGGCACAAGAGTAATAACAAGTTGGCAACTAAACAATGAGTCATAATGTAAATAGAGATATATATAAAGTGTCACTAGTGGCGTAAACCCTTCCTGCTTGGCTTAGGTAAGCGATAGTTCACCAGTACTCTGCGAGCATCCAAGCGTAGCCACTAGTATAGTCTTAAGTAGATATATATGTATAGGTGTAGCACCGGCTGATGATGAGAGGCTGCTCTGTGCAATTCCATTACAATATTATGGTGGTATAATTACGATATTATTTATTAAGTAGCCATACAATACAAATCAGAATTGTTGTTTGTGACATAGTTGTAAGTTTTTCATTTCCTTTGTAGCTCACCGACTCAAAGTTTTTCATCAGCACCCTTCCAATTATCAAGTTTGATAAGTAACTAAATAAATAAATAATAATAATAGTTATTAATAACATTATTATCATTATTACTAAATTAATTATTACTAGTATTTATTATTAATTACATATATCATTTTGATGGTTACTTGTTTGTTTTTTTTTCACAAAAGAATATGGTTCATAAATAACAGCAAGCAATAAGTTATATGTAGTAGGTATATATTGGAAAATGCATGTAATTTGTGTTTCCGTGTTTTTGTTTTATATTTTTGTTATCCATCAACATCAACAACTCTTGGGATAATAATGATTAATAAAGAATCATTTCAGGTTGATATAAATAATAACTCTTTACTCTCTTGAACTTTAGGTGTTGGTGATTGGTTCTGTATTGTATGTATTATAACTGCAGCTTCTACAAGATTATAGTCCGCAACATACCTGTAATGTTGGTTTGAAAAAAAAAGAGATAAAATATTGGAATTGTTGTTTCAAATCTTAACCACTGAGTTTGAGGGCATAGAAAAATAGGGTGATGGTGGAGACCCTTAATCAATATTTTAGTTTGTTTATTAGTTCAAGAAGTCAACATTTACCCTGAGGTAAATGCAACTTAAGTTTGGTATGCAAGAAAAAAACTGCAAACTAAAGCTACATGTAGGGGAATAAATAATGTGAAAACATTGTCCACCCTGAGCCATCTGGAAGTCTACTCTTTGCTCAATAGAAAAATAATAGTAAAGATTGCAGAAGGTTTCAAAGAGGAGATTTAACTTTTTGAAATTTTTAGGGCGTTCAGCAGTTTTCAGGAGTAGAGAAAATTAGTATTTGAAAATTGCGCGAGTCCCTAAAGAATCAAAAAAAGATGACGGGTATGGTCCATAATTAAGAAAAAAATTTCAGGTTTGAACCAAAAACACTCCAAAGCACAGTAAAAAGTATTTTTAAACCAAAAAGGATTTTTTTAAGCACTTGACTTGTTTCCGCTATATCCTCACCTCCTACTTCAAGAGCTTTTTATTGCGGTGCGCTCATATTTAGTAGCATTACATTATGTTTGTTGGATAACTTAATGCCACAAAATCTGAACACACTGCACTGGAAAGCTCTTGAACTATCCTCTTCCGCATTTCTTTGCTGATTAATATCACAATAATATCAGTATAACACTAGCCTTTCCTTCAACATTGTCCATTTTCTACCGTTATTTCTCACTTAGTTTCTCAAATTTGGTCTCGAACTGTCATATAACACCAAAATAGACTAGTCCCTTGCATAAGTTTTTTTCCAACTATCAGACTAAAAAATTTTCATTGCTTAAGATTGAAGATTTTAAGATTGCATCTTTAAGTCCGAAGATTCTGAAGACAGCCTCATGTGCAGGGAGACCCATGGATGATTATAACAGCAAACAAAAACACACAATCATAGTTAGAAATAATTATTATAGCAGTGAAAAACATAATTGTAATGATAGTAACTTTAAAACTATTAACAATGACAATAGTTATAGTAAGCAATATTTTTAAAAATTATAAAAAAGTAAGTTCATTTTTTGCAGGTAGATTTGATGAACCTGCCCTTCAGCATATCTAAAGTTTGTTTTGATGGACGTCATTATAGGACCTGCTTGATATAGTGGCAGCTATCAGGAATAATTTTTCATAAATCTGCTTAAATTAATAATGTTTTACTCTGACTGAAAGCTACTTCCTTTTGGATGTAGAAAGTTCGAAGAGAGATAACTCTCAACTTCTATCACAGACTTGATGAGGATAGAAATATTGTAGAGGAGGATTGCTTTGTCAGGGTAGATCAGTTTGGCTTTTTTATATACTGGACCAGCACTGGCAAGTATGTCCAGGTGATTGACTGCTCTCAAATTGTCATTCTGCGTATTTTGTAATGTTGCTACAATTGATACTGAATTTACAAGCAATGATAAACAAATAATTCTATATTCGATGACCATCATTGCTATAATGTAATATGAAATATGATTGATTAATACCTGCCGAGGACCCAAACACACAGAAGTGAAAAATGAGCCCTACTCGAGTTTCTTCACCGATAAACTGATCTTGCAGCTAATCATGTACATCACACCAATAGTGCAAAATTTTTTACCCCAGAAAATGGATAACTCTATTTTCCATCCAGTGAAAAAATTAATCCACCAACAGTTAATACTGAAACATATATATTCATTAAAGATTTGATTACTGCAAACAAATGAGCCAAATAAGTTTTCATTTACAATCATAGTAACAATGATGAAAATTGTTAGTAAACAGTATTTACACCTTGGGTTTGTTTGTTCCAGCAAAATTTGCACTTTTGAAAAAAAAAAGAGCTCGAGTTCCAGAAACTAAAAATCAAACTTGAGAACTCTGGAAACCACACTGCTACATCCCTATATTGTGGTAGATTTTGGTGAAAGATACTAGTGAACAGGGCATTTGCTACACCACTTCTCCACTCTATGCACTGGCAATGCGCCTACGGTCATCGGTAAGATGCTGTGCCGGTAGCAGAGCCATACTGTGCCAGTAGCACAGTACACAGGGCCGGTACCGAGCCGGTAGTGACCTCTACAGGGTCGGTAGTGACCTCTGCAGGGCCGGTATGCTGACACAGGGCCGGCACAAGATGGCTGCCTTAGCTGAGGAGCTTGGAAATTAGCCAGAACTTCTCACCAAGCCAGGAGCCAAAGCTATCTACCCAAACATCGACGGTAACCAGGACCACAAGCTAACTGGAGCCTTAGGACCTTATAGAACAGCCTGATTGGCCAGCAGGAGATAGGACTCCGCCCTTAGCCACTCGGCACCTCCCTTATCTACTCTCTACTGATTACCTGATTGGTTGACTATTTATATAAGCACTTACATTGGTCTAATCACTTCTTGTACTGTTATTGGTATATGTTTGATACTTGTGAGCTCTCCTATAAAAGGAGAGACATTTCATGTGTTCTTTGCATTCATTCCTATGTTGCCATGGCATTTGCTCTTATGTTTCTAACCCTAGAGGAATAATTACCCTCAGGACTGTCATAGAGAATATAACCATTTATACAAACACTACGCGGTACTGTTTGTTTGAGCCATGGGCTCCTGCCTTACCGGGTAATTCGGTTACCCTGCACAGTTGTCACTGTCGGTCAGCACAGTGTCCCCTCTGGAGGGAGGTACAATACTTGAGACTAGTGGATGTCCGTGGTAACAGACCGGAATCCATTACAATATCACCAAATTTCTGATGTTCATCTCGTTTGAAAGCATGTGATACTGAAATCAAATTTTTTACTGTGAAAAACATAACACTCAGATCGTTATTAAATAATGGTTCTGTAATAGGGACCTAGTAGGAGTTATCCCCCAGCTTCTCAAGTGACCGGGCATTAGAACTAACTTCATCTCAGCAGCATTTATTATTTATTTATGGAGTTCATTATTTAATTATGGAATTTATTATTTGTAGCAACTTAATGTTCAATGTTTTTTGTATAGATGTTTGAATCAGCTCAATCGTATTGTGATTGCTGTGAATTAGAGATTTATCCAATTAACATAAAACAATCGTAATAATACAATCAATAATAAGACCATTTGTGATATTACCAAGTATTATAGTTATGACAATAATAATTCACTTCTCTGAGAAATGGAAAATGCAGCAAAAGTAAACAGCTCTCATTTACCAGTCTTGCACCAAATTTTTAGTCCCTTCATGATGGCTCAAGTTTATTATTATTTCATTAACAGAACTTGCATCACAAAAGAATCACTAGCAAATCTAGCAACAGCGTGGCATTCTCATTGAAAAATGAGCAGATTTCATCAGTATCGCCAACCAAGTTCCTTGGAGTTACTATTGATAAGAACCTAAGCTTTGACGCTCACATAGACCAAATAAGTAGTAACATCAGACCACTCACGTATGTGCTACTCAAACTGAAACGGGCAGGAATTCCACAGGATGTTCTCGTAAAATACTACAGCTCATGCATAAGACTAAAGATGAGTTACGGCTGCGCAGCATGGTTTCTCATGTCATCATCTAATAGCATTGATAAGCTAATCCGTCTGGAAAAGCTTATACTGAAAATCATATGCCCAGCACAGGAACACTACGAGGAACGCCTCGCAGCTATGAATATTACACCCATAGTCAACATCCTTGGCAATATATGTGCCAACTACATTAACAAAGTTCAACAGCCTGAACACTGTCTCCATGGACTGCTAAATAAACCAGCCCCATTGCTGCGTAGGTCATCACTCATCAAACAAAGACAGACTGATGTAAAATGTAGAACCAAACTCCAAGGCTGCACTGTTTTTCTCAAGTATGGAAATCAGGGTTGTTTGAAGTACTCTAAGTAAATTTTATTATTCTTAATACTGAATCTTTTATTAATTAATTGCTCTTTTTCTTTTTTAAACTCAGACTACCATAGATTTTAAAACTACTGTGCTGAAAACCTATAACGGTTGGTACTTTTCTTAACTGCATTGTGCATGACCAATGGTTGACAAATAAAGATTTATTATTAAATTAAAATTATTTAAATTTTTTTAGATAGGCGTGTGATGTATAAGACAGACAATGCACCCTGCATCTGAACTATTCATATTATGCAATGACATATAATCAGGCAGCCATAATACACAGGCGATGGGTATCCTCATTATTTATGGTGACAAAGTTATCTGAGCCTGTAATATTGCCAGCACAAGTGTAAGTTTTAAATTAAAAAATTGGTCTACAAAAGAGCATCAGTTTTTAGACTAGTTTGCTATATATTCATTGATCCAAAAATTAGTTCACACCAGTTCGAGCCTCATAGAAACAATTAAGAAAACATACCTTTTCTTAAAAAAAGCGCATGAATTGATGCATCGGTGTCAACCATTGCTGAAAAGTGTGCAGTTAGAGTGAAGCAAAATCAGTGATGCGTGACAGCACAAATGTAGTGGAGGCTAACTATTGGTCGGACATAGAATTTTTTTGTCTCTGTTTAAAAATGGCTCTCAGTAAACTTCTTGGTAGGCAATGAACTAAGCACGTATTGGTTATGGTATGAGGTCGTATTTGACTTTATACTGCTCATTTTTCTCCCAAGCCTTTGAGAAAACTGAGATGAAAGCTGAGTTACGCTGTAGTTTTTTGTTAAACATGAATAAAAGTACTTTGTCGGAACAAAAATATCTAAAAAAAAAGTTATTGCACTACCTTGAGAATTCAGATAATCCCAAATCACCAAACTTTATTACAATATTTTTTTTGAAAAATCCTGCGGATCAGCACAGAGTCTTTGTTTGTTTGTTTGTTTCAGCTGTGCCTCGTGGGCAACCCTAAAGGCGGGTCTCATAAGCGGTTTAACGAACAATATGTCAATCCAAAAATAAAAATCAAATGCCATCCTTTCATATAATTTCATTAAACTATTCACTCAATTCTAGACAGAGTTGCTGTAAATTCGTCATTAACCAGCATATACTTCAGTTCTTCCACCACAGCATCCATTTTAGCGTTTTGTACTTTCACCAGCTGATATTTGAGATAAAGTTGGTCAATTTCTCTCTTCTGAGTGTTGACAAGACTCTTCTACGCCGTAGCACCCAAAGTGTTACGGTAGAAACCAGCCGTTAGTGCCCCAACTATGAGTAGCAGATTGTATATGTTAATTGACATTTTTAATGAGCTCTCCTGCAAATAAAAAAAGCGTTTGGTTCGGTTGAAATAATACAGTTTTCTAGATGCTGATTACGCCGAGCTAAAACTGTAGCGGGTTTTTGTCTGGTTTCCATAAAATACCGTAGTGCTTTTTGCTGCTACTTGACCACAACTGCTAGTCTGCTTGTCTATCTGTGAATCTGCATCTCCCTATATAGGGCACCAACAAGACTAGTCTTGAAGTTTTAGCTTTATTGCAAGGAATAAAACTGAGCTCTCTGGCTCAGTCTCTTATATTTATACAAAAATATGGTATATGCAATATAATACAGAACCAATCAGATTACATGATAATAATGAAACATATGGTAAGTCACTTAAGCATAGCGCTTATTCACTGTCTTATTGGTCCTTGACAAGAATAGGGGCGGGCTCCTGTCCGACCTTTGACCCCCCTAATACCATTGTTTGAATTGTCCAGAATTGCCTTCTCTTGATACCGTTTGAGGGAGACAACTTGTAATCTTTGTGTAATTCTCCACTAGTAATTATTGTCAGCTATGGCTATCTCCCTTGGTGCCAGGTGAGCTTGACTCGCCAGCAAATTCCCCCACAATACCACTAACTCTAGTGTTCTACCTCTCTCCAGAAGAAGCTGTACTTGTATGACAGTGACAACTTGTGATCAATTTCTGCCAGATCAGTTGGCAAACACAGAGCTCATGGCTCAGACAAAACTACACAGAGCGTCAGCTTGATCATTGGCTTTATTCATAAATACCAGATCCTAGGGAGGCAATCCTCTAGGGTGGTTGGCAACACATGAATGAATGCACAGAACATTGAAAGATTCAGCCTACACATAGGCAGTCTGACAGAGAGTAATATAACATATAGGAAAACATTGGCAGGAAGTAAATCAGCCAATACGATGCAACATATAAATAGTTAGCCAATCATGCAATGTGATACAGTTAGAACTAAGTGGTGCCAGGTGGCTAAGAGGAGGAGTCATTTCTTCATAGTCCAATCCGAGGTTCTCTGGCGGTTCTGGGGCTATATCCAGCTTGAGTTCTGAGGATGGCAATTTCCTAATTCAGGGCTGCTAAAAGATCTTTTAATATTTTAGAGTTGCTCCGCTAAGGCGACCATCTTATGCCGACCCAGTATCAGCATAACAGTTCAGCAAAAGGTCAATACTGGCCTGCTGGTTGTGCTACTGGCACAGCAACTTTTCAAGGGCTAGGGGCAGCTTTTTACCGCATGCATAAATGGTGTCTCAGTGATAAGTATGTTCTCTACCAATAGTGTTCAACAAGTTCTACCACAATATATTTCTTGTTAGCTTCTGGTGCATAAGATAGTTTACTTTCATCATAGCTTCTATATCAACTTGTAAGTTTGTGATCAGGTTGTTCAAAGCAAGTATGGAAGAATTGTATTACATAATACAAGGGATTAACCTAAACAAAGGCCGAAACAAGCCAACCATAATATACATATATATATCAGCATATAGTATTACAATATTGTACGTATAGAGAACTAACGAGTAGAACTGAATCTGTGAGGCATGATATAACACAGTATAGAATATTCACTGAACTGTACAAATGGTATCTAATGTCTGGCTGGTTAGGGTGATCTTGTTGGTGGTGGCCGAGTACCTCATCTGCAAACTCACGGTCTCAGAACTTTAAAAACAGCTCACGAATGACTACAATTTTTTTCCACTCAATTTTTTACATATAGATTTACCTTATCAATTGTTTCCTGATTCATTTTAGACAGTTCCCCAGTATGTTTTCCCCCTTTTTTGCATCAAACACAGCACCAATTCCTCCAATGCTCTATCGCTAGATACCTTAAAAACATATGTGTTTCGTTGCGTTGGCCAACTGGATATTGAAGTATATGTGCATTCCGGAACATTCAAATTTTAATATCGTAGTACTCCCTAGAGAGAGTTATGTCTTTAAAGTCTCAAACAAAACATCACAGATTCCTCTAAAAAAGTAAGTGCAAAGAACAGATTTCAAGCTCATTAGCTTTAGGTACTGGAGATAATTGTTTCAAGTCTGAATATATTTCAATAACATGTTTTTGAGTTTTGAGACACAAGGTGCCTGGAAACACACACAAGAGCAGTACTTTGAAGGTTTTTGATGTGTTTTCTTGTACAATGCTTTTACCGAACACTGCTTGAGAGAGGTTAACCGTGTAGGAGAGTCCAACGATTTAACCAGTCCGTTTTATCTACGACACACAGAGACACACGGTAACAACTGTAACAGCAGTACCGCGTCAGGAGCGCTACCAGAGTGGTAGTTATGGTTCCTGTCCTTGATTACTTGTGTAAACACTACACACTGGGTTCCACCGAACTCGGGGGAACAAACAAGTAAGCCGGCAACCTGCCAAAATTAATACACAGAGGTAAAGTTATAAGCACTTTATTGCTTGTAAGACAAAAAATCTTGCAGGAGCAGTTGCCTTTACAAGTGCACAAATAGATCAGTCCGCTTGTGCAAAAAGTATTTCTATTTATAGAGAATCATTTTGTTAAAATACACTCATACGATTGGATAAAAACAAGCTGTCACGAGATAATAAAAATTACATACACAGGCTGGTACAAGATAGTACAAATGACACACACAGGCTGCCACAATATAGACTGGCTAACTGTCAACATTCAAACAAACGGATACGTGGCTGGCGAAATGGAAAATAACTTTAAGCTGTCAATAACTAGAGTTCACGAGGAGTACAGTCGACATTGGATCGTCTACTAAGAGTACAGGACCTGACTCTTCTTCTTCTGCAGCTCGCCTGCTGCAACTCAGTGCTATCAACGAGACAGCTAGTGCTTCCCAGAATGCACTGCATGTGGACAACACACCAGTGCTTAGCTATATTTGTTTACTAGCGTAAATGGGGTGTAACGGCCATACTCGGAATCTATTATACGGGCCGCTTCAACTATGAGTACACCGCACTGATAGTTCACAATGTAGGGTGGATGTAGAACAGGGCAAGATAATATGGACGAAGAGTCTCTTTGGGAGATATCTGACTACGGGTAAGTTGAGTAGTAGGGAGGGGATTGTTTAAACCAAAAGTTAGATCTCAGGACAACACATCTCGAATTATAGGGAGGGGGTGTCAGGAGTAACAGGAAGTGTAGAAGAGGGCCCGCACCCAGTGGGCTAATAAAAATGTGGAATACACAATCCGTGTGTCTGACTAAGGGGGAAGATGATTAGTGTACGCAACCAGTATGACTGATAGGGAAAAGGGGGGGGGGTATTCGTTCTAAAACAACTGTCCTCGCACTATCCGTGCAACATCTTTGAGCTCAGTGATCTCTTTCTTAACCAGTTCAACCTGTTCCCGAGCCTCAGCGACTTCAGCATCAGAGGGGGTACTCGTTAGTACCTTTGTCCTGAGTGCTTGCAAGTGGGATTCCCATCCATTGCCACTTTGTTCAATGGCAGCAGCCGATTTCACTTGGTCTGGCAGGAACCGCACTGGGAGTTCCGCCCTACCATGTAGAGATCCAACCGTAAAGGGCATGGGGAGAACAGCAGGTGCAGGTTCCATGTGTACTGCTGGGGGAATAGATGATGAGGAGGATGGGAAAACTTGAGAGATGATCATGGCATCGTGACAGGTTACAGTTTCCGTAGGGGGCTTCTTAGGTATCTTATACCCAGGAGAGGTAGAGCCATCAAGGGTACGATTTTGACCGTGAAGGAGAGGGATCCGTGGAATGGGGTGGAGGCATGGTTGTAGTGTCAGGCAGGGATGACGAAGTTTCTCTGGATGGGAGTTTGCCTGTTTGAGTGGGTTTGCAGATGCCGAAGATTCCTGGGTCAGTCCACTTTTGAGACCAACAGAAGGCCGGATAACTTTCTCAGTCGACTGTGTAGATGTAACCAAGGTGCTGATGATGATCCGGGTCGTCAGTTCCTTCCTGCTTCTTTTGATGACAGTATACACTTTCCCGACTACTGCTTGCACATCAGCAGCGGCAGAAGTAACAAACATAATGCTGATGCACATACACCAAGAGTTGTCTCATATTCTTGGCAGGTTAACTTGCAGAGCGGGCAGGTATTGCCCCGTGCTTTTTTCAATTGGTCCTAGAATTGCTCTTCTCGTATTGGGAGCAATCAACTGAAAGAGCCGTCAAGCAATGGGGGGGCTTTTTTCTTGTTTGATGGGGGAACCACCACTTTCTCTGTGACGGTAGGTGAGGCAGTACAGGGGGCCAACATCCGTCAATGTGACAACGGGGTTTTGAATCAAGGGAGTGACTCGCTCACAGTTAGGGGGTGGAATGGGGTGAGGTGTGGCATGGGGGTGTTGGCAGTAGTGTTAGTTGGGGTAGGTGCAGACACATGTGTTGGCACCAGAGCAGTATTGAGGTGGCACTCATTTTGTACTGAGCTCTGGCCACGTCTACTTATGAGGTAGGTATGGTTACTATACGCTTCCTCAATCTCAAGGTGGCTGATTACCTTGGCCTGTAGCTTAGGGTTTTCTCCACAGCATCTACAACGGTTCTCTAACCATATCTGTTTTCCAACCGTGTATAAACAGGGCTCTTCTGCTTCCTCTGCCTTGACTTCCAGCTGCTGCTCTCCCAAATTATAGTGCACTTCCTCCAGTCTCAACTTGAGGATCTGGGCATACTCTTGCACTGGCATGCAATCAGCCAGAAGGGGTGGTGAGATATTTGATCTGGCTGTCGCAACTTCCTGCTCAGCATCATGTAATTGGTCGTTTTACCCGTAGTAGAGTAAAGGGTGGCTCTGAAGGCTCTCATTAGTTGAGGGAGTAACAAGTCACAGTCACCTGGACTGCGCTTCAAGAGTAAGGACTGTAAAGAGTCACCTAAAACTCTGTTGTTTTTTTCAACAACTCTATTGGCCGTTGGGTGGTAGGGGTGGTACGAGTCTTTTTATACCCCACAGAGCACACAACTCCTGCATCAGGTGGACTCAAACATGCTGAGCTGTAAGTGACTTGGTGTGGTAACTTTACACAGTATGGTGGATTTCATATGGGTGGGGGGGGGGGTTTAGTGAAGGGTATGGAGGGCCTGAACATTACGCCTTAATAGATTAACATCTTTACGGGTTCAGTGCATCTCTTTGCCAGACACAACAATGGCGCACTCATTACATTTTAAACGGGAGTCATTGTTTGCGATGAAACCCATTTCAAAGATGGCGTCCTCTTTTATGTGACTGACAATGAATGCAGCTGTAGTCTTCACGCCATAGAAACAAAGAGCAGCTCTTCTTGTGCTGTATAATGGGATCTGGGTGCCATCTGATATAATATCATATGAATTGCTCTCCTGTACTGACTTTCTTACCGACTCAGATAGCTGGTTAAAGACATGTTTTTACAGGAGGTTCGTCATGCAGCCAGTATCAAAGAGGAGGGTGACTGGCTTTCCCTCTAGTTTCCCTGGTAGGAAGTAGAATGTACTGTAAGGCCGTTCCATCTCAGTGCTGGACAGACAGGTGGGTTGAACTTTAGTAGCTTCAGGAGGGGGAGTCGACACTCTATTCCCAGGGCATGAAGGACGCTCATCTGATGGGCTGACTGGTGCAACCGCTGGCTAGCAGTCACGAGCTTGGGCAGGCGGATCTCCCAGGGGGCCTACAGGTTGTAGGGGAGGTAGATCTAATAAGTAATGTATAGCGGCAGAGGTTTTTGTTTGGTTCCTGACTGTCTATGTAGCCTTGTGAAGCAGTATGATGATCAGAAGTAGGGAGCTGTCCCTTGGGTGGAGAAGGTGATGCCTTTTTGCTAGGGGGTCCAGAGGACTCGTTAAGAAGGGCGGGAGACATAGGGTTGTGGTTCTCCAAGTTTTTTAGCTCTTTTCTCCATTTCCTCGCGCTGCTACAGCTAGTCTGAGCGGTGACTACTGCAAAAGCTTGTCATTTCCAGACAATGGTGCTGCTCTGGGTGTAATGGTAGTCTTTAGTTTTGATGGACAATCCCTACTGTTGTGACCCAGCTGCCCACAACCCCAACACTGAGGGGGTATCAATGGTGCTATGGCAGGGGGTGATGCCGTGAATGGGATTTTCCGTTCAGTGACAGTGGGAGTAGGAGTTTTAGGAGAAGCATGGCATGCGACTGAAAAAGCGTGGTTTGGAATCTGGGTAGGGGGTTGCATCACTATGGAAGCAGGGTACATTTCCGCAGGGGGCATATACACGCTAGAAGAGAGTGCGTACAGGCCAGGATATGGTGTCTGTCTTGCCGGGTAGGCCCTTGGTGACACCGCAGTGGGTGTGTGCACTACTTGTTGCCACTGCATCATCTGCTGAATCTCAACAGCCTGGTTCTGCACAGTTTGAAGTAAACGAGCCAGCTCATCTTCTGCCACGGCCCTTGGCTGTGTAGCCAGAGGGGAGTAGCTCATGAAGGGGTAGTTACCAGCAACCAGATACGAGTGAGTTGTTTTCCTCGGAGCCGGTGACACCACTGCAGCAATCTGAGGATGACGGCGATGGGTCAAGGAAGGTTTGCAGGGTATCTCTTCTTCTTCATCTCCGTCAACAGCTCTAACTCTGGCTCATTTAGGATCGGAGAAGGTCTTTATGTCAAGGAACTCGCCTCCAGCATCGACCGCTTCTTCCAGACTCTGCGGGTCCAATGCTTACAGGTTCTTTTGTAGATGCTGGTGGCCCAGCATGGATGAGAACACCTCCAGTACCATGCGCTCATTATGTCTAGCTGACAAATCTTCATAGGCGACTCGAACTAGTCTTTTCACCTCGCTAGCGTGCACTTGGAGAAAAATCTTTGATGCTTTCTTCAGGTGTGTTATTTGCTGTAGAGCTTCATGGCGTGTAAGGCCAAAGCGAGCACAAAAGGCTGAAATACAGCTTGTAGGGTGTTGGATTTTCCGCACTTGAGTGCTTGCTCATGGAGCAATTTTCTGGAATGGAGCAGGACTGTGTGAGCACTCCATGCATTTCCTTCAGCAACCTCCAAGAACCGTGTGATAAAGTATTCTACGTCACCTTGGCCGTCAAACATGGGAGACTTGAAGTTCAGTCCAGGAGCATGGGAAGGTGCAGGGGGTAAAACGCTCCTTGCAGTTCCTGGGTCAGCCATGCCCGCCGGTAATCGTCCGGCGCTCCTGGTTCTCTGAGCCATCAATGAAGGAATTTGCCTTTACGACCACCAGATTGTTCGTCAGCATGGGGAAGAGAGCTTCGAGTGGACAAGCGCAAGGGGGAGGTAGCGGAACTGCAGGGTACAGGGGGAAGGGGGCAGCTCTCTGAGCTGGGGGAAGGGGTGTAACAGTGTCTGTGGGTGGTAGTTGGGCCGCTACCCGACAGCTGTTAGTAGGGGGAGATGTCACCAATACTCGGGCTCCGAGGAATGTGTAGAGTTGGAGTTTGGCGGTTGTCAACTTCTTTAACAGTGCATGCACGTTCACTGAATCCCGCTGCTGCCACCAATGTAAAGGTTTTTGCAGTGCTTTCTTGTACATTTCCTTTACCGAACACTGGACATTGTATGCAAATGTTTATTTCATGACTTTTCGTACACGCCTTTCAATGTTGTTGCAACATTACACCATTGTCCTCGCAAAACATCCTATGAATTTTTTTTGAATGTTGTCACTATTCGTCATCTCAAAATGTCCACAAAACATTTATTGAACATGTTACGTCAATGTCGTGATAATGTGTTTACAAAACATTCGCTGAAAATGCTACATTAATGTCGGTATAAAACATTTACAGAATGTTCATTAAACATGTTACACCAATGTCGTTATAAAATGTTTACAAAACATCCATTAGACATGTCACAACAACGTTGTTATAGATTGTTTACAAAACGTTCATTAAAGAGGTTACACCAATATCGCTATAAAATGTGTACACAATGTTCATTAAAAATATTACAACGATGTCGCTACAAAATGTTTACAAAACATTCATTAGACATGTCACAGCAATGTTGTAATAGACTTTTTATAAAACATTCATTAAAGAGGTTACACCAATGTTGTGATAAAATGCTTAGAAAGCATTTGCTGAAAATGTTACATTAATGTAGGTATAAAAAGTTTACACAATGTTCATAAAACATGCTACACCAATATCATTAAGAGATCTATCGAAAAGACTCCTGGAACAGATTTTACCAATTTTGTTTTAAAATAATTAAAAGCCATTCACATAAGCATGTTGCACCAATTTAGTCATAAAATCTCTACAATACATCATAGAGCACGTTATTTTTCATGCAAACATAAGAATAATACTCATAAAGCAACCTAAGAGAAAGTTGAACTTAAATGTCGTCCGCTGGCATGAATTGGAAGCAGCACCAATGAAGCAACCAGAGTTTGCACCTGCAATACACAAATGTACAAAATGAGTAACATTAAATACAAAACATTTCATTAGTTAACTGTGTCCTTTACAAAATCTTATATTGAGCTTCAGGAGCGTTAACACAAACAAAGAACTCATCACCGTTGGCTTGCAAAGTTAATTCATCATCAACAGGGGAGATGTTGGCTAATTTTATAGTTAAAAACAAAAAAATTTAAACATTTTGTGTGAGTGAATAATACACATGTTCGAATATACTTGAAGCCATTGCAAAACCAGCGCTGAAAGTTATCCCTAGTTCTTTGTTTTCATAAAATTGAGAGTTTTCTCCCAAACTGAAAAAATACAGGGGCAAACAACTTCTAATCTCAAGTCAAAAAATCAACTGATCATGTTTAAATTGATTCTTAGGAGGTGATTGAAGGCTAACAAGCAGGGTTGAAAAAACTCACGGCTTTTCCAACTTATTAAAAAAAAATTCAAATTATTCAAATTACTTTTGTCTGATAATTTTGATTTCAACTCCGATAAAAAATTACTCTTTTATTTGCTCAAAATACTTTTAATTGTTTTAGGTTGAATATTTTCACATTTGCGATCTTTATCATCAATATCATTTTGTAATGACTCAAATGTGGTTCTAAAAATCCAAGTAACTATCATTAATTGATATATTCTATCTACAAATAGTACTTTTACAGCTCTTGCAACTAAATAATTAGTCAAAAGAAATTGTCTCATCGCGTAAGGAAGCTGCTCATGGAAAAGACTATTTAACACAGGAAGACATAATTCCCAGTAATGTCAAACATCAAGATTATCACTTTTGGCCCAATCAGTGACCCAGGTGTAATTTTTTCCCAAATGACTTATCAAAATGTATAAAGCTTCAAAATGAGTGTATAATATTCGGCTAAATTACATAGAACTTGGGCTTCCATATATCAGCATTGTGGGATGATAAGTGTAATGGCAAAAAAGAGATTGCAAGGAGCTTCAATCTTTTTGAAGCTCATTTTGTAAATCAGCACTTCTCTCATTTTGCGCAGAGTAGTTAATGTGTACACTGGCCGCAACCTGAACAATTTTTTTGGTTGAAAGTGCAACAACACAAGCATACTCCTCATTACAGTAATGACTTTCAACTTGGAAATTGATTAAACAATAAGATCAGTATAATTTCCTTATAATACTGAGAGATTGGAAAGAAATGTTACCTGAGTCCTAATTGTGATGGTGTTTTTTTGACAAGAACATTTCTTAATTAAATCTCGAGTACCATATATTTCCTTGAGAATGAGTGAAAATCACTAAATGATCGACAACTTTTGTTAGATAATAGTTTGGAACTGGAAGCTTCATGAAAACTCAGTCATTTCGTTATATAGTACTGAGATAAAGCGACTGACAGCAAAGCATTATTCATGGTCCTTGAAAAGTTATTGTATTTCATCTGCTCGAGTGTGGAACAAGTTAGATGTCTATCATCAAAAATCACTTTTTTGTGTCATAGACGAAAAAAATCTCAATTTGACGGAGATATAAATGCAAGAGGTTTAACCAGTTTTGGTCATTGGTAGCCAAGAAATGCTTGTAATACTCAACTTCTGGAAACAAAATATTTCAAATGATGTTTAAGCGCTGCTTTTTAAAAACAACCTGATTTTTACTCATGCAAAACTTGCAAACTGTAAAAATCATCTATTTTGAAGCAGTGTGGTTAGTATCAAAAATCAACATGAATCGAAGTCAATTACCAGCATATGTAGACAATTTGATTACATCAAAAGTTTGCGCACACATTTAAAACAGCGGATAGTCTGAAACATGAACAAGTTGTCTTCGCAAACTCTTTTGACATAAGAAAGTTTAAAAATATCTAGGATTTCAAAAAAAATTATGAAATTAAAACAAAAACTGAAGTGAATCAATTTTTTTTTAAAAGCCTCGCAATAAATACAAAAAATTATTAAAAACTAATACTAGACAGACTCTTTTATAGTTGTCAAGTTATTCAATCATGAAGCAATCCCAGGATAAAAAAACTTCCTCCAAACAATGACTTTTCAAATAACGGTGAAAACAAATATTTGGATGAAAAAATACAATGCAACATGCATAATTCGACGTTGAAGAGCCACAAATAAACCATCTAATTGGGGATGATATTGAACTGCTCAAATATACTTTCAGAGGCTATAGATATAGATATAATAGTAATAATAAGTTATGTTGCAACTAACAATGTAGTAGTCTTATGAATTTCATAGATTTTTTCACATTGTGAATCAATTTTAATAATAATGAGAACTTCATATTTGCTCATTAATTAAGATAATTGTTAGTAAATTGGTAATCTACTATTATTTGGATGCTAACCAAATAATAAATGACTAATAAAAAGTAATAAGTTTGCTCGGTTTAATTTTTAAAATCATTATCATTGGTTTCATGTTTCATCAGTGAATGACAACGATAATTCAAAAGAATTTCTAAAAATAAATACTTACTCATTGATCAACTGTTTTTTCATCTATCTGAACAAATATGTTTAGAGAGCTTTAAATTTTTATCAACCATGAGATATTGCATTTGGTTTTTGTTACATTCCAAATTGAAGAAAGTTCAGGAATAAAAAACTCACGAGTTGCTCAGGCATGGTTGGAAATGCATATAAAAAACTTCTGTCATTCACAAGGGGAGATAACTCACTGATTATATAATTTTGATAACATGCCATCAAGATTTAGAATTAACGAAATTTCTGCTTGTCAATTCAACAGAACTAATTTCGATTCCAAACAACATGCTTTATTTAAGGGTTTGTTGGCACCAACAAAAATTTCATCGTCATTGGTTTGCAAATTTAATTCATAATCAACAGGGATGAAAATGTTGCATCGGATGTTAGCTAATTTTACTGACAGAGGCCAAAATATTTAAACATTTTGTGTGAGTGAATAATACACTTGAATATACTTGAAGCTATTGTAAAATCAGAGCTGAAAGTCATTCCTAGAACTTTCTTTTCATAAAACTGAGAGTTTTCTCCTCATCTGAGAGAAATACAGGGGCAAACAACTTCTAATTTCAAATCAAGAAATCGACTGATCAGTTTTGAATTAATTCTTCGGAGGTGATTCTAACAGGCAGGGTTGAAAAAACTCACGACATTCCAAACTTATAAAAACATTTGAATTCTTCAAATTAATCGAGAGCTTTCTATTTGTTCAGAATAATTTTAGTTGTTAGGGTGTTGAAGATTTTCACATCTGCGACCTTTATTTATGAATATCTATTTGTAATGATACAAATTTAGCTCTAAAAATCCAAGTAATTACCAGTAATAGACATATTCTATCTATTAAATAGCACTTTTACAGCTCTGGCAACTAAATAATGGGTCAAAAGCAATTGTCTTGTTGCGTAAGGAAGCTGATCACGGAAAAGACTATTTAACACAGACAGACACAGACACAAACTCCAGTAATGTAAAAGCTGTCATAAACCATCACTCAACATCAAAATTATCACTTTTGGCACAACCAATGCTGAACAAGGTGCAATTTTTTCTCCAGATGACTCATCAAGTTGTATAAAGCTTTAAATGAGTTTTAAAAGATTCGGCTAGCTTACATAGAACTTGGGCTTTCCACATATCAGCATTATGGGATGATATGCGTAATTGAAAAAAGGAGATTGCAATGAGTTTCAATCTTTTTGGAGTTTATTTTCTGAATCAGCACTTCCTCTCATTTTGTGCAAAGTAGATATTGTGTACACGGGCCGTAACAGGACCAACTTTTTGGTAAAAAGCGTAACAACCCAAGCATATTTATCATTATAGTATTAACTTTCGGCTTTGAAATTGATTAAGCAATAAGATCAGTTGAACTTTCATAACACCATGATATTGGAAAGAAATGTTGTGAGAGTCATAATTGTTACGGTGTTTTTTACTCAAGAACATTTTTAATTAAATCTTGAACACTATACATTTCCTTGAGAATAAGTGAAAATCACTATATGATCAACAAAGTTTTTCGATTTTAGTTTGGAAGTGGAAGCTTCATAAAAAATTCAGTCATTTTGTTATATAGTACAGAATTGAAGCCACTGACTACAGAGCATCTGTCATGGTCCTTGAAAAATTTATTGTATTTCAATTGCTCTAGTGTGTAACAAATTAACCTGCCTATCATTAAGAGTGAAGTTTTTCATGCCATAGACGAAGAAATCTTCATTTGACAGAGATATAAATGCAAAAGGTTTAACCAGTTTTTGTCATCGGTAGCCAAGAAACGTTTGTAATATTCTACTCCTGAAAAACAAATTTTCGTATGATGTTTAAGCATTGCTTTCTAAAATCAAACTAATTTTCACTGATGCAAAACTTGCAAACTGTAAAAATTAGCTTTTTTGAAGCTGTGTGGTTAGTATCAAAATTTATCATGAATCTACGTCAATTACAAGCATATGTAGATAGTTCGAAAACTTCAAAAATTTGTGCATACTTCTAAAACAGCGGAAAGTCTGAAACATCTAAAAAAATTATCTTCGCAAGCTATTTTGACATAAAAAAGTTTAAAATTATCCAAGATATCCAGAAAAAATAATAAAATTACAAAAAAAGTTGAAATGAATCAAATTCTTTTAACAAAATCTCTCAATAATTATAAAAAGTTATTAAAACTATTACTAGACAGTTATATTATAGTTGTTATGTTTTTCAATTATGGAGCATTCCCATGATAACAAAAACTTCCTCCAAACCATGACTTTTTAAATAAAGGTAAAATCAAACAATTGGATGAATAAATACAGTGAAACCTGTATAAATAGATGTTGAAGAGCCAAGAATAAAACATCTAATTAAGGATGGTATTGAACTGCTCGAAGTTGCTTTTGGAGGCTATAAATATAAATACAATAGTAATAATAAGTTATTTCGCAACTAACAATATAATAGTACGATAGATTTCATACATTTTTTTCATAGACCCACATTGTGAATAAATTTTAATAGCAATGACAACTTCAAGTGTTCTCAATAATCAAGAATAATTATTAGTAAAGTGGTAATTTGTTATTATTGTGATGCTAACCAAAATAATAACTCGCTGTAATAAAAATAACTAACTAAGTTGGCTTGGTTTAAATTTTAAAATCATTATCATTGGTCTAATGTTTCATCAGTAAATGACAATGATCATTAAAAAAGCTATCCAATAATAAACACTAACTCAATCAACTGTTTTTTTTTATCTAGCTGAACAAACATGTTTAAAACCGTTCAATTTTTATCAACCGTGGTTGAAATATTACATTCGGTTTTTTATTACATTCCAAAAAATTTATTAATAAAAAACACATGAGTGGAAGTTGTTCATGCGCTGTTGTAAATGCATTTAAAAAAATTCTGTCATTCACAAGAGGAGATAACTACTTGATAATATATTTTTGGTATCATACGATCTAGGTTTACGATTGACAAAATTTCTGCTAATCAATCCAACAGAACAAATTCCGATTCCAAACAACATGCTTTCTTTGAGAATTTTCACGGAGCTTTCATGAAAAGCTAGTCATGGAGTTGTGAAGTCAAACTAGCCATGAAGTTGAAAAAAAAATTATTGGTCCACCCACAGATAACAATATCTACTTTTTTGAAGCAATTTTCAAAATGTGAATGACAGGGCCTTTAAACTGGGGCTTGAATAAAATATGTTAGTAGATATAAGTGGAGAGTTCTGGACCAACTCAAAAGTTAGGATTATCTCCCCTGTCATAATTCCGTGCACGGAATTATTTGAGTTAATTTGTTGTAGGCTTAAAGCTAACTGTATATAAACACAAGAAACTTTAGTCATTATCCCTTTATAATACCAATCCTTTAAGCCTACACTCACAAGCTTTCACGCTTGAGTGACTTTGTGACATGACAGCCGAGCTAATGACTTTATTGATAGAGGCTTAAAGCTAATTTTGGTGTAATAAATGGCTAATATAATAGTCAACCTCTTATCCGAGTATAGGGAGTATAGGAAATATGTAGATATTCAGGAAAGGAACAAAACTTATCTAGATGTCCTGTTATCTGCTGCGCGAGAGTTTAAAATTGTGGGCTGTCAAGATATGAACAGTACCGAGTTGAGAATTGCTGTAAATCGTGCTGAAGAAGAACTGGATGCAAAGCTTTTCAACATTCCAGATTATCACAATAAAACCAATGAAGAGTTGGAAGATGCTGTTGAAGATGTTTGGAGTAAATTGGAAGCTTATGCATTAAGAATCGAAGATGATGAGGAGATGAGTTTTGAAGAGCTCAGGGAAGAAATTGAAAACGGTATTGATAATCATTTTTCTTCCCCCAGAAAATATCCTTATCTACAATTTCGAGATGATCTACGAAAAGAACTAAAGCAAGCATACCTTTGGAAGCAAAATAACAATTGATAATTGTAAAACTTTTTTAGTATAATAAAGGAGGTGTGTAATACGGCAAGTGTAACCAGCACTTAATTGTCCTGCAGTTGCATGTTGAAAAGCAGCCACACATTTTCTAACATATTTTTATTTTCCATTTTTTCAACTGCCATCGTGCCCATAGATTTTTGATCTATGGAGACTATGACATGAATTGACAGAGGCTTAAAGATAATTTTGTTATAATAAATGGAGAATAAAAATATGTCAACTGTCAAGGATCTGAGATCCTTGGCCAAACAAAGAGGTCTGAAAGGATACTCTAGACTAAGAAAGGATGAACTTAGTCAACTGTTATTTAGCAGTAAACCTGTTAACATTATGGACGAGCCTGTTCCTGAAACAGGACCAATCCCTCTTATACCTCATGCAGTGACACAAAGTGTAAAGTCTTTAGGTAGTATGGCTGTTGAAGCAGTGAAAAAGGCCGAGCAAAAAATTGATGATTTTGTGAATTGGATAATCAACTACATACCTACACCAAAGGCTGTAGACCCGATTTTGAAGTCATTTAAGGAACGGGTGATGAGTTTATATTCAGCCGAACCTCGAATTAGTAAGCCAATATTAAAAGAAAAAGCAGTCAAAGGATGGTTTAAGACCTATGAGATCCCCGGTCAACCTAAACACGATCCCGAGTCTTTTATGAAATTAATAAAACCTGAAGTTGTAAAATTGTTTGAGTCTGAGCCGGCTATGAAAAGTAAACTGTTTCTTTTTTGTGAGATGGAGAAAACTAATGTTGTAACGGGAGAGTTTATTAAAGAGGTCATGCCATTCACTTCAAATATGGAGTTAATTTTGGGTTCGACAGATATTTCAGAGTTGTATGATACAATGGCTGAAAAGGTTAGGGAAAATATGGCTGGTTTAAATGCAAGAGGTAGCAATTGGGCTTTTCGATCAGTGGTAAGAATGGATATTAGCATTGATAGATATCAGCCGCTAAAAGGATCATCTTGGATAGATCTCCCTCCACGTATTAAGGCTACAAAGAGTGTTATAAATCCTAAAAACACTGATAATGAATGTTTTAAATGGGCTGTGACAGCATCATTATATCCAGCTAAGGATCATGTGGACCGTGTGTGTAATTACATAGATCCGGCTAAAAATATGTGTTGGGAAGGGGTTACATTCCCAGCTGGTGAGAAATCTATTGATATATTTGAAAAGGTAAATCCTGACATAGCGGTTAATGTTCTGACCTGGGATGCGAGTAAAAGTGTGATTCATCCATGGTATTTGTCTAAGAAGCAAAATCACAAGGGATGTATAGCTAACCTGCTACTAATAACAAAGGTAGAAAATCCTGCAGACGCAAAACCAACTTTGGGAGAAGAAAATATTCTAGTAGGATCACATTTCACATGTATAAAAAGTCTGAGCAGACTTCTTACAAGTCAAATAGGTACTCGTAATGGTAGAAAACATTTTTGTTTGAATTGTATAAATGCATTTCGGGATGAGGATGCTCTAAACAAACATAAAGAATGGTGTCACACCAAGGATGGTGTTGCTATAACATTTCCAAAACTTGAAGACAAAATCAAGTTTGATTTGAAGCACTACTGTCGTAAAATGAGGGTACCATTTGTGGTGTATGCCGACTTTGAAGCTTTTAACCTGCCCATAGATACTACACAACCCGATCCTACTAAAAGCTATACACAAAAATGTACTAAACAGGAACCCAGTGGGTTTGGTTTTTATGTTGTCAGTATGACTGGGGATACTGAATACATATCTTACACTAAAAAGTCTGAAGATGAAAACATCGGACAAAAATTTGTCCAAGAATTAGTTATGACGATCGAAAACTTGTATGCCAAGCATAAGTTTCCTAAACCTATGAAATTAACTGTTGAAGAAGAATTGTCTTTTCAAAATGCTAACAATTGTCATATATGTGAAGAAAAGTTTAATGAAGCCGCACACAAATTTAAAGATATAATTACAACTGACAAAGACATAAAATCGTTTAAAAAGTGTTTGCATTGCGGCGAAGAAATCTCCTCACTGTTTGAACATTGTCAGAAGCCTAAGGAGTGCAGGGTTAAGGGTATATGTCCGGATTGTGAAAACCTTAAAAAATGTAAAAAGTGTGAAGAATGTGGAGATTGTCAAAAGTCAAAGCGATGTAAAAATTGTGTAGGATGCATAGATTGTAAATCTTTACGGGGATGTAATCATGAGAATGCTGTCAAGTGTGAAGGGTGTGAGAAATGTAAAAGAGCTGAAGAATGTAAAAAGGCTATTGATAACATAAAGGTCAGAGATCATTGCCACTTGACAGGTGATTATCGAGGGGCGGCTCACAGAAATTGTCACCTAAACTTTAAAATACCAAAGTTTTACCCGGTATTTTTCCACAATTTGTCTGGATACGATGCTCACATGTTTGTAAAGAACTTGGGTGGTGACATATCATGCATCCCAAATAATGAGGAGAAATATATATCGTTTAACACGAAAATAGTGGTTGATAGATTCACTGAAGATGCATATGTTAAACGACAAGTTAAGGAGGAAATGTCTGTCTGGGAGGAAGAAGGGTGGAATTACACTACATCTGGAAGAAAGCTATCATCAAAGGAACTGCATGATGAATGTATACGACTTTTTCCTCATAAGGAGGTTAAGCGTGAAATACGGTTTTTAGATAGCTACAGATTCATGGGTTCATCACTCGCTGATTTGGTGAAAAATCTTGATTCCAAAGATTTTAAGCATATGAGAAAGCAGTTGGGAAAAGATGGTTACAACGATGAGCAAATAAACTTATTGTTGAGAAAAGGAGTCTTTCCTTATGACTCCTTTAACAACTTGTCGGTCTTGAATGAGACTAAACTCCCACCAAAAGAAAAATTCTGGAGTAGTTTAAAAGAAGAAGGTATATCTGACGATGATTATAAACATGCACAGAATGTCTGGGATGCATTTAACATGAAGACTTTTAGAGAGTATCATGATCTGTACATGAAAGTGGATGTTTTGCAGCTAGCAGATGTTTTTGAAAAGTTTCGAGATGTGTGTTTGGAGAACTATCAGCTAGATCCTGCTTGGTACTATACAGCTCCGAGTCTATCATGGCATGCTATGTTGAAGTTCACAAAATTAGAGTTTGACCCTATAACGGATCCTGATATGTTATTGTTTTTTGAGCGAGGTATTCGTGGGGGTGTGAGTATGATAAGTCATCGGTATGCCAAAGCGGATAATAAATATGTGAAGCGGCGTAGACGTAGAGGAAAGGGTCGTGGGGGTGTGAGTATGAAAAGTCATCGGTATGCCAAAGCGGATAATAAAAATGTGAAGCGGCGTAGACGTAGACGTAGAGGAAAGGGTCGTAGGAAAAATAGAGGAAAATTTATTACATACTTGGATGCGAATAATTTGTATGGATGGGCAATGTCCCAGAAGCTTCCAGTAGGGGGTTTTAAATGGATGACTGAAGAACAACTGAAAAATTGGAAAGATCATCCATGCTTTTTGGAGGTAGACTTAAAGTATCCTAAGCATTTGCATGACTTGCATAAGGACTATCCATTCTGCCCAGAACCAAAAGAAATTAATGGTGTTAAAAAGTTAGTACCAAATCTTTGTGATAAGAAAAATTATGTGATACACTACACGGCTCTAAAGCAATGCTTGAAGCATGGTCTGGAACTCGATAAAATTCATAGAGGAATAAAATTTCGAGAATCGGATGAACTAGGAAAATACATAGACAAGAACACGAAATTAAGAGCCTTGGCTAAAAACGACTTTGAGAAAGATTTCTTTAAGCTGATGAATAATTCAGTGTTTGGGAAAACTATGGAAAACATTCGTAATAGGATCGATATTAAACTTCTTGGAGGTTCTGAATTCATTAAAGCGGAGAAACTTATTGCTAAACCTAATTACAAAGGAAGAACCATATTTGAACCTGGCAATCCCAACAGTCTTGTAGCAATGCATATGAATGTGACTAAGCTGATATTTGACAAACCAGTATATCTAGGAGCGGCTATTTTAGACATTAGCAAAACATTGATGTACGAGTTTCACTACGAGTATATAAAGCCGAAATATGGTGGGAAAGCGAGATTATTGTTTACGGATACTGACAGTCTCATGTATGAGATCGAAACGGAGGATTTCTATAAGGATATATCCGATGATGTTGACTCACGATTTGACACCAGTAATTATGAAAAAGATCATCCGTCAGGTATACCTACTGGTAAGAATAAAAAGGTTATAGGTATGTTTAAGGATGAAGCCGGTGGTAAAACAATTACAGAATTTGTGGGTTTGAGAGCCAAGCTTTACTCCTACAAACTTGATGAAAAGGAGGAAAAGAAATGTAAAGGTATCAATAAGACGACTAGAGATAAGCACATTACATTCTCAGACTATAAGAAGTGTTTATTTACTCAGCAAGAGCAGTATCGCTCAATGAAGACCCTCAGAAGTCATAAACATACAATGTATCTTGAACAAATGAATAAAGTTGCCTTATCAGCCGATGATGATAAACGAATTATTCTTAAAAACGGTATTAGTACAATTCCATATGGATATAATGGTCGGATGGAGATACCCGATGGTATTAGACAAAAACATGATAAAATATTAGAGACTTGGAGGTGTGAAACAAAATTTTGATGAAGAATCAATATTGCATCCTTGGGAACAATAAATGATAATTCTAAGTTTAATGCCAATGTCAGTGTTTGGGAGAGATGACAAGACAAGTACAGAAAACTTATCCGAACTGGCTGAAAGAATAAGTCGATATCTAGAGAGTACTAATAAATATGAACCGAACAATGGTAGATTCATCGCTGTTTCCTAGCGAAAAGAACACTTTACCGGAATATGCCACACTAGGAATGGTTGTGGTGCAACTAGGTCTTCACCTGTTTCAATTATTTTTAAAGTTGAAAAAGCGTGTAACTAACAATGAGGCAAGACTTCGGAGTATGAGAAACAAGATTGATCAAATAACGGAACTATAATTTTGTAACCGTTTTTGGTTATAAAATAAATGATGAGTGAAGAAAATGCTAATAAACTTGTTGAACAAGTGCATCCGGTACAATGGGATATGTATAAGGACTCTAATCAACACTATGTTAACAGTCAAGGGTATAGATACGCTTATTATACAACTACTCTAAAGCGAGGCTATAAATTATCTGAGCTACGACAGAAGGCAAAGGATCTAGGTATAAAAAAGTACTATCAGATGAATCGAGCTGGTCTGGTTATAGCTCTAGGCGAACAATAAATGATACGAGTGTACAACATAGCGCTTCCGAATGAGTCTCTGTCAAACTTACAACTAATGGAAGCGGTTCAAAAGCTAAAGATACCTAACTTTCGAGGAGTTTACATGAGAGATGATTTACCTAGAAAACCTCAAGCGAAAGAGTGTGGAATTTTAAACTTGGATGATTCAACTGGTGGTGGAACTCACTGGACAGCCTGGTATAAAGATGGAAAGAAAAAGTTTTACTTTGACAGCTTTGGCTTAGATCCCCCCATGGAGATGGTATCATACCTTAACCCAGGAATAAGATATAACACTGAACAAGTCCAGCCTAGAGACCAAGTCTTTTGCGGACACTTGTGTTTGTACGTTTTAAAAGGATTGTCAGACGGAAAACATTTACAAAACATTGTAAATACTTTATGGTAATAATAAATGTCAGTATACAAATTTGGAGGTGAATCCAAGAAAAAAGATTCTGAAACGGAATTTGTTAAAGATGAATATCTGAGACGTGATGGATCCAGTGTCGCTACCGGACCGTTGAACATGGGAGAAAATAAGATCAGTAAACTGATTGATCCTGAGGACGATCAAGATGTGGCAACTAAAAAGTATGTAGATGACAAAGAGATACAGTTGACTGAGTCTAGGGGGAAGGATTATATTTTAGTAAGCGGTGACAATGGAGAAGTTGTAGAAAGTGTAGGCAAGCTATCAGATATATCCTCAAATGTGATGAAAATGATTGAGGGTAAAGCTGATAAGATATCTAATTCCAAAGGAGCGGGTTATTTTGTTTTGACCGATAATAATGGAAAATTAGTTGAGTCTTGGGTAGAACAAGAAAAGTATCACCAAGTACACACACTGCTGCGGAATGAGATTAACAACTTAAAATCTATTGAGCATTCTATTTATGTTTCAATATCTAGCAATTTACCCAGAGTTGACAGATGGCCAATGTTTGAGGGAAAAGGGTTAACAGTGAGGCAAGATATTACCGTGACACATGCTACTATAAGTTTTTATTGGATAGCTGGAACTAGCAACACTGATAAAATACCAAATTTAACATATATATTTAAGATAGGAGGCAGTATTAAAACTCAACAAACTCTTCAAATAAATAGCAATGGACGTATGGAAGTGCCACTAAATGTTAATGTAAAGCAAGGGGATGTTTATCATCTAGATATGACCTTAAATCGACCATCTCCTTTAAAAACAGTTACTTGTAGATTATGGTATAAATATGATTAAATGGTTTTTATAAGCACAAGCTTATAAAAACATATATTTACAAAATGGCTCCGAGTATTGGGATATTTTTAAACGGACTGTTTGGCCCGAGTAACAATCCACGACCCACTGGTGAGACCGTTCTTCCCGTTCTTAAATACAATCCATCACCTACAGACTCCAGACCGGAACCACTGGCATTTTTCAAATAAACTCCGCTTCCATCAGTTTGTACCGAGCACACACATCCACCCTTTTTCAAATACAACCCTTTACCAATGGCCTTTTGTACTCCGGCACTAGCTGCTCCCGAAAGAGCACCGAGTCCTAGACTTCCCAAGACCTGTGGTAAAAATTTGGTGGCCAATCCCAACAATGTGCTGAGGAAACCACCCTCTACTTTTTTGGCATTGTATTCAACTTGAGTTTTACTCATCTTTATAGTGGCACCTTTGCCTGAAGATATAGCTTTGTTTATTTGATCTATTTGTGTTCTCGTTAGAGCTATAAGATCATCTTCCCCGTTGAGATCTTCATTGTCAAATCGTAACGTGAGCGTCTGTGCTCCATTTTTAAGAGCTTTCTGAATGCTCTCCTTTTGTCCCTGTGAAACGTTTAGTTTTTCTATGATATAAGGCATGTTATTTATTATACATTAAATTTCCTTCAAATGATACCGAATCGTTACTCTTTCTCCTCGCAAATCTAACTGTTTACCATTTTGATCAGTAAGAGTAGTTCTTAGGCTCGCAATGGTTTTAAGATGTACTGGAAGGTATATAGGATGATTAGGTTTTTCAACAATTTTATAGCCAGGATCGACATTAGGAAAAAATGAATAAATTACATTCGATTCTGATCCATTCAAGTAACTATCCGAAATAATATCAGCATTTACTAAGATGGTATTAACGCTTAGTATGTCAACAAGTTTTTCTGATTCAGTATAAGCATTAGAGTAAGTTTTCGAGTTGAATCCTAGAACTTTACCTATAGAGTCTTGTGGAGAAAAGTCTACTTTATATCCATTGGCCAGTTTTAAAATAGTTTTCAAAGTTATTGTATTAACCGCTATTGTCACACCTTTCTCATCGTGTCCATTTTCTTTAATTTTACTTTGAATTGCATCATTAATTTCTTTTAAAACATAACATCCTACTGGCAACCTGAATTCATACCAGCTTGTTCCATCGGGTGAATATTTGAAATGGTTTCGTTTTGAATCTATGTTGGGGAATGAATAATAAGTTTCTAGGTTCACCAAGGCCATCTCATAGGATTTATTATTATCCAGTTGTAGGGGTGGGTTAAACTTTGTGACAAAGTCTGTTTTACTATCACTTACAGCTATGCTGGTTGACATTTTTGAAGCTGTGTTATCAGCTATTTTTTGTAGTAAATCTTCCATTTATTATGGTATGAAAAATTTATCTAATCCGCTTCTATACTTCCCGCTGCGCTTACCGCTTGACAAATCTATAGTTACAAAACCATGGGGCTCTTCCCAGGACTTCCTGCATAACTTTTTAAATTGTTCTTTAGTCATGCCATCCCCAACATG
The DNA here is from genome assembly GCA_945261195.1 of Cryptosula pallasiana. Lineage (NCBI taxonomy): Eukaryota > Metazoa > Bryozoa > Gymnolaemata > Cheilostomatida > Cryptosulidae > Cryptosula > Cryptosula pallasiana. The sequence goes on from OX183134.1 coordinate 42,286,767, forward strand.
ATCGTTGTAAATATGATTAACATTTTTCATGTCTTGAGGAAATAAACAGAAGAAATTAGCATTTTCGCGAATAGTCTGCCTAGGCAACTTAAAATAATTTTGACATAGATAAAAACAATCTACATTGCTATGTCTACCACGTACGTAATATTTCTCACACTTGTTTTGCTTTTCTAAAATTAAGTCATCAAATATCATAAGATTTTTATTAGCTGGATTCAAATCACTCGGATCTAAAACATCATCAGCGGATTCGTAAAATTGAGCTTGAATACCCTGCGATTTATCCACAGACTTTCCCATGGCTTCAATAACCTGTAATGGATCCCAACCTTTACTAAGAATTTCTTCCCGAGCATCATATAAGTTGACAATTGCTTCTTTTGACAATCCTAGCTCAAAAGCTTTCTTCAAAATCTTGTATTCTGGTTGGAATAAACTTTTTCCATAAATGAAAAGGTTATCATAATCCAGCCACCTGGGTCGTAATAAGAGATTGTTTAACAACGTGGTTTTACCACAACCAGATTTTCCTATTATAACTCCTCTAATACTAACAGGTAGGAGAGGGTTATTATGTCTAGGGTGACATCCATTTCCCCACGAAATGTTTGCTACTTGCATTTTATTATATTAATAAATGTATTGCTTTAAATGTAAGAACCTAACAAATACTTACAACTACGGAGAAAGAACTTCCAAAAATGGGAGATTAAGAGGATTTGGTGTATGCAGCAACTGCGGAGGGAAAAAAAGTACTTTTGTTAAACCGAAAAATGGTACCGGCGTCGTAAACGATCTTATTAATAACATGCCTATTGAGATGCACTATCCAGGTCATAATTTTTTAGGGCCCGGTACAAAGCTAAACAAAAGACTTAATGATGATCTTACACCGAAAGATTGGAGCTTACCAATTGATAGAGATGATGAAGCCGCGTACCGTCATGATTTATGTTACGCTAAACATAAAGATACAAAAACGAGAAACGACGTCTGTGATAAGCAAATGCTAAAGGATCTAAATGATATCACTAATCCTACAAAGGATGAACGTAGACATATCGGCATCGCTAAAACTATGATTGGACTGAAAAAGAGATTCGGTATAGGAATTAAAAAAAACCACTGAAATGGACGGATCAATTAGCTGATGAACTGCATAAACCGGTGCGGCATAAATTTCAAAAGCGTCGAGTTTGGTCTAAAGGAATTGATCACATTTGGGCGGCTGACTTAGCTGATATGAGCTCAGTCTCTAAAGATAACAATGGGTTTAAGTTTTTACTCACAGTTATTGATATTTTTTCCAAATATGGTTGGATCGTCCCTCTGAAAAATAAAAAAGGCGAGTCTGTTGCTGCTGCGCTTAAAGGTATTTTCAAGAAAAGAAAGCCGGAGAAACTTTGGGTGGACAAAGGCAAAGAATTCTACAACAAATCTGTACAAGAACTGATCCCGATATACAGCACTGAAAATGAAGAAAAAAGTAGTGTCGTTGAACGTTGGAATAGAACTATGAAGGAAAAAATGTATAAGTATTTTACCGCTAACAACACAAGAAGATATATCGATGTATTAGATGGGTTGGTCAATAATTATAACAACACTGTACATTCCTCGATTAAGATGAAGCCAGTAGATGCTAGCAAGACTTCCAATAAAAACATTGTGAGAATGCACCTTTACCCGCCTCTGTCAGAAGCTAAAAAGTCAAAGTTATCCATTGGTGATAAGGTTAGAATCACTAAGAAAAAGAAAACCTTTGAAAAAGGATACACACCGAGATGGACTGAAGAAGTATTTAATATAGTCTCTATTCAGTATACAAATCCTGTAACTTATAAAATTGCTGGATTCGATGGTGAGGAGATTCAGGGATCATTTTATGAGCCTGAACTACAAAAGTCTATTCAAGAGATATTTAGAATAGAGAAGGTTATTGAAAAGCGAGGTAAAAAGTCTCTAGTAAAGTGGTTGGGATATCCTAAGACTTTTAATTCATGGGTGGACAATAACACAATAAAAAAAACATGAAAAATAAAAACATAGAAACATAAAAACCTAAAAACGTGAAAACGTAAAAACATAAAAACGTGAAAACATGAAACATAAAAACGTGAAAACGTAAAAACGTAAAAACATAAAAAACATGAAACGTAAAAACATAAAAAACATGAAACATAAAAACGTAAAAACATAAAAAACATGATATAATAAATGTCTTTTCTTAAAATTAAAGATCCTAAAAAGAGGGATGCAATAGTTCAAGACTTTCTTAAAACAAAGTCAAATATTTATTCTCAAAGTCAGGAGCAAAGTATTGGTGATAATATCGCCAATCGTGAAAACCTAAAGCACTTTAAGCCCTTGATCGATTCACAGCAGCAACTATCAAAGGACATCACAGGAAATCAAAAACGGTTTTTAGAAGAAATTGCTCGAGTCGCACAACCTTTACCCATTAAGCAAGCTGAATTCCATCCACAAGCTATATCTTCTCGAGATCCAAGTCCTCATAGTCGTTACGGGCCTGTAGCTAGTAAAAGCTTCTATAAAGCTCTTGAGAAGGAGCATGACCACGATACTACGTTTGGAATATACACTCAAAGTGATAAACACTATATCGGAAGCAAGGAAGTTAAAATTGATGGTGATAACTTTGTCATCGATGATAGACAATATCCAGGAACTCCTGGTCTTTGGGAATTAATCAGAAGTAAAAATCCTACAGAGTATACACCTCAAGATTTACAAAATTATGAAAAAATTTTGCGCCAAACAAACGCAATATGGCGTGACAACAATCCTTCAACAAGAAAGCCTAAATCAAATAGATCCGAAAAATATGTAAATATCATTAAACCTTTTTATGAAAAAATAAAAATGACTAAAGGTAGTGGTACAGTATTTCTTCCAGAGAATTCTACTGCTTTAGTGGATAGATTAGAGTTGCTTATGGCCAGCCATCAAGCTGGTAATACAGGGGTCATTAATGAAATAGTTAGCATTCTGGATGAATTACTTAGACAAAATCATATTACTAGAGAAGATTATAAACGAGTTGTTTTAGGTATTAAATAAAGAACAATGTTAATTATTAAACAAGGATATCAAAGACGTTATGTCTATGGCGGTTCGGGTATACTCGACACCGTCGGTAATGTTGTATCTCAAATTGTAGCTAATAGCACTGTGCAAAAAATAGCTGCAGATACGGCTAAAAAAGCTTTAGAATATACAGGTAAAAAAGCGGTTAATGTGGTAGGAAATCAAGTCAAAAAGCTTATCCGTAAAAAGCAAAACCAAAAAACAACTCTAGGGTTAACTCCTGAAGCTAACGCAACGTTACAAAATATTGTAAACAGTATGCCATCAGACAAATCTCTGAACAACTTGATTGCAGGGTCAGGTCAAACTGAAGCCATCCAAAAGATGGCTCAAAGGTTGAACAAAGGATCTGGTCTCAAAATAATGTAATTTTTTTGGTATAATAAATAACATGGATAAACTAAGAATAACCGAACCCGTGCTAAGGGATGAGAGCATTGAAAGCGAAGAAGTGCACGAGTATGAACCGATTACTGGAACTAATCTAAACAATCCGGGTGAGATTAGAATTAATATCGAAACTCAAGATATTTTCACTCTACCCAGTGAAAGCTACCTCGTATGTGAAGGTACACTTACAAAGAGCGCTGATGGAGGAGTATATGCAAACAACGACGCTATTACACTCGTTAACAACGCGATAATGCATCTTTTCAGAAGTATTAGATATGATCTTTCTGGACAGGAAGTTGAAACGGTCTTGTATCCTGGACAAGCTACAACTATGTTAGGTATGCTAAAGTATTCCGATGATTTCCAAAAAGGTCAAGGGCTTAATCAAGGCTGGTATAAAGACACTGATACCACAGCTGTTATAGCTGACAATCTAGGATTTGCTGCTAGACAAAAATATATTATACAATCGCCAAACCCTAAAGGTACATTTAGTTTCAAAATCCCGCTCAAACATATATTTGGATTTGCTGAAGACTATACCAAAGTTTTGTACGGATTCAAGCATACTCTAACATTAACCAGAGATGCTAATGACAACGCAATATTTAGGCACGCTGATGCTGATGCTGGAAAAGTTACTTTGAGTAAACTGTCATGGTTTATGCCACATGTAATGCCATCAGATGCAGAGAAATTTCAGTTGTATAAGATAATTGAAAACAAAGGTCAGTTGGAGGTTGGTTTCAGATCGAGACAATGTGATACTATTGCGGTACCACAAACAACTAACTTTACATGGCGACTCGGAGTAAAGTCTTTATCTGAAAGGTCTAGAGAAACAATCGTGGGGTTTCAAACTGGTAAGTCTGGAAATCAACAGCAAAACCCGTCTTTGTTTGATCATGTTAGTGTTAAAAATATTTATACAATGTTAAACGCTACGAGGTATCCAGCGATCGATCACAATGCTTCCTTTACCAAAATGCAGTACAGTCGATTGTATGGTGACGCCGCGGCATTCAAGGCTAAATATTATAATACAGATGAACTGATAAGTAATCCTGGTATTAATCCATCAGACTACAAAAGTCTTTTTCCTCTGTACAGAATGGATACTAGCAGGCAGAGCGAGAGACTAAAGTCAGGTGTTGTAGACCATCAAGTTAAGGCTCAGTTCGATGTTAATGTACCAGCAAACACAGAAGCTTATGCATTGGTTTTGTCAGATAAAATATTGAAGTTCCAGTCCGATGGAAGTAAGATGTCTGTTGTATATTAAATTAAATGTTTATTTTTATAAGTTTTGAGCTTATAAAAATAATATAAACTACTTTCCAAAATTATCTGGTAAATCACCCCTCACTGGTCCTAAATATTCAGTAGTCGCATTAGTCAATGCTATAGTGTCTGATAAAGTAGAAGAGCTATTATTAGAGGGTGTAGTTAAATTTAGAGGCAGGGTTGGTAATGTTTCAACAGCATTATCAGTGGTGTAATGTATCAATAAACCTACTACTATCACTGCACAAGTGACTGTTAGTAGTCCAATTGTAATATATATGACTTTCTTTTGCATTTATTTTTATACTTATATTTGAGTATAAAAATATGGGTTTCCAGTCTCTTTTTTATGTTTCTGCAGATGCATCTCCGACAGATAAATCCGTACCCTCAAGATTGGTACCAGTTAGACTGGTGTCACTTAGACTTCCAGCAGATAGAGAAATGTCATTTGTTGTTTCAACATTTAGAGTGATACCTGATAGATTGCCACCCGATACACTCCCACCTGATAGATTGGCTTCAGTAAAATCTGTGCCGCTTGTATTTGTTGTAGACATTTATTATAACAAAATTATCTTTAAGCCTCTGTCAATTCATGTCATAGTCTCCATAGATCAAAAATCTATGGGCACGATGGCAGTTGAAAAAATGGAAAATAAAAATATGTTAGAAAATGTGTGGCTGCTTTTCAACATGCAACTGCAGGACAATTAAGTGCTGGTTACACTTGCCGTATTACACACCTCCTTTATTATACTAAAAAAGTTTTACAATTATCAATTGTTATTTTGCTTCCAAAGGTATGCTTGCTTTAGTTCTTTTCGTAGATCATCTCGAAATTGTAGATAAGGATATTTTCTGGGGGAAGAAAAATGATTATCAATACCGTTTTCAATTTCTTCCCTGAGCTCTTCAAAACTCATCTCCTCATCATCTTCGATTCTTAATGCATAAGCTTCCAATTTACTCCAAACATCTTCAACAGCATCTTCCAACTCTTCATTGGTTTTATTGTGATAATCTGGAATGTTGAAAAGCTTTGCATCCAGTTCTTCTTCAGCACGATTTACAGCAATTCTCAACTCGGTACTGTTCATATCTTGACAGCCCACAATTTTAAACTCTCGCGCAGCAGATAACAGGACATCTAGATAAGTTTTGTTCCTTTCCTGAATATCTACATATTTCCTATACTCCCTATACTCGGATAAGAGGTTGACTATTATATTAGCCATTTATTACACCAAAATTAGCTTTAAGCCTCTATCAATAAAGTCATTAGCTCGGCTGTCATGTCACAAAGTCACTCAAGCGTGAAAGCTTGTGAGTGTAGGCTTAAAGGATTGGTATTATAAAGGGATAATGACTAAAGTTTCTTGTGTTTATATACAGTTAGCTTTAAGCCTACAACAAATTAACTCAAATAATTCCGTGCACGGAATTATGACAGGGGAGATAATCCTAACTTTTGAGTTGGTCCAGAACTCTCCACTTATATCTACTTATGTTTATTGATTTTTTCATTGTCCATTTATGCGGGTTTCACTGTAAACTCACCCGCCACCATTTTTACAATGGTGATCACTATGAACATAAATTGATGCTCTCACAATTTTCAACAGTTGACTAATTGTAGCAAAGTAATTCTAAAATGTGAGATCTTATAATTTTTCAACTCGACATTACATTTAAGAAAAGACAGACAAAGTTTCATATTGGGAACCTGAGTTTTTGCAAATGTTGCTGTATCTATCTATTTGATTGCACCCACTCACTGCTTGCCAGAAAGAAGACAAATAAAATTACGTATAGTTAACTTCACTTCCGTAGGATGATTGTTACTTCAATATTATACAAAGCTAAATACCCTTTAACCATTTGAATTTGCAAATCAAAAGTTTTGACTTACAATATTTTGGAGTTGTCTACTCAAAATCTAAACGGTGACAAGTATACAAACTTTGGTTTTTTTTGTTTGTGATAGTTTAAAAAATAAATAAAAATGTAAAAAACCATAGTGCCATCCATTTAAAGCAGATCAATTTACCCTAAACTGAACTTACCTCTTAAAGCTTGTCCAGAAGTTTTGACGCAATGCCACATGCTGACTAGAGCCTGTAAATGAGCTACACGTAATATTAACGGAGATGCAGGTTTCTTTTAATTTGAGCCGGAGCAGCTACAAAATAAGAGCAAAGAATTTTAATATCCATTAATACCAAAAACAAATTTGAAAAGTTTTTTCTAACACCAAAAAACAGTTATGACTAGTGTTGAAGACAAACAAGTAGATTATGAGAAAACTGTTCTAATAATTACCTTTACAAAGTGCATAATCTTATTGTATAAGAGACAACCTAAATATAACTGTCCATGGAACAAAATATATGATTTTTGTTGAAGTATAAAACAACAAAATAAAAGAATTGTCATCTTCAATAGAGGTTTTGTCAGAATTTCAAAAGAAACATACTAGAAAAGCGGAATTGCATTCTCATGCGTTATATTAATTTGAGCAGACAAGTCGTGTTGTTGTGGTTCCAACTGAACTGGAAAATGTGACGAGAATTAATCAGCAAACTAGAGGTACAATCAAAATAATCGTTGGATAACCTTCTTATAAGAGTTGAAACAAATGTGATCATGAAGCTGTAACCAAATAAGTGCACCCTGCACACACTACCCTATTCTTGGTAGCTATACAGAAAAAAAAAACACTTACCATAGTGCCTGCCTTTCTGCTGGATATAATACACATTGGAAAAAACATTTCTCTTGGTCAAAGGACTTCATCTAGTTTCAGTTCTTCTCTGCATAACGCCAGAATGACTATCTCCTGAAACAGGACAATATTTAGAGATCAAGTAATAATCTTGGAGAAACAAAAGAAAAATTTCCCTCAGAAGTGCCAAGCAAATGCTTTCTTCTCCGTTCTATTACTATCTTACTGCCTATAGCAACGGAATAGACTTGGAATATTTTATTACCAATTTCTTTCTGACATCAATATGTGAATATCAAATATCACAATAAGCTACACATAACACTTTAGCTATCAGGCACATGCCTATCATATTTCCAAATAATCAAAACCAAAATTTCCAAATTATTGCCTAATAACTGGTGATCAAGTGATATTGAAAATGATCATTTTACGAAGAACAAAACTCCGCTTGAAATCAATAGACAGTCAGGTAGGTAGCCATCTAAAAGACTGAATAAGTGTGTTTATGCAGATTATTACCATGAAAATTGCCATAGCTGAAGTTGTAACACACCATATGTTCTAAGCTACAGATTTTTGACGAAAACCTTTTTTAACAACAATGATTTGCCTTCAATTTATAACATTTGCTAGTTTTTTTTAAAGGACATGTGTCAAAAATAATTTAAACTGTCTGATGTGAAAACTTGACTGCTACACACAATTATCTTTGATTCACTTTTTTAACCAATTAAACCAAACTCAAAGTGATATTATTTTGCACTAGATGCGTAAAATACCGTCGATAGATGAGAACTCCAGAGTTAAAGCAGCCGGAAACCTTAGGAGCTCCTATTATGAAAGAAAAACAGCTTCTTCTACCTAGCAAACAATTCACGGATTTGCGACCAATAAACCGTATGCACTTAAGATCAAACTGAGACAATGAAAAAAATGCTAATGACTAAAGTCAAACAAACTTACAATTTTCATCGGGTTAGTGATCAGAAATAGCCACCGTCACTCACAATCCATCTTCCCATTCAGTCAACAAGAAATTGATGGTAGCTGCAACACTTGCATCATTACCCTGAAACAGTTGCATATGTGTCAGCATGAAATAACTCCATTTGCTGATATTTATCTATGCATCAATTACATTGCATGGTCAGGTTTATCTCATGCTTATACATAATGTATGGTAGTGTTTTTTACATGTTTATGGATGAGCATGTGAGACGATATGCTAACAAATGACACTGAGCAAGCAACTCACAATTTGACTTCAGAAAATGCAGGAGATATTGCCGTGTTATTGCACCAGTAAGTCATGTCTGTTCTAACATGCGCACATCCTGACATAGTGTGCTTTGTAATCACTCATAAATCTTTTCACTCCTCTCTGCAAGACAAGTAGTATAAATGCGCAAAATTACAACAACAAAAAAGTAACAATGGCGTGAATTGCACAGAGCAAAATTTAAAGTAGGTTAGATTATGGAAAAATTTGTATTCAGTTTGCCATATAGAGGGGGTTAGATGATTATCAAAACCATGCTCTGTCGAAGAACTAGCTGTAGATAATATTTGTGTGATTTTAGGCATCAGCTGTTGCACACACCCCTTTTAACATGAGAAAATAATGGTAAAATACTTTGCATAAAACAGAAGTAAGAGTTTGGCTGTGCACCAAGAACTGAAAGAGTTAGCTCCTTCTTGCTGTTTTAGCTGTTTTCATAGTAATTGTTATAAAGTGAGTCAGATAAACTTTTGTCAATTTTTTTTAGCATAATGGTCAAGATTGTGAACACTTGTTATTTGGAGTAGTCTTATCAGTAATTAATAATAAGTGGGTGGTACTGGGATAATGCATGAGTGAATTGCTATATAATACATATGATATAAGTGTGCATAGAACGGTTTGACCTAGAGCGAAGACATAAAACTGGTAATAGAATGTGACTAGACTGTAATGTAGGTAGATAAGTGGTACAAGATGGCGCCGTCCGTCACAATATTATGGTAGCAGTCCACTAACCAAAAAAACAACCTCATCATCTTGATCTGATGATTATTATTATATTATTACTATTCATTAATTAATTACCAGTAGTAGTAGATAATATAAGAAGATTCAAGATAAATAATACTCACCCGAGGAACCAAGAGTTGAAAAATTCGAGCTGTTTAGGAGATATCCTGTGATATAGGGATGTCTATCCTTTCTACTATTACATCCCCAAAAAAAGTGGATCGGCATTGTAATTATTTATTTATTATTTGTAGGAGTAAAAAGCACTGCTCTGAAAAGCAGGCAGTCTTCTCTAATCTTGTAACTTGCACAGTCGTGTCCGACAATCCTAACGTTTTTCCTCATGTAAGAGTGGAGGAGGCATCGTCCCTCAAAAGTTTAAACATTTTCACCTCCCAATGACTCTCAGTCTAAAGTCATGCGCAGAACACATCCGGATCAGAATTGACCTATATCGGTTGTAGCTAAATAGGTCACATGTTTTGGGGCTCAAAACTCCAAAAGTGGGGGCCAGGCAATTGTTGTATATTGATCAACATGCACCTATCATGTAAAACTAGTGATTGAGCATCAGTTAAAAATAGCTGGACTGGTCCTTTAAGGAAAGTACAAGTCATTGACAATGATATTGAGATTGACATTGATAGTGTGATATGGTGGGTTTATTGACTCATTCAACAGAAAGTAGTTTGACATCAAATTTAAACAATAAAAGAAAAGATTTATCAATTTTTGTTAAAGACTCAAATGACCAGAAAATATATTAGTAGCAGTATATACGCTCAGCAGAGCTCTACTCAGAAGTCTAATTAGAAATAAACAAACTATTTATATTTCACAGTCTGAAAAACTTTAATATATTACTCAGAGAAGTAATACCCTTACTAACGGAAAGTTTCATCCATGCATCACTGTCATTTCTACTTATTCCTAACGTTTTGATCCTGAAAGTTTCTATTGAGAAGCACAAAGATCGATTTCGAAAAAGATTATCATTGATAATGATGCTTTTTCAAGATTAGTGTAAAGGTATTTTAGTGTGTTTTCATATCATTACAAGTAGTTTACGAGAGCTTTGAGAAAACAAAAAATTTTACTGATGCTTTTCATTTATTCTCTGAGTTACATTATTTAATTTTCTGGCGTGTTAGAATGTTTCACAGCATCTTATGGGTCCAACGCTGACTAGCATGCTATTAGCTGTCACTGCTGCACCGGCATGTATGGTGATTCGGTAACTACTGACATAGGCAGGTTGATCAGTTGTCAGTAGTTTGGTGATGGTATCCCCAGCAGAGCCACTAGCTGCTTTCCTGGTACACGCGCACCTGAGAGAAATGTAAAAAAGGTAGTTTTGTAGTCCAGATTAAGAGCTTGTTGTAAAGTGGTAAAATTGCAGAACTGTAGAACTTTACCGTTTTTAAATTACAGTGGTACTGTTTTTTTAAAATGATAATTTCAATTTATCTGGTTTTTCATATTTTGATAGAAGTACGTCAGTGAGACCTGCATATTAACATTGTAAAATGTTTTAAAACTGTTTAATTGTCAACTTTCATTTCTGCATTATACATGTATAAAATTTTCAACTTTAAATAGGTTCTTTACCTACATCAGTTTGATTAACAGCATCCATTCGATACAAAGATAAAAAAATTGGTTCAACATTGTTATTCTATTTCACTGGATAATGTTACAAAACTTTGCTAATACACGTTTCCTGAGTGCATAAAACAAATTTTAAAGGTCAAATTTTTCAACTCCTCCCACGACCATTTCCATTTTTATTGTTAGCATGTAGAACTAATTGGTGCTCAGTAATAGCTGTTTATGCAGTAGTTGACAAAACCTACCCATTATTACAAGGATTAGCAGCAGCTGGTAAGGCGCAATCGCAGACAGCATCTGCATATGTATAATCGTCAAGATTTATCTCTGCAGTTCTAGTGAACACTTCTGTCCCATACAGCCGTCCACTAGCTTCTCCATTAGCTCTCAGAGCGAGTGCCAAAGAAACTGCATTGTTATCACATGATATTGTGGTCTGCAACACATATACAAAAGCTCAATTAAAACAATACAAAACAAAGCTTACTAAAATGTTAGTATTTATAATGAAATGCTTTATGATAAATTGGAGTAACAATAAAATTAGCAAACTTGAAGATCGAACAGTTGTAAAAGACTGAAATAAGATCCAGTTAATTTGTCTCAATGCAGCCAATAGTAAAACAAAAACTCCAAAGAATGTAATATAATATTTGGTTTTAAACTAATCTTTAGCGAATTATAAACTCAAGTATAACCAATGGTAGCAAAAGAAAACCAAGCAAGAGATGCTTGCTGAGGTTTTAGAGTTTTATTGACTCCAACAGCACTAACCCGTTGAGAGCAGGTACCAGAGGTGCTTCCAATCATTGATACAATCTGTTCATTGGTGATGGGGTAGGTAACTGTAACATCTTCATTGCACAGTAAACTAGGTGAAGTGAACAATGTAGTGCTCATAGTACGGGGTCTTCCACTTGCAGTACAAGTCCCAATAGAGTCAAAAAAACCTCCACTCGGTCTCACCTAAAAATGTACATCTTTGATTTGGTACAGTAATGATCAACAATTTATAAATATCGTTTTTTCAAGCAGTCGCTACCAGTTATTTTATAGATTTAGGATGTTATTGATAATGCTGCTTCTATAAACTTACTTATTTGCAAAAACCTATTTTTGACAAAAACATATGCTTTACGCGGTACAAAATAATCTAATTTGGTTACGTCAATGGTATGGTTAAAAATATCAGTAATGCAACTTGCACGGAATGTTCAGTGACAACACAAAACAACTTTTTTTAATCTTCCAGGAAAGTATGGATGAGAGCAGTTTTATTACAACCCAATTGACTTCATGAAGTACATTCCTACCTGCAAGCACAACATTCTTACCCGCGTACAAAATTCTGTAGCGCTAATTTTACAGCAGTCAGCAGTGAATTCACCATCTCCCACACCTGGTCCTTGTGGATCCAGTACTACAGGTGTACAGTCTCGGTCAGGGGCAGCAAAAAATAGGTTGTCTCTGGTGTAGTAGTCTCTGCAGCTTTCTGCCCTCACATCTGAATAATGACAATGATTTTAAATTATTTAATGATAAACTTGGTTGAAGTTAAAAAATCTACAAAGCCAACAAGTTGTCTCATTCTCTAGAGTTTAATGGAAGATTGTTGAAAAATTGTAAGTTCTGAGGACACTCACAGACACAACTTCGGGTTGGAGCTGTGAAGGTACCATCTGCCTGACATGTAACAGTCTGTACTGTATTTGTAGATGTTGGAGTATCAGGAGCAAGTCTATAGTCTAATTTACAAGTGAAAACTATAGTTCCATCGATTGGAACATCATCACCTGCTACAACGTCAGCGTTGGCTATAGTAGGAAGTGCTGTCGGCTTGCATGTCTTCTCTACAACAGAACACAGACATCGATAAAGTGTTATATAATATTTACTAACCAACCAAAGGCATAGATGGTAGTAAACAGAACAAGTAGTAGAACTATGTGTACAGGTAGGTGCTGGAGTTAATGACCAGGTTCCATCAGCCAAACATGTAGACTCCAGACTTGTACCATATTCATAGTTATCAATACATTCATATGTGTATGAACTGGGATATACAATAGATGCAACAACTACAGGTACAGTGTTTGTACCTGCTGGTGGTATTCCGTAAACTATGTACAAACTCTGTCACTGTCTACAACTAATATGAACTGAACCAGCTGAAGTTTCATAAAAAAACCAATTCAACTTCCATAAAAAACCTCACGTTCACAAGTTGGAGTTGGGGTCCATGTTCCATCAGCCATACAGAACACACTAGCACTGTTGATGGTGTTATCATTGGGGCCGACAATTCGAAGTCCATTAGCACATGTATACATTACACTATCTCCAACCTGCAATACAAAACTAGTCATGACTGTCTTCTGGAATTCAGTGGAACATTCTATAACAAGCTAAAGTGTACATCTATTAGATAATTGGTTTTACATACCGCATAGGCATTTCCTGTTGGACCTCTGATGATGGTGGTAACATCTCCAAGTGTTGGGGGATTTCTACATGTAATTGTCCCTATTGTGTCTGTATCCACATGTAAACAAAAGATGATTGCTTATTGTGTGAATGCATAATACCAGATACAACCACAATGGTGTATTAGTCATATAAATACATGCGACTACAATGGTTTATTAGTCATATACATACATGCAACAACAATGGCATATTAGTCATATACATGCATGCAACTACAATGGTATGTTAGACATATACATACATATAATTACATACAATGTTAGGGTAGCCACAATGTGAGGGAGTTTAGGAAACCTTTCGACCTCTTTGAAGCTTTATATACATGTGTTTTTGCAGTATGACTGTTTTATCCAAGGATCATTACACCATATATATGTACATGAAAGTCCCAATGGCCTATGAAGTAAAAAAATGTAATAATTGCCAGAGTTCTTTGGTCATTGAACACTCAAAAAAAACTTTGTTGATGGCAGAAAACAGTTACAATTTAACTGGTAGAAACAGATAAAATCTAAAACCATCTAATATTTGAGAACAGGTGGGAAATTTAAACTTTGTTGAAGCTGAAAACAGGAAGTAACGTTTACCCGAGTTATGTAAACTCCAAAGCAAATGGCTACACAACTTTAGTAACTAGTATTTTGCCAATTGTGTTGAGTAGAGGAAAATGGTAGGCTAGTTACATACATGCATCTACCATGTATGATGGCCATTAGCTCATTTTTAAAAGATTATGCTGATCACATGCATACTTTTAGTGTGGTATGTTAGTCATTGGATGCATTTAGAGTGGTATGTTGGTCACCTACGTGTATCTAAAATAGAATGCTAGTCACACGCATACTTCTGATGTGTTGTGTTAGTCATATCTATGCGTTTAAAGTGGTGTATTGGTCGCATAGGTGCATCTAAAATGGTATGATTGTCATATGCGCACATCTCAAGTGGCATTTGCAATGGTATGACTCATTTGCATACATATATAATTGTGTTAGTCGCATACATGCATTTACAATGTAAGTCACATGGATCCATCTACAATGGTATGCTAGTCATATGCATACAAATACAACTGTATGCATGTCACATACTTATATTTGTCAGCAGAATGTGAGTCTCACTTTAGCGGTAGATTGGCACAAGGGCCACTCAAAAACCCACATTGTCAATAGCTTCCACAGTTTTATTGTTGTGATCAGTTAAAGACAGAAAGATAACAAATAAACTTGCAACACAGTCTTTACGCACTTGGAATTTTACTAATTTGATTTTTTCCATACTTTGTTAATACTTTCAATGCATATAAACCAGCACTTACTTTGACCACAAGTTAAGTCTATCACATCAGTTGCTGGGATGAGACGACATCCTGGAAGTGGTACCCAGTCAATACACACGGTTCTCTCTCCAGCTGCATTACATTCACTTTCTGTGTATCTGATACATGACTCAATATCAGCACAGCTGTTCAGTTCTACAGGAAATATTAGTAAGTAGTAGCAAGTAGCGGTAGCAAGTAGCGGTAGCAAGTAGCGGTAGCAAGTAGCGGTAGCAAGTAGCGGTAGCAAGTAGCGGTAGCAAGTAGCGGTAGCAAGTAGCGGTAGCAAGTAGCGGTAGCAAGTAGCGGTAGCAAGTAGCGGTAGCAAGTAGCGGTAGCAAGTAGCGGTAGCAAGTAGCGGTAGCAAGTAGCGGTAGCAAGTAGCGGTAGCAAGTAGCGGTAGCAAGTAGCGGTAGCAAGTAGCGGTAGCAAGTAGCGGTAGCAAGTAGCGGTAGCAAGTAGCGGTAGCAAGTAGCGGTAGCAAGTAGCGGTAGCAAGTAGCGGTAGCAAGTAGCGGTAGCAAGTAGCGGTAGCAAGTAGCGGTAGCAAGTAGCGGTAGCAAGTAGCGGTAGCAAGTAGCGGTAGCAAGTAGCGGTAGCAAGTAGCGGTAGCAAGTAGCGGTAGCAAGTAGCGGTAGCAAGTAGCGGTAGCAAGTAGCGGTAGCAAGTAGCGGTAGCAAGTAGCGGTAGCAAGTAGCGGTAGCAAGTAGCGGTAGCAAGTAGCGGTAGCAAGTAGCGGTAGCAAGTAGCGGTAGCAAGTAGTGGTAGCAAGCAGCGGCAGCAGCAGCAGTAGCAGTAGCAGTAGTAGTAGTAAGTAGTACTAGTACTAGTAGTAGTAGCAGCAGCAGCAGCACCAGTAGCACCAGTAGCACCAGCACCAGCAAGTAGTAGCACCAGCAAGTAGTAGCACCAGCAAGTAGTAGCACCAGCAAGTAGTAGCACCAGCAAGTAGTAGCACCAGCAGCAAGTAGTAGCACCAGCAGCAAGTAGTAGCACCAGCAGCAAGTAGTAGCACCAGCAGCAAGTAGTAGCACCAGCAGCAAGTAGTAGCACCAGCAGCAAGTAGTAGCACCAGCAGCAAGTAGTAGCACCAGCAGCAAGTAGTAGCACCAGCAGCAAGTAGTAGCACCAGCAGCAAGTAGTAGCACCAGCAGCAAGTAGTAGCACCAGCAGCAAGTAGTAGCACCAGCAGCAAGTAGTAGCAGCAGCAGCAAGTAGTAGCAGCAGCAAGTAGTAGCAGCAGCAGCAAGTAGTAGCAGCAGCAAGTAGTAGCAGCAGCAAGTAGTAGCAGCAGCAGCAAGTAGTAGCAGCAGCAGCAAGTAGTAGCAGCAGCAGCAAGTAGTAGCAGCAGCAGCAAGTAGTAGCAGCAGCAAGTAGTAGCAGCAGCAGCAAGTAGTAGCAGCAGCAAGTAGCAGCAGCAGCAGCAGTAGCAGTAGCAGTAGCAGTAGCAGTAGCAGTAGCAGTAGCAGTAGCAGTAGCAGTAGTAGTAGTAGTAGTAATTAGTAGTAGTAGTAGTAAATAGTAGTAGTAGTAGTAGTAGTAGTAAGTAGTAGTAAGTAGTAGTAAGTAGTAGTAAGTAGTAGTAAGTAGTAGTAAGTAGTGGTAAGTAGTGGTAAGTATTAGTAAGTAGTAGTAAGTAGTAGTAAGTACTAGTGAGTAGCAGTAAGTAGTAGTAAGTAGTTGTAAGTAGTAGTAAGTAGTAGTAAGTAGTAGTAAGTAGTTGTAAATAGTTGTAAGTAGTTGTAAGTAGTTGTAAGTAGTTGTAAGTAGCAGTAAGTAGCAGTAAGTAGCAGTAAGTGGTAGTAAGTGGTAGTAAGTGGTATTAAGTAGTAGTAAGTAGTAGTAAGTAGGTGTAAGTAGTTGTAAGTAGTTGTAAGTAGTTGTAAGTAGTAGTAAGTAGCAGTAAGTAGCAGTAAGTAGCAGTAAGTAGCAGTAAGTAGCGGTGAGTAGTGGTAAGTAGTAGTAATTAGTAGTAAGTAGTAGTAAGTAGTAGTAAGTAGCAGTAAGTAGCAGTAAGTAGTAGTAGGTAGTAGTAAGTAATTGTAAGTAGTTGTAAGTAGTTGTAAGTAGTTGTAAGTAGTTGTAAGTAGTAGTAAGTAGTAGTAAGTAGTAGTAAGTAGTAGTAAGTAGTAGTAAGTAGTAGTAAGTAGTTGTAAGTAGTTGTAAGTAGTTGTAAGTAGTTGTAAGTAGTTGTAAGTAGTTGTAAGTAGTTGTAAGTAGTTGTAAGTAGTTGTAAGTAGTTGTAAGTAGCAGTAAGTAGTAGTGAGTAGCAGTAAGTGGTAGTAAGTGGTAGTAAGTGGTAATAAGTAGTAGTAAGTAGTTGTAAGTAGTTGTAAGTAGTAGTAAGTAGTAGTTAGTAGTAGTAAGTAGTAGTAAGAAGTAGTAAGTGTTAGTAAGTGGTAGTAAGTAGTAGTAAGTAGTAGTCAGCAGTAGTAAGTAGTAGCAAGTAGTAGCAAGTAGTAGCAAGTAGTAGCAAGTAGTAGCAAGTAGTAGCAAGTAGTAGCAAGTAGTAGCAAGTAGTAGCAAGTAGTAGCAAGTAGTAGCAAGTAGTAGCAAGTAGTAGCAAGTAGTAGCAAGTAGTAGCAAGTAGTAGCAAGTAGTAGCAAGTAGTAGCAAGTAGTAGCAAGTAGTAGCAAGTAGTAGCAAGTAGTAGCAAGTAGTAGCAAGTAGTAGCAAGTAGTAGCAAGTAGTAGCAAGTAGTAGTAAGTAGTAGCAAGTAGTAGCAAGTAGTAGCAAGTAGTAGTAAGTAGTAGTAAGTAGTAGTAAGTAGTAGTAAGTAGTAGTAAGTAGTTGTAAGTAGTTGTAGTAGCAGTATACCTGTAGTGATATTATAACACATTATAGTAGGTACTTTAATCTAAGTTAACGCTAGGAACATTGTTAATTTTCAAGCATTCCAAAAGTTGGTCGCATGCAAATTGGGCAAAACATGTAGCCGCTCAGAAAATCACTTTATTGAGCTGTCCTCTTTTGCAACAGGTTTATGCTGTAAAAGGTAAAAAGCAAAAAGTTCGTAATAGTAAGAAAAGTTTTAACATTATTACTATAATCAACAACTATTTCTACTGAAACAAAGCAAATAAATATTATCAACTACTTTTGGCATTGAGAATATATTGATATTATGAGGCACGGAGGTTTGACATAATGAAACACTATAGCTAATAGGACTTTGCTTCAACAATCTTTGTTTGCTTGATAAAGACTCATCGTTTTTGTTGTGTTTATAAAAATGAAATATTGATCGCTAGAGGTAGGTGCAGAACTGCCTATTTTGCGGCGTAGCCCATGTTATTTTCCTATCTAACTAACAAAAATCGTCTACCTTTTGTCCCCAAGAGTATTATCGCAATAAATCGCCAGTCCTGCACCTAAATGGATTGCTATAAAAGGCTCTGTTTTTATTAACAATGCACAAATATAGAAAAGACAACTTCCAACTTTCAAACCCCGCATTGTTTCGCCCAAGTTTTTTGCATAGCCACGGCGTAAAGTAGTGCTAGTTTGTACTAGCTTACACTAAAATAAACCTCCCATTAGTGACAATTATGCCTTGGGGTTATCTAAGCCGAAAGCTTCTACTCTGTATAATTCTATTGATTTTCGACATGCTATAAGACACTGCGTTCAACAAAGATCTGAATGTTGTGTTGTGGAACAATTTAGTTGGGTATTCCATTACTTAACAACGCCATAAACATGTTACATGACTATAATACATACCATAGAACGATCGAGGTAACACAAACTTACCTGTTGTCTTTATCCCTCCAACTAAGCACGCTACCAAAAAAACATCTGCAAATACAAAGTACCATCAAATTACTGCAATTACCTACAACTTATTAAGTAATGTTTTAGAGGAAGTTGAGCTAAAAAACTGAAAGTTTTTCTTATTATTCAGGAAAAGTATTAAAAGTCACTGCATAGGACATCGTTTAGGTTGTCTTGATCTAGTTTATAAAAGTCAATCGATTAAGTTAATTGGTAATAATAATAAAATTATTGTTAAACAATGATTACCACAGCCGTGTCCGGTAACATGCTTGATTTAACTGAAGTTTCAATTCTTTACAAGGCAAATATTAGACCTTACACCTATACGCATCATACTAATTAATGAGTGATTTTAAAAGCTATAAACTGAAATAGTTTTTAATTTTCCCACTAATAGTTGGTGTAATTTTAATTTGTAAAACAAAAACAAAATAGTTGTTTAATAAATGTGCGAAAGGTTTACGGGTTGAAAGCAGCTAAAATTGTCAATAAAAGTGTTAAACTGCAAAATAAATTTTAGATAGCTTTAGATATTTTCGTCTCCTGCAGGGCCTTTTCATTAATCATGTCTTGTTTTTGCTGAAACTAATAGGTTCCTAAATAATTTTTTAAGAAGTATTCATTCAAATGGATGATTTACTTGTTTTCGGAAATTATCAATAGCTGTATGATGAAAATTTGCAAGCTGTTTTTGACAAAATTGCAGCAGTCAGGATGACAGTGAACAGAGCCACATTCAAGTTTGGTGTACCATGAGTAGAGTTTCTCAGCTATTTGATAGTCAAAGAAGGTATTTATGCAGGTCCAAAACTGCAAGGTATATTGGATTTTCCACACCCTACTGATGTCGATGGCGTAAGAAGTTGCCTTGACATGGTAAACCAGCACACAAAGTTCTCCAATGAATTGACAGATGTTACAGAACCTTTGAGGGCACTGCTGTGGGGTATGTGGCAGTTGTTGGAAGCACAAGAAATGGCAGCTTTCAAAGTGAAGCATAAAACTCAGAATGCTCCTGGTCTAGATACGTATCTGGTGAAACCAGAGACCGTAATGACCACCGATACTGGCAAAATTAGCCTTGGAGTTACTCTCAATCCGGTGCAGGATGATTGATCTTGCACGATAATTTTTGTAGGGAGTCACTCATTGACTGACGCAGAACAAAGAAATGAAACAATAGAGCAGGAAAGTTTGTGTGTTTGCTGGGCTATAGAAAAGTTTGCTTCTCATTTGTTAAGCATGAAAGATGTGACAATTGAAACCGACCACCAGTCATTAGTCTGCCATCAGTCATTGTAGATTGCCTCTACGGATTCAGAGATTTAAACTTTGCTTACAGCCTATCAAAGGCGCTATAAATATCACAGCCGATGTTCTCTCTCAATACAGGTATGCACGGCCTAGCATTAATGATGAGGAACGTATTGATCATATTGATAGTTATGTCCGAGATACTGCCAATCCTTTTGGTTCAATTTTTTGGCTTGAGACACTTTAAGCTGATCAACTAGAAGATGAAAACCTATCCAAAGTTTTAAAATTTGTAGAAGAAAAATGGCAGACTTACTTATCTTCCGAAGAGATGACATTAAAGCCCTACTATGAAATGAAATATCTGCTGAGAATAAACAAAAGGTTTCTCATGTTTGGCTCTTGCCTGGTCATTCTTCTGAATGAGTCAGTTCAAGCGTTGAATTATTTGCACGAAAGACAGCTAATGGATCGCAAAATATCAATCATGAGCCAGCAGGAGTGTTTGGTTGCCTGACATTTCAAAAATGACTGAGCAAAATGTAGGAGACTGTACGAAATGCAGAACTCCCCAAAAGACAGCTGAAATCATTAAAACCAATGGCAACTCCTGATAGGCTGTGGCAATTACTTGGCACTGATCTTTTGCATTTCAAAGGACAGACTTATCTGCTAGTTGTGGGTTAGTGTTCTCGCTACTCTGAACTGGCTTTGCTAGGCAGCAACTACTAGAAGGTTTAGCTAGTGGTGTTTAGCTCAGCTAATTTTTCCGCTTCAAATGGTGAACTATGGTCAGGATTATTTTGATGTGGGTTCAGAAAGAATAAATCAATGCACTTTCAAAACACTAAATGCAAGTTAATAATTATTTACTACTGATGTTGATAAAATGTTAAATTTATTGGCAATGAAGTGAAATAAACTACAACTGTTAAAGTCACATAAATATGAGGCAGTGGTTTGGTTACGATAAATATTTCTCTTTTGTTTTTTAGAATTTTAAAATACCAACTTTCACTTTGTAACATGACTAGTTAAATGTACCATTAGTGTTGAAGCATCCAACAAAATATAAGTTCCAAACATTCAAACAATGGATGTTTTTAAAAAATTGATTGGAAGCTCACAGCAAGTAAAATCTAGTTTTCTCAAAAACTAATCTGCTAAAGATGAGAAGCGAGCCATAGCAACTGAACTGCTTCAGAGATTACAACTGTTTGAGACAATATGAATGCTAGCCATCACATTTAATGGTTGGTATCCAGGTGGGTGATAAACCATAAGCCAATAGCTCTTGTTAATACCCATGAGTTGCAAACTTCACAGGAATTTATTTTTATAATTGGGTGTTAACTACTTTGCAAGTGCTCAATCCCGTGACCACAGTTAAGCTCAGTGACCACAGTTAAGCCCTCTGACCACGGTTAAGCCCTCTGACCACAGTTAAGAAGTTGAGCTTAGAAGGGTTGTTGTTATCGCAAATATGCATAAACAGTTATAATATATTTTCCTTCTTAGAGTATTAATGATAAACTGGAATTAGATAATTATCACACCATCAATGAAACTAAGGCTAATAATTACACAAGCAAAATTTGGTTTCCGTCAAAGCAGCCGGTCTTAAAATACAGTTGTTCAAAGATGATTGTTGTTATTGCAAATTTGTATAAGCACATATATTATAGTTTCCTTCGTTAAGCATGCCAGCATTGAAAAATCTTTTGCCGAATTTTTTTAATATTCCAGTCTTAACCAGCAGATTGATGCATTAAACAACCCCCTACTCAGTTCCGATCTACAAGCCTGCAAAATACCCCTCCACCAGAAATGCTCGACAATTTTTACACAGCATAAAATTGGCGTCATCTTTGGATGGGAAGTATATTTATTTCTCTGCCGTACAGTATTTCTTTGACCAATCAGATCCCGCTATTCAATTTTATTATTATATTATTTATTATTATTCTATCTACTACTGTCCATTCTTGTATGACTACCATTTGTTGTACCCTAACTCACCAAAACAAGCACAATTTTTTCTATCCTATTGATGGAAAGAGTATAAGATGATCTTTGTGATTGTGATTGCATTGAACCACCTGAAAAATCCCGCAACCTTCTCTTGTTGTCATTTCACATATGAGAATTGCTTGATAAACAAGCGCTGATTTTGTTTACGATGCGTATGCGCTACTTGTGTCCATATTGAGAGAAACCACTAATGCTGACTAGAATCATTGAGTTTGTAAGCAGTTATCAATACAAAACCTATCTGATTGACATGTAATTAATATGTACCTCGATATTTTTGATCATCAGGTAAGTTAGCACCTGAATGCCTCACAGTATTACCCAACTCAAGTAGTTTGTGCAGGTTTTTCTCTCAAGACATTAGTTATTGTGTAATATTGTGTAATATTGCGCTATCAGAAGGAAAGCAACTATAGTGGAGCACTCAGTAGTACACAGTGTCAGAAGCAGTCACTGACAATGACAACACTTCTGTTCTGTACAACTGGTTGTTTCTTGTTAAGGAAGATACAATTCATTGACAATGATATTGAGATTGATATAGATAGTGTGATATGGTGGGTTTATTGATTCATTCAACGGAAAGTAGTTTGACATCAAATTTAAGCAATAAAAGAAAAGATTTATCAATTTTTGTTAAAGACTCAAATGACCAGATACTATTAGTAGCTCTATAAACTTTTAGCAAAGCTCTATATAGAAATTTAATTAGAAATAAAGAAACTATTTATATTTCACAGTCTGAAAAACTTTAATAATATTACTCAGAGAAGTAATACCCTTACTAATGGAAAGTTTCATCCGTGCATCACTGTTATTTTGACTTAGTCTTAATTTTTAATCTTTTATTATTACTTTTAATAATTTTTTTATTGTTTACAAACTAAGTATAAAAAGAATAAAAAGGTAACTAATAATACAAAGGGGCCAATCAGATAGCTCGAAGCTAAAAATACGACAGCCCCGGTCCAGAAACCAGTCAAAGCAAGGGTGGCAAGGCCACCCCACGGGCGCAGCAGAGCGCAGACTACCCCCGGTCACCGTCGTCCCACAGGCGAGCCGCCAGACGATCCCCGAAGACACGGTTAGGTAGGTCCCGCAGGTCTGAAGCCAGAACACTGAAATGGTTTGCAGCGACATGGAACATTGATCTTTTCCCTATTTCAGTTTAGGTTTTTAATAGTTTGATGGGAAAGTTTAAGGCTTTGCGCGTTATAATGTTATAGTCACTCACAATTAAATTGCGATTATCAGTCTGGTTTAGTATGTGATTTTTATAGAAGATGATGAGTCGGAATTTAAATAACATTTTAATAGGCATAATTTTAAGTTCGAGGAATTTATGTGAGACATGAGAGCCAGGCGGCTGTTTAAAATAATTCTTAATGCCTTCTTTTGACAGATAAGCAATTTATTTAGAAGATGGTCGCCAGCATGCCCCCAAAACTCAATGCCATAGATGAGATGAGGGTAAACAAATGAGTAGTATAAATTAATCATAGTTTTTAAATCTAGTATTTTTGTGAGGTGACGGAACATTAACAGTAAAAATGAAATTTTCTGCTCTACTTTTCTTATGTGCGATTAAAAACTACAATGCTGGTCAAGCACAATTCCTAAGAATTTGGTTTCTTTAACTATAGCTATTGTTGGCAAGATAAAAGTCTCCCGGTCAATCTTTTTTTGCGGATTCCTAAAGATAATTTGCATTGTCTTACTAAAATTTATAACTAATTTGTTTGCTAGGCACCATTGATCAATTTTCAAGAGCTCATCCTTTGTATATCAGGGTTTGGACTGAGTAAGTTAGTATCGTCTGCGAATAGTACGTATTTAAAGGCCGGCGAAACTTTTACTAAGTCATTTATAAAGATTAAAAATAAAAGTGGCCCCAAAACACTCCCCTGGGGTACTCCCATTTTGATAGTTTGCATGGCCGAAGTTTCATTCTGGATCTTGAAAGCTTCTATTGAGAAGCACTAGATTTAATTTCAGAAAAGATTATCGTTGATGATGATGCTTTTTCAAGACTAGTGATGAGGTGTTCTGGTGTGTTTTTCTATCATTACACGCAGGTTACGAGGGCTTTGAGAAAACAAAGATTTTGATTGATGCACTTCATTATATTCTCTGAGTTATATTATTTAAGGTTCTGATGTGTTAGAATGTTTCACAGCATTGTATGGCTCCAACGCTGACTTGCATGCTATTGGCTGTCACTGCTGCACCGTCATGTAAGGTGATTCGGTAACTACTGACATAGGCAGGTCGATCAGTTGTCAGAAGTCTGGTGATGGTGTCAACCGCAGAGGTACCAGCTACTAATCTGTTCCACTTGGGAGAAATGTAACAAAAGGTAGTTTGGTTGCCCAGATTAAGAGCGCGTCGTAAAGTTGTAAAATTGCAAAGCTGTAAACTTCTATCATTTTCAAATCACAGTGGTACTGTTTTTTAAAATGATCATTTCAAATTATCAGTTTTTTTCACCTTTTGATAGAAGTACGTCAGTGAGAGCTGTATATAAACATTGTAAAAGGTTTTAAAACTGTTAGATTATCAATTGCTACTTACTTATCCATGTAGTCCTCCATAACCCATAGCTACAAATATATTTATAACTAGGTACGAAACCTGTCAAATATATATAACCATGTACAAACTCTGTCACTGTCTACAACTGATATGAAGTGAACCAGTTGAAGCTCCATAAAAACCTTACTTTCACAAAATGGAGTTGGGGTCCATGTACCATCAGCCATACAGTACACACTAGCACTGGTGATTGTGTTATCATTAGAGCCGACAATTCTATATCCAGTAGCACATGTATACATTACACTATCTCCAGCCTACAATACAAAACTAGTCATGACTGTCTTCTGGAACTCAGTGGAACATTCTATAACAAGCTAAAGTGTACACCTTATAGATAATTGGTTTTACATACAGCGTAGGAATCTCCTGCTGGACCTCTGATGATGGGGGTAACATCTCCAAATGGTGGTGGACTTCTACATGTAATTGTCCCTATAGTGTCTGTATCCACATGTAAACAAAAGATGATTGCATATTGTGTGAATACATAATGTCAGTTACAACCACAATGGTGTATTAGTCATATTCATACATGCAACCACAATGGTTTATTAGTCATATACATACATGCAACCACAATGGGATATTAGTCATATTCATACATGCAACCACAATGGTGTATTAGTCATATACATACATGCAACCACAATGGTGTATTAGTCATATACATGCAACCACAATGGTGTATTAGTCATATTCATACATGCAACCACAATGGTGTATTAGTCATATACATACATGCAACCACAATGGTTTATTAGTCATAATGTCAGATACAACCACAATGGTTTATTAGTCATATACATACATGTAACCACAGTGGTGTATTAGTCATAAACATACATGAAACCACAATGGTGTATTAGTCATATACATACATGCAACCACAATGGTGTATTAGCCATAAACGTACACGCAACTACAATGGTTTATTAGTCATATACGTACATACAACCACAATGGTGTTTTAGTCATATACATACATACAAGTACAATAGTATGTTAGACAAATACATGCATACAATTACATACAATGTTAGGATAGTCACAATGTAAGGAAGTTTAGTAAACCTGTCTATCTTTATGCAGCTTTATATAAATATGTACTAGCAGTATGGCTGTTTTATCCAAAGATCATTATGCCCTTACATATATATATATATATATATATATATATATATATATATATATATATATATATATATATATATATATATATATATATATATATATATATATATATATATATATATATATATATATATATATATATATATATATATATATATATATATATATATATATATATATATATATATATATATATATATATATATATACATCAAAATCCCAATGGCCGATGAAGCAAAACATATAATAATTGCCAAAGTTTTTTGTTCATTGGGATCTCAAAAAATATTTATTGATGGCAGAAAACAGTTACAATAGGACTGGTAGAAAAAGGTAAAATCTAAAATCCTCGCTGGTTGGAGAGCAAGTGGGAAATTTAAACCTGGTTGAAGTTGAAAACAGGAAGTAACGCTTACTCGAGTTGTGTAAACTCTGAAGCAAATGGCTACACAACTTTAGTAACTAGTATTTTGCCAATTGTGTTTAGTGGAGGAAAATGGTAGGTTAGTTACATATATACATCTACCATGTATGATGGCTATTAGCTAATTTCTAAAATATTATGCTAGTCACATGCATACTTTTAGTGTGGTATGTTAGTCATTGTACGTATTTAAAGTGGTATGTTGGTCATCTACGTGTATCTAAAACAGAATGCTAGTCACACGCATACTTCTGATGTGTTGTGTTAGTCATATCTATGCGTTTAAAGTGGTATATTATTGGTCACATATTGGTCAGTGGTGGGCGCTGTTGGGTGGTGGTGGGTGTGGTGAGCGCTGTTGGGTGGTGTTGGGCAGTGGTGGGCAGTGGTGGGCGGTGGTGAGCGGTGGTGAGCGGTAGTGAGTGGTGGTTATTAGTAGTAGTAGTAGAAGTAGTGGTAGTAGTAGTAGCAGCAGTAGCAGCAGCAGCAGTAGTAGTAGTAGTAGTAGTTGTATTGTGCTGATGTGATACAAATAGCGACCTTGCCTCAAGTGAAGCGTAATGACATTCGCAATGATGCTACGCACTGTATTATGTTGCTGAAACTTGATTGGCCAGAAAGATGGGTCGATCCGGTAGTGTGTACTTTTGAATTTACAAAAGAGAGGTTGGGCAGTGAGCTAGTATAGTTTGTGTTGTTGAGTTTTGCTTAGTTATGTGAAGTGGTGGAAGGGTTTCTGACAATCAAATGAACTGATATTAACCACAAACAATTTACTGCAAATTATTTTCAAGCTATTTCGGCATACACTATGGCTAGTATGAAGTACTCAGACATCATAGGATCTTATGTGAGTAGTAATATATGAGCAGATCTCCCTACCAAGTGTTTTTTTGTGGATTTGATCTTGGAGTTGAGACAATGGGTTACGGCGTTGGATGAATTCGCCGAGTTTATATTGTATTTTACTTGAGGGGTACTTGAGTGGCATTTGAATGGCATTTAAGTGGCATTTGAGTTTTGATTATTTTTTTACTTAATTTGAACTTTTAAATTTTGAATGTATGGCATTCAAGTTTTGATAATCTTGTACATAATTATATACATAACTTTAACTCATAGAGCATCTAGATTTTGAATGTATGGCATTTAAGTTTTGATATTTTTTTGTAATTCGACTCATTATATCTACATTGAATAAATACAGTAATTAAAAATGAAACAATATGTGAATATATACATTTATTGTGCAATAAGTAGGGAAAATTTCATATAATATAGCTAGAGTCAGTAAATATTAAATAATACCAAACACTACAACTTGTAATGACAATCAATGCATAAGCTTTTACTAAAAACTATCTTGAAAACCTTCAAAACATGATCCCAAATGGAAAAAAAATGGATAAAGTTAGATATTTATCTATTTGTTTACATCTACAAAAAAAGAGGTATTTGGTGAAATATTTTTTCGATTTATTCAATTTCCATTAATTTTTTACAAAAACAAATCATCCTCTAAATGGTTAAATTTCATCTAATTGTACAAATTTACAAAAAAAACAGGGTCTTTGGTAAAATATTCTTTCATTTCATTAAATGTTCATTATTTTTTTGCAAAAAATAAATCACCCTTTAAATGGTTAAATTTTATCTGTTTGCATATCTTTACAAAAAAAACAGGGTATTTGGTAAAATATTTCCTTTACTCTATTCAATTTTCATTAATTTTTTCAATAATTGCTTAAATATACATTATTCACTATTTTCTTATTCTAATTGTACAAATTTACAAAAAAAACAAGGTATTTGGTAAAATATTCTTTCATTTCATTAAATCTTCATTATTTTTTTTGCAAAAAAAGAAATCATCCTTTAAATGGTTAAATTTTATCTGTTTGTATATCTTTACAAAAAAAACAGACTATTTGGTAAAATATTTCCTTTATTCTATTCAATTTTCATTAATTCTTTCAATAATTGTTTAAATATAAATCATTCATTATTTTCTTATTATTAGGTGAGCAACCTATCATACAAAATTAGTTTTTTGAGTGAGGGTTCTATCCTGCATTTTCCTTTTGAATTTTTTTCAAAAATTTACCATTTTTTTCAAAAACAATCATTTATATATACAATTTCCATTATTTTTTAAACAGAACAATTCCTATCTCTGAGAGGTTGGAGATATTGGGGTAGAAAACTTAGACATGATGATGAGAAGGCTATGGATTTTCCCGTTTAAGAACAAACCATTTTCGATGGCAATTTCAATTCGGAAAACTAAAACAATGCAATTTGTTTTTCAAAATGCAATCATCAGAAAGCTTTTGTCATGATGAGGAGGAGGCTATGGATTTACCCATTCAAGAACAAACCATTTTCGATGGCGACTTCAATTCTAAAAACGAATTAGAACTGAAGTATGTGGTATTACGTAATCATTTTTTTTAAAGAAGAACAATCCATTTTTGATAGCAACTTTAATTCTAAAAACTAAATCAATGTAACTTTTTTTATTCTTTGTCTCCCATGAAATTGTTCAAAACGAATTAGAACTGAAGTATGTGGTATTACATGATAATTTTTTTAAAAACACATCAAAATCGACAAATTACTCCTCTAGATAGTTCAAGTTTACAATATTTGAGAATTAATCACAATAGAAACATTAAGCCTACTTGATAAAAAAGAATTTGACTGTTAAATTTAACTAATTGATTCAATGTTATTATTTGGATCTTTTTGAAAATAAACATTTCAATGAAAACATCATATTTAGTCTTTGACACACTTGAAACCATTTTCCAGTAAATTTTACCAACAATATTTCAGAAATTTTTACTAGATATTTACAAAAAAAAATGAGGTATTTTGGTAAAATATTCTTTTATTACATTCCTTTTTAATTTTTTATGTTTTAAAACAGGGTTTTATTACAAAGTTTTTTTGTTTTTTCAACTTTTTAAAAAAATAATCATTATAATATATAGTTTTCGATATTTTTTTAAAAAACTAAATATATATAGCGATTTTCACTTTATATTCTTTTATTCCATTCAATTTTCAATAATTTTTTGAGTGAGGATTTTATCCTACACCTTCCTTTTAAATTTTTTTATTTTTTTAAAAAATAATCATTGAAATATATAGTTTTCGATATTATTTTAAAAACAATGTATATATATATAGAGTTTTTCATGGTATTTGGGAAAATATTTTTTTATTTCATTCAATTTTCAATAATTTTTTGAGTGAGAATTTTATCCTACACAATCCTTTTAAATTTTTTATGTTTCAAAACAGAGCTTTATTACATTTTTTTGAACTTTTTAAAAAATAATCATTGAAATATATAGTTTTCGATATTTTTTGATTTTTTTGTACTTTTTAACTTTTTTAAAAACTGTCAAAAAATCACCAAATTACCTCTCTAGATGAATAAAATTTACTTTTTTAAAAAATAATCATTGAAATATATAGTTTTCGATATTTTTTGATTTTTTTTGTACTTTTTAACTTTTTTAAAAACTGTCAAAAAATCACCAAATTACCTCTCTAGATGAATAAAATTTACAAGTAAATAATAGAAAATACCATATCTAGTTTTTACATTCATAAAACTGTTTTATAGTAAATTTTTCTGTAATACAAACTACTATAGCTTACGATATCAATGGTTACAAAGCGCTTTTCTTGAACAATATCTTTCTCGATATTCTTCTGGTATATTATTAGACCCAGGGAGGAACTCTTGTATTCCGTATTCTCTGTGATCCAATAATTGACTAAAATACAAAAGTTATTCATTATATAAATAAATTTTACCGAATTTAAATTTTACTCTTAGCTACATTAGATAGTTTACATTATATATAACAGGAAAATAACTCACTGAGTTACACCATTCAGCTCAATATTTCTTAGGGAAAGTTCTTTACTCTGTTTTCTTTTTACGATATAATGGACTAAAATAAAAAATGATGTATTAGTATAGTATGATTAAAATTAATGTAAAATAAACATAAACTTTCGTTATTTTTTCAACTTCTATGTAAAAGAAATACACTGATTACACACGAAAAAGTCCTTTTTTTCATTTGGATTCGGAATGTATAAATATAAATATATATATATATAATTTTAAAAATGTTTTACAACAAACACTCTGAATAAGACATTTATGTGATAAAACGTGTTATTTACGTGAAAAATTAGGCATTTTTGTAAAATAATTATAACCTTTTGTGATTTTTTTTCAACTTCTAGCTAAAAAAATACACTGATTACACAAAAAACCCTTTTTTTAATCCAAAATAGATATAATTTAAAAATGTTTTACAAAAAATGTATATGAATTGATCATTTATGTGAAAAACTAAACATTTTTGTAAAATAATTATAACCTTTTGTTATTTTTTAAACTTTTATGTAAAAAAATACACTGATTGCACAAAAAAGTCCTTTTTTTAATCCGAAATAGATATAATTTTAAAAATGTTTTACAAAAAATGTTTATGAATTGATCATTTATGTGAAAAACTAAACATTTTTGCAAAATAATTATAACCTTTTGTTATTTTTTAAACTTTTATGTAAAAAAAATACACTGATTGCACAAAAAAATCCTTTTTTTAATCCGAAATGGATATAATTTAAAAATGTTTTACAAAAAATGTTTATGAATTGATCATTTATGTGAAAAACTAAACATTTTTGCAAAATAATTATAACCTTTTGTTATTTTTTAAACTTTTATGTAAAAAAATACACTGATTACACAAAAAAGTCCTTTTTTTTAATCAGAAATATATATAATTTAAAAATGTTTAACAAAAAAAAGGTTATGAGTTGATCATTTATGTTAAAAATTGAACATTTTTGTAAAATAATTATCACCTTTTGTTATTTTTCCAACTTTTATGTAAAAAATACACTGATGACACAACAAAATCCTTTTTTAATTCGAAATATATATATATATATAACTTAAAAATGTTCACAAATTTATCATTTTAAGGGGTTTTTCATTGTAAGAATACACAAAATTTTCACAAATCAACTTTTTTAAAATTATGGTTAAAATTAATAAAACTTACCTATAGTGATATGAATCCCTTGAGTTATAGATTAGCTTCTCGAGAGTTTGTTCTCCACAGTTTTCTTTTTCAGCATCATCGAAGTGGTTGAGAAAATCCTCAGATTTTGGATTATCAGCCAGTTCCGAGGCTTGGACGAAGGCTTGATGAGCTGCGAGTACACTGATATTGTAGAAAATTGAATTGTCTGCGTTTCGACTCAGACCCTTGAACAAAATCACTCCAAATCTCTCCGATGTCACAGCAGAAGCTATTTGATGAGGAATGCGCATATCTCCGATCAGTAATTCTTCATCTACAACACTTCTGTATTGAACTAGAAGAGTCTCTTCATTTCCATTCCAACACCTGTCAGACTTTGTTATAACTTCAGGGTTTTGGAAACATATGACACTATCTGTTGGGAAATCCTGAAGATTAGCTACCTCGAAATAAGCATTGATTTGTCGCATACTTTTTTCTGGTAATACATCAAACACATTCTTACACCTCAAAGTAGTTCCTGTTTCTGTAGCAGCACGAAAAATTGCTTTTCCAGTCTTTTCAACACCCATGTAGATCAAAACCAGTGGTCTTATTTGCGAAGCTTCATTGACAAGTAATCCCGCCGCTAATGGAATAGTGCTCTTCACTCTAACTACCTTTCCATCCTTTTTATAGTTGTATATGATGGTGCAGTTCGTTTCATCATGGAGCTCAACGGTTAACACCTGCATAACTGTAGGTATTGGTAAATCTTCAATTTTGACTATGTTTTCAATGTTTCTTCTGGAAGCTGGAGATAGAGTACTTAACAGAGAGGCGCTTTTGATGATGAGAGTTGCCAGAGTATTCAGACTGGCGCTTTGAAAGGGGATCATAGTGCGTTGAAGAAGTACATTGTCATCAATCACCTTATCTTGTGAAGGTTTTGGTTCTTTATTCTTCAGTTGTTTTGTATTGACTTGTGTCGACATTCTAAAAGATAAAGTAAAAATCCATGTTATGATTTCTTTTCCAAACCAATTTGAAGATATATATACATATATATATATATATATATTTACTCAATATCATACCGCTGTTAGTATCTAAATCGATAAAAATTAAATTTATACTCAATCAAGTTGACTTACCTCCAAACAGAAAAGTCCTTCTAGCAGTTGTAGTAGATGATGTTGTAGTAGATCTTGCTCCTTCAGTTGCTAATGTCGAAGTGACTGCTTTCTGTGTAAAAACAGCGCTTCTTATATAGCTGAAATCATGCCATTTATCATAAGGTTAAATTAATGAAACATTGTTTCTACGGAAGAACACCAATGCTTTCGCGGGAATAAATATTTTATTTTCACGCGAATACAAACCAATGTTTTCGCGGGAATAGATAATTTATTTTCACGCGAATGGAAAGCGTTGCTTTCGCGGGAATAAAAATTTTATTTTCACGCGAATACAAAGCAATGCTTTCGCGGGAATCAATATTTTATTTTCACACAAATGGAAACCGATGCTTTCGCGGGAATAAATATTTTATTTTCACGCGAATACAAACCAACGCTTTCGCGGGAATAAATAATTTATTTTCACACGAATGGAAACCGTTGCTTTCGCGGGAATAAAAAATTTATTTTCACGCGAATACAAACCAATGCTTTCGCGGGAATTAATATTTTATTTTCACGCGAATGGAAACCGTTGCTTTCGCGGGAATAAATATTTTATTTTCACGCGAATACAAACCAATGTTTTCGCGGGAATAGATAATTTATTTTCACGCGAATGGAAAGCGTTGCTTTCGCGGGAATAAAAATTTTATTTTCACGCGAATACAAAGCAATGCTTTCGCGGGAATCAATATTTTATTTTCACACAAATGGAAACCGATGCTTTCGCGGGAATAAATATTTTATTTTCACGCGAATACAAACCAACGCTTTCGCGGGAATAAATAATTTATTTTCACACGAATGGAAACCGTTGCTTTCGCGGGAATAAAAAATTTATTTTCACGCGAATACAAACCAATGCTTTCGCGGGAATTAATATTTTATTTTCACGCGAATGGAAACCGTTGCTTTCGCGGGAATAAATATTTTATTTTCACGCGAATACAAACCAATGTTTTCGCGGGAATAGATAATTTATTTTCACGCGAATGGAAAGCGTTGTTTTCGCGGGAATAAAAATTTTATTTTCACGCGAATACAAAGCAATGCTTTCGCGGGAATCAATATTTTATTTTCACACGAATGGAAACCGATGCTTTCGCGGGAATAAATATTTTATTTTCACGCGAATACAAACCAATGTTTTCGCGGGAATAAATAATTTATTTTCACACAGATGGAAACCCTTGCTTTCGCGGGAATAGAAATTTTATTTTCCCGCAAATACAAACCAAAGCTTTCGCGGGAATCAAAACTTTATTTTCACGCGAATGGAAACCGTTGCTTTCGCGGGAATCAATACTTTATTTTCACGCGAATGGAAACCGTTGCTTTCGCGGGAATAAATATTTTATTTTCACGCGAATACAAACCAATGTCTTCGCGGGAATAAATAATTTATTTTCACACGGATAGAAACTGTTGTTTTCGCGGGAATAGAAATTTTATTTTCCCGCGAATACAAACCAAAGCTTTCGCGGGAATCAATACTTCATTTTGACGCGAATGGAAACCGTTGCTTTCGCGGGAATAAATATTTTATTTTCCCGCGAATACAAACCAAAGCTTTCGCGGGAATCAATACTTCATTTTCACGCGAATGGAAACCGTTGCTTTCACGGGAATAAATATTTTATTTTCACGCGAATACAAACCAATGTTTTCGCGGGAATAAATAGTTTATTTTTACGCGAATGGAAACCGTTGCTTTCGCGGGAATAAATATTTTATTTTCACGCGAATGGAAACCGTTGCTTTCGCGGGAATAAATAATTTATTTTCACGCGAATAGAAACCAATGCTTTCGCGGGAATAAAGAATTTATTTTCACGCGAATAGAAACCAATGCTTTCGCGGGAATAAATAAGCTATTTTCACGCGAATGGAAACCGTTGCTTTCGCGGGAATAAACAATTTATTTTCACGCGAATACAAACCAATGCTTTCGCGGGAATGAAAGATTTATTTTCATACATTCACCTATATAAGAGACAACGGTTTCAGACAGAAAGCATCCAGTTCAACAACAGTGAGCAAAGGAGCAACATCTATCTACTACATCTTCCATTGCAACTACTAAGAGTTCTCTCTTCATAAAGGTAAAACTTAAATTCAAATATTTCCGCTAGCTAACACAACTATCTGAAGGCTTTATGACATATCTATCTTTAAATTGGTTATAAAGAATTGAACCAATTTTTTCTGTTTTTTTCAGAATGAATACTCAAGTCGTAGAAAGTCAACCATTGTATCTAAAGTCGGAATCTCAGCCTGATGAAAAGGTAAGAATTAATAAAAAATACTATTTAACACCTGTTGAACACCTTTAATTATTTTAGTTATCTAATTATCGCTTGTATTTTAGAACAATGCAACAACAAATCCAATCTACTTAAAGGACTTCCTTCCAGAAATGTATCATAACTATGTGATAAATAATGATGTTGTTGAAGAAAAAGCTGTAGAACGTTTGACATTTCAAGTTATAATATTCTGTATAACTCAACACATAATGAGTATGGGGATGTGTTGTAAGAAACGTGATATATCTACAGAACGTTTTGATGACATTATATAAAACGGTTTCGAAATCGTTTTGTCAATGGTGGAAGTGGTTAATATTAATAATTTTTTAAAAGAAATTGAAAGAAGTGCTTGGAATCAAATAGTTTTCAAAAAATTATACAGCATGACATGGAACAAAAAAACTTTTTATAAATTCAGAAAGCATATTTATAATTATGTCCAAATAGATAAAGCTCTATCCTCTTCTGTAGGTATTTTAGAATTAATGTTGGAAGCGTTTCATACATATTTATGAAAAATTTTTAGTTGTTTTTTATTATTTTACAATATTTTGTTCAAACTATTATATTTTATTTCTTACCAATTTAGATGTTAAAAGCGGTATGATATTAAGTAAATACATATATATATATATATTTGAATGCATCCTTTGTTGTCTGTCTCCACATCCCAATAGTTTAATAAGCACATTCTCAATCTACCATAACTATATGATCTTAACTGCTTTTGGCATAAATACATATATATATATATATAAGACACTCTAAGTAATAAATACACTCTTAGCCACTCATGCAAATATTACCCTTTTATTTTTAGAATGTTATGGATGCTCTTTCTGAAGAGCTCCTTAGCACAGATCCATATCCAACAGAAAATAAAATGAAAAACGGCAAAACAACTCCTAAGAGAAGGAAAACTGCTCCAAAAAAGCGAATAGTAAGGAAACGAAAACAAACAGTGAGAAAACAAACTACTTCCGTTGATAAGCAAACAATGGAGAGTGCAGCTATAACTCATTTAACAGTTGAATGTCTCAACGAAAGGAGAGCTAGGAAATTAGAAAAGTCTAAAGGTTCTCAAGTGATTGACTCACCAAAAGTTCCGATTTGCAAAACATTTGAAGATCTTCCTATCCCAAGCATTATGCGAGTGACTGGTGTGATACATCCATCAAGTAAGGAGAAGTGTAGATATTCTCAAGTACACTACCATGATCCTTCAGATATAAATGAACTCGAACCCAAAATACTCCTCTGTCCAGTTGAAATAGCTAAAAACTTCAACTGTGATAATTACCCCCCTCCGTTTAACGTTGTATATTTGGGTAGAAAGGGAAAACCAAAAAATAAAAACGTTCTTTGGTATGATGTCAGACGTGTTAGCAGACATCCTCTAAGCAAAAAGAAAACTGAAGAGGAATCACT
The DNA here is from genome assembly GCA_945261195.1 of Cryptosula pallasiana. Classification (NCBI taxonomy): domain Eukaryota; kingdom Metazoa; phylum Bryozoa; class Gymnolaemata; order Cheilostomatida; family Cryptosulidae; genus Cryptosula; species Cryptosula pallasiana. The sequence goes on from OX183134.1 coordinate 42,322,896, forward strand.
ATATTTTAGTACATTGACTAAATGTCAGCTCAAACGCTTCTTGAACATCAACACCCTCAATAGTTTTCAACCCGGTGCTATTTTTCCTTACCAAGATGTTGTTGATAGATTCGTTCCTCATCGATTTAAAGGAGGTCAGTCGAATGTAATTTGTATCCGTTATAGCATTGAACAATGTGGAGAAACGCTGTTGAAGACGCTCGCCATACCAGACAAATATGCTTCAGAAGCTAACAAATATACTCCAGGTGTGATGATCTACAGAGGAAAAACAACCCACGGAAAATTTAAGACAGAATACGATCTTTCATTTTGCTCTCCATACCGTCTCGGTCAAATGTATTGGAAACAATATTGTGATCAAGCAAAGCACAACAAAACAATATTAGAAATTGATGATGATGATGAACTTGAAGATTTTCTATGTGGAGACTTTGATGATTTTGAGACAGGATATGTTGCTGAAAAAAAATGATGAGTGTTTTAGCGATGGATAGTCTCTAATTCAAAAAACAAGTTGGACAATGTGACTTGGTGAGCTATTTCCCTTTTCTATATAATGTAAACTATCCAATGTAACTAAAGCTATAATTCAATTTCATGTAATTATTTTAAATTTTTTCCCTACTTATTACACAATAAATGTATATATTCACATATTGTTTCATTTTTAATCACTGTATTTATTCAATGTAGATATATCTCCTCTCTCCTCTCTCCTCTTTTTATCTCTCCTCTCTCTCAACATACTCTCTCCTCTACCAAATACTCCTCTCTCCTCTCTTGCAGTTATTTCCCAAATACTGTAGATTTTAACCATCTAGAGGTCTAATTTGGTAATTTTCCAACATATTTTATAGCATTTAATATACTTATTATGTAATAAATGTATATTATTCAATGTAAATGTAAATATATCCATAAATATGTACATAATTATTCATATATACATAAATGTAAAAAAACTAAAAAAAATCTCTCCTCTCTCTCCTCTCTCTTCTCTCCTCTCTCATCTCTCCTCTCCCCTCTCTCCAGAAGATTTTCCCTACTTATTATGTAATCAGGTATATAAACATATAATTTTCATTTTTGATCAATATATTTGTTCAATGTAGATATATCTCCTCTCTCTATGTAGATATAAATATAGCCATAAATATGTACATAACTAACCATATATACATGAATGTATAGAAAACTAAAAAACTCTCTCCTCTCTCTCTCCTCTCTCATCTCCCATCTCTCCTCTCTCCTCTCTCCTCTCCCCTCTCTCTCAAGATACCATATGAGTTCGAGTTATGTAAAAAAGTTATCAAAACTTGAATGCCATACATTCAAAATCTATATGCCATATAAGTTCAAATTAAGTAAAAAACTAATCAAAACTCAAATGCCACTCAAATGCCACTCAAGTACCCCTCAAGTAAAATACAATATAAACTCGGCGAATTCATCCAACGCCGTAACCCATTGTCTCAACTCCAAGGTCAGATCCACAAAACAACACTTGGTAGGGAGATCTGCTCATATATTACTACTTATGTGGATTACAGTACGAGTGGGGAGTTCTCATTATGGGTGGAGAAACTCGAATTGTTGGCACAGGTTCAGTCTATCAAGGACAAGTTGAAGTTTCTACCGCTTTTTCTTTCAGGACCGGCTTTTGCTGTCTATCAATAGCTTACAGCTGCGGTGAAAACTGAATATGATAAACTAAAAAAGGAACATAAAACTGCGTTTAGCACAAATGCCTTCTCGTCGTATGACCAGCTGCGGAATAGATTGCTATTGGAGGGTGAGTCAGTAGATGTTTATCTTGCTGATCTACGAAGGCTAGTCAACCTGATGGTGCAAACTGATGCTGAGCCGTTACTGAGATGTGCATTTGTAGTAGGGCTGCCTTCAGATGTTGCGTTGCAGCTGAAGTCAACCATTAATGTGGATAGTATGGAATAAGCGGAACTAGTTAGCAAAGCAAGGGCAATGATGGCGTCTAAGAGTGATGGTAGCAGCTTTGGGTGTGCAGGGATTAGACAAGATAGTAGTACTGGATTTAGACAGGAAAAGAGAATAGATCACAGGACATGGATAGTAGAGGGAATAGACAGGATGCTAGGGCTGGGCAGTGCTACAATTGAGGTAACACAAACTTACCTGCTGTCTTTATCCCACCAAATAAGCACGCTACCAGAAAAAAATCTGCAAACACAAAGTACTTGAACCAGATTCTGGTCCACTATCACTAAAACAAGAATGGCACTGGGCCAGATTAGCGATAGAGCAAAGAGATAAATGTATTTTCACATGAAAAAGGTTTCCGCGACTGTTAATCATACCTGAACCCCTAAAACTGAAAGCGGAGACCTTAGCAATTGAGATACAATGACATGTTGTTGATGCACAATCTAATTTAGTACATACAGACAAATGTTCTGCAATAGCGTTACTTTTTGCAAAACTCAGCTTTTTGAATTGCCTAGATGCTTTTTTTTGTACTTGGGCCACGCAAACTTCACAACAGCCAATACAACACGCACTCCTGTTATTATATATACTCATGCTGACTTGGCTCCTCTCTTCTGACAATAGTTACTTTTAAACGAAAAAATAATTCCCTACCTGGGAATCGAACCTGAACTCTGTCAACAGCAGGTCACAGTGTTAACCATTTAGCTATCTAGCGATTTTGAACAAATTTTATGACCAACTTGGGATAAAAAGAAGGTGGCAAGGTCTACATACAAAAAACTATTTTGGGGTTTGGACATCGCTAAATACCCAGCAAAAAGTTTCAATTTTTTTTCAGAAGTGTTCAATTTGTTACCTGTATACTATTTGTGCTAAAGTTTTGCAGGAGAAAAATTTTTCTGCGGTGAAAACAGTAAACAAAGAACATTCTTGTCACAGATTGAAAATTGTGTGGGCTTTGACTCTTTCACTAAAGACGGTTAAAATGCGATTGCAACCATGCAAGATTTATGCAAATCAGAGTAACAATCCCCGAGTTATAGTTATCTTTTGGTTTTGAAGACCTCTTTTGAAAATTGAATAGCTGTGTTGGCTGTATTGCAAAAAACTTGGCGTCTCCAATTTTCGAAAGTTCAGGCATCGGGCTGTGTGACCTGATAATTTACTTTTTTGCTGACTTGTTCCATTATGGTCTCGGAAAACGTTGAAAAGTGCTGTTTCTGTTGAGATTTTCAAATTTGAAAATGGAAAAACTTGAAACAGTTTTGTGCAATCGCTTTGAAGTTCGAAATGGTACATCAATGCACTATGGCACATGTTTGTTGCAAATTTCAGCTACTTCGGCTTGTTTGTTCTTCAACGGGAAGCTGTTTTATGTTAAAAACTGTGATTTTCACAGAACTCCGAGATGGCCGCTTCCGATCAATTTTTTAACGACGTGTCATGATGTCGAATAAGGAGGGGAGCGAAATGCATGATTTTTCAAAATTTGGTATTTTTTCGTCAATTGGGTCTACGTTTGCTCAGCAACTTTGATGCCTTTAAATACAATTTTTTTACCTGTTTTCGCACCTGCATTGTGATGTTCTGGAAAGTTTTGTCATTTTGTAAACCAATTTATCTTTTATCTAGATGCGTATCAATTTCGTCGCAAAAAACTATGTAGCTCTATCTATTACGGTTCTTGAGAAAAGGTGGCAAGAGCTCGGTCAAGTTCGCCGCGAAAGAAGAAAAAAAAGATAAATAAAACTAAGCAGAACCATAGTATTTTAGATTCTCTAAAATACTAATAAACTAAAAGCTAACATTTTGGTTTTAATTCGAAAAAATGCACACTCACTTTTAGACTTTCTAGTTAACCCTTCGTTGTTCTTTTACAGCTCAGTTCAAATTATCAATTATTCTAAATAATTAATTATTTCTGATAGTTACTGCAGAATTGTTCTCGAATTAATTTTTAAGAATGAGACAATCTGGTCAATAACCTAATCTAGGCCATGGATGTGAGTTATAAACTAAAAAGGCACATACGGATAAATAAACTGATGGAGATTACAAACACTTGTTTTTTTAGTTAGAGAAAATGCTCGTTCACCAATCTTGGTACATTTCCCTAGCATTTGAGTCCTTTCTCTTAGACAATAGGCGTGTTCGGTGTCTCAACGCGTTGGTTTGAGAAAGTTTGATCAACGCGCTTATCCTTCGAACGATAACTTATAACAGTAGGTGAGTGTGTACAATTTACAAAATTTTGCGAGAGTTGTCCTCTTTTTTTGTGTCTTCAGTGATAAATATAGCCCCGCAATCATAAGTTTGTTAGCCTAAATTCTTGGGTTTAAAAGTAGCTGTTCATTGCGAGACTTTTGTTGCCCTGACAACAACTGCATCATCAGCTATTTATACAAAGTGTTATTAAAAATCAGCAAACCACCAAGTACAAATTGTATTGTTATTGATCGTGATAAGAATAATAATGACAATGATGAATAATAATGACAGCAACGAGCAAAAACATGTATTATTGTGCAGGATTTCACTGTGTGAGTTGGTAGCTCGGCCTACCTGCACAACTTCCCGAACTGAGTTGGCAACTGTGTCTATCGCTGAGCAATACAGCCCTCCCACAGGTCGACTAGTATCCTTGGGAATGGTGTGTAACCATTCCTATTTTACTAGTCTAGCTGCCGGCTGCGTTAGCTTGTTTCAATGTGCAAGGCAGAGGTCGAACTTTGAAGGCGAACTAGGCAAGCTAGGTTCGGCCAGCAGAGGTTCGAACTGTTCTGCTGAGTGCAAGTCAGTGACCGAACTTTGAAGGCGAACTAGTCAGAGCTAGGTTCGGCCAGCAGAGGTTCAGGCTGATCTGCTTATATATTACTACTCGAGTAATAGAGCATTCGGTGTACGAGCATGTACTAGCGCTGTGAAGTTATTATTGCTAAAGAACAAAGAAACTTCTGAGAGTGGGGCAAGCTGACTCTGATTTATTGTTGCCTTAACACGGCTATTTATAAAAGGAGTTACATAACCAGTAAATATGTAAACAAACAAGGACAAAAGAAAGTTGTAAGACACGCCTGTTAAGAAAGGCTTAGACAAATGAAAATTGAGTGCACAGAAAATAGGCTGGCTTCACAGCTACGGCTGGGTGCATCCACATGTGTTACATATAAGATTGCATGCAAGGGGAATGAGTAAAATAAATGAATAGTGTGCATAGAGTGAATAGTCATTGAGTGTATGCATAGAGTGTCATACTGGTTAAATATGGCCGCCGTCCGTCTCACACTCCGCCCCATTGGCGATGGTGGCCAATAAAACAAGGTCGGCGGTGTTGGTGTGTTACCTTAGGGGTGTTCTCTTCTCATCTTCTCTTTTATAGCCTCCGCTCGTCTTAATAGCTTGAGGGCGTCGTACGTCCTGCGGTGGAACTCCCTCCGGTATTCCTCTAGCTGTCTAGCTCGATCTCTCTGTTTCCTGCTCTCTCGTATCTTCATCGATCTCCCTTGGCTAGTCCTCCTCCCTTCGATTCTCCTTCTTGTGGGGGTAGCTTGTCTTCGTCTAGGTGGTGTTAGACGTCTCTATAGTTTTATCTCTACTTGGGGGGTCGGCATGTTGGCGGATGGTGTCTATACATCAGTCCTTCTGGCCACACAGGCAGAAAAAGAAGGTGTGGTGTTGCCGAACGTGGGCCGCTACCTTCTTCCTGTCCTCCTCATATCCGCATTCTTTGCATCGCCATTTTCCTTCATCTCTCTCTTCTATTGCTGCTTTAATCTTCCAGTGTGTTGCCCCGCTGACCCAGATTTCTCTCGACTTGGCGGTTATTGGCTCGGTCGGTTCGTCTGCGATGCGACTTGGTTTAGTCTAATGGTGCCCTCGAGTGCCTGTGTCAGCGTCTGCATTGAACTCTCTGGTAGCTCATCCTCCGTGGTGGACACAATGTCGAACTGGTTGTACTGTTCGGCTAGCATTGCCATCCTTTCGAATAATAATTCCAGCTGTTCGTTGTTTGTTGCGTGTTGCTCTTCGTGCGGCTGGTTGAGTAATGAATGATGGCGGGTCCTGTCCTCAACTTTATTGGCTCTGCTTCCCACGTGTTCTCTCAGTATTGCCTCCCACGTGACGAGTTCTGGGTGACGTAACTCCGCGGTTACTTTGGAGTTTTCATCGACGGTTTCCTTGGGGGTTGTTTCCTCCTGCGTCGTTTCTGCTGTTGGCACTCCGTGACGTGGTATGGCGGGGTTGCTGGGTGAAGCGTCAGTAGGGTTTATCTCCCCATGTGTTTTGTTGATTTTCTCGTCTGCACTCTTTTGTTGTTTTGGATCGTGACTCCTCCATTTTTTCTTTCTCTCTACCAGTACCCAACCGTTTTCCTCGCAATTTTTTGCAGTCTTGATGGTTGGGTTGGTGTCTCCTGGTGCCTCGCCTCTCTTTCCTCCCTGGGTTTGGCCAGTTGGTGTTTTCGGGCTGGGATGACTTCCTGCTTGATAACACTGGTAGTCATCGAATCTCTTCGGTCGATTCCTTTCCCTTGTAGGCCGGTTTAATGGGGAGGCTGTGGTTCCTGTGGGGTTGAGTGGTGGCCACTCGTTGACATCCAGGCCAGGGGTCACTGTTGACCTTCTAGTGACCTCGGGGGGAGGCGTCTCGTTCCTTCTCTCTTCCGCTGGCTGTTGCTCCTCTTCTACTGGCAACGTTTCTTCCTCTATGGTGTCGGTGCTCTCTGGCACCCTTCTCTCTTCGGTGACTACCGCTGGGGGTTCCTCTTCATTGTTGGGTGGTGGTGTCGGCGCACGTTCTTCATACATGGGTAGAGGTGTTGGCGCACGCTCTTCACGGGCGGGTGGCCGCTCTATCCAGTGTAGTGGCATTGGCAATGGAGTGACTGCTTCTTCTGGTCCTGCTAGGGAGTGCTTCTTTTTGGGTGGTCGACCTCTCCTGGCTCCTTTCATGTTTGGCATCAGAGCTGGCTCCCGACACGTGGGTGCCCGCCCTACCGGCTCCTCACAGGTACGGTAGGACCGTAGCCGTTGGCCGTTCTGGATTGACCATTGTCCATTCCTCTCCAGCTTATACGTATGATTCGGAAATACCTCGGCGACTTGGTATGGTCCGACGAATCGTGGCTGGAGCTTGGGGTTGCTTCCCTTGACTCTGCGCTTGTTTTCCAGCACCACTAATTCTCCTTTCTGGAACACGGGGGGCTCCTCGCTCTCCTGGCTCCTTATTTCTTGCTGGCGCTCTCTGAGGTAGTTGTGCGCCTTCTGTAAGTTCTCTTGTATTTCGGCCGTGTACTCGGTGATGTTCTGGGGGGCCAGCGAGGGGGGTGTCCCTGTCAGCTGGTCGGGAAGGCGTACTTCTCGTCCCATCATCATCATATTGGCTGTCTCTCCTGTGGCAGAGTGGGGGGTGCCTCGGCATACTCGCATGATCTGGGGGAGCAGGCTGTCCCACTCGTCCTGTCCCTTCGTTAGAATTAGTGTGCGAAGGGCGTCTCCCAGGGTGCGATTCTGCCTCTCCACGACTCCGTTTCCTTGCGGATGGTATGGTGTGGTGCGATTCTTCTTTACTCCCCAGAGACTACACAGTTCCTCCAAGAGCACCGACTCGAACTGCGCACCCTGATCTGAGTGCAGCTGTTCGGGCAGTCCCCAGTATGCGAATACCCTCTCGTCAAGTGCTGTGGCAACTGTCGGGGCCGTGGCGTCTGGTAGAGCGATGGCATCCTGCCAACGGGTGAAGTGGTCGGTCAAGACCAGGGCCCAGCGGTTCTTTCTCTTCGTCAGTGGCAAGGGGCCGACCAGGTCGACCGCCAACTTCTGAAACGGGCGTCCTGCGTACATCCGCTGTCTCCCGGGGTTCTCTGTCCTTCTACCATTCTTTGCCACCTGACACACCTCACAGTCTTTGATGAGTCTCCTCACCAACGGAGAGATACCCGGCCAGTACCAATCCAAGAGGATTCGTTGTCTGGTTCGGTGTATCCCTGTGTGAGCCATCTTGTGTGTATCCCAGACAACCTGTGTTCTCCTGCTGGGGGGGCAGATCACGCACTGCTTTGGCTTGGTGGGGTGGGCGAGCTTGATGGTGAGTATGCCATCTGGCCGAATACTCATGGCCTCTCGTCTCTCGTACAGAGTCCTCAACTCCAGCTCTCCTTCTGTCAGCTCTCGCTCGGATATGCTCCCAGGCCGTTTTACTTCGGCGTAGATCCGAGCCACTGGTCCTCCTCCTTCTTGCTGCTCTTTAGCCAAGTCCCTGGTGGTCTGCATTGGGTTGGTCACCGCAATGTTGACTCTCTCCTTCTTCGGCGGGGCCGACTGGACTTCCTGAGCGAGCTCTGCGTGTGAGGGTCCTCCGTCTCTCCGTTCAATGGAACTGCATTGCCGACAGTCCGTGCACACACCTTGGCGACTGAGCCCATCAGCGTTCCCGTGGCGTACTCCTGCTCTGTGTTCCAGTTTATAACGAAACTCAGCTAGCGTTTCCAGCCAACGGGCGATCTGATTCGACGGCTCCTTCCGTCGACACAGCCAGCGTAGGGAGGCGTGGTCGGTCCTGAGCTTGAACTCCCGTCCGTAGAGGTAGGGGCGGAAGTGCTTGACCGCTCTGATCACTGCCAACAGTTCTTTCCGAGTGACGCAGTAATTTCTTTCAGCAGGCGCTAGGGTCTTGCTGAAATAGGCTATCACCCTCTCCTTTCCTTCCTGGATCTGCGATAACACTGCGCCGACTCCTACTGCACTGGCGTCCGTGTCGAGAGTGTAGGGTAGACTGGGGTCGGGGTATCCTAGTACCGGAGCCTGCGTTAGTCGTGCCTTGAGCTGGTCGAACGCTGTCTGTTCCTCTCCTCCCCATTTCCAGGGTATCTCCTTCCCGGTGAGTACCGTCAACGGCTTGGCTATTGTCGCATAGTCTGGAAGATACTGTCGATAGTATCCGGCCGTCCCGAGGAATGCCTGCAGTTCCTTCACCTCTCTAGGTACTTCCCACTTCCTTACTGCTTCGACCTTGCTTGGGTCGGTGGCTACTCCTTGGGCGCTCACCACGTGGCCCAGATACTTCACTTCCTTCTGAAGCAACTCACACTTGGAGGGTTTCACTTTCAGGTTGGCTTGCTGTAGGCGTCCCAATACTTCTCCGAGCCTTTGCAGGTGTGTCTCGAAGTCCGGGGCGATGATGATGACATCATCGAGGTACAGCAGCAGCGTCTTCCAGTGTAGGCCCTTCAATACTTTCTCCATCAACCTTTGGAAGGTGGCGGGGGCCGACGTCAATCCAAAGGGAAGCACCTTCCACTTCCACAGTCCACTGCGTGTAGTGAAGGCCGACTTGTCCCGAGCGTCTGCGTCCAGAGGCACCTGCCAGTACCCGCTGGTCAGATCCAGCGTTGTGAAGTACTTGCTGCCGGCCAAGGCGTCCAGAGACTCGTCTATGCGGGGGATAGGGTAAGCGCCTTGCTTAGTAATGTCGTTCAGTCGCCTGTAATCGACACAGAACCGCCACGAGTCATCCTTCTTCCTGACCAAAACAATGGGGGAACTCCACGCTCCATCTGCTGGCTCTATCAAGTCTTTCTCCAGAAGGTCCTTGATTTGCCTTTCCGCCTCCGCTTCCTTTTCGGGTCCCAGCCGATGAGGGGGGCACCTGATTGGTCGAGCTCCTTCTATGGTGGGAATGGAGTGTTCGGCCAGTGTGGTTCGGCCCAGGTCTCCGTTGTGGCTGCTGAACACCGTCTGGTACTGGAGCAGTAACCCTTTGAGCTGTCTCTCCTGCTGGGGTGTCTGACACCCTCTCTTGGCCTTGTCAAAGAGTTCTTGCAGGTGGGGGGGTATTCTTCCTCCTGCCGTGGCTCGCTCGTCTGTCTCCCTGGGCTCGTTCAGCGTCTGGATTCCACCTTCATCTACTCCGGTGAAGGTGCCAATCACTTCTCCTGCCGACAGCCTCAACGTGTCCTGTGTTGGGTTTAAGCATCGTACCAACACTCTTCCTCTTGCGTCCGGCCTGTTGACACTCGTGGCGATCGGTAACCCACCCTGCAGGCTCTCTATCACTCCCTGAGGACAGGTTTCCCTGGCACTCAGGTGGCAGGGTATGGTGACCTCCGTCTGCGGGGGCAGACTGGTGTCTTGCCGAACTTGTACTTTGGAGACAAGGCTCCTTCCGTGCCGATCTGTGCAGGCCAGCTCTCTCCCCTGTATCATCAATACAGGTCGGTCGAACCCTAGCTGGCATTCCTGGCTCGTCAGAAATGGCATCCCGAGAATGACATCCTCGTTAATTTGACTCACCACGAAGGTCTCTGTGAACTTGACATGCCGTATTCGTCCTTTCAGGGTTAGCAATCCGTAAAAGGGTAGCCTCGTTCCATCTGCCATGAGACCGTGGGAGTCGTACGGCTGTAGAGCCTGCTGTAGGTGAGAGGGTAGTCGGTCAAAGACGCGTTTTGCCAACAGGTTAGTGTTGCATCCCGTGTCGATGAGGTGCGTGACTGCTTCTCCCTCTATCCGTCCTGGCAGGTAGTAGCTGGAGCTGTATGGTCGCTCCACTTGGTTTGACTGAAGGTTTACAGGCTTGGGTGTGAACCGTTCCTCCTTGGGTGGTGGCGTCTGGGTTTGCTTGTCCTTCTTTTTGGGCCTTGTTGAGTCCTGCTGCTTGAAAGTCTCCTCGCTCTCCGATTCCAGTGTGACAGGGCTGTCGAGTGTCGACAGACTGGAGAATCGGTTGTGTAAAGCGATCGGAGGACTGGTCAGGAGGTCCAAAGTAGGAGTCACCCGTCGTGCTTGGTCCCGCTTCCTCGGAGGTGCCTGCGCCTTCTCTTGAGGTGCCCGTACGCAGCCAGTAGGCCTCCCTACTGCTGCGGGCGGTAGTCGTTTCCCTGGTGGCTGGGCCATGGAGCAGTCTTGCATGCCTTCCGATGGTGTCCAACCTGCTGGCAACCCCAGCATCTCTTGGGAATCTCTTCCTTCTTCCTTGTTCTGAGGTCCGCTACCTCCTTGCTTAGTTCTTCCACCGTGCGGAGGAGCTGCGTAAGAGGGTCTTGCACCTCTTGTGAACGAGCAGTCTCTCCAGATGGGGTCGGTGCCAAGTCGTAGAGGTCGGTCTCCACTGTCCGAACGTGTGGTCCTCCTAGTGGCTGGTGTGGAACCTGCAGAAACTCGTTGCCTGCCTGTATTGCTTCCTCCAAGCTCTGGGGGCGAACGGCTAATAGATGTCGCTGTAGGTAAGTGTGTCCCAGCGTCCTGTGGAACGTCTGGAGCACCAGCTCCTCTTGGTTCTGTCTGGGGAGGTTGTTGTGGGCAGCCTTGATGAGGCGTTCCACGGTGTTTGCATGATCTCTCAAGCTGTCCCTGGTCGTTCGTCTGTAGCTCAGTAATTTCGCCTGTGCTTCGCAACGTGTGAGCCCAAAGGTAGCTCTCAGCTTCATGGTCACCTCCTCCACTGTCTCTCCTCTTCCACACTGTTCGGCCTTGCCTATCAAGGCTTGCCTTAAGTGTATCACTCGGTCATCTGGTTGCCACTGGTTGGCGTTGGCCACTTCCCCGAACCGCTGCAAGAAGTAGTCTACTTCTCCTGTGCCGTCGAACTGCGGCACCTTGAACTTGCTTCTGGTCGAGGTCATGGTCATCCTGTCCAAGATGTGAGTGAGGGTGTTCATCATCTGCATGCCGGATGGCTCATCTCGGTCGATGCTGAGCGCTCTCCTCCTCTGTGCCATCGCTCAGTTGGGTTCTGCTTGTGGGTGTCTCCAATCCCACTGCTGCCACCAATGTGCAAAGCAGAGGTCAAACTTTGAAGGCGAACTAGGCAAGCTAGGTTCGGCCAGCAGAGGTTCGAACTGTTCTGCTGAGTGCAAGTCAGTGACCGAACTTTGAAGGCGAACTAGTCAGAGCTAGGTTCGGCCAGCAGAGGTTCAGGCTGATCTGCTTATATATTACTACTCGAGTAATAGAGCATTCGGTGTACGAGAATGTACTAGCGCTGTGAAGTTATTATTGCTAAAGAACAAAGAAACTTCTGAGAGTGGGGCAAGCTGACTCTGATTTATTGTTGCCTTAACACGGCTATTTATAAAAGGAGTTATATAACCAGTAAATATGTAAACAAACAAGGACAAAAGAAAGTTGTAAGACACGCCTGTTAAGAAAGGCTTAGACAAATGAAAATTGAGTGCACAGAAAATAGGCTGGCTTCACAGCTACGGCTGGGTGCATCCACATGTGTTACATATAAGATTGCATGCAAGGGGAATGAGTAAAATAAATGAATAGTGTGCATAGAGTGAATAGTCATTGAGTGTATGCATAGAGTGTCATACTGGTTAAATATGGCCGCCGTCCGTCACATTATTAATTAATAATAATTAATAATGGTGTGCTGATTATTCACTGTTATAAAATAATTTATTTTATCAGATAAAGATAATAAAAAATGGCATGAATGAAAGTTATAATATTATTATGATTATTATTGGCAGGAGTGATAGAAATAATAATAATGACAGTACTAAAAATAATAATTTATGACATTAATGATAAGTAATAATACATCCATTAAAAACAAGAAAAAAGATCATAACTTTTGATAGCACGTTGTTGTTATAATGTCGCAAAAGGGTATAGTGCCGTAATTAGTGAGAAGACGACTCCTTTAGAAAACCAACGCGTTGACTTTTATAGGTGTTCGCTGGCCAACGTTTACTGTAAACTCGTTGACAAACGCAAAAATGAGCGTTGATGCACGTTGAAAAAAACTTTCTACAAAGGGGCTGATAATCCCTCGACAAAAAAACTGCCGTTGAGGATTAAATGTAAGCATTGAGCACACCAAACACGCCTAATGTTGTGAGAATTCTAACATAACAAAGTAAGGCTTCCATAGATGACTTTGTTATAGAGCACTTACCGTTCTCGTTCAAGAGAGAATATTCTTGTCTACAACCTGGTCTGAGTAAACTCGCCATCGCATAAATTGCTTAAAGATACCTCATTTTTTGGTTAAGAGTTGTACTGCCATAGCAAGGATAAGTTTGCAGTTGCTCATTTAAAAATTGCATTCAATTATTGATTAAAACTTTATGAAGAGTACAAGACTGCAGTAGCCCAGGTATAAGTATACAAACATCTTTTGTGTAAGTATAAACAATTTTGTAATTGGTTTTCAATTTACCTATGAGACATTGTGACATATGTAGGGTTCATGTGATAGCGACTATATGTATACTTTTATTTGAAAAAAGCTTTCATTGGCTGAAAAAATGATATTTTGTAATTTACATTTAATAATTTATAACAGCCAGACAGTAGAACCAGTTATAGAGCCAGTTAAATATTTAAAGTCCCACCCCAAACATCACAAATTGTTCTAAAAAGTAAGTGCAAAGAGCATACTTCGAGCTTATTGGCTCAAGGTACTGGAGAGATTTGCTTCAAGTGGGAATATGTTTCAGTAACATGTCTTGAGTTTTGAAACACAAGCTGCCAGGAAACACACACAAGAGCAGTAACACAATTAATTTGATTCAACATGGATGATTGGTAACTATTAGTAATTTTTAACCGATCAACATTAAGATGAATGTGTCATTGGCTTTTCTCAACAAAAACTTTTGTTGGTAAATCAGTACTTTACCTTGCTAAACTGTTGATTTTCGGAGGGAGAACCAAACAGAGCTTCCATCTCACAAAGTAACGTCACTAATACCTGGAGGTGGTACGTAGGAAGTGTGAACTGAGAACTTGCGAGGTGCGAGCTGAACTTTAGGAGTAAAATTATATAAAGCTTAACACAAAGTTAATTTAAAAAGCGTAAATATACCATAGCTGTTGCTAACATGACACACACGCACGCACACATGTGTGCACGCACGCACACACGCATGCACGCACACACACATGCACACTTGCTAGTAGTAATATATGAGCAGATCTCCCTACCAAGTGTTTTTTTGTGGATTTGACCTTGGAGTTGAGACAATGGGTTACGGCGTTGGATGAATTCGCCGAGTTTATATTGTATTTTACTTGAGGGGTATTTGAGTGGCATTTGAGTGGCATTTAAGTGGCATTTGAGTTTTGATTATTTTTTTACTTAATTTGAACTCATATGGTAGCTAGATTTTGAATGTATGGCATTTAAGTTTTGATAATTCTATACATAATTCGAACTCATATGGTATCTTGAGAGAGAGGAGAGAGGAAAAGAGGAGAGAGAGGAGAGAGGAGATACATCTACATTGAATAAATACATTGATTAAAAATGAAACAATATGTGAATATATACATTTATTGTATAATAAGTAGGGATACATAAAGAGAACATATTAAATATTGTAAGCTTGAAATAGTTCCAATATCATTTCTCAAAGCACTACAACTTGTAATGACAATCAATGGTTGATAGTCTTTTTCTTTACAATGTTGTCATAGTTGTACTGATGTTATAACTTAGGAAGGAAGACTTCTGTTCTATGTACTTTTGATTCCATAATGAACTAAAATAAAAAGTTATGTATTAGTATAGGATGATTAAACAAAAATGTAAAATAATTACATGAATTTGAATTATAGTTCTTTTTACATTGGTTAGTTAACATTATATAGTAAAGGGAAGTAACTCACCAAGTTATATTGTTCGGTTTGTTTTTTCTTGAGCATAATTTTCATCAAGTGTTTTTGATTCTCTCTCTCTTCTATCTAAAGCAAAACAAAAAAATAATTGCTTTATAAATAAATATAGGTATCTAATTGGAAGTATTACTTATATCAGTTAGTTTACATTAAATAAAAAATACTCACTATGTTGTCTTGTCTGACATGCTCTTTTTGAATATAGTTTTCACCAGGGGGTGCCGGTTCTCTCAAAGATGTAGAAGATGTGTTTCCCACTCCCATTGAAAGCACTAAGACCTTGTTTTCAACAACCTCATCTGTAGTAAAGTACTTCATCTGGTTGGAATCATCAAGTTTGTTGGATAGGTTTTGAGCTGTTTCTATCGCTTGTAATGCCGTGAATGTGATTATATCATGTCGATGATAACCAAATCTACTGACTTCACGATTTCTTACAAGTATGACTCCTGTTCCAATTTGTTTGATGTTGCTAGCATGTTTTTCAGGTATATATAGAACTCCCATCATCAAACCATCATATTGCAAACATCTGTAGTTTACCAGTAGCGCATTCATCACCACATCTCCATTAGGTAATGTTAACTGAGTTGATATTTGAGGAGATTCAAAACTGATTACACTTCCAACAGCAAATTGCGAGAGCGTTGCGATACGAACCATACTGATCAACTGAGTAGGTGTTTTTTTTTTTATTAATCTACTTAGCTGTTTAGCTTCCTCAAGGGAAATATTGGATGGGAAGTTGATAGGGTGAAAGATTGGATGCTTGTCTGAATCGAATCCCATAAAAACCACCAGTTTTGGAACATCTGGTTGTGTTGGAGCTAATTTGTTGTAATCCTCATTTCTCACCATAGATCTCACTTGTCGTCTGTTGCCAAATGTTTCGACATTGTAGCGGATAATGCATAAGTTTTTATATACATCCTCAGTTGGTCGTTCGATGGAGACTATCTCGAGAAGTGATGGTGTTTGATTTAAGTGAAGTGGTTGAAACCTTCCAATCATTACTCTGTCATTGGTATCGCAAGAATTGAGCAAACTAGCAGCATTTTTTGACAAGCAGGAAAGATGAGAAGGAGATGGTGCTTTCAAAGTCCAAGTATAGTCAATCATTTTATTTCTATCCGAATCCCATGGCTTTGGTCGAATTGTGTTCAGTTTCCTTCTTATTATATGTGAATCAGGAGGGATATTTTCTTTATCATCAGAGTATGGTTCGAATGTTGAGAGAAATGAGGTATTACGGTCTTCATTCATATTCAGAGCGCTCAGTCGGAAGTTGGAACTGAAAAGAGAGTAAAAAATATGTAACAAATGGGTGGAATTTGAAAAATATTTTGAAAAGAATAAACTAACTAGATATTTATAAAATAAACACATAATCAAAACCATAAGAATTTTTCTGATGCGTTATGGTGAAACTATTTGATCTTTTATTAATAAGAACAAAATATTAAAACATAAAATTAACTTTCTGAAGTATTATAGCAAATCTAGTTGAAGTTTTTTATCAATATATGTTAAAGAATTATTTAGTGATTCTCACCTTATTGACTGAAAGTCTTTCTATAGTTTCAAGTAAATGTAGTAGTTGGTGTGTAGATGTTGCTTCCTTGCTAGCTATTGTAGAACTGGATGCTTTCTGCGTGAAAACACTGGTTCTTAAATAGCTAAAGCTGTACTAATTAACCCTATGAAACCTTTATAATATATCTATGACTCAGTAGTTTTTTCACGCGATATTCCCGCGAAAGCTTTGGTTTTTTATTCGCGTGAAAATTATTTTTTTTACTCCCGCGAAAGCAACGGTTTCTATTCGCGTGAAAATAAACTATTTATTGCCGCGAAAACATTGGTTTGTATTCGCGTGAAAATAAAATATTTATTCCCGCGAAAGCAACGGTTTCCATTCGCGTGAAAATAAAGTATTGATTCCCGCGAAAGCTTTGGTTTGTATTCGCGGGAAAATAAAATTTCTATTCCCGCGAAAGCAAGGGTTTCCATCCGTGTGAAAATAAATTATTTATTCCCGCCAAAACATTGGTTTGTATTCGCGTGAAAATAAAATATTTATTCCCGCGAAAGCAACGGTTTCCATTCGCGTGAAAATAAACTATTTATTCCCGCGAAAACATTGGTTTGTATTCGCGTGAAAATAAAATATTTATTCCCGCGAAAGCAACGGTTTCCATTCGCGTGAAAATAAAGTATTGATTCCCGCGAAAGCTTTGGTTTGTATTCGCGGGAAAATAAAATTTCTATTCCCGCGAAAGCAAGGGTTTCCATCCGTGTGAAAATAAATTATTTATTCCAGCGAAAACATTGGTTTGTATTCGCGTGAAAATAAAATATTTATTCCCGCGAAAGCAACGGTTTCCATTCGCGTGAAAATAAAGTATTGATTCCCGCAAAAGCTTTGGTTTGTATTCGCGGGAAAATAAAATTTCTATTCCCGCGAAAGCAAGGGTTTCCATCCGTGTGAAAATAAATTATTTATTCCCGCGAAAACATTGGTTTGTATTCGCGTGAAAATAAAATATTTATTCCCGCGAAAGCAACGGTTTCCATTCGCGTGAAAATAAAGTATTGATTCCCGCGAAAGCTTTGGTTTGTATTCGCGGGAAAATAAAATTTCTATTCCCGCGAAAGCAACGGTTTCTATTCGTGTGAAAATAAATTATTTATTCCCGCGAAAACATTGGTTTGTATTCGCGTGAAAATGAAATATTTATTCCCGCGAAAGCAACGGTTTCCATTCGCGTGAAAATGAAGTATTGATTCCCGCGAAAGCTTTGGTTTGTATTCGCGGGAAAATAAAATTTCTATTCCCGCGAAAGCAACGGTTTCCATCCGTGTGAAAATAAGTTATTTATTCCCGCGAAAACATTGGTTCGTATTCGCGTGAAAATAAAATATTTATTCCCGCGAAAGCAACGGTTTCCATTCGCGTGAAAATAAAGTATTGATTCCCGCGAAAGCTTTGGTTTGTATTCGCGGGAAAATAAAATTTCTATTCCCGCGAAAGCAAGGGTTTCCATCCGTGTGAAAATAAATTATTTATTCCCGCGAAAACATTGGTTTGTATTCGCGTGAAAATAAAATATTTATTCCCGCGAAAGCAACGGTTTCCATTTGCGTGAAAATAAAATATTGATTCCCGCGAAAGCATTGGTTTGTATTCGCGTGAAAATAAAATGTTTATTCCCGCGAAAGCAACGGTTTCCATTCATGTGAAAATAATGCTGATTCATAGCAGTGCAACTTAAGCTATATAAGAAGCACTGTTTTCATACAGAAAGCATTCACTTCATCGTTAGTAACTGAAGGAAGAAGATCTACTACATCATCATCTACTACAACCCTCCTTCTTCATCATTTGAGTTACATAGGAAACAGCTGAAGTTCAAACAACTATGTATATAATTCATCTAATTTAAAGAAAGACAAGTCTTCATTTGTGATGTAAGTATTTATATTTCGTTTTAATTGTCATCAATTTAAGCGTGAAGACATTTTCTGAACAAAAAACAAGATTATTCAGTATTTAAGATATCAAAAAAATGATGTATGTAAGTTTTAATTATGTTTATTCTTATTATTTCAGGACTTCAAAATGAAAAATGTACTCCTTCTTCATCCGAATTTTATAGAAAGCAGCTCTCAAGTTCAAACTAACTGAAGGAAGAAGATCTACTACATCATCATCTACTACAACCCTCCTTCTTCATCATTTGAGTTACATAGGAAACAGCTGAAGTTCAAACAACTATGTATATAATTCATCTAATTTAAAGAAAAACAAGTCTTCATTTGTGATGTAAGTATTTATATTTCGTTTTAATTGTCATCAATTTAAGCGTGAAGACATTTTCTGAACAAAAAACAAGATTATTCACTATTTAAGATATCAAAAAAATGTTGTATGTAAGTTTTAATTATGTTTATTCTTAGTATTTCAGGACTTCAAAATGAAAAATGTACTCCTTCTTCATCCGAATTTTATAGAAAGCAGCTCTCAAGTTCAAACTACTAGGAATATCATTCATTTTAATTCAAAAGAAAGACAAGTCTTCATTTCTGATGTAAGTATTTACATTCTATTACAACAGTAATCAATTCAAGTATATTGAAAAAAAATTGAAACCTTAGTCTTTTTTTATTTTTTTGCTATAAAGCATTATCATTTTTTTTAGAATAACAACGAACTAGATCAAAAGGAAAGAACTTTCCAACAAAACTTCAACTTGAGTAATAACTGAAGCTACTACTTGTATTATATATAAATAATGTGTCGAGTAACAAACAACAGATATGAAGCAAACACTATTTATAATGAAAAAAAAAAAATGCGAAAAACTCGGAATTGCTTCGAAAATACTAAAGACTGCACTGAATGGATAGATGATAGTTTACTCGTTACTTCGTCGTTGTTTTTACAACGAAATTTTCCTGATACCGCTGCAATCACTTATGTCGTCGCAACTTATCCGGATAATCACTGTAGTCTTTTGTCATTAAAATTACAAAAAACTATTGCGCAACTTTCCCAAGCGGACTTTTTCAAGTTCATTTGCAATGAACTCTCTTTTTATGAAAGAGAGGCTTTAATGCTTGATGAAAGTTATCGAAGAAAATCATTTCTTACAAATTGGAGACGAGTAGGTAAACATTGTGGTGAAAACATGGCTGGAGCTGGTTTCTATAACCTTGAAAAAGACAACGCTGTTCGATGTGTTTTTTGCCAAGGGGTATTACTAAACTGGAAGGATGAAGATGAACATCCGATGAAAGAACATGCTAAAAGTTTTCCGTTTTGTCGATTTGTTAGAGGATTTAACACTCACAATCGTCTGTATAGACCTAGGAAACTACTTGCAGATGAAATGAAAAACATCTCAATTGTCAAAAGTTATACGATGGAAGAACAAAAGACCAGAAGAGGAGATTTAACTGCAGAAGTATTACCTCTAGGTATATCAATTGATCATGCTGATACACCACGTTTTGCTACTGAAACATCTAGAGAAGACAGTTTCAAACAATGGAAGGGTAAAGTCTCCATGAAACTCCTTTCCAATGCAGGTTTCTACTATACTAAGTTCGGAGATAGTGTAAAGTGCTTCTTTTGCTCAGGTGAACTTAAAGAATGGGAAGAGAGTGATCTACCGTGGGAGGAACACTGTCGATGGTTCCCAGACTGTTATTTTTTACTCGGGAGTAAAGGTGAAGAGTATGTTGAGGATGTTTACATGCGAACGGAAAAAGGCAAAAGGTGTAAGCGACGGGTTGAAAAATATCGAGAAAAAGTAAAACAAATAACGCGCAACAATGATACCGAAGAAATGAAACTTATTTGCAAAAAACTAGGATACAGTCAAAACGATATCGAACAAGTTTTAGTGTTAAATGGAAAACCTTTTGAGCGAATAGGTTTTATGATTGAAGCCTTACATATTTTTGAAAATGATTTTACAACTGTTGAGAATTCATCAACACTGTTAAAAAATGATGCTAAATCAATTGATTCGTTAAAAAAAGATAAAGATCAGACTAAGCAAAGCAAACTCGCTCAATGTGTGTCTGAGACGCATGAAAAAAAGGTAATTGCAAATCATATCTCTCTTCCATGTGGTCATCTCATTTACTGTAGTGAGTGTAAGGAAAAAGCGCTTACTGAATGCTCATCAGAAGTAAAACCTTGCCCAATCGATGGTTGTCAGGTTGAAATTAAAGCATTTATGAAGATCTACATGAGCTAGCATAACAATTAACCTCAAAAAAAAGAAAAAGTAATGAATGATTAAATAGGTGTTTCAATTTGAAAACGTATCATTCGCGTTTTGTAATTTAACGGAATAACAACAAATATGTTACGTGTTGAAGACTTTGCTCACCAAGAAGCTTCCGATGCTATAGGACCTAAGACTTTTTTGGCTGAGGTTTCTGATGAAATGTTGAGGATTTATTTTACGGAGGAATGTGTATACTGTGTACTAGGAGGAAGTTTTTACAAGCAAGCAACCAATCTATCGCTACTAAACTGTTACTGTTCACACGTTGATGACAAATGTATCACTTGTAAAAGATATGCTGAAATGGTTGAAGGTGCTACGCCTACCAAAAAAGAATTGGGTGATGCTATCGACTGGATTGATAGAAGACAAGTTTTGAAAAATGCTAAAATGGGTTTTATGGTGCATGATGAATGGATTAATGCTTTTTTGGATCTTACCACTGATGATTTGAAGTCTCCCTTTTTGTTAACAAATTTGAGAGCGCGATTAAATCCCTACCTATTACCTGCTAGTCAGAGCAAACTGGCTTATCAACGACTAAAGGATAAATTACTTGCGATAGCAGAAGGATATCCATACGCTCACACTCTTGATGAAAAAGAAGACTCAGTCAACCCGATAATAACTATTGATTCGACAAATATATCTGAAGACTCATAAAAGAACTGCTACAAAAAAAGTTGCTTCATTTATCTCTGAACTACAGCAGAAACATGAGTGGAAAAACTCAAGGATTCAAGTCAATTGGTACATTGGCTGATTTTGTTCCTAAGTTCATAAGGGTTCATTTTGAACACATTCCTTTAGAGTGTTCGAATCCTCTTTTTGTTCAACTCATCACCGAAGAAGTACTTTATTTTGTGTTAGGATTCAATCTAGTTCGTAAATCAATACAAAGCATGCTTTTGAGCTGTAATTGTATTTCAAGAGCAAATCCTCTCGAATGCTTAAACTGTTCTAGGAGCTTTGATCCAAAAGTATGCTGTCCGCAAGCCAAGTTGATAGATTTTGAAGATCTCAAAAGAGCGATCGAACTGATTGATATAAAGCAATGTTTGAAAGATGCTGAACTGGGTGATTTGATAGATATTTCGATTTTAAGAGGTTTGACTTCATTTCGCTGGACAGAAACACATGTTCTTTTGTCTCAATCTCGATTGGAACCATACTTACATTTTGGTAACCACTTTGATGAGATTGTTTCACATCTTCAAAATCGGTTGAGAGAGCTGAACAAGCCGCTAGCCGCTTACATATAAATAGAAAAAACATCAAGAAAGAAAGTATTCAACTTTCAACACTGAAAGCGAAAACATTTTAAAAAATGAGTTGTGTATTTATCTTGCTACTGGCACTAACATTTCCCAATGTTAGTGGAGTATTCTATACCAACGAAATTGATGAATGTATAGCCGGAGCTATGGATAAAAATGATGTCTTGGTTTTTTCACCTTTCGAAAGGACTATACGATATAAAGATGAAAATGGAAAAAACTGTGTGCGACTCTACCCTCCCGACTTACTATATTGTGGTTTTTTCATCCCTCGAAGCGCTTCTTGGATCTGCAAGGACACAACTTCTACAGATATCCTGACCTGCAACACACCAACAAAATACACTCTGAATCAGGAGGAATGCGCAATAGGGGTTAAAAATAATACGGAAGGTCTTACTCAAAATACAAAACTATTTTGGAATGATGAATTATGTGTATTTGAATACAACACCTCACGTTTGATTTGTCCACCAACAGAAGAGTTTGAGACAACCAACTTTGCATGTGTAGAATGCAATCGTTTGACCAATGAGGAGCCAAAAATAGCTACTATCATCACTAACATCAATGGTATTGAAGGTGTAAATTTGTCATTTTCGAGTTTTGAAAGTTTGAAGTCTGTTCAAAACAAGATTATCATCAGTATCACATGTCAAGGAGATACCAAAGACAAATGCAATCCCAAGGTTATAAATATAGAGCTTTAGTTGAAGCATATTAACCAAAGACCACCGAAATGCAAGACAGTTAACTCTAGATGATGAAAGCATAAACTAGGTTAAAAGTCTCTCTCTCTGAATAAAAAAAATGAGATATCGCATCTATCTCCTATTATTCCCAATCCTAAGCAGTTATTGTCTTGTAACAGAGATTCAACCATTCACTTTATCTCATAGAGCGTCTGGATGTCTTCGGGGAATTCTTAATATGGAAGCGGTTGATTCAGTAACTCGTATTTTAAGAAAAAACTTAAAATATCGTATGTTTAGACTCACATGTTTCATGGAACCTGTTCACCTACGTAGAAGCTGTGACACTTATGATATGTGGCCTCAACATTACTTTGTTTGCAAAACCGATGAAGCTTTAAATTACATTCGTTTATACGATGAAGGATTACTAACTACGACTCGAAGAACAACTCCAACCACAACCACTGCAACTCCACATACAACAACAACAATCACCACAACTCCACAGACAACGACGACAACAACCCCGACGACAACCACTACAAACAAGCCAGTAGTTCCAGCTTTATCACCATCAATTTCATCTCTTCCACAAGCTCTGGGTTTAGTCGATTTAATTTTGGAACAACCAAGGCCTACAAACTCTACTATATACAATTCTGAAGAAATCGAAACTACTACTGATTGTGTGTGTGATAGATACATCATATGCGAAAACAATTCAGTATCAATTACAAATTCAACACCATCGATTTATAGAGTTTTTATTTATAATGATTTGGAGGGTTTTTCAAAACTTTCTCTGTCTATATCGGAAAATAGTAAACTTAAGCTTGAAGAAAATCTTCTCATCATCATTGAACCTGAATGTGATGATATTTCTTGTAAAGTCATCAAATACTTTACAAATTAAAAAGTTTTTATAGACTTTAACTCTATATATTCAACTTATTTCACTCTATTATGATATCTATTTTATCACATTCTCCTTTTTTGTAAATTTGTACAATTAGATGAAATTTAACCATTTAGAGAATGATTTCTTTTTGCAAAAAATTAATGAAAATTGAATGAAATGAAAAAATATTTCACCAAATACCTCTTTTTTGTCAAAGAAAGGTGTAGAATAAAGAGCTCACTCAAAAATTGAGTTCAATACAATGGACTACTGAATTATTATATCATTTTCAATCAGATATATGTAGATACATACAAACAGATGAAAATCTCTCATCATCCACTTTTTCATTTGAAATGATATTGGAACTATTTCAAGCTCACAATATTTAACATGTTCTCTTTATGTATCCCTACTTATTATACAATAAATGTATATATTCACATATTGTTTCATTTTTAATCATTGGATTTATTCAGTGTAGATGTATCTGTAGAATTATCAAAACTTAAATGTCATACATTCAAAATCTATATGTCATATAAGTTCAAAATAAGTAAAAAAAGAATCGAAAACTCAAATGCCACTTAAATGCCACTCAAATGCCACTCAAATACCCCTCAAGTAAAATACAAGATTAACTCGGCGAATTCATCCAACGTCGTAACCCATTGCCTAAACTCCAAAATCTAATCCACAAAAAAACACTTGGTAGGGAGATCTGCTCATATATTACTACTCTTGCTGATTCTATGAAGCATGACACTGCTATGAAGAATATTCACTGCACTGTACAGCTGACATGGGTAACAGATAAAGCGATTTCTGCTTATCGCAAACCGCTTATCGATATGTTAAAAGGTGTTAATTTTTTTGGTATCTAATATATAAATGTAAGTTGGATTTTGCGATGTTAGCTTAAAACTCCGGCACTAATGAATCAATGTTAATGAAAAATACATATTCAGAGTCGTCATTACATTCTCTAGGTTATAACACTCTTGAATTTTTATTTTGCTAGAGGATCGCAGCAATCTTTCCAATAGAAACCTCATTCTCATCAGTTATGCCAAGTTATATCCGGCCATATTTTTCTGCCTTTCATGACAGGTTCGGTTTATTTTGATTATATTCCGACATGCCTGCAGCCTTTTGATTGGTCAGCAGTGCTACAGCGAATCAAGTATTGATATCTGTGTGCCAAACAGATTGTTTTGCTAGCTTTTTTCGGTCTTATAATTGCTTCTCCACCGACTCACCTACCAACTGTACTTGCCTTTCACATTCCAACATTATGTCATTGCTTATGCTAGGCTGATATTGTTGTTTAGCAATTTTCTTGAAGCCCGTGGCTATAATATTAAAATGATTAATCTAATGATAACAATAATAATATATAACAACAATAAATAATTGTTAGTTTTAAAAATAATCAAAATAATAATTAATAAACACCATCTCCTCCTGCATTGTTATTTTTATGCTTGAGTAACTGTTATTATTTTTATTGTTATCAGTATAATTATTATTTTTATAATTATTATTATTATTTTTAATATTATTTTTATTGTTTTATGGTTATTTTTTGGTTGTTTTCATTTCTTTTATTAATTATTATTATGACTATACAGAGTAATAATAAAAGTAATAATAATAATAATAAAAGTAGTTATTATTTATTTAGTAAAATTAAAAGTGACAAAAATATTAATTATTAGTCATTGATTATTATTAATGTAATTATAATTACTGTTATTACTATTTTTATTAATATTATTTTTATCATTGTTGTATAAAAGTAGTTGTTTTTCTTTTTGTTTAAAAATCATTTTTAGTTAATAACACTGTGGTTGAATACTGCTCATTATCATTAGTACTGCTATATACTCTCTACTCTTCTATATCATTATATTCCCCAATTTAAACACATACAACTTTGATACAAATAAATATCATAAGAATTGAAACTTATGAACAAAGACTATGGTGTATCATCACAATAATAACAACAATGAATGAGCAATACTGGTAATGCATACAAAATGATGATAAACGCCGCAATAAAAAGAAAAGTAATCCAAAGGAACCCAATGTATCAGAGTCGTTCTCAATTTCTCTGGCTTTGTTCAGCAGTAGTACTTTTTCTTATTTGTTTTTTTTTTGCTTTTTCAAGTTGTTTACCATGACGAAAAATACTTGATAATTATGAGTAGGTCTACAACAGCAGCGCAAAGCAAGTCTAGGTTTAAAGACTTGCAATATTTTTGACTAAAGGTTTTTAATTAATTTTCATTATTATTACTACTCTTGCCTTTAATAATAATCAATCAACCTGTCTCTCCACAACATTGGTAATAATCATCATAGTTGAAATATCGATGGTAGACGGTTGAGAAAACATACAAAATATTATACAAAATTATACAAAAAGTGCCTAAACAGAGTCATTTGAGGAACTTAATCCGTAATTTGTACACATTTTGTTTATTTTAATGATAGTTGACTTTACCTGCTGCTCAGCATGCCATGAAAAAAAAACTGGCTCAATTATTCCAAACAGATTTTCTCCAACTCCACAAAGTTTACGAAAATTCAGAGAAAATAAAAATTATTGTGAATTTTTGTTACAATTGCGTTGTGATTGTCACACTGTGAACAGCGCATATTTAGCTGATTTACTTGCACAGTTGATGCAGCATTCTATAATACGTTTTCGAAATATTGACCAATGGGTTGCACAATGCACAGTCACTAAGCATATGTTTTGATATGGAAATTTAAAATACAAATACTTGAATATCCACCAGATTCTTTGAGTTGGTTTTCACTAAATGCACAACTACAGCGAAGCCTTGAGTTGATTTTTTGGAAATGTAATCCATGCTTTATGACGATCTCCTTCAGATGTTGTGTAATTGTGTTCAAAGATTCAATTATGTTATAAAGCAAGAGGGAAGTTGGCACACCCATGCGGCTATAAAGTTATAATTAGTGCAGACAAAAATTTTCCAAGAACTATTAGATGCTCTGACAGCACAATTCGTAAAATATATAACCAGTTACATAACAATTGATTGAAACATGTAGACATATTGACCATCCTCAAGCCAACTGGCAAGTCAAAATTGAAGACAAACTCCATAACACTGACCCCTCTTGATCTCCCTAACATCGTTTTCGCACTCTTTATGTTATCTCCACGGGCAACGCCGGGTATTTCTGCTAGTCTAATATATAAATGTAAGTCGGTTTTTTGCGATGTTAGCTTAAAACTCCGGCACTACTAAATCAATCTTAATAAAAAATACATATTCAGAGTCGTCATTACATTCTCTAGGTTATAACACTCTTGAATTTTTATTTTGCTAGAGGATCGCAGCAATCTTTCCAATAGAAACCTCATTCTCATCAGTTATGCCAAGTTATATCTGGCCATATTTTTCTGCCTTTCATGACATATTCGGTTTATTTTGATTATATTCCGGCATGCTGCAGCCTGTTGATTGGTCAGCAGTGCTACAGCGAATCAAGTATTGATATCTGCGCGCCAAACAGAATTGTTTTGCCAGCTTTTTTTTGGTCTTATAATAATTGCTTCTCCACCGACTCACTTATCAACTGTACTTGCCTTTCACATCCCAACAATATGTCATTGCTCATGCCAGCCTGATAATGTTGTTTAGCAATTTTCTTGAAGCCCGTGGCTATATTATTAAAATGATTAACATATAACAATAAATAATTGTTAGTTTTAATAATAATAATCAAAATAAGAATTAATAAACACCATTTCCTCCTGCATTGTTATTTTTATGCTTGAGTAACTGTTTTCACTTTTATTGTTATCAGTTAAGTAGTATTATTTTTTTTATTATTTCTATTATTATTTTTATTATTATAATTATGGTTATTTTTGTTGTTGTTTTCATTCCTTTTATTAATTATTGTTATGACTATATAGAGTTATAATAAAAGTAATAATAACAATGAAAGTAGTTTTTATTTATTTAGTAAAAATAAAAGTAACAAAAGTATTAATTATTAGTCATTGATTATTATTAATATTATTATTATTACTGTTATTACTATTTTTATTAATATTATTTTTATCATTGTTGTATGAAAGTAGTTGTTTTTCGTTTTGCTTAAAAATCATTTTTAATTGATAACACTGCAGTTGAATACTGCTCATTATCATTAGAACTGCTATATACTCTCATCTCTTCCATATCTTTATATTCCTCAATTTAAACACAAACAACTTTGATACAAATAAATATAACAATTGAAACCATGGTGTATCATAACAATGATAACAACAATGAATGAGCAATACTGGTAATGCATACAAAATAATGACATACGCCGCAATAAAAAGAAAAGTAATCAAAAGGAACCCAATGTATCAGAGTTGTTCTCAATTTCTCTGGCTTTGTTCAGCAGTAGTGCTTTTTTTATTTGTTTTTTTTTGTTTTTTCAAGTTGTTTACCATGACAAATAATACTTCATAATTATGAGTAAGTCTACAACAGCATCGCAAAGTGAGTCTAGGTTTAAAGACTTGCAATATTTTTTACTAAAGGTTTTTAATTAATTTTCATTATTATTACTAATCTTGCCTTTAATAATAATTAATCAACCTGTCTCTCCACAACATTGGTAATAATCATCATAGTTGAAATATCGATGGTAGACGTTTGATAAAGGATACAAAATATTATACAACATTATACAAAAATTGCATAAAAAGAGTGACAAAAATAGTCATTTGAGGAACTTAATTCGTAATTTGTGCAAAATTTGTACACATTTTGTTTATTTTAATGATATTTGACTTTACCTGCTGCTCAGCATGCCATGAAAAAAAACTGGCTCAATTATTCCAAACAGCTTTTCTCCAACTCCACAAGGCTTACGAAAATTCAGAGAAAATAAAAATGATTGTGCGTTTTTGTTACAATTGCGTTGTGATTGCCACACTGTGAACAGTGCATGTTTAGCTGATTTACTTGCACAGTTGATGCAGCATTCTAAAATATGTTTTCAAAGTACTGACCAATGGGTTGCACAGTCACTAAGCATATGTTTTGATATGGAAATTTAAAATACAAATACTTGAATATCCACCAAATTCTTTGAGTTGGTTTTTCAGTAAATGCACAACTGCAGCAAAGCCTTGAGTTGACTTTTTGGAAATATAATCTATACTTTATGACGATCTCCTTTGGTGGGAAAATAAACTTAAAAAGATGCTTTTCACCCTCTGGAATATCTAGACTCGAGCTATTACGAAAGAGTCGCAAGCTCAACTCTTCAAAAAGAAAAGTCAACGTTTTTGCAAGTACTTGTTATCGGCGGTGGTGTGCAATAGGGAGAGCAATGTGTTGCATGGAACAACCGTTACACTTCTTCAGATGTTGTGTAATTATGTTCAAAGATTCAATTATGTTATGAAGCAAGAGGGAAGTTGGCACACCCATGCGGCTATAAAGTTATAATTAGTGCAGACAAAAATTTTCCAAGAACTATTAGATGCGCTGACAGCACAATTCGTAAAATACAAAACGATTGAAACATGTAGACAAATTGAGCATCCGCAAGCCAGCTGGCAAGTCAAAACTGAAGACAAACTCCATAACATTGGCCCCTCTTGATCTCCATAACATCGTTTTCGCACTATTTATGTTATCTCCGGATATTTCTGCTAGTAATCACTAAATTAGTGAGCAGTTTTTGTACTAAAAACTATCCAATTGAACCTGCAACAGAAACCTTGCAATTATAAGTACTTTTGGTCAAGTTAACATGAGGAACTCTGCAATATCTACAGTGTTCTCAAAGCGTGGTGCAACTTTTGAAAATGCAATTTCAATGAAACATGTAATGGAACAATGAAGTTTATTGAATTGTCTTCTCTTGCAGCAACTACATGTTTTGAATATACTGAAATTTGATAACAGAAACAAGAACATGTTTATTACTGCAAGGAGTGATAATTTCTTTTAAAGCGATGCAATCAAGTATGCGGTTATTTTTGGCACCGCTGATTTACAGTATATTGATGCTAAGGTACACAGGTAATCGCAATGATAAAGTACCTTAAAAATCATCAATTTGAGCTTCTGCTGATGGCTTTGCCTCAACAATCGTTGCTTGCATGATGATGAGTCGTTGTTTTTGTTGCAATATCCAAAACTGAAATACTGATTGCCATAAATTTGTTTTATTCCCGATGTACCGAAAAGATAATTCTTGTTTTTTAAACAACTTTTGCTTTTTGGAAATTTTCTGATGCTAAAACTCTTGCATTGCTACACCAGAAAGATTTTCTATTTTTTCTCATTAACACAGGAAAAAATTGTCCATTTGTCATGATTAGGACATCTTGTTATCTGACCCAAAAGCATCTAATATGCCATCTTTAGCATTATATATCAACACTGCAAGTTAGCATCTTACTACCTGTTCACATTGGCAAGAATATGACACATACATGGACACTTCATGGTTCTTTGTGGTATGAAAATGCCATAAAAAATACTCACTGTACTGTGCAATCAGAATGGGTAACGGATAAAGGAGATCAAACACTGTCAACAGTTTGTCAATTTTGTAAAAGATTTAAATGCTGACTAGAATTATTGAGTTTGTAAGCAGTTATCAAGTCAAAAACTATTCGATTGACATGTAATTAATATGTACCTTGACCTTTTTGATCATGAGAGAAGTTAGCACCCGACTGCCTCACAATATTACCATACTCAAGTAGTTTGTGCAGGTTTTTCCCTCAAAGCATGAGTTATTGTGTAATATTGTGTTATCAGAAGAAAAGCAACTATAGTGGAGCACTTAGTAGTACACAGTGTCAGAAGCAGCCACTGACAATGACAACACTTCTGTTCTGTACAACTGCTTGTTTCTTGTTAAGGAAGATACAATTCATTGACAATGATATTGAGATTGATATAGATAGTGTGATATGGTGGGTTTATTGATTCATTCAACGAAAAGTAGTTTGACATCAAATTTAAGCAATAAAAGAAAAGATTTATCAATTTTTGTTAAATACTCAAATGACCAGATACTATTAGTAGCTCTATAAACTTTTAGCAAAGCTCTATTCAGAAATTTAATTAGAAATAAACAAACTATTTATATTTCACAGTCTGAAAAACTGTAATAATATTACTCAGAGAAGTAATACCCTTACTAACGGAAAGTTTCATCTATGCATCACTGTCATTTCTAATTATTCCTAATGTTTTGATCTTGAAAGTTTCTATCGAGAAGCACAAAGATCAATTTCGAAAATGATTATCATTGATAATGATGCTTTTTCAAGATTAGTGTAAAGGTGTTTTTGTGTGTTTTCGTATGACTACACTACAAGCAGTTTACGAGAGATGTGAAAAAACAAAAAATTTTACTGATGCACTTCATTTATTCTCTGAGTTACATTATTTAAAGTTCTGGCGTGTTAGAATGTTTCACAGCATTTTATGGGTCCAACTAAGACTTGCATGCTACCAGCTGTCACTGCTGCACTGTCATGTATGGTGATTCGGTAACTATTGATATAGGCAGGTTGATCAGCTGTCAGTAGTTTGGTGATGGTATCAGCCCCAGAGGCACCAGCTGCTTTCCTGGTACACGCGTACCTGACAGAAATTTGAAAAAGGTAGTTTTGTAGTCCAGATTAAGAGCTTGTTGTAAAGTGGTAAAATTGCAAAACTGTAGAATTTTACTGTTTTTAAATTACAGTGGTACTGTTTTTTAAAATTGTAAATTCAATTTATCTGGTTTTTCATAATTTGATAGAAGTACGTCAGTGAGACCTGCATATTAACATTGTAAAATGTTTTAAAACTGTTAGATTGTCAATTTTCATTTCTGCATTATACATGTATAAAAATTTCAACTTTAAATAGGTTCTTTACCTACATCAGTTTGATTAACAGCATCCATTCGATACAAAGCTAAAAGAAATTGGTTCAACATTGTTATTCTATTTCACTGGATAATGTTACAAAACTTTGCTAATACACATTTCCTGAGTGCATAAAACAAATTTTAAAAGTCAAATTTTTCAACTCCTCCCACGACCATTTCCATTTTTATTGTTAGCATGTAGAACTAATTGGTGCTCAATAATAGCTGGTTATACAGTAGCTGACAAAACCTACCCATTATTACAAGGGTTAGCAGCAGCTGGTAAGGCGCAATCACAGACAGCATCTGCATATGTATAATCGTCAAGATTTATCTCTGCAGGTCTAGTGAACACTTCTGTCCCATACAGCCGTCCGCTAGCTTCTCCATTAGCTCTCAGAGCGAGTGCCAAAGAAATTGCATCGCTATTACATGCTATTGTGGTCTGCAACACATATACAAAAGCTCAATTAAAACAATACAAAACAAAGCTTACTAAAATGTTAGTATTTATAATGAAATGCTTTATGATAAACTGGAGTAACAATAAAATTAGCAAACTTGAAAATCAAACAGATGTAAAAGACTGAAACAAGAGCCGGTTAAGTTATCTAATGCAGCCAATAGTAAAAAAAAAACTCCAAAGAATGTAATATAATATTTTGTTTTAAACTAATCTTTAGCGATTCATAAACTCAAGTATAACCAATGGTAGCAAAAGAAAACCAAGCAAGAGATGCTTGCTGAGATTTTAGAGTTGCATTGACTCCAACAGCACTAACCCGTTGAGAGCAGGTACCAGAGGCACTTCTAATCATTGATATAATCTGTTCATTGCTGACGGGGTAGGCAACTAAAACATCTTCATCGCACAGTAAACTAGGTGAAGTGAACAATGTAGTGCTCATAGTACGGGGTCTTCCACTTGCAGTACAAGTCCCAATAGAGTCAAAAAAACCTCCACTCGGTCTCACCTAAAAATGTACATATTTGATTTGGTACAGTAATGATCAACAATTTATAAATATCGTTTTTTCAAGCAATCGCTACCAGTTATTTTATAGATTTAGGATGTTATTGATAATGCTGCTTCTATAAACTTACTTATTTGTAAAAACCTATTTTTGACAAAAACATATGCTTTATGGGGTACAAAATGATCTAGTTTGGTTATGTCAATGGTATGGTTAAAAATATCAGTAATAAAACCTGCACGACATGTTCAGTGACAAAACCAAACAACTTTTTCTGATCTTCCAGGAAAGTATGGATGAGAGCAGTTTTATTACAACCCAATTGACTTCATGAAGTACATTCCTACCTGCAAGCACAACATTCTTACCTGCGTACAAAAATCTGTGGCATTAGTCTTACAGCACTCAGCAGTGAATTCACCATCTCCCACACCAGGTCCTTGGGGATCCAGTACTACAGTTGTACATACAGGGGAAGCGCCAGCAAATAGGTTGTCTCTGGTGAAGTAGTCTCTGCAGCTTTCTGCCCTCACATCTAAATAATGAGAATGATTTTAAATTATTTAATGATAAGGTTGGGTAAAGTTAAAAAATCTACAAAGCCAACAAGTTGTCTCATTCTCTAGAGTTTATTGAAAGATTGTTGAAAAATTGTAAGTTCTGAGGACACTCACAGACGCAACTTCGGGTTGGAGTTGTGAAGGTACCATCTGCCTGACATGTAACAGTCTGTACTGTATTTGTAGATGTTGGAGTATCAGGAGCAAGCCTATAGTCTAATTTACAAGTGAAAACTATAGTTCCATCGATTGGAACATCATCACCTGCTACAACGTCAGCGTTGGCTATAGTAGGAAGTGCTGTCGACTTGCATGTCTTCTCTACAACAGAACACAGACATCGATAAGGTGTTATATAATACTTACTAACCAACCAAAGGCATAGATGGTAGTAAACAGAAGAAGTAGTAGAACTATGTGTACAGGTAGGTGCTGGAGTCAATGACCAGGTTCCATCAGCCAGACATGTAGATTCAAGACTTGTACCAGATTCATAGTTATCAATACATACATATGTGTATGAGTTGGGATATACAATAGATGCAGCAACTACAGGTACAGTGTTTGTACCTGTTGGTGGTATTCCACAAACCATGTACAAACTCTATCACTGTCTACAACTATTATGAACTGAACCAGCTGAAGTTTCATAGGAAAATCAATTCAACTTCAATAAAAAACCTCACGTTCACAAGTTGGAGTTGTGCTCCACATTCCATCAGCCATACAGAACACACTAGCACTGGTGATTGTGTTATCATTAGAGCCGACAATTCTATATCCAGTAGCACAGGTATACATTACACTATCTCCAGCCTACAATACAAAACTAGTCATGACTGTCTTCTGGAACTCAGTGGAACATTCTATAACAAGCTAAAGTGTACACCTTATAGATAATTGGTTTTACATACCGCGTAGGCATTTCCTGTTGGACCTCTGATGATGGTGGTAACATCTCCAAGTGTTGGGGGATTTCTACATGTAATTGTCCCTATTGTGTCTGTATCCACATGTAAACAATAGAGGATTGCTTATTGTGTGAATGCATAATACCAGATACAACCACATTAGTGTACTAGTCATATACATACGTGCAACCACAATGGTGTATTAGTCATATACATACATGCAACTACAATGGTATGTTAGACAAATACATACCTATAATTACATGCAATGTTAGGGTAGCCACAATGTGAGAGAGTTTAGGAAACCTTTCGACCTCTATGAAGCTTTATATACATGTGTTTTTGCAGTATGACTGTTTTATCCAAAGATCATTACACCATATATGTATATATATATATATATATATATATATATATATATATATATATATATATATATATATATATATATATATATATATATATATATATATATATATATATATATATATATATATATATATATATATATATATATATATATATATATATATATATATATATATATATATATATATATGTATATATATGTATATATATATATATGTACATCGCAATCCCAATGGCCAATGAAGCAAAACACATAATAATTGCCAGACTTCTTTGGTCATTGAACACTAGAAAAAAACTTAATTGATGGCAGAAAACAGTTACAATTAAACTGGTAGAAACAGATAAAATCTGAAACCATCTAACGTTTGAGAACAAGTGGGAAATTTAAACTTTGTTGAAGCTGAAAACAGGAAGTAACGTTTACCCGAGTTGTGTAAACTCCAAAGCAAATGGCTACACAACTTTAGTAACCAGTATTTTGTCAATTGTATTTAGTAGAGGACAAATGGTAGGCTAGTTACATATGTACATCTACCATGTATGATGGCCATTAGCTCATTTTTAAAAGATCATGCTAGTCACATGCATACTTTTAGTGTGGTATGTTAGTCATTGTATGCATTTAAAGTGGTATGTTAGTCATTGTATGCATTTAAAGTGGTATGTTGGTCACGTATGTGAATTTTCAATAGATGACTCATTTGCATACATATATAATGTTGTGTTAGTCGCAGACATGCATTTACAATGTAAGTCACATGGATCCATCTACAATGGTATGCTAGTCATATGCATACAAATACAACTGTATGCATGTCACATACTTATATTTGTCAGCAGAATGTGAGTCTCACTTTAGCGGTAAATTGGCGCAAGGACCACTCAAAAAACGACATTGTCAATCTCCTCTACAGTTTTATTGTTGTGATCAGTTAAGGACAGAAAGATAACAAATAAACTGCAACACATTCTTTACGCAGTTGGAACTTTACTAAATTGAGTTTTTCCATACTTTGTTGAAATTTTCAATGCATATAAACCAGCACTTACTTTGACCACAAGTATTATCAATCACATCAGTTGCTGGGTTGAGAGACATCCTGGAAGTGGTACCCAGTCAATACACACAGTTCTCTCTCCAGCTGCATTACATTCACTTTCTGTGTATCTGATACATGACTCAATATCAGCACAGCTGTTCAGTTCTACAGGAAATATTAGTAAGTAGTAGTAAGTAGTAGTAAGTAGTAGTAAGTAGTAGTAAGTAGTAGTAAGTAGTAGTAGTAAGTAGTAGTAACTAGTAGTAAGTAGTAGTAAGTAGTAGTAAGTAGTAGTAAGTAGTAGTAAGTAGTAGTAAGTAGTAGTAAGTACCAGTAAGTAGTAGCAAGTAGCAGTAAGTAGTAGCAATAAGCAGTAAGTAGTAGTAAGTAGTAGTAAGTAGTAGTAAGTAGTAGTAAGTAGTAGTAAGTAGTAGTAAGTAGTAGTAAGTAGTAGTAAGTAGTAGTAAGTAGTAGTAAGTAGTAGTAAGTAGTAGTAAGTAGTAGTAAGTAGTAGTAAGTAGTAGTAAGTAGTAGTAAGTAGTAGTAAGTAGTAGTAAGTAGTAGTAAGTAGTAGTAAGTAGTAGTAAGCAGCAGTAAGTAGTAGTAAGTAGCAGCAACTAATAG
This sequence comes from Cryptosula pallasiana, assembly GCA_945261195.1. Taxonomy (NCBI): domain Eukaryota; kingdom Metazoa; phylum Bryozoa; class Gymnolaemata; order Cheilostomatida; family Cryptosulidae; genus Cryptosula; species Cryptosula pallasiana. The sequence goes on from OX183134.1 coordinate 42,358,571, forward strand.
CAAGTAGGAGCAAGTAGTAGCAAGTACTAGTAAATAGTTAGTTAGTAGAAGTAAGTAGTAGTTAGGAGTAGTAGTAGTAATCGAAGTAATAAGTAGTAGTAAAAAGTAGAGAGTAGTAGTAAGTAGTAGTAAGTAGTAGTAAGTAGTAGTGAGTAATAGTAAGTAGTAGTAAGTAGTAGTAAGTAGCAGTAAGTAGTAGAAAGCAGTAGTGAGTAGTAGTGAGTAGTAGTAAGTAGTAGTAAGTAGTTGTAAGTAGTTGTAAGTAATAGTAAGTTGTAGTAAGTAGTAGTAAGCAATAGTAAGTAATAGTAAGTAGTAGTAAGTAGTAGTAAGTAGTAGTAAGTAGTAGTAAGTAGCAGTAAGTAGCAGAAAGTAGTAGTAAGTAGTAGTAAGCAATATTAAGTAGTAGTAGTAGGTAGTAGTAAGTAACAGTAAGTAGTAGTAAGTAGTAGTAAGTAGTAGGTAGTAGTAAGTAACAGTAAGTAGTAGTAAGTAGTAGTGAGTAGTAGTAAGTAGTAGTAAGTAGTAGTAAGTAGCAGTAAGCAATAGTAAGTAGTAATAAGTAGTAGTAACTAACAGTAAGTAGGAGTAAGTATTTGTACATGGTAGTGAGTAGTAGTAAGTAGCAGTAAGTAGTAGTTAGTAGTAGTAAGTAGTAGTAAGTGGTAGTAAGTAGTAGTAAGTAGTAGTAAGTAGTAGTAAGTAGTAGTAAGCAATAGTAAGTAGTAGTAAGTAGTAGTAAGTAGTAGTAAGTAGTAGTGAGTAGTAGTGAGTAGTAGCAAGTAGTAGTAAGTAGTAGTAAGTAGTAGTAAGTAGTAGTAAGCAATAGTAAGTAGTAGTAAGTAGTAGTAAGTAGTAGTAAGTAGTAGTAAGTAGTAGTAAGTAGTAGTAAGTAGTAGTAAGTAGTAGTGAGTAGTAATAAGTAGTAGTAAGTATTAGTAAGTAGTAGTAAGTAGTAGTGAGTAGTAGTAAGTAGTAGTAAGCAGTAGTAAGTAGTAGTAAGTAGCAGTAAGTAGTAGTAAGCAATAGTAAGTAGTAGTAAGTAGTAGTAAGTAACAGTAAGTAGTAGTTAGTAGTAGTAAGTAGTAGCAAGTAGTAGTAAGTAGTAGTAGTAAGTAGTAGTAAGCAATAGTAAGTAGTAGTAAGTAGTAGTAAGTAGTAGTAAGTAGTAGTAAGTAACAGTAAGTAGTAGTTAGTAGTAGTAAGCAGTAGTAAGTAGTAGTAAGTAGCAGTAAGTAGTAGTAAGCAATAGTAAGTAGTAGTAAGTAGTAGTAAGTAACAGTAAGAGTAGTGTTATATGAGCAGTTCAAGCCACCTGGGTCCCCCGGGGATTTAATTGGGTGTGTGAGTTGTGGGTGTGAGTTGTGGATGTGAGTTGTGGTTTTAATCATGAGATGTATTCATAGGTGTGAGCCAGTGTTTTTTTTGTGAATTTGACTCCTTAAGTGGCATTTGAGTTTTGATTATTTTTTTACTTAATTTGAACTTATATGTCATATAGAGTTTATATTGTATTTCATTTGAGGGGCATTTGAGTGGCATTTGAGTGGTATTCAAGTGGCATTTGAGTTTTGATTATTTTTTTACTTGATTTGAACTTATATGACATATAGATTTTGAATGTATGGCATTCAAGTTTTGATAATTTTTTTTACATAATTATATACATACTTGAGAGATAGAGGAGAGAGAGGGAGGAGAGAGGGAGAGAGAGAGGAGAGAGAGATTTTTTAGTTTTCTATACATTCATGTATATATGGTTAATTATGGACGTATTTATGGTTATATTTATATCTACATAGAGAGAGGAGATATATCTACATTGAATAAATATATTGATCAAAAATGAAAATTATATGATTATATAGCTGATTACATAATAAGTAGGGAAAATCTTCCTATATATTATAGCTAGAGTCAGTAAATACTAAGTTATACAAAGCAATACAACTTGTAATGACATTCAATGTATTCATACATACATACATATGGTATCTTGAGAGAGAGAAAGAGAGAGAGGAGAGAGATCTTTTAGTTTTCTAGCAATTAATGTATATATGGTCAATTATGTACATATTTATGGGTATATTTATATCTACATAGAGAGAGAAGAGAGGAGATATATCTAAATTGAATAAATACATTGATTAAAAATGAATCATTATATGATTATATACATTTATTACATAATAAGTAAGGAAAATCTCCCCACATAATATAGCTAGAGTCAGTAAATACTACGTAATACAAAGCACTACAACTTGTAATAAATACAAAGTAATAACAGTTAATGCATAGTTTGTTCCTTTACAATGTTGTCTTTGATGTAGTGATGTTATATCTTAGGAAGGAAGACTTCTGTTCTATGTGCTTTTAATTTCGTAATGAACTAAAATAAAAAAATCATGTATTAGTATAGAATGATTAAGCAAAAATGTAAAATAATTACATGAATTTGAATTATAGTTCTAGTTACATTGGATAGTTTACATTATTAGAAAAGGGAAATAACTCACCAAGTTACATTGTTCAACTTGTTCTTTCTTGAGCATTATTTTCACCAAGTGCTTTTGATTCTCTTTCATCTATCTAAAACAAAACAAAAAATACTTGCTTTATAAATATGTTGTAAAAAAATACACTAATTACACCAAAAAAGCGCTTTTTTTTTACCTGAAAAAATGTATATGTTCAACATTTTGTTGTAAAAACTACGTTAATTACACCCAAAAAGTCCTTTTCTTTACCATGAAAATGTATATATTCAGCATTTTGTTGTAAAAAATACACTAATTACATCAAAAAAGTCCTTTTTTCACCTAGAAAATGTATATATTCAGCATTTTGTTTAATTTATGATAAAAATTAGTAAAACTCACCTATAGTGATATGATTGCCTTGAGTTATAGATTAGCTTCTTGAGCTCTTGTTCTGGACAGTTTTTTTTTCAGCATCATCGAAATATAATATAAGTAATTTTTAGAGTCTTCATTGGTTTGGTATCATCTAAGTAGGTGATAGATCTTGAAAGAAATTCTTGCTGTGTTGGAGAAGTGTGCTGTCTTCAGAATCCATGTAGTTTGAGTCTTCATTGATTTGGTATCATCTAAGTAAGTCGTAGATCTTGAAAGGAATTCTTGCTGTGTTGGAGAAGTAGACTGTCTTCAAAATTCATGTAGTTTGAGTCTTCATTGGTTTGGTATCATTTAAGTAGGTGGTAGATCTTGAAATGAATTTTTGCTGTGTTGGAGAAGTATGCTATCTTCAAAATCCATGTAGTTTGAGTCTTCATTGATTTGGTATCATCTAAGTAAGTCGTAGATCTTGAAAGGAATTCTTGCTGTGTTGGAGAAGTCAACTGTCTTCAAAATTCATGTAGTTTGAGTCTTCATTGGTTTGGTATCATCTAAGTAGGTGGTAGATCTTGAAATGAATTCTTGCTGTGTTGGAGAAGTGCACTGTCTTCAAAATCGATGTATTGGTTTGGTATCATCTAAGTAGGTGGTAGATCTTGATATGAATTCTTGCTGTGTTGGAGAAGTGCGCTGTCTTCAAAATCGATGTAGTTTGAGTCTTCATTGATTTGGTATCATTTAAGTAGGTGGTAGATCTTGAAATGAATTTTTGCTGTGTTAGAGAAGTATGCTGTCTTCAAAATTCATGTAGTTTGAGTCTTCATTGGTTTGGTATCATCTAAGTAGGTGGTAGATCTTGAAAGGAGTTCTTGCTGTGTTGGAGAAGTCGACTGTCTTCAAAATTCATGTAGTTTGAGTCTTCATTGGTTTGGTATCATCTAAGTAGGTGGTAGATCTTGAAATGAATTCTTGCTGTGTTGGAGAAGTGCGCTGTCTTCAAAATTGATGTGGTTTGAGTCTTCATTGGTTTGGTATCATCTAAGTAGGTGGTAGATCTTGAAAGAAATTCTTGCTGTGTTGGAGAAGTGTGCTGTCTTCATCTTCATTAGCTTGGTATCATCTAAGTAGGTGGTAGATCTTGAAATGAATTCTTGCTGTGTTGGGGAAGTATGCTGTCTTCAAAATCTATGTAGTTTGAGTCTTCATTGGTTTGGTATCATCTAAGTAGGTGGTAGATCTTGAAATGAATTCTTGCTGTGTTGGAGAAGTGCGCTGTCTTCAAAATCGATGTAGTTTGAGTCTTCATTGATTTGGTATCATTTAAGTAGGTGGTAGATCTTGAAATGAATTTTTGCTGTGTTAGAGAAGTATGCTGTCTTCAAAATTCATGTAGTTTGAGTCTTCATTGGTTTGGTATCATCTAAGTAGGTGGTAGATCTTGAAAGGAGTTCTTGCTGTGTTGGAGAAGTCGACTGTCTTCAAAATTCATGTAGTTTGAGTCTTTATTGGTTTGGTATCATCTAAGTAGGTGGTAGATCTTGAAATGAATTCTTGCTGTGTTGGAGAAGTGCGCTGTCTTCAAAATTGATGTAGTTTGAGTCTTCATTGGTTTGGTATCATCTAAGTAGGTGGTAGATCTTGAAAGAAATTCTTGCTGTGTTGGAGAAGTGTGCTGTCTTCATCTTCATTAGCTTGGTATCATCTAAGTAGGTGGTAGATCTTGAAAGGAATTCTTGCTGTGTTGGAGAAGTGTGCTGTCTTGAAAATTGATGTAGTTTGAGTCTTCATTGGTTTGGCATCATCTAAGTAGGTGGATCTTGAAAGGAATTCTTGCTGTGTCACATAAGTAGGAGAGAAAGTCATGTTGTTTTACATCTATCGTTGGTGTTGGTAGATCTTGACCACATGTTTATAGTCTTTGCTACTGCTGCATTTCGTCTCAAACAAGAGTCCAAAGTAGACATCATAACTACAAAATACAAAAAATTGATTGTTACAATTGATTCATTTATTTTCATTGGCTTTATCTACATAGAGTAGCGCAGAAAAAGTTTGTGTGAGTATAAAACTATCTAGTAGAGTTAAATTTATATCTAGGTTCAACTAGCATTGAATAATTATTATTATTTTGTTAATAATAAATAAGTAGAGTCGGCTACTTTACTAGAGCTTGAACAAACACTTATTTTAAAAATGAATAATTAGAGCTTTCTACTAGTGTTAAATAATTATTGATAATAATTTACCTTATCACCACTTAGAGCCAGATGATTTAATTAACTAAAGACAAATAATTATTTTAGCATTTCTTACCTTGATGCTGGATGTTCTCCTAGTAGCTGTAGTAGATGATGGTTCTCCGCTTGCTGTTGAAGAACTGGATGCTTTCTGTGTGAAAACAGTGGCTCTTAAATAGCTAAATTTGCACTGATTAAACCCTATGAATCAGCATTTTTTCCAATGCTTTCGCGGGAATAAATAGTTTATTTTCACGCGAATAGAAACCGTTGCTTTCGCGGGAATAAATAATTTATTTTCACGCGAATAGAAACAGTTGCTTTCGCGGGAATAAATAGTTTATTTTCACGCGAATAGAAACCGTTGCTTTCGCGGGAATAAATAATTTATTTTCCCGCGAATGGAAACAGTTGCTTTCGCGGGAATAAATAATTTATTTTCACGCGAATAGAAACAGTTGCTTTCGCGGGAATAAATAGTTTGTTTTCACGCGAATAGAAACCGTTGCTTTCGCGGGAATAAATAGTTTATTTTCACGCGAATAGAAACCGTTGCTTTTGCGGGAATAAATAATTTATTTTCACGCGAATAGAAACCGTTGCTTTCGCGGGAATAAATAATTTATTTTCACACGAATAGAAACAGTTGCTTTCGCGGGAATAAATAGTTTATTTTCACGCGAATAGAAACTGTTGCTTTCGCGGGAATAAATAGTCTATTTTCACGCGAATAGAAACCGTTGCTTTCGCGGGAATAAATAGTTTATTTTCACGCGAATAGAAACCGTTGCTTTCGCGGGAATAAATAATTTATTTTCCCGCGAATGGAAACAGTTGCTTTCGCGGGAATAAATAATTTATTTTCACGCGAATAGAAACAGTTGCTTTCGCGGGAATAAATAGTTTGTTTTCACGCGAATAGAAACCATTGCTTTCGCGGGAATAAATAGTTTATTTTCACGCGAATAGAAACCGTTGCTTTCGCGGGAATAAATAATTTATTTTCACGCGAATAGAAACCGTTGCTTTCGCGGGAATAAATAATTTATTTTCACACGAATAGAAACAGTTGCTTTCGCGGGAATAAATAGTTTATTTTCACGCGAATAGAAACTGTTGCTTTCGCGGGAATAAATAGTCTATTTTCACGCGAATAGAAACCGTTGCTTTCGCGGGAAAATAAATTATTTATTCCCGCGAATGGAAACCGTTGCTTTCGCGGGAATAAACAGTTTTTATTCCCGCGAAAGCATTGGAAAAAATGCTGATTCATAGGGTTTAATCAGTGCAACTTTAGCTATTTAAGAGCCGCTGTTTTCACTTAGAAAGCATCCAGTTCTTCAACAGCAAGCGGAGAACCATCATCTACTACAGCTACTAGGAGAGCATCAAGGTAAGAAACGCTAAAATAATTATTTGTCTTTAGTTAATTAAATCATCTGGCTCTAAGTGGTGATAAGGTAAAAAAGAATCAATAATCATTTAACACTAGTAGAAAGCTCTAATTATTTATTTTTAAAATAAATATTAAAAACTTGTGAAAATGAACTGGTAACATTACGTCGACTGAAATGATGCCTAAAATGTCTCGCATAAATTTTGGTCTGACCAAAACCAGACTGAAAACCTTTACCTTTAGAGCGAGTACAAAATTATCATAACTTGCTATAGCGAATATTCTAAGAAATATTTGTTTTTTCCGTTGCTAACTTGACGTAAATATTTGTAACGGATGTCACATGATCTCAATCGGTTTTTGCCAACTGAATCACTTAGTTACTCGTAAACATTTGATACTCGCTTGATTTTTTGGTTGATAACAGCAATATCCCAATTTGGTTTATCGTAAATATTTCAAAAACGGATATCGCGTGATTTCTGTTAGTATTTGCTACCGAATTGCTTAGTTACTCGTAAACATTTGAAAATCGCTTGATTTTTTCGTTGATAAAACATGTCGCAAGTATCTATTAACAAATATTACCGTGATTTCAATCAGTTTTCCTCACTAGATTACTTAGTTACTCATCAACATTTCATAATCGCTTTCATTAATAGTCGTTGCAAAGCAATGTTGTATTTAAAAAATATTACTACGATTCCAATCAATTTGGTTTTAATTATTTATATTTAAAATAATCGAACCTCAACTAGCATTCACTCCTAGGTAATTTATCTTTACTAGATAATTTTATGCTAATACTCCTAGGTACTTTATCTTTAGTGTCAACTGTAAAGTCTTGAAAGCACTTCACCATAGATTCAAGGAAATTTCCCATCTCCAGTGCTAGCAGTTGAGCTCATCACTATTGTTTTGTTATCATAATTTTTATTAAAACTTACCCTTCACTGAAGATTCAGTAGCTCTGGTAGATGTTGGTCTTTAAAATGCTGGTCTTTGAGAAGATGGTTTCAGTCTGAAAAAGTTGCTGCTTTTATAGTTCTCTGTTATCCGTGGAATGCTAATTATTTTTGTTGCGGTTAGTTGTTTTTCAGACATTAACTTTTTTAGGGATTCAAATTTTGGTTGGGAAATCCATAACAGCGCAATAGAGACAATAAGACACTATTGACCATTCTAGGGATTCCAAAAATCAGATTGGGAAGTTCATAACAACGCAATAAGACGCGAGCGGTCAAACTAGGAATTCCCAAATTTGTTGGAATTCCGTAACAACGCAATAAGGCACTATCGACCAAAGTCCAACTTTTTCTGACAATCAAACAGTATGTAACGATCGCCAATCTAGGGATTCCAAAAGAAGGTATTGAAATTCCGTAACAACGCAATAAGACACGATCGACCAAAGTCCAAATTTTTCTGACAATCAAACAGTATGTAACGATCGCCAATCTAGGGATTCCAAAAAAATGTTTTGGAATTCCGTAACAACGCAATAAGACATGATCGACCAAAGTCCAAATTTTTTCTGACAATCTAACAGTAAGTAACGATCTCAAAATCCTGGCATTAAAATTTGTATAAAGTCACCATGGATGAAATACATTTCATCCATGAAAGTCATGCATGAATTTCATAACAATAACTTGTTGATTTATTTTCAAATTTGACAAAAAAATCTGTATAACTTATTTATTTCTAAAATTAATAAAATATTCCTGAAAAGTTTGAAAAAAATTTATATTGTTTCACATAACCGCAGAACAGGCGAGATTTATTGTGATAATACTCTTGGGGACAAAAGGTAGACAAATTTTGTAAGTTAGATACATTGAAATATATTTCAATGGTTAGATACATAGACCTATAGGTCTATGGTTAGATAGGAAAATAACATGGGCATCGCCGCAAAATAGGCAGTTCTGCACCTACCTCCCTTATTGCGTTGTTACGGATTTCCAATACATTTTTTTGGAATCCCTAGATTGGCGATCGTTACATACTGTTTGATGGTCAGAAAAATTTGGACTTTGGTCGATCGTGTCTTATTGCGTTGTTACGGAATTTCAATACCTTCTTTTGGAATCCCTAGATTGGCGATCGTTACATACTGTTTGATTGTCAGAAAAATTTGGACTTTGGTCGATCGTGTCTTATTGCGTTGTTACGGAATTTCAATACCTTCTTTTGGAATCCCTAGATTGGCGATCGTTACATACTGTTTGATTGTCAGAAAAAGTTGGACTTTGGTCGATAGTGCCTTATTGCGTTGTTACGGAATTCCAACAAATTTGGGAATTCCTAGTTTGACCGCTCGCGTCTTATTGCGTTGTTATGAACTTCCCAATCTGATTTTTGGAATCCCTAGAATGGTCAATAGTGTCTTATTGTCTCTATTGCGCTGTTATGGATTTCCCAACCAAAATTGGAATCCCTAAAAAGTTAATGTCTAAAAAACAACTAACCGCAACAAAAATAATTAGCATTCCACGGATAACAGAGAACTATAAAAGCAGCAACTTTTTCAGACTGAAACCATCCTCTCAAAGACCAGCATTTTAAAGACCAACATCTACCAGAGCTACTGAATCTTCAGTGGAAGGTAAGTTTTAATAAAAATTGAAAAATAAATAATTAGAGTCTTTTACTAGTGTTAAATAATTATTTATTTTTCAAATAAATAATTTGTGTTTCAAGTACATTTATATATAACTATATATATATATATCTAGTCTTTTGTTACTTCTGAAAAAATAATGTTGTTATTTTAGCAGGAATTATGGAGATGGAGGAGGGAAGTGATGTAAATATACAGGAGGATTGGGAATGGCTCATGAAAAATCATAATGTTATCAGACTTCTGGATGCTGATGATGAATACATAGATGATGAGTGTCAATCGGTACCTACCTACCTAGTACAACCTAGTACAACCTAGCTATATAAGAAGCACCACTTTTACACAGAAAGCATCCACTTCAACAACAGTGACTGAAGGATCACCATCTACTACAACTACTAGAAGATTTTCTATATTAAGGTGAGAAATAATAAACAACTATTTAACACTAATAATGTAAACTATCCAATGTAACTAGAACTATAATTCAAATTCATGTAATTATTTTACATTTTTGCTTAATCATTCTATACTAATACATAACTTTTTTATTTTAGTTCATTACGAAATTAAAAGCACATAAAACAGAAGTCTTCCTTCCTAAGATATAACATCACTACATCAAAGACAACATTGTAAAGGAACAAACTATGCATTAACTGTTATTACTTTGTATTTATTACAAGTTGTAGTGCTTTGTATTACGTAGTATTTACTGACTCTAGCTATATTATGTGGGGAGATTTTCCTTACTTATTATGTAATAAATGTATATAATCATATAATGATTCATTTTTAATCAATGTATTTATTCAATTTAGATATATCTCCTCTCTTCTCTCTCTATGTAGATATAAATATACCCATAAATATGTACATAATTGATCATATATACATTAATTGCTAGAAAACTAAAAGATCTCTCTCCTCTCTCTCTTTCTCTCTCTCAAGATACCATATGTATGTATGTATGAATGCATTGAATGTCATTACAAGTTGTATTGCTTTGTATAACTTAGTATTTACTGACTCTAGCTATATTATATAGGAAGATTTTCCCTACTTATTATGTAATCAGGTATATAATCATATAATTTTCATTTTTGATCAATATATTTATTCAATGTAGATATATCTCCTCTCTCTATGTAGATATAAATATATCCATAAATACGTCCATAATTAACCATATATACATGAATGTATAGAAAACTAAAAAATCTCTCTCTCCTCTCTCTCTCTCCCTCTCTCCTCCCTCTCTCTCCTCTATCTCTCAAGTATGTATATAATTATGTAAAAAAAATTATCAAAACTTGAATGCCATACATTCAAAATCTATATGTCATATAAGTTCAAATCAAGTAAAAAAATAATCAAAACTCAAATGCCACTTGAATACCACTCAAATGCCACTCAAATGCCCCTCAAATGAAATACAATATAAACTCTATATGACATATAAGTTCAAATTAAGTAAAAAAATAATCAAAACTCAAATGCCACTTAAGGAGTCAAATTCACAAAAAAAACACTGGCTCACACCTATGAATACATCTCATGATTAAAACCACAACTCACATCCACAACTCACACCCACAACTCACACACCCAATTAAATCCCCGGGGGACCCAGGTGGCTTGAACTGCTCATATAACACTACTAGTAAGTAGTAGTTAGTAGTAGTAAGTAGTAGTAAGTAGTAGTAAGTAGTAGTAAATAGTAGTGAGTAACAGTAAGTAGTAGTTAGTAGTAGTAAGTAACAGTAAGTAGTAGTTAGTAGTAGTAAGTAGTAGTAAGTAGTAGTAAGTAACAGTAAGTAGTAGTAAGCAATAGTAAGTAGTAGTAAGTAGTAGTAAGTAACAGTAAGTAGTAGTTAGTAGTAGTAAGTAGTAGTAAGTAGTAGTAAGTAATAGTAAGTAGTAGTAAGTAACAGTAAGTAGTAGTTAGTAGTAGTAAGTAACAGTAAGTAGTAGTTGGTAATAGTAAGTAGTAGTAAGTAGTGGTAAGTAGTAGTAAGTAGTAGTAAGCAATTGTAAGTAGTAGTAAGTAGTAGTAAGTAGTAGTAAGCAATAGTAAGTAGTAGTAAGTAGTAGTAAGTAGTAGTAACTAACAGTAAGTAGTAGTTAGTAGTAGTAAGTAGTAGTAAGTAGTAGTAAGTAACAGTAAGTAGTAGTAAGTAGTAGTAAGTAACAGTAAGTAGTAGTAAGTAGTAGTAACTAGTAGTAAGTAGTAGTAAGCAATAGTAAGTAGTAGTAAGCAATAGTAAGTAGTAATAAGTAGTAGTAAGTATTAGTAAGTAGTAGTAAGTAGTAGTAAGTAGTAGTAAGTAGTAGTAAGTAGTTGTAAGTAGTAGTAAGTAGTTGTAAGTAGTAGTAAGTAGTAGTAAGTAGCAGTAAGTAGTAGTAAGTATTAGTAAGTAGTAGTGAGCAGTAATAAGTAGTAGTAAGTAGTTGTAAGTAGTAGTAAGTAGTAGTAAGTATTAGTAAGTATTAGTAAGTAGTAGTGAGCAGTAATAAGTAGTAGTAAGTAGTTGTAAGTAGTAGTAAGTAGTAGTAAGTATTAGTAAGTAGTAGTAAGTAGTAGTAAGTATTAGTAAGTAGTTGTAAGTAGTAGTAAGTAGTAGTAAGTAGTAGTAAGTAGTAGTAAGTATTAGTAAGTAGTTGTAAGTAGTAGTAAGTAGTTGTAAGTAGTAGTAAGTAGTAGTAAGTAGCAGTAAGTAGTAGTAAGTATTAGTAAGTAGTAGTGAGCAGTAATAAGTAGTAGTAAGTAGTTGTAAGTAGTAGTAAGTAGTAGTAAGTATTAGTAAGTAGTAGTAAGTAGTAGTAAGTAGTAGTAAGTAGTAGTAAGTAGTAGTAAGTAGTAGTAAGTAGTAGTAAGTAGTAGTAAGTAGTAGTAAGTATTAGTAAGTAGTTGTAAGTAGTAGTAAGTAGTTGTAAGTAGTAGTAAGTAGTAGTAAGTAGCAGTAAGTAGTAGTAAGTATTAGTAAGTAGTAGTGAGCAGTAATAAGTAGTAGTAAGTAGTTGTAAGTAGTAGTAAGTAGTAGTAAGTACTAGTAAGTAGTAGTAAGTAGTAGTAAGTAGTAGTAAGTAGTAGTAAGTAGTAGTAAGTAGTAGTAAGTATTAGTAAGTAGTAGTAAGTAGTAGTAAGTAGTAGTAAGTAGTAGTAAGTAGTAGTAAGTAGTAGTAAGTATTAGTAAGTAGTTGTATGTAGTAGTAAGTATTAGTAAGTAGTAGTAAGTAGTAGTAAGTAGCAGTAAGTAGTAGTAAGTATTAGTAAGTAGCAGTAAGTAGTAGTAAGTAGTAGTAAGTAGTAGTGAGCAGTAATAAGTAGTAGTAAGTAGAAGTAAGTAGTTGTAGTAGCAGTATACCTGTAGTGATATTATAACGCATTATAGTAGGTACTTTAATCTAAGTTAACGCTAGGAACATTGTTAATAATCAAGCATTCCAAAAGCTGGTCGCATGCAAATTGGGCAAAACATGTAACCGCTCAGAAAATCACTTTATTGAGCTTTCCTCTTTTGCAACAGATTTATGCTGTAAACGGTAAAAAGCAAAAAGTGCGTAATAGTAAGAAAAATTTTGACATTATTACTATAATCAACAATTATTTCTGTTGAAACAAAGCAAACAAATAATCAACTACTTTTGGCATTGAGAATGTATTGATATTATGACGCACGGAGGTTTGACATCATCAAACACTATAACTAATAGGGCTTTGCATCAACAATCTTTGTTTGCATGATAAAGACTCATCGTTTTTGTTGATGTATCTAAAAATGAAATACTGATCGCTATAAAAGGCTCTGTGTTTATTAACGATGCACAAATATAGAAAAGACAACTTCCAACTTTTAAACCAACATTGTTTCTCCCAAACACTTTAGCGTTACTTCTTTGCATAACCACGGCATGAACAAAACCTACTTTTTACTTCCTTACACTAGAATAGTCCTCCCATTAGTCACGATTGTGCCTTTGCTTTATTTTAGTCGAAAGCTTCTACTCTGTATAATTCTATTTTTCAACATGTTATAAGACACTGCGTTCAACAAAGATCTGAATGTTGTGTTGTGGAACAATTTAGTTGGGTATTCCATCAATTAGCAATGTCGTCAACATGTCACATGACTACAATACAAACCATAGAACAATTGAGGTAACACAAACTTACCTGCTGTCTGTATCCCACCAAATAAGCACGCTACCAGAAAAACATCTGCAAATACAAAATACTATCAAATTACTGCAATTACCTACGGCATTTTAGGTAACCTTCTAGAGGAAGTTATGACAAAGAGCGAAAAGTTTTTGTTATTATTCAGGAAGAATATTCTAATTCACTGCAATGGAGATAGTTGAGGTTTTCTTGATTTAGTTTATAAAAAACCGGTAAGTTAATAGGTAATAATAATAATATTGTTGTTAAACACTGATTGATAAATTAAACCATTACCACATCTGTGTTTGGTAATACGCTTGATTTAAATAAAGTTTCAATTTTTTACAATGCAAATATTTGACCTTACACCTATACGCATCATATTACATAATAACTGCTTTTAAAAACTATAAACTGAAATAGTTTTTAATTCTCTCACTAACAGTTGGTATATTTCTTTTGTAAAACAAAAATAAAACTTCTTTTGATTAGATCTGCGCAACGTTTATGGTTGAGAGAAGCTAAAATTGTCGATAAATGTGTTAAACTGCAAAATAAGTTTTAGATAGTTTTAGTTATCTTCCATCTCCTGCAGGCCTTTTCATTAGTCCCAGTTCCTTTCTTGCTAAAACTAATAGATTCCGTGATCATTTTTAAGAAGTATTCATTCAAATGGATGATTTACTTGTTTTTGGAAATGGTCAATAACTGTATGATGAAAAGTTACAATCTGTTCTTCACAAAATTGCAGCAGTCAAGGTGACCGTGAACAGAGCTAAGTTCAAGTTTGGTGTACCATGAGTAGATTTTCTCAGCTATTTGATAGTCAAAAAAGGTGTTTATGCGGGTCCAAAACTGCAAGGTATACTAAGTTTTCCCCACCCTACTGATCCCAATGGTGTACAAAGTCTCCTTGACATGGTAAACCAGCTCACAAAGTTCTCCAATGAATTGGCAGATGTTACAGAACCTTTGAGGGCACTGCTGTGAGGTATGTGGCAGTTTTTGGAAGCACAAGAAATGGCAGCTTTCAAAGTGAAGCATAACACTCAGAATGCCCCTGGTCCAGATACGTATCTGGTGAAACCAGAGACCGTAATGACCACCGATAGTAGCAAAATTAGCCTTGGAGTTATCCTCACTCAGATGCAGGATGATTGACCTCATAAGATGATTTTTACAGGAAATCACTCATTGACTGACGCAAAACAAGGAAATGAAACAGTAGAGATAGAAAGTTTGAGCGGAATTCATAAAACCAATGGCAACTCCTGATAGGCTGTGGCAAGTACTTGCTACTGATGTTGTGCATTTCAAAGGACAGACTTATCTGCTAGTTTTGGGTTACTATTCTCGCTACTCTGAACTGGCTTTGCTAGGCAACAACTACTAGAAGACTTAGCTAGTGGTGTTTAGCTCAGCTCAGTTTTTTGCTGCAAACGGTGTAATATGATCAGGATTATTTTGATGTAGGTTTGGCAAGAATAAATCAATGCCCTTTCAAAACATTGAATACAAGTTAATAATTATTTACTACTTATGTTCGTAAAATGTTAAATTTATTGGCAATGATGTGAAATAAACTACAACTGTTGAAGTCACATAAATATGAGGCAGTGGATGGGTTACCATAAACACATTTCTTTTGTTGTTAGACTTTTAAGATACCAGCTTTTAATTTTGTAACAGGACTAGTTAAACGCAGCTTTAGTGTTAAAGTATTCAAGAAAATTTAAGTTCTAAAAATTCAAACAATGCTTGTTGTTAAAAAAGGGATTGAAAGCTTACAGCAAGTAAGCTCTAATTTGCTCAAAAACTAACCTGCAAAAGATGAGAGGCGAGCCATAGCAACTGAAGTGCTTCAGAGATTACAACTATCTGAGACAATATGAATGCTAGCCATCACATTTAATGGTTGGTATCCAGGCGGGTGATGAACCGTAAGCCCATAAGCTCTTGCTAATACCCATGAGTTGCAAACTTCAGAGGAATTTATTTTTATAATTGGGTGTTAACTACTTTGCAAGTGCTTAATCTTTGTGACCACAGTTAAGTTCTGCGAGCACAGTTAAGCCCTGGGAGCACAGTTAAGAGTTGAGCTTAAAATGATTGCTGACGTTACAAATATGTATAAAAACTTACATATAGTTTCCTTCTTAAAGCTCTCACCAATAAATATCAACGATTTCTTTGATTTGGCTGTTTTTCACACAATCAATAGAACTAAGGCTAGTGATTGCACAGGCAAAATTTTGTTTCTGTCAAAGCAGCCAGTCTTAATATACAGCGGTTCAAAGATGATTCCAACACTTTGTGTGTGATGTCATAGCCGTGACATCACAAGCATAACACTTTGTCATTTTTTCATTTGCATACATTGAAGAGAGCGTAGCAAATGGTTTCTAGTTTCCTGTTTTAGGTATTTATCGAGCATTGCCATACATCAATTTGAAGCTCCCAGCTAGCTTTTTCAGTTAAAAGTATAAACTACCTATATTTAGAACAACGCTAAAAATATGGCTCGGAAACCCTCTTTCAAGAATTGACTGTGCATATGATTTGGGTATTGACTGTACGCTTAGCTATTCAACACAATGAACGGTTAACAAGCTAAATGCAAAACATTTACAAGTTGTTCCAACCGACTGTGCATTCATTTTAAGTCGGCTCATTTATTTTGTGGTTTGATATCCATAGCTTGAACTTAGTAATGTCGGATAAATAAACTGATAATCTCGTTCTAAGAAGGTTATCAAGTCCAAAACTGTGAAAGCTTTAGTTATGGGTGATTGGCATGGTGTGTGAAGTTATCTCCTCCTACTATGTGTGTGAAGTTATCTCCTCCTACTATTTGTGTGAAGTTACCTCCTCCTACTATGTGTGTGAAGTTATCTCCTCCTACTATGTGTGTGAAGTTATCTCCTCCTACTATGTGTGTGAGGTTATCTCCTCCTACTATGTGTGTGAGGTTACCTCCTCTTACTATTTGTGTGAAGTTACCTCCTCCTACTATGTGTGTGATGTTATCTCCTCCAACTATGTGTGTGAAGTTACCTCCTCTTACTATGTGTGTGAAGTTATCTCCTCCTACTATGTGTGTGAAGTTATCTCCTCCTACTATGTGTGTGAAGTTACCTCCTCTTAGTATGTTTGTGAAGTTACCTCCTCCTACTATGTGTGTGAACTTATCTCACCCTACTATGTGGACACTATCAGCAAGCGTAGCTAGCAAAAATAAAATCTTGAACCAGACTCTTGTCCACTATTACTAACAAATAGATAGATATATTTTCCTATATAAAACTTAAGGATTTAACAAATGAATGAATCAAACATTCAATTAGTTTTCATATTGAATATCAACAAACAAACATGAATAGCTTTTATTTCTTGCAAAATGGATGAATAGAAAACCACTTTAACCTTCTTTATGACCAAAGTTACAAACTCCGTTTAAATAAAACCAAAAGTTATCATTTTTTTTTAACTAAAAAAAATGCACAGTCAGCTTTAGACTTTCCAGTTAACTCTTCATTGTTCTTTTACAGCTCAGTTCAAATGATCAATTATTCTAAATAATTATTCATTTCTGATAATTACTACAGAATTGGTCTTGAAAAAATTTCTAAAAATGAGAAAATCTGGCCAATAACTTAATCTAGGCCATGGATATGAGTTATAAACCAAAAAGGCACCCATGGATAAATAAACTGATGGAGATTACAAACACTTGTTCTTCTGGTTAGAGAAACTGCTAGTGCAGTAAAAGGGTTCACCAATCTTGGTACCTTTCTCTAGCATTTGAGTTTTTTCTATTAGAAAATTTTGTGAGACTTCTAACATAACAAAGTAAAGCTTCCATAGATACTCTATTATAGAGCACTTACCATTCTCCTTCAAGAGAGAATATTCTTGTGTACAACTTGGTCGAAGTAAACTAGCCACCGCTTAAAAATTTTAAAGAGATTTCATTTCTTTGTTGAGAGTTGTGCTGCCATGGCAAGGATAAGTTTGCAGTTGCTAGTTTGAAAATTCCATTCAATTATTCATTAAAACTTTATGGACAGCACAAGGCTGCAGTAGCCCAGGTATAAGTATACAAAAATTTTTGTGTAAGTATAAACAATTTTGTAATTTGTTTTCAGTTTACCTATTAGACATTGTGACATATGTAGGGTTCATGTGAAAGCGACTATTACGTATACTTTATTTGAAAAAAGCTTCATCGGCTGAAAATTGATGTTTCGTATTTTACTTTATAAATTATGACAGCCAGACAATAGAACGGAAAGCTGATTACTATTTCGGATGAAGTGCCCTGAAAAACAACACAGCAGCCAGTCATTTGAAAATAGAGCATATCTAATTTATACTTCGATAAAAGCATAAAAATACCTGATGGGAAAGATGCTAAAATAAATTCTTTGGCAGTATATTAATCTTGAGGTATCTACCGAAAACTCATCAGTGCAGGCCATAAGCATGACAAACCACCTTCTCAACTGTGATTTACGACACATTGTATCCACTTTATGTAGTTCTCACAAAAGAGTCACATGTGCGCTCATATGTTATTTTTCTATCGCAAATGCTAATGTCTATTAGAACATTTTTAATCAAAAATAAATTACAAACCATCACACAAACCCATAAACATAACAATTGACCCGGTAGACTGAAAAACACCTGCGATATATACCACATAAAAAACACTCAATCAATTTGCGTTCAAAAGCGCACTGTCCTCAATATCAATCAAAGTTCACATAAATATTTAAAAATCCAATACATCCACATCACAATCCATAACAATTCACAAAACCGGGTATATAAAACAACATATAAAAATATACGTTATAAGAATTAAAAAACGTATCTGGCAGGTTTGCAAAATATCAACTACGATTAAAACATTGAATTACACAATCATTATATGACAAGTCTGGCAATAATAAATGTGGTGTGTTGGCAAGTCTGTTTTTTACTTGATATCTGCTGCTGTTATACTGCTACTATCTGTCAACTTAACACAACCCATGCTCATCAACATGCATTTTCCATCGATGTTGGCAATAACTGCCATTCCACCTCAATGATCACCATCTTCATCCACAAATCCTTTGTATGCTTTGATAATTAATTGAGAGTCATACCCACATAGATTGTGAAATATTACATTTATATTGACAGTCGTTCTATGTATGACGTTGCGACTATTGTTAGTTGCTCCTCGATATAAACCACTGATACGATTGTGATCTCTCACCAAGTAATTGTCACTAACTTCTCCACTGCATATGTAAAGCTGCGTACACATTTTGACAAGATTTTGTCCAAAAATTGTTCATGTTGTAATTGAGCCATTTTTCTGCTGATTACTGCGTACAGACTAAAATAATTTCGGTCGAAAAAGCATTTGCTCTTTGGTGAGAGAGATGAAATTTTTCTTTTTTTCAGCATAAAAATAGCATTACTAATGATATGGCAATCTGTTATTCCATAATTCTTTTCTATGTCTATGGTTTTTATAATGCACTAGTGGCTGTGTTAATATTAATTATTTGTAATGTGTTGTTCTGAACCAAATCTTTTTATTCATTCAGCTTTAATAAATATTCGTTTAAAGTAATTTAAATCAGTTTTATGTTATTTAAACCTATGATTGTCAGTATGTGTAAAACTACTTTGAAATAAGAATGTTAAAACATAGTAATAATTTTCTTGGCAAGTGGTAATAAATAACAATTATCATTATGATTTGGTTATTGCTAGATGTTAGAAATGTGATGATTGTTCAATCTTTTATCATCACTTGTTGTGTAATTGGCCACAAGCAGCTTCTGCAGTCACTTTTTGTTGTAGTTTCATTTATAATCTGGTAAAAATTGTCGGTGATTTTGAGCAGTGCTCAAATGCCAATAACGCCTGCCGATATGGTAAAAATCAGCCATTATTGCATTCACATTAGGACACTTTGGAACTGCACAGATTTCGGTGTCCAAATCATTATAGTGTGTACTCAGCTTTAAGCTCAGTGGTATATTGAGATTTTGTTTGCTTTTTTGGCGTAATGACCAAGCTTTTAATAGGACTTTTATCTAGAAACTCTTTTTTGTCTTTCCACTGTTTTAATCTTGGTAAATATTAAGCTTGAGAGACTGACCTAAGCTATTTATGAGATGTATACCCTTAACCACATGCCAACCGTACGTTTATATTTTTACCGATGACACATTTACAAAGTCGGCATATACAGCATAAGACAGTTTTTCTCAATTTTGAAAGTGTTCATTAATTGTTATTAGGCCTTTTGTCCTAATAAATGCAGTGGTTGTCTTATCATCATTCTTTTGGTCAGGCACAAACAAATGAACAACGCCTTCAATGGGGATGGTGACCGCCCTCCTCAATTGATTTAATTTCCAAAAACAGTTTATCGCCTATTGAATTATGTACAAGAATGCGTCTCAGATTAGCTGTTTGATTTAATCTAGTATACTTGTTACTTGTTTGTAGAATGTTCAAGAACCCAGTTGTTGTGAGCAGTTAACTCATCTTCTTTACTGTTGGTAGCAATTTCTACCGGGGGTTGGTGGGCAAAAGCACCTCCGTAGTTGCTAATCCCAAGAGTTCATCCTCGTGGTTACTGGAGGGGGGAGGGTTGACACTCAGCTAAGCCTGCCTCGAGGAGTAAATCATTATCCTCTGCCTGTAGTTGTAGGGAAAGTTTGTTGTTGTTGGTCCTCATTGCCTGTAGGTGGTTAACCAACAGCTGCAGCAAGTAAGCGTATTGCTCAGTAGTAGATTCGGGTTGCAGAGGAGATGCACTTTCTTGACTGTCTGACTTCACATCATTCTGTTCTACTTCTTGGAAGGCACGACTCATGGTAGTGGGGAAGGAAGGGGTGTGTTTGGGGGGGCTTTGTAGTAATGGGGATGCAGGAATGTGTGCCTAGATTTTTGGGGTAGGTAGAGTAGGCCCTGGCAATTCTTTTGAGTTTAGACACGGGGGTAGGGGGTCTTCTGTCTTAGTACTAAAAGCCGTTACTTCGGCTAGCAGCCTCATCTTCTCACGATATAGTTCTTCTGACACTTGGCCATCTCTTGCAACCACTCGATGGCACCAAGGCTCTCTATAGCGTTGGGGTAGTCCCACATTACGCCTAGGGCGACCGGTAGGTGCTGGGGCTGCAGTAGGAGGGGGCGTGGATTGCGGGGGGGAGGGCAACTCCCACATTTTGGGTTTGGTCTCTATTTCGGCTAGTTCTTGGTCGATTTGCACAAAACTCGCTGGAGGTGTTAAGTGGGGCCTCCTCCACAGATTGGTGTAAGTGGGATGGCGCTCTATTTTTGACCAAGGGACATGGGGGGAATGGCAGTGCTAGAGGAGAGTTCTAGGGGAGAGGGAGGGCTCTAAGAGTGGGATGGGGATATCTTGAACGGGAGGGGGTCTTTTTCATCTACGGGGGGGCAGCAACGTGCATATTGGGGCGGCGGGCTGGTTCCGTGGCGGCTGGAGCTTGTCCGTAGGGTTCCAGGCAAGCTTTGTAGGGCTTGAGGTGGCTACCATTTTGTACCGAAAGTTAGCCATGCCTGTCAATTAGGTAGGTATGGTTGCTGTAGGCCTTCTCTATGACGTAGGGCCCGACAAACTTAGGTAGGAGTTTAGGACTCTCTTCCTTTCTCTGTCTCTTATTTTCTAGCCATACTTTGTCTCCCGGCCGAAATAGTGATGGCTCCTCTCCGTCATCTCCTCTAACTTGTTTTTGCTAAATCCTCAGGGCCTCGTGGACATCATCTAACCTTTCTTGCAGGGCCGGGGTGTATTCATGGACTGGTACCTACTCTAACACGGGGGATGGTAAGTCAGCTGGTCGGGGAGACGCAGTCCTCTGCCAATCATGAGAAAGTTGGGCGTTTCACCCGTGGTGGATTGGGGGTGGCGCGGAAAGCTCTCATTATTTGGGGAAGGACCAAATCCCATTCTTCCGGCCGTCTCCTTAAGAGGAGGGAACGTAGGGCATCTCCAAGCACTCTATTATTCCGCTCCACAACTCCGTTGGACTGAGGGTGGTAGGGGGTAGTGCGGGTCTTTGCTACCCGCAAGAGTGTACACAGCTCTCTCATCAGGCTGGACTCAAATTGGGCACTCTGACCAGTATGCATTTGTTCAGGCAACTTGAAATAATCAAACACACGCTCATCTAGGGCGGTGGCTACTACTGGGGCTGTAGCGTCCGGGAGGGGGGGGGGCATCTTGCCAGCGGGTGAAATGGTCCGTCAAGACGAGGATTCATTTATTACCTCTCTCAGTCTCAAGAATGGGACCAACTAGGTCTAGTGCTAGTTTTTGCCACGACCAACCGGCGTACATACGTTGCCGAGCGGGGTTAGGTTTGGTGCCTCCATGTTTAGCACGCTGGCAAGTTTCGCAGCTATTGACTGCTTGCCGTACATCGGCCGTCATGCCCGGCCAATACCAGGTAAAATTCAACCTCTTGAAAGTCCGTTGGTGGGCCATGACCTGGGTCTCTCACACGACTTTGCCTCCTAGACTGGGGGGCACACAGCACACCAGTGGGACTGAGTCTGGCTGGCATGCTGTATTTCCAGTACACCATCGGGGGGAGTTGCATGAAATGCCTTTTTTTTCTAGTTGGCACAATTCATTGCTGCCAAGCTCCAGTTGTTGGGGGTCTACTGAGGAGCTACTCCGGATGGTTTCATATAAATGACCGCCACGGAGTGATGGCTGATCTTCTGTGCTTCCATCAGATCTGTGTCAGTGGGTGGTGGACATGGACGAGCAACGGCTACTACCCGGGGGTCTGATGGGGTGGAGTGTGTTGACAGGGGTTGGGGGAAGGGGGTAGGAGAGGAATTTGGGAAGGTCTAGATTACTTCGTCTTTAGTGGGATCAGCATCTCTGCTTTCAATGTGAGTACAATTTTTACAATCAGAGGGACAATCCCTGCTTAGCCCATCTGTGTTTCCGTGTAGATGTCCACTGCAATGCTCGATGGTAAATTGAAATTCTGAGAGGGCTTCTAGCCACCTGGTCACTTGGCTTGAAGGTTCTTTTCTCTTACAAAGCCACATCAGTGAGGCGTGGTCAGTCTTGTTTTTGAATGGCTGTCCGTAGAGGTAGGGTTTGAAGTGTTTAACCACTTTGACCACGGCCAACAGTTCCTTGCGAGTGACGCAGTAATTGCGCTCTGGGGGGCTCAGCGTTTTACTATAATACGCTATCACTCGTTCTTCGTTATTCTGGGTATGAAATATGACGGCTCCGACACCGTCATCACTGGCGTCGGTGTCTAGGATGTAGGGGTTATTGGCATTGGGGTAGCCTAGGATCAGTCCTAGCCCAGATCAGTCCCGCTTTGAGGTGTACGAAGGCCTCTCTCTGAGGTTGTGCCCATTCCCATGGGACATCCTTGCAAGTGAGTTTGGTCAGGGGCTTGGCTACGGTAGAGCACCGGGGGAGATACTGTTGGTAGTAACTGACAGTTCCAAGAAATGCTTGTAATTCCTTGAGACAGGTAGGGGTGGGCCAATCCCGGACGGTGGCTATCTTCTCCGGATCGGTGGAGACACCACTCTCGCTGACAGCGTGGCCAAGGTAGCAAACTTTGGACTGGAGAAGCTCGCACTTCCTGGGTTTCAGCTTTAGACCAGCTGCTTGGAGTCGCTGGAGCACTTCTGCCAGCCAATGGAGATGGGTGGAGAAGTCGGGACCAATGACTATGATGTTGTCCAGGTGCAGGAGGAGTGATTTTCAATGGATACCATGGAGTACCCGTTCCATGAGCCTCTGGAAGGTGGCCGATGCGGAAGTTAACCCTAACGAAAGGACTTTCCCTTTATACAGGCCAGACCGGGTGGAGAGAGCAGACTTTTCACTGGCATCAGTGTCCAATGGAGCCTGCCAGTACCCGCTTACTAGGTCCAGTGTGCTAAAGTAGCGGCTACCTGACAAAGCGTCTAGGCTCCTATCTATTCGGGGCAGGGGGTACGCATCATGTTGTGTCAATGCATTCAACCGCCGATGATCAATGCAGAGTCTCCATGAGCCGTCTTTTTTAACTAGTACCACTGGAGAACTCCAAGCACCAGTGCTACGCTCTATCAACCCTCTCTCTAGCAGTTTGGACATCTGTTCTTTGGCTTTTCATTCTTTGTGGGGGCCTAGTCTATGGGGGTGCTGTCTGATGGGTTGGGCTTTGGGTTTCAAGGGAATACTATGTGCCACAAGGTTGGTGCGACCCATATCGTGGTCTCCCTTACTGAACACTTCCTCATAGGAGTGCAAGAGCTGGGCCAGCTGGAAGGCTTCATGGGGGGTGTGGCAGTTGTCCATGGCTTTTATGTATAGTGCCTGTTAGTGTTCGGGGACAGGGGAGGAAAGGGAAGTGGGGGAGGGAGGTAGGCTGGTTCTCTTCCAATGGTAACTCTACGTCACTGGTCAGTACGCCTGTATACCAGCCTATAGTTTTCTCCGCTCTCAAGTTTAGCGGCTGACTAGTTGGGTTAAGGCATCTCACTAGTAAATGGTGTTTGGTATCAAGGGAGTTGAGACTAGCGGCAAGGGGCGGGGAGTCTGGAATACCTAATATTATACCGAAGGGGAGGTGTGAGAGGTTGATAACTTTACATAGCACCGTCTCCTCGGTATGTGGAGGGATGTGGGTGTCTCTTACTACTTGAACAGCCGTGGAGAACATCCTACCCTGTTGGTCAGTGCATGGGAGTTCTTGGCCATTTATTTCAATGACTGAATGGTCAAATTTCATGTGACACTGATGGGAGGTGAGGATGGGCATGCCCAAGATGGCATCTTCGTTGATCTGTCCGACTACAAATGTAGCATCAGTCTTTATATCTCACAGTCGAATGGGCAGATGTAGGGTACTGAAGAAGGGAATATGGGATCAATCTGCCAAAATACCGTGGGTGTCACTCTCTTGTAGCGAATTCCGGGTGGCAGGAGACAGCCGGTTGAACAAGTGCTGTGATAGCAAGTTCGTGGTGCGCCCGGTGTCAATGAGTACGGAAACTGGCTTCCCTTCAACCCGACCGGACAAGAAATGACTTGCCTTGTAGGGACGTTCTGGCGGGGAGAAAGGGGTGTCTGTTGGTCTGACCGCTGATGGCCTAGGGACAGGGGGTGTCTCTCTCAAGGGTGGGAGGGGCACCCTCTAGTTGGGGAAGTGGGAGACTCTTTGTGGTGAATCCTTTTGTTGGGGGACCGGCAGGGTGTGTGTAGCTGAATTTTTTCTGCTTGGTAATGGAGCTCGTGGCCGTGATCAGCGGTGTGTTGCTGACGAGGCGAATGGGGAAGATCAGCATACAGGGGGGCAGGGGGGTAATATGGTGGGTTGTTACCACAAACAGGTGGGGCAGACGGGTAGAAGTCCGTATCTTCCAAGTCCTGAAGGGGCGTATACCGGTTGGTAGTGGGTAATTGCCAGGGTTCTGGGGTCGGCACAGGATACCGTCTCTCTTGACAGGGAGCGGGGATTTGAGTCACAGGGTCATACTGCTCTAATATTTCTAGCTCCTTCCTATAGTTCCGGGGTGCCCGGAGGCAGTTAGGGGCCGGTCTCCCTACTGCGGGCGACGCCCGTTTTTTGGCGATTGATTAGGAGGGGGGCAGGGGAAGGCCAGGGGTTGACGGGACAACTTCTCTGTAGATGGCCGATGGTGCCACATCCCCAACACTGAGGGTGGGAAATGTGACGGGGGGGGGGGGGTGTAGGAGGGGTGGGGGATGGCCAGCGGGGTAGTTGGTTGCTGCTTCAGTCTTGGTAGTTCTTTAGACTCAAGCTTGATGGCGTCAGTCAGCAACTGCATGTTTTTTATTAAAACAGCAAGGGTGTCTTGTGACGGGATAGCTGTCTGGTGAACGTGACTGAGGGGGAGGTTGGCTGGGGTTCCACCACTGAGCGGCTTTGGCATTTCCTCCTCTTCCTCCACAACTGTAACTCCGGAGGGTTTTTGTTCAAAGCCTGTCTTTATTTGGAGGAATTCACTGCCTGCTCTGACTGCTTCCTCGACAAAGTGGGGTTGCACTACCAGTAAGTGTCGTTGAAGGTATGCATTGCCAATCGTACTAGCAAAGGTTTCCAGCACCCTTCAGTCAACTCTTCTGGGGGGCAGGTCGTCATATGCAACACGGACCAATTTTTCAACTTCACTGGCGGGTTGTTGCAACAAATTTTTGGGGGATCAACGCAGCGTAATCAGCTGGGCTTGTGCTTCCTTGGGGGGGGGGGGAACCCAAATCTTGCACGTGGGGCAGCGAAGATACCTTCTACATGGGGAGGGTGGCGACACTCAAAGGCGTCGTCTCTTAGCGCCTCTTTTAGGTGCAGTAAAGCAGTAGCCTGGCCCCAATCATTTGCATTGGCTACTTCGGTGAACCGAGTAATAAAATACTCAACGTCGGCCATTCCATTGTACTTGGGGAGTTTGAAAGGGTCTGTGTTGGCCTTGGGAGGGGTTGTACCAATCTCTGCAGGGCGTTTGTCAGTTCATCTAAAGTTACTGTGGGCTGGACTACAGCGAGGTTTCGGCCAGCGCTTCTTGCTCTCTTGGTTGTTATATTCGTTCAACGGCGAGCTAAGGGGTATGGAGTGGCCGTTTTATCAAGAAATCCAGTATACCTGGTATCCCGGGTCGGTATAGCTCTTGGGAGGGGGATAGTGTACAAGGTGACACTGGCACAGTATAACTTCGGGGTGAGGGAGGGATGGCAGTATACAGGGTATACAGGGTATACCGGCACTGCATGACTTTGGAGTAAGGGGAAATGGCAGTATACCGGCACTGTATAGCTTCGGAGTAAAGGGGGATGGCTGTATACAGGGTAGAAAGGCACTGTATAGCTTCGGGGTAAGGGGGATGGCAGTATACAGGGTAGACAGGCACAGTATAACTTCGGGGTAAGGGGGATGGCAGTATACAGGGTAGACAGGCACTGTATAGCTTCGGGGTAAGGGGGATGGCAGTATACAGGGTAGACAGGCACTGTATAGCTTCGGGGTAAGGGGGATGGCAGTATACAGGGTAGACAGGCACTGTATAGCTTCGGGGTAAGGGGGATGGCAGTATACAGGGTAGACAGGCACTGTATAACTTCTGGGTAGGGGGGATGGCAGTATACAGGGTAGACAGGCACTGTATAACTTCTGGGTAGCTGTCATCTTCTTCTCTCCATTGTGTCTTGTGTTCGTCAGATCCCACCGCTGCCACCAATATAATAGATTTGAGTCCTCTATCACTGACACAACAGAATCCTCTCCTTCTCTCCTCACACTTCGGGGTCTATCCGAATAGACTTTAACAACTTTTCAAGGGCCCACGACCCAGACACACTACTAGAGATTTTATCAAATAAGTACTTTATTTGATACACAAGTAAAAGGGTATTTAATACTATCTACACAACAACTGATTCTCTCAATGCACAGCAGCTCCTTTTATAGGAGATAAGAGACAATTTCACCACCTTATTAGGCGTAGCCAATAGTAAAACATAATACAAGGAATGCACAAATAATACAATAAAATACAAAATACAATAACACAACCAGCCAATGAGAACAAGAACACATGGTGAATTGGCATGGGCTCTGCTTCCCACTCTTTTCTGGGTGGTGGAATCTTTCCACTCCTTATTTGGAAGTGCCACTTTCTATTCTGGGCTCCTGGTAGGGGGAAAGATCCGGTCTCCGTTCTGTTGAGGCTCTCAGGTTCTAAGGGGGCACAGGCTCCATGAATCACTCTGTTTGGATACAGGGTCGGGGTCCTGACCCGGAGTAGGCCCGGGGTAGACCCGGGGTAGCTACTATATGTTTATATAGGGGGATACAGGGTTGATACAGGCCCGGGGTATCCGGTCTCCCTTTCTAAGGTGATTTATGTAACTACGAAGGGGGAGAGTTCTGGCGGTACTGTAACTCCGTTACCAGAGGGCACAATGGCGGTAGGGGAGGGGGGGGGTTTAGGGTGGGGAAGAGTGGGGAGGAGTCCGACATCACCCAATCATTATGCAAATCTCCCACAATACCTTATTATTCTTAAAAAGAAGAGGACCATGCTCATTACTTCAAGGCTTTTTCCTGGACCCTGGAGGATGTTTGATAGTGGAGCACCACAAAATCTCAAAAACCAGTTAGGCCCCAAGACTAGCTGAGAACCAGTGGCAATAATTGTTGACAATTTTACAAGTTGTTTAAATCACAAAAATAAGCTAAACAAATCCTATAGCTCAGGGCTAGAGCAGCAACGCAACTGAGTCTCCAGCCAGAGTTGGCATCAAAACTTTTGCCGCTATCTTTGAAGTAACTATAATATCATTAGTTAATACATGATTCAAAACTTCTTAGTTCGGACATTTCTTTAGATTAACTCATTGAGTAATTCTTGTGACAATAAGAGTATTCGCGACCTCTGTTCGCCGAACACATTGCAATAAAATTAATCAGACCGGCATTAAATTTAATCAACAAATAATCATTTTGTTCGGAACTCGTGGGTCAACAAAAAATAGCTCACTGAATAAATAAAAATAATCAGCAAATATTTATTTATATTGTTCGTAAGTCGCGAATGAAACTGAACACTAAATAAATAATAACGAGCGAGTAGATTTCTTTCATTTTCATAGACCGGTTTTATATCCTTTAAAAATAATTCCAAATAATCGCATGCGCTCAAAATTTACTAAATTGATGGGCAGCTTAACAAACTATTCCAGTTTGTAGCAGTTCAAATTTTATTATTTTTGTGACCATTTTAAAAATTGGGAGTTATCTTGTTTAGGATTTTTCGGTAAACTATAGTGTTTCATTGAATATTTATGATGTTCTAAACTAATGTTCGGTTGTATACGCGACATAGTGAATTACGAACACCTACTATTTTTTGTATTTCATTCGACGAACAGGTCGCGAATAATCTTAATGAATACCTGTTTGATTAAATCAATATGGTGGATAAGGTAGTACAAAGAACAAAAACTGTCCTTTCAAAGTGAGCCTACCTGGATTCATTTACCTTGTAAACGCATTTTATCTTTATTCAATTACCTTGCAAACTTGGTGTTTCTACATTTAATGACATTTTACACTAATTCTGCCTCTATTAAACATTTGCTTCTATAAAACTACCACAATTAGTTGGAAGTTTTGTTTCTCAACAACTTATTTTCATTTGTTTCAACACACTTACAGTCCTCCAAGATGTTAGTAACATTGTTATCATCTATCTGCTTAGCCTAACAATAAATAACAACAATTGTTGCCATGCAATTCTTTATAAAAAAAAGTCAAGTAAGTACAATAAATCATATAGTTCTTATATAGTCTGAGAGTAAAGTTGTCAGTGTAGATATTATTAACAGTTTCTGCACAGAGTGTGCAAAACCAATCCTTGCTAAAGTGATTGGGAAGCAGATGATATCAAGTTTATTACAATCTACAACTATACAATGCATTATCTTACTAAAACATAATGATAAAATAATGCTAAGCATAGTCAACCAATGTGATTAGCAAGTACATTTATCAATATTTATATGTAGGTATATTCATTAGTACTGAGTGGTATGTACATTCATTAGTGCTGGTGCTCTGTTAGCTTTGCGGATGTCTCTGCTTGGCTTGGAAGGTCCTTTGCCTGGCTTTGTTTCTCAAGCAATGTGGCGTCGTTGCTTCATTCGCTGTAAAAGTCACAGCTAATTATTGCTTACATGTTGTGGTTACCATATTCTTTAAATGGGAGTTTTCTTTTGTTAAATCTAATTACTGTCTCTTCTACTGTCTTCCCCACTATCTATATCACTGGCTAAAAAGTCTTGAAGGATTTCACTTTTTCTCTGTCCATTTTTTCTCGATCTTTCTTGCTCCTCATACTTGTATGTCCTCGTTCGCTTTCATTTTGTGCTGCTGCATTT
This sequence comes from Cryptosula pallasiana, assembly GCA_945261195.1. NCBI lineage: Eukaryota > Metazoa > Bryozoa > Gymnolaemata > Cheilostomatida > Cryptosulidae > Cryptosula > Cryptosula pallasiana. The sequence goes on from OX183134.1 coordinate 42,387,808, forward strand.
ACCAATACAAAATAAAAAAAATCATGTCAGCTGCAAGACCGAACAGTAACAACTTTTAAAAGTGGTTTATGTAAAAACGTATTCATTTACCCTGACTTTTTGAAGCACAAGTACAAGGTTAGTACACCAATGAATGATTAACGAATGTATGCCAGTGCATTCACACAAAATATGAAATGAGTGGGTTTTTCAGCTTTAACAGCAAAAAAATGTCCTTCTAGAACGATGCATGTAAGGAAGGGTACTCTAAATAAGACGCTGATTGAGAAGGGGTGTGCGGGAAGATTGGAGTGCAACAAGATGAGACAGCACAATAGAGAGAACAAAGGGAGAGAGCTGTCGGAAATGGGGACTCTAGGGGCTCTAGGGGACACTAGGGGAAAACGATTTTAGGAGAGATGGACTGTAACAAAGAGGATCACGAACAAAGAGGACTGCAGGACAAGAGCCTACCTGAGAAAGAATGGTGGGAGAGAAAAAATATTAATATTACTGCAGATCTTTGTAGCTCAAGATGACAGGTAGGATAACTCAAGAATCGGTAAGTTATTTTTAGATGAACCAATTCAATAATAAGATTCAGTTTAAGTAGTTGAATTTTTCCTTGCTCGGCCTTGGTCACATGAGGACATTGCAGTTGAAGTGGGAAGATTAAAACTTGGTTAGGCCGGTCACACAACGGGAAAAACAACTGTAACCGGTTCATTACACCTACAGATTGATCCAATGACAGCGGACTGTGCTTTGTGTGCTAGCCTGGTCATCATTTCCTGCACGATGCAATAGCACGGAAATATAAAGTTTAGGTTTACGTTTACGTTTAGCTGTACTCGCGGTCGTTAAAGCAAGGTTCGGATTAGACCATTTTGATAAATAATTCAGTTTGGCCAGCTGTAACTATTTTAGGCATTTTAATTATTATTTATCATTATTATCATTTACATATTTAGAATCCATCATGAATGTAATGAATTACTATAAGTAATTCTCAAGAAAAACCAATTGTGCCATTATGAAAATTATGCACTATTTGTGAATGGCCTTGACATTAGATGCTAACCAAAAAGAGCACAGAAAAAAATAAATCAATTTATGAGCTTTTTTAGTCCAATGGTCCCATCATATATAAATATCACAAACGACGAATCTTCTACACCTAAAATTGTTTGATCACCACAAAACTAAATTATTTGCAACGTTTAGTAAGCACAAGCTTGTTTTGACCTGGAAAATAGTTTTAGTTACAGTGTCAACAAAGATTTGCACTCATGAGACCAGGCCTTAAAAGCATGTGTGCACTTGTAACAAATTGGTTAAAACTCAATGTGATATTAGTCTAGAGTACTCACAAGAAAGTTCCGTAAGGTAGCTTTTTATTTCTGTAATCTCTTCAGAGCTCAGCTCGCTACCTGCAATGATGAAAGTTTTCTGTATTTATATCAATAAAGGGTCTTCACTCTGTGAGTTCTTATTTTTATATTATTCGCTATTTTTCTATCATATAACCACAGTTTTACCGGAAAATTGAAATGCCAGGTTTCAATCCATAACCATTAATTTAAGGCAAAAACACGTGCTTTTGCCAAAGTAAACACAAAGAACTCAGCTAATTTTCAATCATTTCCAAAGCTGGACGCACACTAATCTGGCAGAACAAGTAGCCATGTAAAAAAACAACGTTTATTGAGTTGTTTTCTCCTACCACAGTAATATGCCGTGCGAGCTAAAGAACGAATATTTTATAATATTAAATCATTATTTTTTATTATCATTATAATGATAAATAATTATTTCTACTAAAGCAATGCAGACAAATAAACAATAACTTTAAGCATCGCTAATGTTCTGATATGGTGACACACAGGTATTCGACATAATAGGTTATTATACGTATTCTGGCCTTGAGTCAACAATTGCTGCTTGCATGATAAGAACTCCTTGTTTCCATTGCTGTATCCAAAATTGAAATATTGATTACCATAAAACGTCTCTTTTTTCAATAGCGATGCATAAATAAAACCAATACCACTCCTAATTTTGCAAACTATCGTTATTCTCACAAAAATTCTGGTGCTCAAACTCTCGCAAACCCACACTGTGAAGAAATGTTATTTTGTACTCTGCAAAAAAGGAGAAATTAGCCTTTCGTCCAGATCGTGACTTTGCAATCACTTACTCGAAACCGCCTAATATACGTTAATATTTGCAAACTCAAGTCATAATGTACTACTACAGTAATAGATGCAAAAGCTTACATGGACGCTGCAGTGGTTGTGGAACCGTGGCTTGTGTCTCCACATTGCGTGCTTTGTAACAGAGAACCAATCGAGTTCCACAATATGTGCGCCCATTGGTAAACCATTCTGGAGGTGTGACCAATCCGGGATTTTTGTCTTCCAAATACAAACAATGTGTGCAAAAATGTATGACCGTGCGACGAGAACCTTTCCATCTCTCAGTTACCAGATTAACTACTTTGCTGGCAGTCTTCTTCAGGTTTGCCCATGCACTACTCAGCGCTTCCACTTTGGACGACACTTCTAATGTAACTTTTCCACCTTTGTAGTCACGGAACAAATAGGTACTGTAGTTTGGGCCCAGCACTATTGCACCATCACTATGGGCTTTGACATGGTCAAGATCGGTTGCTTGATTCAACACGCAAACACTCATCAGTTGATAAGCATACTTGGGTAGAGGCAAGCCACTAAATGAGATGTCTAGTCTGAGCTGCAAATTGCCATCAATTTTCCTTGGGACACCTATTGGATCCTGTCTTGTCAAATAAGGAATGATGTAGGCTGTTTGTTCACCACGTGCTGCGTTTTTTAGGTTGAGCTTTTCAGGAATGATATGAAAATATCTTAGCAGTTTTACGGCAACTTCGAAATCAAACTTTAGGTCAGGGCTTTTGACCACCAAATCGTATAGAAGTGCTTCATCGCAAATCCCTGCATCAACAAACTGGTTGACTAACTGCTCGTACTTTTCTTTACTTATGTCAGTACCTTTGTATGTGAATGCTTCGAAGTCTCTCATACATTCAGTTTTTAACTCTGTTGGAGATTCACGCAAAACTTGCGCTAACATCGCTGTAAAAGCAGGAATCTGATGAAATATGTAATCAGCAAGGTTGATGTCTTTATCCAACTTGTTTTTAAACCACAAAATCTTTCCAGTATGGTGCATGTATTTTAAGATTGTGTTGCAATCTCTGTCTGGAAATTTATTTGTGATGTCATCCAACTTCAAGTACGGTTTCTTGGAAGCTTGCTTAATGAACTTTCCAACCTGCTTCCAATTTTTAGGCACATCATGTTGATTGGCTTGGCAGCGTTTTTTGATGCATTCTTTGAGCTTTGAAATGCTTGAAGTTTGATTTTCGTCAGAGCTGAACTCATATGTATCTTCATCACTAAAAACTAGTTCTTGAAGATTAGCAAGATGATCAATCTTTTGAAACTTTCCCTCAGACTTTTCTTTGCAATTTCTCTCTTCGTGTAGCCATCTTTTTCGAATCTTCTCAACTGTTTCTTTCAAAAGCTTTCGGCTACTTTTCAAATCTTTATCGGAGAGTTTGTCCGTATGAGTGAGAGCAAGTACAGGTCTACCTAATTTGGGGCATGCCAGATATAGATGGCACAACCAGTCGAATAAAACTTGTCTCGTGGCTTCCTCGTCACCTACAGACTTGGACTGAGAGTGAAACTGGTATAAATTTACCACAAACAAAGGCACAAACTGCTCTTTTAAGGCGAGGTGATATGAAAAGTGATAGATCTCCTGACCACCGTAATCTATAATTCTCACCGAAAACTCTCGCAATTTTAGGTTTTTCACATTGAAAGCTTTTGTGATTTCATCAACACCTGCTGTTTTATCTCGTGTCGTTAGACATCGCTTGCCCGTCAGTAGACTGTCTATTAAACTAGTTTTTCCCGATAAGGAGCATCCGATGACAGTAACAGGTATGGTGCAGACTTCTGCTCCTTTAGCAAGATCTGAATAGTATGACCGAATGGCATTTAAACCTTGTCTGCAAACGGCAAATGGAGGGTCTTGTAATGATTCACAACCATCGCAGTTAAGCTCATACATGTCTTTTAGCTCCAAGATTTTTTTGCTGATCTTTGAAATATCCTGGTTTCCTTGAAGGTTCAAGTCTATCAAATTGTGTAAATTAAACACAACCAAAGGAACTTTGCGTAGGTAGTTTTCTGCCAAGTTTAATACTTGAAGGTTTTCAAGTTCCTCCAACCTAAAACCGAATTGTAAAAATATTGCAGGTACCTACATGGTTGACAAATTGCCTGCAATCTAACGTATTTCTAACCGGTCACATATTAGATAGCGTTACTGTATGTTACTTTATGTTTAATGAGCGAGATCTGAGTTAACTTTCAAAACTTAGCGGCAGTATGCTTGATTCAGGTAAATTGTTTGCCCTTGTTATCTTACTACAAGTTTGTTCTGATTCAAACTGAAAAATTTATAGTATCAACAATCAATAACAACTATCAGGTGTTTTGGAACTTTGACAAGCTTACAAAGATTTGTTGCAAAGGGACTTAGGGTTTATGATTGGGTTCTAGGACAATAGCGAGTTCTCATCTGACAGTTTCACTTCTTACCAAAAATCAAATCATTGAAAAAAGTGTTCTGGAATCTGACCCACAAGTGCTTGGTCAATAACTTTTTTGTATTCCATCTGAGTTTTTCTGATTTTCATTTTGTTAAAGCCTTTGCACATGAATAATGTTAAATTAAATATAAATTTGGCTGAATTTCACAACATCAATAGAGCAAAGAGTAATAGTTGCACAGGCAATGTTTGGTTTGTGTAAAGGTGTTCATCCTCAACACACAAATGTTCACGGTTGACATCAATACTTTATGTATTTTGTGATAGCTGTCAAACTGCAAGGTTATTACTTTGCCGTTCCTTCATTGAGTTTTAATAAAAAGAGTCTGGAAAAATGCGCTAAACTGCTGTTAAAATTAACTTCAAGTATTGTCATGCCTCAGATTGCAGCTCTCAGCTAGTTTTTTGCAGTTGACCATAAAAAATACCTGTTTAGTAAGAACCGTAAAGTTACAGCTCAAAAACCAGGTTTCAGGTGTTTACTGTACATTTGGCGTACCAAATGATATGAAGGTTCCACCAGTCCAACAAAAATCCATGCTTAACGCGCACAATACTTAATCGGAGTGAATAAAGTAGAAAGTAACTTCATTGACACATCTTGCCAATCACTGATGACTAAGGGTTTCCTCTGGATTCCTCTTTGTTAAAGCCCTCATGCATAAACATTGCTTAAGTTTTAAATTTTCATTGATTTTCACGACGTCAATGCAGCAAAAAGTAATGATTGCACATGCAAAGTTTGGTTTTTGTAAACGCTCAAGATGATATCAGTACTTTGTGTTTCGCCATAGCTGTTACATCACAAGGTTATTACTTTTCTATTTTTTCATTAGCTTTTGATAAAGGGAGCGCAGTAAAAAGTCACTACATTGCTGGTAAAATTAGCTGTCAATGTTGCCATGCCTCAAATTGCAGCTTTCAGCTGGCTTTTTCAGTTGACAGTAAAAAAAAGCACCCGTGTGCAGTAAAAACCTTAAAATTGCAACTCAAACCCAACTTTTAGGTGTTGTCTGTACATACGATTTGGTTACACATTGTATTTTTGGCCTATCAAATACTATGAAGGTTTCACTAGCCCAATAAAATTGGACGCTTGGCGTTCGCAACGCATAATCAGTGTCAATAAAGTAGAAGGTACCATCACACACCATGCCAGTTACTGATGAATAAAACAGTTTTTCAGCTTGAGAGTTACTTGACTGAATGAAATGAAATTCACAGGTTACATACTGACGAAAAAATTATCTTTACCTTCCAAACTTGATGAAATCGGCAACTATCAAATTATTAATGCACAAGAGCTTTAAATTCATAAACAACGATTTACTTCTTACAAATAGTGAGCATAAGTGCCTGCTACTTTTTTACAACATTCCTATCGAGAAAAGTGCTTAAAAAAGTAATTGTCAGATTGTCCAACTGAATTCAATTAAGAATACTTTTAAAACACTCATCTAATAAAAAAATCGCGTTGTGGAGTTTTGCTCTTTTAGTTGCACCCGAGTTGGAAACACAGCAGTTTCAATTCATACACAAGAATGTGTGTGAGTTTATAAAGAAAGCTAGAAGAATATTTTTTCTTTTCATAAGAATTACCTGCCACAAACATTAATTGTTGAGAGTATTCTAAAACAGCTAATAGTCAATAATGAAGCTGTTCTTTTGGATATTTTGAAGATGTTTTAAATGACTCAAAGTTTTTCTCAATCACTGCTCAGCTTGGATTACTACTACATACACACCAAAGTTTTCATAATAATTCTTGATAAAGTTTAGTTTAAGGAGGACCTGTAAAGCTCAAAATCGCCTAATAACAATACATATGAATACAATCTTAAGAATTAAAAACAGCAAATTAAAAAGTCACCATTTATTTCATTAGTCGCAAAACAATATATATTATCATACCTTTGAGGCACTTCACTCAAACAGCAAGCTGATAAGTCCAAACTTTTAAGCTTCACTGCTTCACAGATCGCCACAGGAAACTCCGTGGAGAAGTCGTTACCAGATAATGATAACTTTTCCAGATGCTCCAGATTGCTGACGTTGAAACTGGTCAATCAAAAGTTGAAAAAAGTTATTTTTGAATTTGAGTGAAAAAAATATGTCAAGTTTTCAAATGAACTCAGAAATGGAGCGCTTTCCTCGATGATAAAACTTGTTGCCATTCGAAGTTAGCTTAAATGATATGTTATAACAGTGAAGTGAGCCAAGTTTTAAAATTATGGAAGCCGTGACTCGCGAACGATAGTGGCAATGAGCGTGTTTCGACATAAAATAATAATAAAATTTTAAATGCCAATTATACAGTGCTCTTTTAACACACTCAGTTTCTTCCAGTATATCTTGATAGCATCAAAACATTTTAGCAATTTCTGTAAATTTTTAGTACCTGGAGGGAAATTGAGAAAGACGGCATCGACTCAAGTCCAGTTCTACCAGCCCCATCAGTTTACCCACTGCGCTTGGAAACTTAATCAAATAGTTTCCCTTCAAGCCAACATAAGTTAACTGTTTGAGCTCAGCCAATCTAAAACACAAAAATATGCAAACAGTGCTTAACTCAAGTTCTGCCATAAATGCAACTATGACTGAAAGTGGTTAATGCATCCGCTTACAGAATACACATCTATATTTACAATATACAATGTCAGAGTATTAAAATTCTTAGTTTGTCTTGCACAACAGCGAACCAACTCCATGTGAACACGGTCAAAAACTTTTAGCTCATAATTTGGGAAGCTTAGCAGCTGCGTGAATACAAACAGTTGAACAAATCTGTGAGCCAATTAACACAGTTTTGCAGAAAACGCTTCAACTTGAGTTTTTGTTTAGAAAATTTCTAACACAACTCATAACTAAACTGGTGAGCTACCATTACTGACCTATTCAGCTTATAATGAAACAGTCCAGTTTACCTGCTACTTCAATTGGAAAACAGTTCGATTTCAGTTTAGGGTATACGATATATCGATAATAGCTTAGATCACTAACGCTGCTGTTTATTGTTTGAAAACTTATGTTGTTTAAAAAATAATTGTAATTACATAATAAAAATAATGATCAATGCATAATAAACCAGTATTAGGTAACTAACTTGCAACACTAACAAAATTTGCACGAAATTTCCAAAAGTTCTGGTTGCTTAATAAAAACTTTGAGCTCATGACATGATATCTTTACAACTATCAACTTTTGCATTTTTAACATAATCTATACATTTAGATATTCAACTGCTAGAGCTGTATTTACAAAAGCTCTTTGCCACCATCTATGAAACCATAAAGTGTCCACTGCTTATGATTAATAGACAGCCAAAAAGTAAAACTTCAGTTTAAAATGTGAATACAATATTATGCTTACAATGAGTCGACTTGTTTAAAAAAGAAGTGAGATAAAGGCAAGAAACAATGTGGATTTAAAAGTTCCAGTATGGAGAATGTGTAATTTCAATAAAAATTTATGTTCTCGATCATTCCGAATCACAACAATTCAAGTTTGAAAAGAAATCTATGACCAGTTTTTCAACCTACGAGTTTCCTAAAAAGTAGGAATAGTTGGCAAAAACTGCTCAAGTTTGGTGTGATGATATTATATTTCCTATTTGAAAAAAATAATTCATCATTTATTTGTAAAGCACCATCAGACCATTCTCGTGCAAAAATCATGCAAACATAATTTATTACAATTTACAAATAAGGTTTTTGTCACAGTAGCTGAAATGTTAGGTTTGGAACTTTATTTGCATCCGTAACCATTGACAAAATGTGTTAAAGCGTCAGTTGCTTTTTTTGTGTTGTAGAAAGTATAGAGAGCAAAATGATGTAAGATACAAGATTGCATTAATAACTGCAAAAACTCTGCCAGAATTCGAATAGTTTGTGACAAGACACATTGTTTCTGATGTTTATAATAAAATGGAAAGGATTAATTTGGAATTATAGTTCCATGGAAAGCCAATGAATTTCAGATTGTCTGCATGATGTTTTGCTCAGTTGAAAAGTTGTGACATATATTGCCAACTGGTTTTTCAAAAACTCACAGAAATGACTGGCAAGGGTGAAAAAGTTTCATAGAGAATGCTACAGCTATCAGCAAGTTTCATAGGGCTATCAATAAGTTTCATAGAGCTATCAGTAAGTTTCATAGCGCTATCAGTAAGTTTCATAGAGCTATCAGTACGTTTCATAGAGCTATCAATAAGTTTCATAGGGCTATCAATAAGTTTCATAGAGCTATCACTAAGTTTCATAGAGCTATCAACAAGTTTCATAGAGCTATCACTAAGTTTCATAGACCTATCAGTACGTTTCATAGAGCTATCAGTAAGTTTCATAGAGCTATCAATAAGTTTCATAGAACTATCAATAAGTTTCATAGAGCTATCAGTAAGTTTCATAGAGCTATCAATAAGTTTCATAGAGCTATCAATAAGTTTCATAGGGCTATCAATAAGTTTCATAAAGCTATCAGTAAGTTTCATAGAGCTATCAGTAAGTTTCATAAAGCTATCAATAAGTTTCATAGAGCTATCAGTAAGTTTCATAGGGCTATCAATAAGTTTCATAGAGCTATCAATAAGTTTCATAGGGCTATCAATAAGTTTCATAGAGCTATCAATAAGTTTCATAGGGCTATCAGTAAATTTCATAGAGCTATCAGTAAGTTTCATAGAGCTATCAATAAGTTTCATAGAGCTATCAATAAGTCTCATTGTAAATTTTAGATGTACTACACAAGGATGAAAGAAAGTATATAAAATGAAATGCACTTGTGGCAATAAAATACAACAAATAATCATAAAACCATTTATCTTCTTTCTATTTGCAAAACCAATTCATTTCTTTCATTGATTACAATGTAGAAAGTCAAGTTTGTTTTATTTATGCTGTGCGATGTTGATTTTAAGTTAACACACATCACATTTAACTCTCTTTATAGAGTTATTCCGCACCTCACTAGCCTAGCTAACCAATTTTTTATTTCTATCAACCCTCGAAAAGTTGATATTTCAATGCAGCAACTTTTATTACACTATCGAAAAAAGGAATTTCGGTTCACGTTATGTCACACTCACCTCTCTGGCAACTGAGTAAGTGAACAATTGGCCAGATTGAGTTCACGTAGGGATTTCAAGATTCCTATTCCACTCGCTAGTCCATCTTTCAGTTTGTTATCCTGAAGATTTAATGTTTGTAGATTTTTGAGACAGAATAAGCTGGAACAAACAATTCATAATACTTGGAAGCAAAACCCTGCTATCATTTTGTGAGATACAGGTTATTACCTACTGTTATAGTTTGAAAACATAACAGTAGGTATGACCTAATACAATCCTTTGACTACTTAATATACAAATAACAATAGAAACCATCAAGTGACCGCATGGTATTGATAAACTATGAAACAGTTTAACTTTTAACATCTCTTTCAGAAAGAGTATTCGTGACCTCTGTTCACCAAACAAATTGCAATAAAAATAATCAGACCAGCAATAAATTTAATCAATAAACAAGTATTTTGTTCAGAACTCGTGGGTCAACAAAAATAGCTCACTGAATAAAAAAAAAATCAAAAGGTATATATTTTTATTGTCCCTAGGTCGCAAATGAAGCTGAGCACTAAATAAATTACAACAAGGGAATTTAATTTTTCTATTTTTTGTAAGCCGGTTCTATATCATTCCAAAATAATTCAGAATTATTACAATAGTTCAAAATTTACCAATTTAACATGGCATCTTTGCAAACTGTTTCAATTTATAGCCATTCAATTTTAATTTTTTTCTTCATTTTTCTGCGGATTTGGAGTTATCTTCTTTGTGAGTTGTTTGGTAATCTATAGCAGTTCATTGAAGAAATATGATGTTCTAAACTAATGTTCCATTCCATTCGCGACGTATTGAACACCTTTTAATTTTTGTACTTAGTTCAATGAGCAGGTCACAAAATACTCTAAGCTGCGTACACACTAGAACGAATTTGGTTGAAAGAGTCGTTCTTGTTGGAGTTGTGCCCTTTTGCGGCCGATAGTTGCGTACACACTAAAATAGAATTTTGGCCGAAAAAGCATTTGCTTTCTGGTGAAAGAGATGGACAATTCTTTTTCTTCAGCATAACCAAAGCATTACTAATCATATTGCTGTCTGTTATTTCACAATTATTCACCTTGCCTATGCTGCATCAACATTATTTATTTGTAACATTTGTTGCTCTGAACAAAATATGTTTTTATTTTCCAGCTTTACCTAATACTTATTTCAACTAATTAAAACTATTTCTAAATTATTTAAACCTATGCTTATCAATGAGTGGTCAACCATGTTGAAATAAGAATGGTAATGCATAATAGACTTTCTTGTGAGTTTCAATAAATAATAATAATAGAGATTCTTATTTGGTTATTGCTGGGAGATGTGATAATCTTTTATTATTTTATTATCATCATTTGTTAATTCTGCACCAGTTTTCTGTTGTAATTTCCTTGATAATCTGCTAAAAATCATCAGTGATTTTGAGCAGTGCTCAAATGGCAATAACGCTGGCCGATATTTTAAAAATCGGATGTTATTGCATTCACACTTGGCCATTTTGGAACTGCGCTGATTTCGGTACGCGATGTACGCGATGGTTGTGAGTTGTTATATGTTAGATATGGCAATGCCTTTCTGGTTTGTTGCCTATAAAAAGCTAGCCATTACAGCTATTTATCTTCTTTGCTTTTTACTCTGACTGAATGTCAAAGTGTATTGACTTATACAATGCAATGAAGTATTGTATATACATTGAAGACTGGTGCTTCGCATTCGAGCCAATGGCTTTAGAAGGTAGAAATGTTTAAAAGCTTGTCGCTCTCACTAAATAGGCTGTCCCTAACTCAGAGTCAGCCAATCCAGTGAGTGGGAAAAGGCCAGAAGTACAAGACATTGGACTCTTGCTGAGAGATGGCAAGTTGTGTGTATTGTGACACGGGGACTGCAGAGGTCTTACCAGCAATCAGTGGATACCGAGGAACCCACACAAAATCCAATACAGTAGATCAATAGAATGATTGGACAATTATATTTAATTACCATTAATTATGTTATTGCTATTTTCACTCTGGTTTATTACAAAAACTTAACAAATAAAAATTTTGGGATTGATTGATGTTTTTATATTGATTGATTTCAAAGTATTTCTTTGATCACTGATTATAATAAATGGTCAAAAAAACAACATTGTAAGTAGCTTAAGAGTTGTTGAAATTGCACATAATAATCAAATTATTTATGACAATTTAAGCCAATTTAACCGGAGTCTTTTCTGCCAAAGAACAAAACCCTAAAACTTTAATATGCAATTTTTAACTAAACCGCAATAACGACATGTTCTTGCTTTTCACAAGCCAAAACAAACATACTCACAATGTCAAATGCTAAACAATGATCAGTAAAGCCTGAAACACCACACAATTGTTCAACAGAGTACTAATGTTTTTTTTTATTCAAGAGTTGAAGTACTCTGGTGAATTTGGGTGCATTATACTGGTAAAGACCAATGCTTACTTTACATACACCAACTATTGTATGCGCTAGAGGAGGCGAAGTGCTACCTGAGCTCTAAAACAGAGTGTTCGGCCAGAAGTACAACCTGCTATGCCAGTAGCTCAGCTTACAGGGCAGGTATCGATCCTTTTTGTGCCGGTATTGATCCTACTGTGTCGGTATTAACCCCTGCTGTGTCGGTATTAACCCCTGCTGTGCCGGTATTAACCCCTGCTTTGCCGGTATTGACCCCTGCTTTGCCGGAAGCCATTCTACTGGGCCATCACAAAATGGTTGCGTTAACAAATTAGCCTTGAGATAGTTGGAAAACCTTCAACAGCCTTGAAATTGGAAGAACCCTTCCTCGGATGAACTATACAATCGACCTCAGGCTAGCTATAGCTCTAGAACTAGACATGGAGACCAGAAACTCAACCATTAGCCACTTGGCGCCGTATTTATTTAATCTTACTGCTGATTATATGTCATATTATATTGGTTAAATTACCTTCTGTTGAGGTATTCTTAGACGAATTATGCAAATAAATTCCTGCCAGTCTGCCTATATAAAAGCTGGGATTCAATATAATCTTTGCATTCATTCATAGCTTGCTATCTCTAGTGGACTGCCACCCTAGAACTTTGTGTTATGAATGATAGGTATTTACAAGTTAAACACGCTGTATGGTTTGTCTGAGCCGTGGGCTGTGTGTTTGACAACTGACTTGTCAATACCGGCAGTGAACTCTCTCTGGAGAGTAGAAAACTTGAGTGATGTCAATGGTAGTTTGAGGAAATCAGACCAAAATCTACTACAATACTTAACGTTTTCGGAAACCAAAAGTTTCTCATCAAGTGAACATAGTAACTACATAATAATCTATTGTTGCGAGTGAAATATTTTACACGGAAATGCGCAGTTTTGCATACATACATGTTAAATAGTTCAAAGTTAACTTGGCTGGCATACCTCGCATGAAGTCCGTTCAGAGAACAACCGGCCAAGTTCAGTTTAGTCAGAGAAGTCAGCTTTCCAATCGTTCTCGGGAAATCGTAAGAAAAATTGTTCTTGCTCACATTAAGAACTTGCAACTGGTCAAGCTGCTCCAAGCTGAAATCAAAATTACTTGTACTGAGAGAAAAATATGAAGCTATACAAATGTCATGAAACGTTATAACCAAACGTTAACACAACATACAGGAAAACTGGCATACTATGACTACTTATTTTTATACCTGATTAGTGCAATCAAGGTGGCTTTTTGGTGCACATGCTGGCTTTTAGTGACAATTGCGCAAATACTTTTCTAGTCCGGAATATTTTTGCTGTAAGAGAATGTTCTATTCCCTGCACTCATTTAATGTTTTCCAACCAAACTGTAATTATAGCCTAATAGAGTAAACAGATGTAATTTTTGGTTTTTCTTTTATTCTATGATACAAAAACATAACTGGAAGGAAAACTGATCTTTTTGATGTTGAAACATTTTTGCTGTAACTTCTTTGACTGAGCAGTTGAGAAATGAAGAAAACACATGAAAACCACAGAAAAATCTTTACAATTAATGAAATGCTGATATTGTATTTTACTTATGTAATATTGTCATTATTATAGTAACACGGCATCCCTGTCAAGTTTCTGCTTCTAGAAATGTAAGCAGAAATCATAAAATAATTAATAAAAGCTTCCAGAGAGGCTTCAAGTTTGGAAACTTGAAGGTAACTAAAAAAAACACAATCATAATTGGTGAAAAAAGACATAATTTGGTTACGCACCCTTCTGGTAATGATGTAAGTTTGCAGTTTTCCAACTGAAGCTCAGTCAAAGATGACAACTCTTCAATCACTTCAGGCAGGTGAGACAAAAACTTGTTGTTGTTGACATTCAACACTCTCAACTGCTTCAGTTTATTCAAGCTAAAATTTGGAAAATAAGTGTGAATTACAGCACATGCTATTACTGCTACAGATGCATCAGTATATAAGTTATCTAAGTGATAATTAGTCAAAAGTTGAACAGTGAGTTTTGACTTATAAAGGAAATTCTGCACACTGCCACCAAATCTACAAAATCCATTTTTCACAAACAACACTTTTTACTTTTTACTCTAACTACATCTCAATTATGGAGCCCTGATAACTTCCTCTTGAGGTTTGCCACAAGAAGTAAAAATTATTTTTTAACAAAGCACACTAATGGTAGCAATAAACGTTATATATGTATATTCTGATGTGCAGTTGCACCACCAGGATTGTTAGTAAGATTATAACATAAGTATACTTGATTATACATAAAAATTCAATAAGTTCATAGATTTTGAGCATAGAATTGTTTGATAACGAGTGTCCACCACAAAAGAATTGTTAAAACATGATCATCAGACTCTACAACCACACTTCCCCACAGATGACGTTGAAACGTTATGCTGAAGTAGCTCACTGATCAACGGACATTGGAAAGGTAAAAGAAAGCAGAGAAAATAGCAATAAAGCTATTACCTTGTTGGCAGATTTACTAGTTCACAACCGTTAAGGTCAAGTTCATTCAGGCTCAGTAGCTCACCAACTACACCCGGTAAGTCTACCAGAAATGAGTTTCCTGAAATTTTAAGTACTTTCAGCTTTTTGAGTTGATTCAGACTACAAGAGAAACATTACACTTGGTCATTGTTTAACTTTATACAAGGCTTCATTGTTTTTTAGCAAAAATATGTGTTTGTTATAGTTTTGATTAAAGCTGTGAACGTACCTAAAATAATGTGCAAAGCAGTAACTAAATCGTATAACTAGTACTGCTTTTCGTATGTATTCAGATAAAGGACAGAATTACACAGGGCAATGGAATAGAGTGACTGAAGTATATCCAAAAGCTTTCAACATTTATGTAGTTAGAAAATGTTAATTTCTCATATATTTTTGTTTTCCACTCTTGTTATATTGTAATGGATTCCGGTCTGTTACCACGGACATCCACTAATCTCGAGTATTCTACCTCTCTCCAGAGGGGACACTGTGCTAACCGACAGTGACAACTGTGTAGGGCAACCGAATTACCCGGTAAGGCAAGAGCCCATGGCTCAAACAAACAGTACCGTGTAGTGTCTGTAATAATGGCTTTATTCTCTAAGCTGTCCTGAGGGTAATTATTCCTCTAGGGTTTAGCAATATAAGAGTATATGCCATGGCAACATTGTAATGAATGCAAAGAATAACAGTGTGTGCTCTCCTTTTATAGGAGAGCTGATAAGCACAAAACATATAGCAATCAATGCACAGGAAGCAGATTAACCAATACAAACGATTATATAAATAACAAGCCAATCAACAATGCAGTGTGAATAATTAAGGGAGGTGCCAAGTGGCTAAGGGCGGAGTCCTTTCTCCTGATTGTCCAATGAGTAGTCCTGCAAGGCTCCCAGGCTGTACGTAGAGTTGGGTGCAGGGAGTTGGTAGTTTAAGGGTAAGTACTTCCTGTTCTCGACCTTGACTAAGTTCCTATACACTTTTGAGGATCCTCCTCTATGGTGGCCGTCTTGTGCCGGCCCAGTACAGCTATACCGGGTCGGTAGGGGTCACTACCGACCCTGCAGGGGTCACTACCGGCCCTGCTCACTATGCCACCGGCACAGTAAGACTTTCCACCCAACAGCTATTAACCGAACGCTAAGGGTGAAAGTCCAGCGCATTGTCTCGCAAGGTTTCTAGCGTAAACGACCTGTTCACTACTAGTGTGCATCAAAATCTACCACAATATGACTATTTTTTTACTGCTAGGACAATTTCCCATGTTAATCGGTCAAGATTTTTTCTGCAACCGCAAAAAAACCAGGGATAGGGCAATCTCTAGATAACCACTTCAATTATAGTTGAAATATCCTAAGATATAAACTATCAAATAGGTTTTCAAATTCATTGATTCATATTTTTTCAAATTCAATTAAAATTCAAATATAATCAGAATAAAACCATAAAATTTAAATAAACTTTCAAATACCACACTTTACATTTGTTTCATATTCAATTAATTGTTCAGTTATCTTCAAAGTTAAACCATCAAGCTTGAAAAAACATACACATGTTTTCCAGTTTAATTTAAACTCAAATTTGAATGTATAATTTGAAAAGCTTTAGAATTTTAAGAAAATAATAACTTAGTTTAAGTAGAGCTACAGAATCATAAATAGGTTTGCTATCGCTCTAATTTTATTTTACTTATTCTTATTACAAGAGCATTCATGAATTTTATGGAATGATGAGAACAATAAACGAAATTGTATGCTTTATTTAGTAAGCTTCTCCGTCTGTTCACCATCTACTGTAGCTTATAGTGTTTTTATGTATGTTTAATCCACTAATTGTCTCAACTGTTGTCTCTGATGCTAGCTGGCCAAAAACTGATTATGTAATGCAACTATAATGGTCTAGTGTGGTAGTTGGTAACTACCATAAAAAAATTAGTTTAAAAAAATTCCTAAAGTTAAAGACTAAAATATGTAGTTGCAAGATACCAAAATTGAATAAATATAACTGCAAAAGATATAGTTTCGAATATAGATTTGAATACCCAAAAATGCAAACATTGAAATTAAAATGTTTTTCACATGTTTGTACTTGTCAACACTGAAAATAAGAAAGAAATGAAAAGACCTTTAGTTGAATGCATTTAAGTTCAAATTTAAATGCAGATACTATTAGCTGCATATATTCAAATTAAAATATATATTTAAATACATATGGCTGCCAACGTTCAAATTCAAATACAAATTCAAACACATGTAATTGAAAACATTTATATTTAAGTACAAATTTAAATACCTGCAGTTGAAAACATTCAACTTCAAATACATTTTCAATTAACCATAGTTGAAAAAATTCAAGGTTAAATACAGTTTAAATAAATAAAGTTGAAAAAATTCAAATGTAAATTCAAATGTCCCAGTTTTGAAACCTTAAATTTCAAATCCAAATTCAAGTACTTGAAAATTGAGAAAATACTGCAATTTAAAATTCAAATAAAAATTCAATTGCATTTGATCCTATCAAAACAAAACACAACATGATTTGAACTCAAGGCCCTACAGCAAAACCAACGAGCCCGGTCGCCCGACACATTATCCATTGCACCAACTACCGAACACTGACAACAGTTTTGTCATGTTCACGCTGCATAATCAAATAGATATATAAATCTAACTCGGTGGGAAATTTTTCTCCAATTTAATGCTTCAAAATATCTTTTCTCGGCAAAGCCTTTCATTATATGACCTATACAAAACATACTACTTTACCTGCTGTTCAATAAAGCAATTCGATTATTGGAAACATCAAGGTAGAATATGTTCAATATTTATTGAGTCCGACACTGTAACTGGGTAAAATCTCAAAACTTTAATTTATTGATTGCCTGAGGTGTTGAACGGAAAAACTAATAAAAATGAATCTTGTTGCAAAAAACTGTATGGATGTTTTTAATATTGATATAATTGAAACACCTATAGAATTAAGGCCTGTAAGCCAAACAACGAAGTCAACATTATTTGTTTGTACATAGGGATGGTCACTGGGAATTAGTGCTTTATTACAAAAACAATGATTTTCACTGTTACCAAATACAATCACCCAAATGCATTGCGTTTAATGAACGGTAAGGGCAAATGAGCAAATGTAGTACTATTTGTTACTAATATAGCTGTTTAATCTGTCAGACATGGCGATATTGATAATTTGTAACCAGTTTATTAAACAGAAACAACCTCCTTCTAGCAACCACATTTATATAGTTTTCAGCAGAATTTGGATTGTGTAATCTAGAACTTATGACTTTTGACCTACAACTCATGACATATGACCTATAACCTATAAGTTATGACCTATGACCTATAACCGATAACCAGTAACCTGTGTTTCCCCAGAATACATAATAGAAAAATTCTAAGTGATATTTCATCTTCAGCAAACAAAGTTTTATAGGTTCTTCTGTTGCAAGCCAAATAAAATATTACTATTGGTTGTAATGGTAATCTATATTTCTTTTTTATTTGGATTTGCAGACTGTGATTATGTAAAGTTAAAACGAATCGTAGCCTTTCATGCTGTAAAAAATTATTATTTTCAAGTATTACCTCTGCGGAAGAAACCTGAGTGAACAGTTGTGTAAGTCAAGATAGTCCAAGTTAGTCAACTCTCCGACTACACTGGGAAGATACTTAGGGAACCTGTTGTTACTAAGATTTGTAACTTTCAACTGCTTGAGGTTCCCCAGGCTGTAATAGAAAACACAGAATTGTTCTTAAATTTTAATGTAAAGATTTATTAGTAAAATATTGTTGTCATTTGTGTAGTTGAGTGTACAAATATAAATTTTTGTGTATCAAATATATATTTGAGTATACATACATGTAAGTGATAAAAATGCCTTAAAAATACAAGAAATCACAAGAGTTTAGGCCAATTTTGTTACAAATAAGATTTGTAAAGTTACGCCTACAGTTGTTAGCGGAATAATTACAGCAAAATTATACTATATTAGACTTGTCTTTAATTTGGCCTAAACAGATTATGGTTTTTGTGTTCTTTTTTTCTCTAGTTTCACTGAGATCTCTGCCTAGCAATGCTGTTTAATTGGTTCTGTGTTGAGTAACAATGAAAGTAAGTCTAGTAGCTGTTTCGATGCATAAATTTTTTGTAAGGTATTTTTACCGCACTTTCATTTTTCAAGTTAGAAAAAACTTTTTTGTTTTCTCCAGATAGTGGCAGTTTAAAAGCCTGCCTACTTGTACTGAACATAAATAAACATTCACAAATTATTCTAAAAAGAAAGTCCTAAATAGAAATAAAATCGAAAGTGAAAATCAAATTTTATATTAAAGCCTTCTACACCATAGAGGTATAGATAGAGACATGGAGGTATAGGTAGAGACATAGAGGTATAGATAGAGACATAGAGGTATAGATAGAGACATAGAGTTATAGATAGAGACATAGAGGTATAGATAGAGACATAGAGGTATAAATAGAGACATAGAGGTATAGATAGAGACAGAGAGTTATAGATAGAGATAAAGAGGTATAGATAGAGACATAGAGGTGTGGATAGAGACATAGAGGTATAGATAGAGACATAGAGGTATAGATAGAGACATAGGGGTTAGATAGAGATCTAGAGGTATAGATAGAGACACAGAGTTATAGATAGAGACATAGAGGTATAGATAGAGACATAGAGGTATAGATAGAGACATAGAGTATAGATAGAGACACAGAGTTATAGATAGAGACGCAGAGGTATAGATAGAAACATAGAGGTATAGATAGAAACATAGAGGTATAGATAGAGACATAGAGGTATAGATAGAGACATAGAGGTGTGGATAGAGACATAGAGGTATAGATAGAGACATAGAAGTATAGATAGAGACATAGAGGTATAGATAGAGACATAGAGGTATAGATAGAGACATAGAGGTATAGATAGAGACATAGAGGCATAGATGGAGACATAGAGTTATAGATAGAGACATAGAGGTATGAATAGAGACACAGAGGTATAGATAGAGACATAGAGGTATAGATAGAGACATAGAGTTATAGATAGAGACATAGAGGTATAGATAGAGACATAGAGGTATAGATAGAGACATGGAGGTATAGGTAGAGACATAGAAGTATAGATAGAGACATGGAGGTATAGGTAGAGACATAGAGGTATAGAGGCATAGGTCAACTAAGCGCTGTAAACAGCGTTTCGGTTCCTCAGAATTGTGGTGGAGAATGTAGCACACACAATAGCAGTCTACTGCCTATCCACTGTAGAGATATAGCCCCGCCTCTTTTCTTCTAAGCAATAGTTTCTACACTTGGCTGGCATTCAATTGCAACATTGCAAAAACAAGTTCCGCCAAATAAACCACTTTTTAAAAGAATGGAACTGCAGTTGATGACTTTGTTTTGATTAAAGTCATAGTGAGGTATTACTGACGATTTGTCAAATTGTAAATGCAAAAATGTGATTGCAAAAGGCAATTGATAAAATAATAGTACGGTTTCAAAATGCTTATTTTCATATCTTTGTTCTGCCGAGTAAATGGGGTAACCAGAAAATTTATTCAATTCTATTTCTAGGCAAAAAATTATAAGTTTGATAACATCTGCCTTTGAAATATTTCTGAAAAGTTCATTAAAACTAATAACTTATATATGGCAATTATTGTAAACCCCAAATCGAAAACTAGAACAGTTGTATGATTGCTGCACAAAACATTGGCAAAACCTGGACCTCTACCTTTACCTTTATGTTCCGAACACATTAGAGTGCTCCAAGAAATAATTGGCAACTTTTCCAACATCAACTGTCAGAGCGATTACCACCACAGTTGATTAGTTGATCAACTGATTGATAAATGTTGACATTGTAGTATTGATTGTTTGGAATAAGTAAAGAACTAAATTATGAGTTACCTATTTATGCTGGAACCACTATAGTGTGTAGACAACTCCAAAGAATACTTACTTTTTTGGCAAACCCGTAAGTTTACAGTTATCCATATGCAGCTCGATTAAAGAACTCATCTTTCCAATCACACTTGGCGGTTTATCAGCAAAATTGTTGCCAGACAGCTTGAGTACCTTTAAATTCTTCAATTCAGCCAACCTAATATTGATCAAAAGGCTCCATTAGTTAAAATATTTTAGTAAATCAAGGGATTGCAAGACTTATATTTGTAAATTGAAGCTCCAAAATTAAAGGAGAGAGCAACTCCAAGACTCAACATCTCCATATTGAGCTACATTTTAGATATATAGAGACAAGAACTCCAATATTATTCGGTTACATTTGTGTTCAGCAGCTTGTTAAAAATATTTGAAATCAAGCATTTATCATATCTTCTTTGCAATCAACTGCAAGTCAGACTTATTGCCCAATGCTAACTATATGATGCTTACCAACCTCTTCTCCTTTTGCATTTTTTTTAAAAAAAAAAACTACATAAAATTGAGTTTGTAATTTTTACATATAATTTCAAAATAAGTGGTTTTTAAATTTTGTTATTTCAAGTTTGGGAATAACATAACTAATTTCTTGCACCCCATTCAGTTTTAAATTAACCTGACAAAGCTTAGTCATTCAGCAGATATTTTTCAATTTCAAGTCATTTTTGGACTTGAAAACCAATGAGCGATAAAAATTAAAAACCTCAAGTTGTTGGAGCTAATGTCTGTAGTCCCGAAAAAGCATTAAAAATTATTGGTCAACAGATGACTGCTATTTGAAAAAGATATCTTGACAAAAACTTGCACATTTGATCAACAACTGAGATCAGAAAGAAAAGATTATCTGCAATTAGTGATATAACCCATGCGTTTTTTTTGTGAAAGTCACAGTTTGAAATTTTTTTCACAGAATAAAAAAGACTCAAATGAATTCAGATAAGCTTTTCATTGCATCGCAAACTTAAAACTTTCTCGACTAAAAAAAAGTACAGTTTTTGAATCTGTCTTTTCAAATGCATTGATGTTAATTTAGCCACATCCCAAACAAGTAGTAAACTGCATCAATATATCTGCACCATAAGAATTAACTACTTACTTCTCTGGTAGTTCTGTGAGCCCACAATCAACTATATGAAGTTTTGTAAGAGAAGACAACTCTGCTATAACACTTGGTAAACCATTCTCAAAGTCAAGGTTGGAAAGACATAGCTCTTGTAGCTCTATCTCTCTTCTCAAGCTGTGTAAGATTTATGACTGATGAAAGATTACACATTTAGTAGTTCATTTACTTGTAATGTGTATAAAATTTTTAGTTACATCTGTGCTTTCTTATATTAAAAAGGCTCAGAATTCTTGACAGCTTTTCATATCAGTTAGAAAACTTTAAAATAGAATGTATTGTTCTGATTTATTTCAGCACAAGAAAGTCTTACAAAATTTTAAACATGTTCAAATAGTGAGACTATAAAAACTAGGTATAGAAGTTGCAGCAAGAAAATCCTAATCAACAATGTGGATTTAGTAATAATTGCAATAACGGGAACATTAATTCATAAGTCTTTTCTTTAAATCATCCCTAGCACTGGTTCTCCTAGCACTTTCAAAACTAATGCTCATTGTCTCATATGTCTTATTGGCAGCATTTATGAATACAAAATAATAATTATGATGTATGTAAGCAGCTGTCAATAATATAGTCAGTCTTTTGCAGCCTCCTAAAACTCTGATGAGTTTGAGACTTAAGTTTGGGTTTGTCACCTTGCAGCGCTTTTCGGGATTTCCTTCTTTATATTGTGTCAAGTGAATAAATTGGGAAAATTTAGCCTTCAGTAGCAAATCAGGCATTGGTTAACCATGAATGGTTGCCACCACTAATTTACGAAATAGTTAACAGAAAGTTGTCCATCATATTAGTCAGGGATTACACAGTTTTGTTGGCAAGAACTCATAATGGGTATGCCTATTACACATTAGAGTCAACTTAGAGCAAATTTTAGTAATGAAATACCAGGTACTTATTGGCTAGAAGTATTGAACCAGGAAAATGGATAATTTTCATTATCTTCTAACTGTAACCAAGAAAATACTCTAAGATTCTCATGAAAATTCATTGAAAAATAACTTAATCAACTAGTATGGAGTTAAATTTTTCATAATAATTTTTCTGATTACAAAACTACTAATCTAAAGTTTTTGAAATCAATATAGAGTAAAAAAAAGCGGGTCTGACCTTTCAAGCTGTGATAGTTCATAACAGTCCTTGATATCAAGACGCGTAAGTTTCTGTGTGACAGCACTTCTGGTGGGAGAAGTTTTTATAATTCTGAGAATCCTGCTTATAGTGCCAAATCTTTCAGCATCTTCTAGACTGTTCCTCTCATCTGTAGTTTTTCCAATCTCATCATGGGTAGGGTTTTCTATTTCTGATCGATCAGATTGTATGGATTCCAACAATTGCAAGTTTGTATCTGCGCATTTACAATATTGGTTTATGTAAAACCTGATTCCAGGTTGCTATTTATTCATACATAGTTGTTTACACATATTAAACAAACAATAAACAACTACTGGGAAACTCAAAATTTTGAAAGGTCCTGATAAAACTTAGAGATATGAAACAAAGATTTTTGAAATATTTAAATTACAATTTTTTTATTGCCTATCTTTGTTTCTGTAGCCACATTTAACCATAAAAGGCTTCAACTCACTAATTGTATACGTGGTCATTGAACTAACCAGACAGTACAGAAGCTGTTGTTGGTCTCCGTAATTGAGATTCAGTGCTGACCACATCTCTCTGTTCTTCTTGTCTGATTCTCATGCGCACACAACCAAGTAAGTTGCCCATTGCTGACAAATAAATCAATCAGTTCAATAAATAATCATTTGAAAACTTTTATTGTAAGAACTGTCACGGTGAAATTCTGGTTTTATAGTTGCTGATTGCAATGCATTAAAAACCTTATTCATTCCAGAATTATAAAATCCAGATAGCAACATCAAACTGTTGAAGTTTTGTAAGTCTAACTTCAGTATTGCATCATAACCCTATAGCACGAAGAGAAAAACGCAGTAAAATAAAATATTGAATAACCGTTTTGTGACATATTCAGTGCATATTTCAATCCAGAATCATGTTGGTTGAAAGGTACTTCTTAATACAAATAAAATGAATTATACTAAAAAGTTCCCAAATAAACTAATCAAAATAAATTTTGTGCTAGTAGATTAAAACGTTTAAAAAAACTTCAGTTGTGTTTATTTGATAAGTACTAAAATATCACCAGCTGCATACATAATCTCCTATACTAACCAGATGGTATAAAAGCTGTTGCTGGTCTTTGTAATTGAGGTTTGTTGATAACCACAGCTTTTTGTTCTAGTTGTTCAGATTTTTGAGGAAAAACAACAAAGTTCGTTACCCATGTCTCAAAAGTAAACATCATCAACTAGTTCAATGAATATATCATGTAGAAACTCTTATTATAAGAACTGTCACAGTCAAGCTATGGCTTAATTGTTACCGAATGCAGTGCATTAGAAATGTGGTTGTACCAACCAGATTGCATTATCAACCCGCTGACTTTTTGAAGGCCCAACTCAAGTACAGCATCTTAACATCATAACGTTACTTAACACGATGTATTATAACAAAAAATATACATAATTAGCTGGTGAAATAATTACTGCATGTTTTCATATATTTTTAAATGCTGATTAAATGGCAGTTTCTAATACAAATAAAATGAGTTGTTGTTAAATAAAACCATTTGTGAGCAATGAGTGTAAGCTGTAGACAACAGTGACAAATAACCCAACTTTAATAAGTTTTTCCTGTTATATTCATACATTTAAAATAGCTTCAGTTATGTTTATTTAATAGGTATTGCTGTACCACCAACATCCAGGCAATCTAATAGGTAATTGTATATAATTTATAGCAGTAGCCTAGATGGCTACCGCTCATGGATCTTACAAGACTACAAATATGAGTAAATTCAGACTAATACTTGTCTTGCAATTATAGTACATATTTTACATACTTAACAATTCTATTTTCTATGACTATTGCTACAGTTCATTATCATCACAAGCTGCATAAGATTTTTAGAAACTTTACAAACTGAAATCTTAAATTTTGCAAATTGAATTCCAAATATGGTTCACACTTTTTTTACAGTAAAGCCATCTGCCATTAGCTACTATACAAACATAGTTTTACTAAATATTTATATGCGGTTTTTTTCTAGCAGCATTCAACTTATATGAAAAGTGAGTAAATACTTGAAATCTTGAAGTTGATCAGGAAGAAAACTCTGAGGTGCCGCTTACCCTTAGATTCACTAACACATTAGAGTTACAGCTTGCACTACATGTCTGTTACTTTTCTACTTTGTCTTACGTCACCCTCTTCTGGTGTACTTTACCTGTGAATAAACTAAGAATGTTTTATCCTTGACTCAAATGAAAGAAAATCAAAGATTACAAGCTGAAATTTTATTTTATGCCAGAACATAGAAAATGCAAGAGGATATGAAAATTCAAATTTATTAGCAATTCCAGAAATTGAAATCTGAGCGAAGTCAAAATTGTTGTTATACGTATAATTCGGAAGTTTTTAGAAGCCGATTAAAAGCTTGAAAAACATAGATAAAAATATAGATTTACAAACAAAATACTTAATTAGTGTTTCTTAATATTTTAAAAGTTTTGATGATATTTTTTTGTGACAATGATATCATGTACCGCAGTCACATAAAAAGATAAAGTTTAAAAACTGTACAGAATCAATAACTTTAAAGTAAATAAATGAAAAAATCATTAGAGTTCAATTATACACAAATGAGCAACAAATAGGTAAATTTTGGTACTCACTTTCACTTCACTATTTTTGTTTCCTTTTTTTACGAAAAATAAATAATTAGCTTTTCATAAAAAAAACAGAGTGCCTTAAGAATTTGACAGAAGTTTCCAGCATGAGTCCTGAGCAAGGTTTGCGCAACCAGCTATCTGATATGCTATAAAATACACATGGAGAAGGAAACAACACAGGAAACTAATTTCCATGGTTGAATAATTACTCAATTAATTACCTGGCAAGTTATCTCTGATTACTAACAGTTGACTGAACAGCATATGATAAGGAAATTTGTGCTATTTTTCTCACGCTAAATATTTCTAATGATAACTAAGCCGAAATCATGGTTTTGCATTATTTTTAGGGTAAGCAATTGGGTTAGTGGTAAACTGCAATATTAAAAGATTTAAATTTTAAAAGTAAAAGATTATATATTGCTAAAGAAAGAAGTCAGTTATATTTTAACTATAAAAACTTACTGCTTGCACCTATAAGGGTTTATGAGGCAGGTGAGTTCTGCTCTTTCAGCAATGTTGAGGGAATGTCTGTGGTTGAACTCTTTGTAACCTTCGTTATACCCCGGAGTAGAAGACCATGGAATCATCCCTTTTTTTCACCCTCCATACAAGCTGTGATTTGGCTTTAAACTAATGGAGACTAAGCCACCAAGGTAGAACAAGCTGAGCAATTCAGAGGAAGAGATCTGTTGGAGAAACTTCTACTTTTAGGGTCAATGTAATCCCACCCCTGGAGTATCCAGATACGAAATTATTGTTCTTTACTATGCATCGCCAGTACATTGTTGTAGTTTGTTTCTCAATTTGACACCTACTCAAGGTTATACCAAGATTTATCTGCCAATAGAGACTAGATTCATCTGCCAATAGAGACAAGATTCATCTGCCAATAGAGACAAGATTCATCTGCCAATAGTAGTTTCTATCCAAAGACTAGATTTATTATCCGATGGCAGTAGCTCAGCAGCAGACCTATATGGGTACCAGTTCTATATGGAGCATCCATATGTAAAATTGCTGTTCTTTACCATGTATCTCTAGTATATAGGTGTGTGCAGTATTTCACTGTCTGTTGGTAGACTGGACACCTACACGACTTCCCGAACAACTGTCTAAAGTTGTACTTGCCCACCTGTACTAATACGGCAATAATACGGAGTTGCAGTATTCCGACATTAACAAGTAAGGTCGAACTGCCTGGTATATATAGTCACCCCAGTAGCAGATGCGGACGAACTGCATTTGGCGAGGGTCGAGAGAGCTATTGAAAATACTGACCAACAGTTATTTGTGAACCACGCCTCACACAAGCCATAGCTGCTGCTGTACTTATAGTGCTTCTACTGTTATTATTGTGTGCAATGAAACTTGTGCAAGTAATAACTTTTTTGGGGGACCAAGGTAACTCTAACTTTATTGGCACAGGGTTGGATATTTGTTCAGAAAAGGGAAACGAAGGGAGAAAAGAAATGGGCAACAAGCCAGGCCTTGTTGCTGTTATAAATAGAAAATCGTGGCTACTTATAGACAGAACGGTATTTAGAAAATATTAAATCTATAATTGAATGTTATATAGAATTGTTAAAAGTATAAATATATATATATATTGCTGTTAAACAAATTGTTCCTCGGTAGTTATGCATGGAACTATCAAAGTACAAAAATAGAGAATTGTCCTTCTCATCCATCATCATGCTCAACAGTTGTCATTTCTTTTTCAATTGACAATTTTTTAAGCTTATACCAGAATTTTTCTGTCATTTCTGATTACTCTCTGAGACTGAATTTATTGCCAATCAGCAGAGCCACTGTCTTCTAATTATATAAAACTTTCCTATCCAAAATATTTGGTATTAACTGACAGTTTAAGTGTGAGTGTAATTCTAAGATTTCACCAGCGAATGAAAATATATAATATATTAACACTCAAAAAAATTATTTCCAAAAGTTTCTGAAGCATCTCCCTAGTAGTTTCAATAAGTTTTTGTTGTATTTATAAAATGCAACTTATTCAATTTCCGTTAATAAAAATAATGAAAAAAAATTAAAACAGACTGAGAAGCTGAACATATCATGTAAACGCTGCTGGAGCAAAAGTGTGAGTGTAATAAAAACTAAGACTTCACCGGGGAATGAAAATATGTAAGATATGAACACTAAAAAAATATTTCTAAAAGTTTTTGAAGCATTTTCCTAGTAGTTTCGTTGAATTTTTAAAATTATTCAGTTTCTGTTAATTACAATAATGAAGAAAAATTTAAAGCAGACTGAGAAGCTGAACATGTCATGTAAACACTGCTGGAGCAGAAACACTTTAATAGCAAAATATGCTTGGTTCCAGTTCACTTCAGTATTTATCCGTTAATCCTTTTTTCATAATTTGTTGTGTTATATTTTATCAATTATCACAGCTTTTTGTTTGTTTTTGAGCATTTTTTTTATTGATACTCACTATCTAGGCTGATAGATTTATTTATACAAAAACTATTTTTATTGAGATTTGCTAAATAGACATAGTTTATCTGGGATACAACTTTTGGACATGGTTTAGAAATTAACTTTTTCTGAACCTACCGACTCTTCCTAATATTCAGTATTATTTACCTCTGCTTGTTAACTATTTGTCTTTGCATCAGTTGCTAAAATTATGGATTACAAAAAGTTGCTCCGCAACCTGTTTTAACTTCAATACAGCTATATAATAACTGAGAGTAAACCCCGGTCATAAAATTTATTAATTTGAAATGTTTCACAAGGTTAATAAAATATGCTACATAAAACAGCAATTTAAATGTCAATTTTTCCAAGTAATTTTTTTTACAATTTTGTGCCTGCTAAAAGAAAGCCTTTCATGTTTGTAGGCTTTTCCTGTCATTAACATATAGGTATTTACACAAGAGACCCATAATAACTTTGTGTATGTGGTTTTTTTACCCTGAATATTTTGCACAAGACCTCACATTTGTGATTACCTATTTTTGTGTGTGGAAACATAAACATTTGTTGTTTTAGTCACTTTAGTTTTGAAAAAATTGTTTTTCTAAACTGGGTGGGTGTAAAACATAATTGATACATGTATTCCTTTTCTGTACTTAACATAGTTTCGAGATTACACTTATTAGCCTCAAATTGTTGAGAAAATCTGAAAAAAAAATCCTAAAGTCATGAGAAACTTTCAAAGTTTCCTAATTGTCCTTGAAAAACAGTTCTCTTGTAACTATCATCAAATTTAGAAAATCATTCATGCCAAAAGTCATTATTGGTAGTTTGGTAATTTTTAGTCTTTTTGAAGCTTGAAAATAACTGTGATAGGTAAACAAATATGGGTGTTTGGGTGACATTTATCGGTCATGAAAGTGGCTGGGAAGTCTTGTAGAAGTCCTGAGGAATTAATTTTAAGAATATGCGTTATTACTTACCATGTTTATTTTTGAATCTTTGAACAATTAAACTTCATGTTTATTAAACCACTAATTAAAATTTTTGTATTATTAAACAATCAAGTTCAATTAAGTTTAATTAAGTTTAGGTGAGAATTAATGAGAGATAATTATAAAACCTTATGGATTTCTCATGGCATCATCACTGATAGATGGGTGTTGGTATGACATCTATCGATCCTGAAATTTTCATGAAAACCTAATGAAATCACGAGAATTTCCATTCTAGACTTTTTGCTTTTACTCGCCATACTTAGTTTTGGGCTTTCAAAAAACTCAGTAGCTATGTTTATTAATAAAGCAACAAACAATTTTGGTTGATATTAAATAGTTATAGAAATTCAAGTTTAAATGAGAGCTGTTCAAAGATAACTAGGAAATCTTAAAGATTTATGAGCACTTCAGCACCAATAGATGTCATCCCAACACCAATAGATGTCATTCCAACAACAATAGATGTCATCCCAACACCAATAGATATCATCCCAACACAAATAGATGTCATCCCAACACCAATAGATGTCATCCCAACACCAATAGATGTCATCCCAACACCAATAGGTGTCATCCCAACACCAATAGGTGTCATCCCAACACCAATAGATGTCATCCCAACACCAATAGATGTCATCCCAACACCAATAGATGTCATCCCAACACCAATAGATGTCATCCCAACACCAATAGGTGTCATCCCAACACCAATAGATGTCATCCCAACACCAATAGGTGTCATCCCAACACCAATAGATGTCATCCCAACACCAATAGATGTCATCCCAACACCAATAGATGCCATCCCAACACCAATAGATGTCATCCCAACACCAACAGGTGTCATCCCAACACCAATACATGTCATCCCAACACCAATAGGTGTCATCCCAACACCAATACATGTCATCCCAACACCAATAGGTGTCATCCCAACATCAATAGATGTCATCCCAACCCCAATAGATGTCATTCCAACACAAATAGATGTCATCCCAACACCAATAGATGTCATCCCAACACCAATAGATGTCATCCCAACACCAATAGATGTCATCCCAACACCAATAGATGTCATCCCAACACCAATAGATGCCATCCCAACACCAATAGATGTCATCCCAACACCAATAGGTGTCATCCCAACACCAATACATGTCATCCCAACACCAATAGGTGTCATCCCAACACCAATACATGTCATCCCAACACCAATAGGTGTCATCCCAACATCAATAGATGTCATCCCAACCCCAATAGATGTCATTCCAACACCAATAGATGTCATCCCAACACCAATAGATATCATCCCAACACAAATAGATATCATCCCAACACCAATAGATATCATCCCAACACCAATAGATGTCATCCCAACACCAATAGATGTCATCCCAACACCAAAAGACGTTGTCCCATTACCAAATATGGCCTATGATGAAAGTTTTCAGGTTCACTTAGAGATTTCCTACTCTTTAGGACTGATGGCTGCCATTTCTGTACCCAAATAAGCTACTGCAAACCTCAGTTGGCAGTAAGTTGATGAATCAGTTGCACTCTACTATTTGAAGTGATTCAGGAAAGCTCAAATAAATCTCAGTACTTCAGGAATGATAGATATCATCCCCACACCATTACGCTTGTCATAATTGTTATTTTAAAATAACCATGTATTGATATGTTAACAAATGTAGTTATAATTTTTGCTGCTAATTTTTTAAGCAAAGGTGACAGACAAATATAATTAAACCACGACTAGAAGTCTGCTGACAAAGCTCAGTTTTGGATGTGCTAAGAAGCTCATTATTTTTGCAATTGTTTGGAAATGAAGAAATTGATAAAATCAATCACAAAGAAGGATAAATATGGTAAATTTTAATCAATAGGAGTTTTAAATTTAGTTAACAATTAGTTGGAGTATTTTAGAATTATAAAGCTTTAGATTTTTTAACTTTGTAAGAGATATGTTAAAAACCAATCTGGGAGTGCTAACTATTTGTCATGAACTCAGGATTTGTAGAACTCATACCATCATCTATAATTTTTTTCCAACTTTGTAAATTGGTAACTTTGCTGCCAACAACGATTTTATCAAGTTCAGTTTGATGAAAAACCTTAACGATTCCTATTTTTCTCCAATAATTTCATGTATGTTAGTTACATGTGCATTAGTTGAGAGGATCTGCTCAGGTATGTCTAAGAATTTAAAAAGATGTATTATTGATTAACTGGCCACTGGTAGTGTGTGAGCACAATTATACGGGGAGTGCTCAGTGTTCCGTATATTTATTTATTACCAGCCTCACCTTGTCCTGTCTGTTATCTCACTTTTCCTTATCTTATACCCTAGACTCATTATTCAGCATCCATCCATCCAACTGATTAATTATTAATAGCGCAATAATATCCTCTTAGTATCTCTGCTGAACAACCTTATTCTCTTAGCATTATGACAGACCAATAATGAAGTGCCGCCACTCGGTAGTGCAATAAAAACAGACAGAGTGCATTTTCAAAGCATAATAAAAATACCTGAGTTGGAGAGTTGACAAAATAGTGTTTATTGACATTGACAAAATATCGGCATTTATAGGGAGAAGGCATCTTTTCAGTAATCAAAGGTTTGTTTGATTAACTCATGCATGCATTGTTACCATTACTTACTACATTACATCAACTCTGCAAAGGTGTTACTTACATTTGATTTATGGTTGTTGGATTTTTTCTTAGCCCAGTTTCTTGGTTTTAGGCTTTCCTAGTCTTAGTTCCACTTATTGAAATGGAATCTGTTGGCGATGCTCCCACTACCATCCCTTAACTAGTACTGTCTACGGCACACAGTCTTCCAGGAGACTACGGGGGTTGATAAAACCTGCAGGGTTTAATAGAGAAGTTGCTCTCAACTTTGCAACAAGTTGAGCCCACGGCTCAGACTGACTAATTAAAGAGCAAGTCTTAGCATGTCGCATTGACTCCAAACTGTTCTCTAAGGGTCAACCAACGAGAGATGTGTACAGCAGCAAAGAAGATTACAGAGAACACTGGACTCGGAAAGGGCAAGCCTTTGTATAGGCTGCTATACAGAAAGCTATTGACATGCATGTAACGTAACTAATGATAAATGCAGGAAGTAATTTATTAAATGATACAAGCGTGACAAGGCATACAAACAACAAGCAGCAAGGAATGGGTCTATAACATGGTACATAGTCTATTGGTGCCTCAATTCATCTTTCCGTGGTGAGCTAAGCTGTTCAGCAAACTCTAGCTATTGCAGCCATCTTATTCCCGGCTTGGTGAGGGACCAGCTAGCAGTAACTCATTCACACTACCACCATCCAAACACCCAAATGAGTCTCTCCAGAACCAACAACCAACATCTGCAAGCACCAGCCATTATCATCAGCCATATTCAATGGTGACTTATCACTTTTACCTGGTAACTTCCTCAAACATTATTTTGACCCAACAATCACAGACAATAATACATAAAGGTTGCTTTAGGTGCTTGTTTTATGGTTTACAAGAAAGTCAAGTCGCAAATTTTATTTGATGTTGCTCGTTTGATAAATCTCTGAATGTTTATGGCATGCTAGCAGAGATCAATGCAGAGATCAATTCATAGGTGATTGACTGCAAGCCAGATACAAGTAAAACACTACTGCATAAACCCCTGTTGTGAGAGATGCTAATCCAGAAGTTCTAGCAAATTTAGACTGACCCAATAATGGTATTATATTTACTACCCTTCAAACATTTACTTGCTATAAAAGAGGCATCATACAATGTTCAACCTACTGGGCATTCACAGGAGTCTGGTTTATGTTTGTTGTAGTTTGAAGTTTTATTACTAACCTCAATTGGAACAGGTGACTTTGGTTTTTGAAAGAATAGTTTTCAACCATTTAGTTGGTTTTAAAGCTTTTTAGACCTTTAAATGCATGAAGCTGTTTGTAAGATAATCAAAGAAAAATAAGTTTTTCACGATGGACAATCATATCAACTATAAATGTAAATCCGTTTTTTGTTCCATCTTGAAAAAAAATTTCAGCATGGTTGTGTTAAAAAAATGTACCCACATATTAAAAACACTGTTTGTGATTTAATGTGAAATGATTCAGCTCATCTATCAGCTTTCTTAGTTCAAAAACTCATAAAACTGAGCAAATTCAAGCAGTTTTCTTAGTTTTAAGCAAAAAAGGTTTTCTTTTATTTCTATTTAATTCTGATACAAAAAGTATATAACAGCAGTTTTTCTGCAAAAATGGCAGCATCAATGAAATTTGATTTTCTTAAATGGAGAGGCCAAGTATTAGTTAAAATAGTGGTGAAATTTTTCTTTATTTTGATATTTTTTTCAGTAAACTTTCATCAACTTTTTTCCCCAATATGATGTAACATAATGCAGTCCTTATGGAATTTGCAATCTCTATATACCCTTCTAGTATCGCTCTATTGCATTTTTAAATGATTACTGTTATATACTTAGATACGACTGTTTTTTATTATTGCAATAAGTTTTCTTTATGCAGGTATGTGGCACACCTTCATATACATCTAAGTTCAACCAAGTGTCAGTAGGCTGTATATAAGCAGAGGAAGCAAGTATAAATTAATAAATATTACAGATGGATGGTATAACCTGCACATACATTTATATGAATATGTATAGCATCCTATTGACTCACACAAACTGGTGTTTCTCACAAACGAAGTAAAAAATTGCACTCTATGAGCAACTAACTATGATTGGACAGCATTGCTGACGGGGGTCAGCAGTTTTATATAAGACCGATTGTTGTTTCTTTCAAGTCTTATTCTACAACGGCTACAGTTTCTAGGAAAAGGTGAGTAAATGAAGTAAGCCCGATTGTATTATTTGAAGCTCCGTTGACTGGAAATTTTCTCGCGACATTTTCCAATACATGAAAAACTCTGTGTAAAAGAAAACAATCACATAGGAAAGGTTGAATCAACACATCGATACTATAATACACATACTAATATAATGCAGAAGAATTAAATATCTAGTCATCAATTTTCAAAAAATTGAAGCTTGAACATAGTTAAGTTGAGTTTTCCAATATTTTTGCTTCAAAGTAAGCATCAACTAACAGACAACCAGGAGATGCAAATGCATTCATGCAAAGTTTTAAACATTTTTTAAAACAATGTGACTTATTAGTACTAGTTCTTATAATATATTTTAAATGAAAACAGTATTATTATCTGAAACTACCAAAGTTACTTATTCTGTCAAACAAACAACTGATTTTTTTTATAAAATATCAATTTTTTCAAACAATTTGCAAAGATATTTTGGTTCATATTTGAAAGAATACTCTAGGCCGCTGGAAGATTGTGTGTTTAGAAGCGTCATATATAGAACTTACTTTCTATCTGTGGTGCTCGTATGTAACAACTTTTCAAAGTCTAATTTTATACACTGTACCTAGACTTTAGCTAAAAGACCAAATATGTCACTGTGAGATTCGGCACAATGTTGCCTTGTCTCGTAAACAATGTTAAGTATGGCTCAATAGTAGTTTTTATTCATTGCGCTGTTTTCTCTGTTGAAGGTATAACCATGATAGTAGAAATGAACAAGCTTGGGACAAGTGATCAGGTAAGTTGTTAAAATAAAAGTTCTTGTCAAGTTCAGCTTTTCAATTTGTTTTGTTACATATACTTTCCACAACAGCTGATGCTAACGGAAAGTTTATAGCATTGATTTGTTAAAAAAAAATAAGAAGGATGATGTTGTACACCCATTTTTAAGTATAGGCCAATTTATATTTTCTCATGTATAGTGTTATAAACAATTCTGCTAGCATAAAAGGCTAAAATTTCAACAAACAAAAGCTTTTAGGGGAGAAAAGATGAGAAAAACAATAAAACTTTGTTGTCTATATCATTAGTTACAGACCACAAGTTTTTTTGAGTTATTGACTGCCAAACAGATGAACTTTTTTACGCATTAATTTTTTTTATTGAATGTTTTTCATCACTTTTTTATATAATTAATTACTTTTGGTTTAATGAATTTTTTCATTTTACACTAAAATTTGGTTCTGGATCGTTCTTACTATCACTTATTTGTATGAAATATACATTATTGGGTTTGATTTCAACCAAGTCTTACATAGAATTATCCCACACTGCTTAGCATGTTCCTGATCTTGATTTTTTTTTCAATTTTGTTTAAAATTAGCAGAGGTACTCATAATTTCCCAGAGAGAAAACATTTCAGGATCACGATCAAGTTTTTTGCGGAAATCTTTTTCTCTATCATTTGAAGAAACAAATTTTGGTTCTGTGATGTAAAATGTGAAAGCAAAATTCTAAAATACAATGAGCATGTAACGCTCAATAGCACAATTCTACAAGACTTTAACATATGTGCAGGATTTCACTGTGTGAGTTGGTAGCTCGGCCTACCTGCACAACTTCCCGAACTGAGTTGGCAACTATGTCTATCGCTGAGCAATACAACCCGCCCACAGGTCGACTAGTATCCTTGGGAATGGTGTGTAACCATTCCTATTTTACTAGTCTAACTGCCGGTTGCGTTAGCTTGTTTCAGTGTGCAAGCAGAGGTCGAACTTTGAAGGCGAACTAGTCAGAGCTAGGTTCGGCCAGCAGAGGTTCGCACTGTTCTGCAGAGTGCAAGTCAGTGACCGAACTTTGAAGGCGAACTAGTCAGAGCTAGGTTCGGCCAGCAGAGGTTCAGGCTGATCTGCTTATATATTACTACTCGAGTAATAGAGCATTCGGTGTACGAGCATGTACTAGCGCAGTGAAGTTATTATTGTTAGAGAACAAAGAAACTTCTGAGAGTGGGGCAAGCTCACTCTGATTTATTTGACTAGAACATGCATATTTATACAAGCAATTACATAACTGATAAACTGATAAGTAGGTAAACAAAAGGTGGCCACACCTAGCACAAAGGATTGGCTAGTGTGTGCCAATAAAATGTAAGAGGCTGTACTAGAGTGATTGCCTGACTGAATCCACATGGCAAACATATAAGATTGCATGTTAAGGTAAAAGTAGAATAAGTATACATAGAATAAATGCCTCTAGAGTGTATGCATAGAACTGACAATGTAGCTGGAATAATATAAAGTAAATAGAAAGTGAGTGTTCGTGCTGACGCCGTCCGTCACACATATTCAAAAGTGTAATGGTGTGTAATGTAATGTAATGTAATATAATGTAATATAAATGTGTGATGGTTTAACAAAGTGTAATGTTAGTTTAATATGCGTGTTCGGTGTGCTCAACGTTTGCATTTAATCCTCAACGGCAGTTTTTTGTCGAGGGATTATCAGCCCCTTTGTAGCAAGTTTTTTTCAACGTGCATCAACGCTCATTTTTGCGTTTGTCAACGAGTTTACAGTGCACGTTGGCCAGCGAACACCTATAAAATTCAACGCGTTGGTTTTCTAAAGGAGTCGTCTTCTCACTAATTGCGGCACTGTACCCTTTTGCGGCATTATGACAACAACGTGCTATCAAAAGTTATGATCTTTTTTCTTGTTTTTAATGGATGTATTATTACTTATTATTAATGTGATAGATTATTATTTTTACTACTGTCACTATTATTAATGCTATCACTATTGCCAATAATAATAATGTAACTTTCATTCATTTTATTCTTATTGTCTTTGTCTGGTAAATTATATTATTATTTTATCATAAAATTTATGACAGTGAATAACCAGCACACCATTATTAATTATTATTAATTAATAATACATATTTTTGCTTGTTGCTGTCATTATTATTCATCATTGTCATTAATATTATTCTTATCACTATCAATAACAATACAATTTGTACTTGGTGGTTTGCTGAGTTTTAATAACACTTTGTATAAATAGCAGATGATGCAGTTGTTGTTAGGGCAACAAAAATCTCGCAATGAACAGCTACTTTTAAACCCAAGAATTTAGGCTAACAAACTCATGATTGCGGGGCTATATTTATCACTGAAGACAAAAAAAGAGGACAACTCTTGCAAAATTTTGTAAATTGTACGCACTCGCCTACTTTTATAAGTTATCGTTCGAATGATAAACGCGTTGATCAAACTTTCTCAAACCAACGCGTTGAGACACCGAACACGCCTAATGACCTTTGTCACTGGGAAGATGTAAAAGCATCACTGCGGACTTGTGATTGCCTCAGTTTATCACCTTCCAATTGCACGGTTCTATCATGGTAAGAGTTTTATGTTGCTGGCAATTTCAATAAACTCATTAATCTTCTTGCCTTGCCATTCATCTGCACGAGAAACCTCTACTCCATGAGATGCACTTCTTGTGCGCAAGTCTTACAGATATTCTTTTGGTTGTCCAGTTTTTCTGTCACTATCAAGCAGCTCAAACTGTGCAGTATGCGTCGTTGCTAACCTCCTTTGAGACTTTTCTTTGGTGTTCATTTATACATTCTGGCATCAGCTGAATGTTTGGCTGTGTTCGCTGTTTTTAGCACGGAAAGTTTTTACCTAAAAGATACTTTCACACACCTTACCTTGAGGCTCAACAATCATTTAGCAGTTTTTCTGTTTTGACTGTCTAAAATGGGAAATAAGTTTTTGGGTCTTTGCTTACTAAATAAGCCATAGCTGGCAGTTTTTTTCCACAATTTTCCGACATCTAAATAGCCTATATTATATTTTTAATCAATTTTCTCCCATTGATGGTCTTACCAGTGTTCAAGGTGGCCCCTCATGTCTGTCTATAGCACTTATATAGTAGCTGAAGGTATTGCATATCATATAATTATAGAAGTTGCTTATTATAGCGGCATTCTCGAGTAACGCCAGTTTTCATTTTTTAGATTGTACCTAGCAACAGTGGAGCGGTAGCTGGCAATAGTCCTCTGCATATGGCTGCCAAGAGAGGAGATCTGGAAGCACTTAAGGTCTGTAGAAAATAATCAATTTAATAATTATTACTTTATAAGCCATGAAAATCAAAAGAGTTATTATTGTGCTAAAATGTTTTTAAATCCACTTAAAGAATATTTTCACTTTAAACAATGTACATTTTGCTGCAAAGTAAAACTTTTTACTTGTTAAGCTTTTGACATCATTTTTTATTTTCCTTTTGTTTGCCATTAGTTAGATTCATCAAAATCAGTTTTGTCGATGAATGATCTAAAGTACTAAAAATATCCACGAAATTTTTGTAGAAAAAAATAATGGTGGGCGTTGGTAAACCAATATATCTCGTACGAAATAGAACCTGAGATTCATGAATCATTATAATTAACTAAACTTTTACAGATCATTGGAAGAATCATAAAAAATAATTGTCAATTCATATTGTATTTTAGAAAAGAGAAACAGAAATGTTTGAAGCAGATATAGTTTCTCAGGTCCCTTATTGTTGTATTGTAATTTAACAGTATCTGATATCATGCTTGAGTTTTCAAAAATCAATTTTTAAGAATAAAAAGTTAAGGTGTGGCTGCACTGTACCAATTTTTTGGTGCCGATATACCTATACAATGGACTATGACAATGTGCAGGTGATGTAATAGAGCACATTGGTGAGCTGCGATTGAAATAGCCAATCATACGGCACAAAGTGCGGGTTTTTGCTTGTTTCATCTCCTACATCGAATTGTTTGTTTCCCTGAAATAACTACAATAAGAACAATAATTGAAAAACAAGTTCACTGCGATGTATGGTTACTTTTTGTTCACCTTGAAAAACATTATTTTTTAGTAATTACTTTGGTTTTGTTTATCATTAAATCTTCAGGATATAGTAAGTATTCATAATTTATTTTATTGCTGTACTTGATGATAATAATAAAAATATTAATTATTGTTTATGGTTATTTTAATCAGTAATGTTGAAGTAACTAATTATCTCTCTTTCATGAGTCATGTAAAATAAATTTACTGGACTGAATTATTTTTGGCAACAAATACATTACATCGTCGAACTTATTTTGGTGCTAAGAGACGGATGTTCAAATTTTATGACATACACACTTTCCTTCGGAATTTGAAGTAGATACTCAATGGAAAATGGTTAAACTTGATGAGCTTGCCAAAAATATTGTGTTTTAACCAATCAGATGGCGCCAATGTGCTTTCGGCATCGGGCATAGACCAACATGTTGGTTATGCTCACAAACCAGCCCCTGATGTGCCGATGTGTCGGGCACGCCCATCGCGAGGCCTTCCGATGCCAAACATCGGCCTGTGTAGCCACACCTTTGGACTTGCATGTTGTAATTAATGTAGCGTCCAATGGCAAAGTTTTCAAATTGTCAAGAAATGCTTGTTTGTTATTATTTTTTGTTTTTCAAGTTACTTTTTGTTTTTCTTTGAGTTCCATTCAATATGCTTATTCATTGATTAAATTTATTGCTTTATTCATTATTTTTATCAGTTTTTGTTGAAAAATCATGGGTCACAAATAAAATTATTGTGTGTTAAAATAGTAGCTTTGCTAGCAGCATTTTTCCAGAATAAAAGATATTTTTCAATTTTTTAAACTGCTAGTTAAATTAAATTTTTTTAAACTAGTCGAGTAAGAAGCCGTTTCTACTGAATTTACTCAGAAAATGTTTTTATACTTG
The DNA here is from genome assembly GCA_945261195.1 of Cryptosula pallasiana. NCBI lineage: Eukaryota > Metazoa > Bryozoa > Gymnolaemata > Cheilostomatida > Cryptosulidae > Cryptosula > Cryptosula pallasiana. The sequence continues at coordinate 42,427,388 of OX183134.1, forward strand.
GTTTGTTGATGCAAAATTTGGTCTTAAATGCTATATATAAAAACTCTTTTTAAAGTCTCAACCTTAGACTAATTACAAAAAAAGGCTTCAAATGCAAAATTATTTGGTTTGCTCAGAAATTGATGGAAAATGGCTATGAGGAAGAGCACACAAATGATGACGGCTGGACAGTTCTGCATATGGCTTGTAAACATGGCTGGTTAGAACTGGTTGAGTTCCTATCTGATAAGCTTGGAGCGGTAAGTGATTTACTTTATTAAACTGGAACTTAATCAGTTCAAGTAGTAATGTAGGAGGAGATAACTTGGTGAAATGGGCATTAATAGTGTTGGGATGAGATCTATTGGCCTTGAAACTTTCTGGGAAACCTTGAAAAAATCCTGAGGACTTCTTTTTTTAGAATTCGTGTTATTACTTACCATTTTTATTTCAAAATTTCTAACCAATTAAAATTTTATGTTTGTTTAACTATTAATTAGCATTTTTGTTATTATTGAACAGCTAAATTTAATGAAGTCTATGTGAGAGTTAGTTAAAGACAATTTGGAAATTTTAGAGATTTCTCAGGACTTCAGAACCGATAGATGTCATCCCAGTACTGGTATTAACCGTGTTTGGATGACATCTATCGATCCTGAAGTTTTCTGGGAAATCTTGAAAAATTCCTGAAGATTTCCTTTTTAGGATTTGTGTTACAACTTACCATAATGGATTTAATACTTTAAAATAATTAAAGCGTTTTGTTTATTTAACTATTATTTAAGTTTATTGTTACTATTGCACAATCAAACTAGATTAAGTTTACATAACAGTTAATTGAAGAAATTTCTAAACTCTCAAAGATTTCTCAGGACTTCAGTACCGATAGATGTCACCCCAGCACCACTATTATTTAACATTTTTTGTTATTATTAAACAATCAAATTATATTAAGTTTACATAACAGTTAATAAAAAAAATTAAGAACTCTCAAAGAGTTCTCAGGACTTCGGGACCGATAGATTTCATCCCAGCACCGAGTTTGTTATTTATTTGGTTTTAATGGTATTGCGGATGTACATCAAGTAGATTTACATATGCATTACTGAGCATACAGGTCGTTAATTATGGATGCAATTGGTTGCACTCAGGATGCAGTAAAAATTAGCTGCCAAAAAACAAGCTTCAGCAAGTTATGCAGTAATCATTGGCTGCCAAAAAAAAAGTTTTATTCATGCTACGTTTCGGTAATTTTCAATTGGGATATTGTATTTTGTCACTGAAAATATTTTTCAAGAAGTTAAAATAATGGTTCCAAGTATCCATCAAAAATTGTAAGGAGAATGAAGTATGTTGCTTCACAAATAATGAGTGTTTTAAATGTTCTCTAGGTAGAGCAAAATCATTCTTTTGTTTACATCAGAAGAAAATTAGCATTGTAAATAAATATTGATGAGTTAGTGGAGTTTACAAATGGCGCAGTGCACCTTTTGGTCCTTTCAGCTCTATAGAGGAGTAACTCAACTCCACAACTAATGGTGGGCTATCAGCTCAGATACATAACTCGGTGCTTTCAAGTAGATACATTTATTGTCTCATACAATCCCAGTATAAGAGCAATGGTAGCAGTGGCAACAAGTAGCAAAGTCAAGTAACCATCAACACAAGAAAGTTACGCCTTGTGGAGGCATAGTAACAGAAAGTTAACAGTAAGTCATTGGCTTACTTAACAGACAAATGGTACGATGAGCAATATATAGATAAACGAATTCAGTCACAAGTTATATATAGTTCAATAGAATAACAGATGTAAGGTTAAATATAGATAGTGCCCAGAAATAGGGGGCGGAAGTTATCGCCCAGTACAAAGTGCTGCTAGAGGTCCTTGGTCTTTGTATGACTTTTGACATGCTGGCATCTGGAGCTACTTAGGATATGGATAGGGGCGCCTGTGGTCTTTAGATTACTTTTGATTCCTCTGCCTACCGCAATCATCTTGTGGCCAACCCGGAATACCCTCCGAGAGCCAGCACTGTGCCGGTATTGTGCCGGTGTGGTGCCGGTGCTTTGACGCTACCAATATTTATGCTTTGTATTGGGTGGCAACTCTATTGGCTCATTCTGTGGCTTTTGCCAGTGTTAACTATGGGTCTGTATAATGCCAAATAGCTGTCGGAGGCACCTCTCTAAAGGTCACGACAAAAATCCCCCACAGTAGCGCTTATAACGTATCATTTTTGGTATGTAGGTTATAAATAAAAGTTAAAATAGCCCTTTTGTGAGAGCTCATGTAATACATCAGAATATTTTCACATAGAAAAAAGTAAATTTCTGTAATGGTTTAAAATAGTTTCAAATAAAAGTCAATGCAGCGTTTTAAAAGACTGTGATCTATGTTAGTCCTATGCAATTCTCCAATGTGTAACTCATCAATTATGTATATGCTAGTTTACGCTTCGATTAAAGTCATAAATGTTTTGCATATATTTAGGCACTCAGGCTAAGGGAATGCATTAATATTTAAGCCTTCTCAATCAAAATAGTACTTGTTGATAGCTTTTGTACCATTTCACAGAGGACACCTGACATCGCACATATACCAGATAAGAAGGAGAGAACTGCGCTTCATCTGGCAGTTATTGAAGGCCATGTTGATATTGCTGACCTACTGATCAACCGAGAAGTTGATAAAAATTTTCAGTGAGTTTGTAAGCAATTCTTTTGACCGGTTAGATATGTCACACATGGGCATGATTCGCGTTAAGACTATTTTGTGTTTCTAGATGGATATATATATATATATATATATATATATATATATATATATATATATATATATATATATATATATATATATATATATATATATATATATATATATATATATATATATATATATATATATATATATATATATATATATATATATATATATATATATATATATATATATATATATATATATATATATGGCTGAGAGTGATTTCTAGTAGGCACCGTGTTTATGTATGGCTCCAAAGAAACTGATGTAAGATTTTCAACCACTTATAGTGTAGAGGAAGGCCCAACACCTCTGGAGTCAGCTGTTATTGCTGGAAAGGTTGAGATGGTGGAGTACCTGTTGGATAAAAAGTGTGTAAAGCAAGAAACTCTCCTTCATTTAGCTTGTAAACATGGACATCCTGATTGCGTAGAACTCCTTATGGAACACAACTTTGACGTATCAAAAGTCTGTGAGTTTGACGGGAAGAAGGTGTCGTGTATCGATCTAGCTATTGACAACGATCACAGGTTTGTGTAGTTTCAGGTTAAAGTGCATGCTACAATTTAATAATTGATTTTGAATTGTGCCTCAACCAAAGCTTTTTAAAGGTTCTGCGTCAGGGATTTTTGACTATATTTAACCTGATTTATCTATTTAAATTGATTTTGAAACAAAATACGTTTTTGAGGAGTTTTGCTCTGGTTAATTCCACCTACAGTATAATTGCAACGAATGCTAACTTTTTGGTACGCAACATTTTGTACAAGGCCATAAAGCAGAGCTGTAAGAGTTTGGCCTGTTTACATAGAAGGAGAGCATCCCAGCAGCGATGATTGTGCAGAGACTTTCAAGATCATAAAAATAGATTTGCGACTGTTTTCAGATTGGTTTAGCTTTATTTACTTGAGTCAGTATTTCAATTTATTTTTGGTCAATCTGCTATTGTGTTCACACTATCGTCCATATGATATATTGTATTGCCAATATCTCAAAAACTAAAACGAACATAAATTTTGAAAAATTATTCTTAAATTAAATAATACCAAAAGATTCAAAAAATCGTAATTTGTGAGGTATTTATGAGGTATTTATGAATAAACAAAATCTGTCAAATTTTCATTTTAAACGCAATTGTTGTAATTAGCAACAACAATAACTTTCCAATCTTGACTAATTTTGACCATTGAATAAAATTGAAATTATAAAATGTTAATAAAAAATATTTTTTAAAGAAAATAAAAACCAATTTGAACCAGTTTTAGTAGGATTGTTGAGACTATTTAGCATTGTTTGACACTAAAGAGAAAGACAACTCCAACAGGAAAGTTGAGCTTGGAACAGCTGTCAGTGCACCTCAGCGGTTTCGCGCTATGTAGTATAGAAGAATAAACATAATTTAACTGCATAAACTATTTAGAGGACTTTTGTTATAATTTTCATGAAAGTAGTTGAAAAAATTTCATTAAAGCGGTGTTTGACTTTTTTACCTTGCTGTAGAAGCTAGTTTTCTCGACAAGAGCAAAGTTCTCTCTTTGATTCATTCCGATTTCAGTTTGAGTTGTTTTTTTGTAAAAGAAGTTTGCAGGAAAATAACAAACGAGAAATTGAGCTTGCAATTACCTTAAGATAATCGAAAATATCCGTGAATGCCAAGTTTTTTTTGCTATTTAGTATTTTGTAATAATTGGTTGGTTTTTTTTGCCAGCCATTTTATACGAAGGTTTTTTGTTGCTAAGTAAATTATTCTGGTCAAGCAGGGTTTGGAGTGATTTTCGACAGTCAACAAACACATTGTTCTTGACTGGGATTCAAACCCGCAGCGTTACAGCAACACTACTTAACACAGTGGCCAGCCAGACACATCAGAAGTATTTGTGACTTGGGTTCGAGGAACAAAATGCAATAAACATGTTTATACTGGCAATAGATTTAATCAATAAATAATAATTTTGCCGACAGAAAAGATCTCACTTAATAAGAAAAGGCACTTGATTGTCCGCAGGTAGCAAATGAAACTAGACATTGAATGAATTATAACAAGCTGGTTCAACTAACTCATTTTAATAAACTTATTTTAGATGCTCAAAAAACATTATGAGATAACTCCCATCATGGAAAATACATTATAAAAAGGGCAAACTAAATTTGCTTTTAACTGTGTTGATTTTGTTTTTTATTGTGTACCTTACAAATTAGGAGTTATGCTTTCTATGTATTGTTTATCAATCTCTAAGAACCTATTAAATTACTACAATGTTCTAAACGTATGTTTCATTCAATGCACAACGTAATGACTTACGAACATTAATTATTTTAGTTACTTGTCTGGAAAACACACATATAACACTCTTGTTAACCATTTCACCAACTAGGCATTCTAACGAGCGAAGCTTCACCAGTGAATGGTACTTGTGGAATTTTTGTGTTTTGCTTTTAAAAGACTTAAGACAGCATTTGTGAGATGCATTTTGGATGTAGAGTTGTTCTCTCATCAATTATTGTAAAACTGTTAACAAAACTAAATTGCAACAACGAAAATGCAGTAGGTCTATTGACGTCTATGGAGACTATGGTTGCAGGGGTCAATGGAAGTTTCTGTATAATAATAAAAAATACACTTAAACAAATAATTGTAACAAGTTCATTAAATTTTAAGTTTAAAATTAACCTCCAAAAATCTTCATTGCTGTTATTTAGCGCTTTTCAAATCTTTTCCTCAGAAAAATCTCAAGTATTTCAGATCTAATTATTATTGCTCTTGTAAAAAAAATGCTGGCAGTGTAGCGTCGGCAAAGTTTTTTTTTTTTCATTTCACATTATCATAAAATTATACTAATATTGTTGTAAAACTAGTTTTTGAGCTAAAAATTATTACTTTGATCAAATTTATCCATTAATTCTTTGGTATTGATCATAAAACACACTCGAGTGAAAGTTGGTGTGTAAATAATAGCGACTTTACTCAAGACAAAAAAAATTGCTGACTTGCAAAGCACAGCTCCAAAAATTTTAAAATTTGTTGCAATCTCATTTCTGTACAATCACAAATGACGCCAATATTTTATACAAACAAGAAAACTTTTTTAAAATTTGCTTCATAGCTTTATGCAAACTGTTGCGTTTTTGAGAAAAAAATTGGGTCCATGTCAGCAAGATTGCTTCTATAGGAATCGAGTTACTGGAAGGAGAGCAACTACAAATAGGTTTTCAAAACACATTTCAGCATCAAAATAATTAAAATTAAATCGGATCCTCTTAAAATTAGGAGTCGCTTTAAGAATTGTTGATTATATACCTAAGATAACTTTTGCAAATAGATGTTTTGACTTTTCTATGATTATTTATTACCAAATATAAAATTTAGATGGCTGCTGGTTGTCAGAGACAGTTTTTTGCCCAATCAGCAACGCTCAGGTATACCCAATATATGTATCATTAGTTTAGAGTCATCTGATTTCCCTTCAAGTACATATTCAAACTTTCATATTGTTAGGTCTGTGGTAGAGGTTATCTTCTCTGACAAGGCAAAGTTTATGAAAGTGATGAAGCACGCATACATTAACGACAAAGGAATAGTAACAACTCCATTTCGTAGACTTATTGAGAAAATGCCAGGTAATGTATTAATATATGGCGACATGTTGAGTAGACAACTGCTAATATTATGGTTGATTGGCTCCCTTTATATTTTCTGGTGTTCACCGAACACTAGGATCATGATTAGGTGAGTGTAATAACGATTTGTTATAAGTAGATGCTTTGAAGACTGCTCAAGCATAGAAAAGATTTTCCACAACTGTATAAGCCAAATACTTTGGATCCCTGTTACAAAACACATGTTCAAATTGCTGGTACAAATTAAATGTTCATAATGAAACTTAGCTGTCTTGTTAATAAAAACCATCATTTCATCTGATTGCTTATTATTTCCTTACCTAATACAGTTGATACACTTGTGGTAAAATAAAGCTGGAAAGTATTTATTTTGGCACCAAAAGCAGTGATCAATCATTTGTTATGATATTGATGAATTTTATTTCATATCTATGAATACCTGCTTTTATTGAGGATTCTCCGGACGTCGTCATTGCTGGGAAAATAAATTATAACAAATTTTGGGAACAATGCGTTAAAGTGCAACTTATACACAAGCAACAGCATTTATTAGCCAGTTATATGCTTTGATAGTTTTGTAATATGATTATTTGTTACACATGCTCCATAAAAGTAATATACATTGTTGTATGGTTAGTATTCAGAAAGTTTCCATTTTTACATGTTTGAAAAATAAATATCACATTGTGTATATCTAAGTGTATATACTAATTTATCTTCCTTTTTAGCAGCAATATCATCATTTAAATGTTTTTTTATAGAGTATCATAGAAGAGGAAAGAGATTAAAAAATTCAAAAAAAGACAACTTTAACAATAAAAGAAAAAATTCAATTAGAAAATTTTTTCATCTAAATGATACAAAAACTTTTAATATATTGTCACTTCAGAAAGTGTTGATCACAATGCGTGAGGCTTGGATCCTCATTTTCTTACTATGTATTTGTTTACCGCAATTTTTTTGTCTCTTTCAGGGTAGATATGGATTTTTATCATTTATTTAGTGAAATACGAGTACACATGCGCAGTTGAAATTCTTTAAGATTAACAGTTTACACTTATTAAACTAACAACTACTTAGAAAAATGAAGTGAAAACATCTATTATCACATTGATTGCTTATTTAGTATTATACAAAAATTAATTGAGATTTTTCAAGTCCCTGCATTTCTTGTAATAACTTTTACTAAATTTAGTAGTTAGTACCGAATTACTTCTAGAGATGTAAAGTGCTCCTATTATTCTACAAGTAGGTAATAAGGAGTATTCGCGGTATGTTCATCGAACAAATTTTAAAAAACAAGCCCTTTTGGCTTGATTTGCGACGCAAGTCTCACTGCAGTATTTGCTCAATTTGTTTGTAATATGGTTATTCTCCATATGGATGCACCATGTGCATGACCTCTGTTGGTGAGGTCATGTTTGGGAATTCCGTCAGGAGTCATGTTCCCTTGTATTGAGGAGACAACTCCAGGTCCAGAAAGCAATCCCAATGCATTGTAGCCCGAGTTCTGACACCCGTCGGGTAGTGCGGGGTGGTTCTGGTACCCACCCTAACTCAGTTTGAAAATTGAGGGTCTGAGGCTACAGCCCCGACGACATAGCCTGAGTTCCAACACCCGCCGGTTGGGGCAGGGCGGACCAAATACACACCCCACCCGGGGTGTGGGGGTCGAGAACTTGAGGTTACGGCCCGCCCCGGCAGCGATGCCATGGGACCCGCTGCCGGAGCCCCGGGATCACCTGGGGCCAAGATGCGGACCGTCATCATTGTATTATATATACCGGCCATTCAACCTGTTGACCCCTTTTCCTACCGAGAGTGTGACGCCCATTTCCAACCGGAAGTGGGCAACGCCCGTGATGGACGTACGTACGTACGTACATACGGACGGACACCCCTTCCTCTTTTGTAATATGATAATCGGTGTTCGTAATTCAATACGTCGCGAATGGAACATAACATTAGTTTAGAACATCATAATTATTCAATGAACTGTTATAGTTTACGGAACAAATCATAAAGAAGATATCTCCCAATTTTCAAAATAATCAAGAAAACAATATAAATTGAACTGCTATAAATAGTTTGTACAAGCGCCTTTAATTGAGTAAACTTTGAATGGCTGCGATGATTTTGAATTGTTTTTTTAAGTATATAAAACCGGTCTATGAAAACAAGAAGAATCAACTCGCTCCTTATAATTTATTTAGTGTTCAGTTTCATTCGCGGCCTACGAACAATATAAATAAATGCCGATTGATTAATTTTTTCATTCAGGGAGCTACTTTTTGTTGACCCATGAGTTCCGAACAAAATTATAATTTTTGATTAAATTTATTGCCAGATTGATTATTTTTATTGCAATTTGTTTGGCAAACGGAGGTCACGAATACTCTTAATAATATCACATGTACAAGTTTTTCTCGCAACTGAGTTATTCATTTTTACAAATAAAGCATATACAGTTTTTGGAAGTCTGTAATATTGTTTAAAACAATTTTGTAAAAATTGTGAACACAACAAACGACATAAATTTAATTTTATAAGTGTGCGCATTTTTGTTATACTCATGTAGAAATGCATATTTATACAGATATGGCTGAAAAAGCCCTGGATATGTGTCAGAAAGATAAGTCACCACTGGAGCTGATTGACGATACCCAATCGATACATCATTGGATGAGCGGTGAGTATCTCATAACTTGGTCGGAAACTATGTTTCAAATGCTATATCCATGTGCATTCTGTTGCACTCATATTGTATGACTTCTCATTACTGTTAATATTGGTTGTGTTTGTTTTTTCTTACTTGTTCTAAAATGGCTGCTTTTCCCTTCCTTAGCTCAAACCATTACAATTATGCTGGTTTTTTCTTTGGCTATCCTGTTTGTACAATCAAATTATTTTTTAGCCAATACTAAGCAATGACAGAGGTATAACCAAATGTTAAACAGTTTTCAGGTTGTGAGCCTTTTATTTATCTACTACTGCTTTTTCTCTGGTGATCAATAAAAACACAAATTAAATAGTAGTGGGCCCCCTAAGAACCACTACAATATGTTTGTTGAGTTCTATGTAGATCTATGACTGTGCAATCAACGTAAAAGGCTATCATTGAGAGACAGGTCCATTAAAATATTATGCAGTACTTTTGAACAAGTAACTTAAGCATTTTAATTGAGTTGTGAGTGTAAAAATATCTTCCAAAAATCATAATTATTATTATTTGGCACTTATCAATATTTTTCTCTTTAAGATTGTAACCATTTCAGATTTAATGGGGACAGTGATGATAAGAGTACATATGCCAGGAGTCGTTAGTGTTTTCAAGTTAACTATTGGCTGAAAATATGAATAGACTGAGAACTTCTATCAATTTTGTAAGAATACGCCCCAAACAAAAACTATTTAACCACTTAAGTGCAAAGGACATGGGCCAATTGGTGGTATTTGTTTTAAAGATTAAAAAGAAGGCAGTTTATGTAAACTACCGTCTTGGCATTTACCTTGCGATTATACAACTATCAAAAAATTTCAAAGTGTATGGTCATAGTATCTAGGGATTTATGTGTTTCAATTTTTTAAAAGCACAGAAATTATACTCAATTTTTAATTAGTTTAATTTACTAACTTAATCCCTTCGGCTGGTCGATTTTTTAATATCCAACTTTAAACTAACATGTTTTCTTTCTTGTGAATGCATCTCAAACAGATAAAAAAAGAGCAAATTAAATAAAAAATCTGAAACAAACTTTTGTATATAATTCCATCTGGCTATACGCTTTTTCTGGTAATTGAGCTGATTGAGAAAGACCGTCACTATCCCAATTAATATTGTGGTGGATTTTAGTGTACCTACTCTCTGCGCACACATAGCATCACATTCTGGCTTCACTATAATAGCCATTAGATGGCCAGAATGACTAGTAATTACTAACCGAGTGGACGGTAACTGTATTTATGCCTATACCGACCCTGTATACACATATACCGACCATGTATACACATATACCGACCATGTATACACTTATACCGACTCTGTATGCACCTATACCGACTCTGTGTGCACCTATACTGACCCTGTGTACACCTATACCGACCCTATGTACACCTATACCGACCTCACGGGGCCGGCAGGAAGTGAGTCAGTGAAGCCTGAGGACTTACAGGTAGCCTGGAAGGACCTAAGAGCCATCTACCGAAGGTATCCACCCTTACACCTAACAGAAGATGATGGACTAAAGCTAGAAAGACCAAGGACCCAGAGACTAGCTATGATTGGTGTATGAGCCGATGACTCCGCCTACTATCACTGGGCGCCTATTTCGTTTAAGCTCTTTCTTTCCCTCTCATTTGTCATGTATTTATATAATCACTCTCATTGGTGTGTATTTTAATATTGTATTGTAATTGGATGATTGTTTCTGTGCACTGCCTATAAAAGGGAGAATTTCGCTCATGATTATCTGTTGTAATTAGGACTTTTACTAACTCGTTTATTCTGGATGAATAAAAGCATATGAACTCACTAACATTGAGATATGCGTCTGAGCCGAGGGCTCACAACTGGTTGTAGAGTAGCAATACTCTGTCTTTCATCCGTTCGGTACTTCACCGACCCTGTTGTTGTAGCAGGTAAAACTAACAACTGGTGGCAGCACGCTACCAACCTCAGCTAGTGATTTTCAGCCCCAAAATCCACTGCAATATTGTTGTTGTGAAAAAAAAACAAGAGCGGATATATAATTTCTGCAATATTGCTCTTTCATCGCATATTGTAGTTTTTCCCCTACTACCGGACACAACTGCACTCTCTGGTCTGTGTAGGGGCTTACTGCCTGCTCTACCCTGTCTTTGCCTCCAAACTGAGTGTGAACAGCTGGCCAACCCAGTCATTCTAAAGACTTATACTACCCTACCCTGCTCTAACTGCCTGACAACCCAGTCACTTACGACGGTGTTGCAGCACCGAATACTGAGCGAGTCAGTAACAACTATAACTATCCTAGAGTCCTAGCTTATTCAAGATAAAAGAGATACTTCTAGTTATAGAGATTATTTTGTTCTGAGCTTTCTCGCTCATGTTTTCACTTTTTATGATAAGATACATATAATATACAATGTACAATCAATTGTGTGCCTTAATCATTCAAAAGCGGCGCATACTAGCCAATCGCAAACAATGCAATAGTCATTGTATAATGGGGTCCCGGCAGAGTAGTTTCACTTTAGCGATGCAACCGGAAGTAGCTTAGTCAATCATTGAACTTATCATTAGAAATCACGACTTGCCCGACTATTATTTTGATGTGAGGAAATTTGAGCGAATAATATGACAAAAATGATGTTGTTAAGAAAGCTCAAAGAATCAATAAAGCCTTTGGAAGTTTTTTTTCAAAAAAAAATTTGGTTTGTTCAGTTGAAAAAAAAATAATTAAATATCATGTTCACAGGTAGAACCATGGTTTTGTATTTCGGGTTAAATTGAGCTTGCCAACTTGAACTAATGAAAGCACGCCCTTGAACAATTACTGTGGTTTGCTTTCACAGTGCCGTTGTAGTTATACAATTTATGTTGATGGCACATCATCAGTATTATATACCCAAACTTATCAGCCGCTGTGAATAAAAAAATGTTTCTTTAATAATTGTTAAAATGAAGTGACTTTCGTTTTAATAGTATTGTTGGTTGAAAGCGGGCTTCCAGTTTCTCTAATAACAGCTTTGCACAAAAACCTGCCGGAACCCGGTTACTTTAGTTGTGTTTCACTTGTGGGCTGGGCTTGACCATCGCCTAGCAGTGGTCTCTGCTAGCATGAGCTTGTTTATATCATAGATATATTGTGGTGGATTTTACTGGCAACATACAGTGACCACCACTGCACAGAGGTCCCCATGTTGGTGGCTACCACAGGCATGCCTCCATTGATTATAACAGACAAAGACCGGCATCTGTTACAGCAATTATATTGCTCTTAAAAGCAATTATTGTTAATAATTAATCTCTTCGGCACTGAGTATTTACTACACCGACCCTGGGTAGCTATTCCGACTCGGCAACAAGATGACCGCTATAGCCAGAGTGACGAAACCTAGCCTAAGAGTCTCCAGATGCCACCTCCCGAAGCTGTCTACTTTTAAAAGTAGAGGAAAGTGAGCCCAAGGCTAAATAACTCTCAAGGACTATATCTACCAATCACTGGCCAAGTTAACTATGGACTCCGCCCCTTACCTATGGACGCCAGTGTCCTCTAATTCATTTAGCCTTATCTTATTGGACAATGTATATAGTATCATGTTGTTACTATATATCATACAACTTCCTGCCATGCATCCTGTGCATGGCAGGTATTTTTCCACAACTCTGCCTATAAAAGGCAGAAGTTTGCCCATACTCTTTGCACTTACTGATATGGCAAGAGTGTGTTCTCTTGTCTTGTATTGCCAGCATTACCTGTTATTCTGTGATGAATAAATGGTCTATTTACACACTATTAAGCTGTGTATGTCCGCTACAATATTCATACAGGTATACAGGTGCACCAAATTCCCTAACAATATTACCATAAAGCTATACTAGTGTTATTATTTAATTGAATTTCAACCTGAAAATTATATTTTGGTAAAGATTATTCGTTATTCTTTTTTATTTTGATTACAAAACACTGCCACATGAAAACCAGTGTGTACATAATAGTGGCTTTATATGGGATGAAAAAAATTGCTGACTTGAGAAAAAGAGCTCCAAAAAATGAAAAATTTAGTGCAATCTCTTTTCTTATGATCACAAAATTCTCTGCACAATGCCCATATCTGGGAGGTTCTACTTCTACGCAAACCAGCCAAAGTCTCCAAAACTTGCTCTATAGCTGCATATGCTTTGTTGTGTCTTAAGAAAAAAGTTGTATTTAGGTCAGCATTGTTTGCGTCTATAGTAATCGCCTTATTGGCACAAGGGCAACTCCAGGTAACTCTTTTTAATATATTTGAACCTCAAAAAGTTTAATTTAAATCAAATCCTCTCAAAATTAGGTGTCCTAAGCCATTTAACCTTTTTAAGAATCAATATTTTTGTGAAAATTTAATCCAGTTTATTCTTTTTAACAGTCCAGCGCACTTTTACTGCTGTTGAATTCATACAGTTTTGAGCAGCATATTGTAATGGATTCCGGTCTGTTACCACGGACATCCACTAGTCTCAAGTATTCTACCTCTCTCCAGAGGGGACACTGTACTGACCGACAGTGACAACTGTATAGGGCAACCGAATTACCCGGTAAGGCAAGAGCCCATGGCTCAGACAAACAGTACCGAGTAGTGTTTGCTATAATGGCTTTATTACAAAGCTGTCCTGAGGGTAATTATTCCTCTAGGTGTTTAGCAATATAAGAATACATGCTATGGCTCATTGTAATGAATGCACAGATTAACAGTAGGAGCTCTCCTTTTATAGGAGAGCTAATGAACACAAAACATATAAGAGACAATGCACAGGAAGTAATTGAACCAATTACATTAATTATATAAATACTCAACCAATCACAATGCAATGCAAGATAATACAAGGAGGTGCCAAGTGGCTAAGGGCGGAGTCCTTTCTCCTAATTGTCCAATGACGGCTCCTACAGGGTTCCCAGGCTGTATATAGAATTAGGTCCACTAAGTTGATACTTTAGGGGTAAGCACTTCCTGTTTATGACCTTGACTAAGTTCCTGGACATCTTTACAGATCCTCGTCTAAGGCGGCCATCTTGTGCCGGCCCAGTACAGCTATACCGGGTCGGTAGAGGTCACTACCGACCCTGCAGGGGTCAATACCGGCCCTGCTTACTATGCTACCGGCACAGTATGACTTCCTACCCAACAGCTATTAACCAAATGCTGTGGGCAGAAGTCTAGCGCACTGCTTCGCAAGGTTTCTAGTGTAAACTACCCGTTTACTACTAGAGTGCACTGAAATCTACCACAATATTGTGCAATTGAAACTTTCTGGTATAGCATCAGAATACAGCAATGCTTTGTGTTACCACTCAGCTAAATGTGCACAACATGCAAACAGTGACTAGATTTGAGCTGATTGTCTGTTAAAAGACTCAGTTGCATCTGTTAGTAAAACATGTTTTACTGATTCTACAACACATTTATTTTAATTCATTTAGATGATGTTTCTGAGTCAGACAAATCTACCATGGATAAATACCAAAAGAATAGATTCAAACTGAAGGAAAACCATCCACTCTATATAATGGTATGTGTTTCGTTTGACTCGAAGCTTCTGGTGCTTTCCAGATTGACAATTTTCAATCAGCAAAATGTGATAAATTCTTCGAGAAAATTTTATTGCTTTTTAAATATATATATACCTAGCATTATGTGAAATATCTCTAATTTCTATTTGGGTGAGTTGATTACAAACTTCGCACAAGCCAAAGCATAGGTTAATAGGCAAACCAAAATAGTCTAGAAGTGCCGTAGCATGTATCTTTATAGTAATAAACATAAATTGAATAAACATTGTAATAAACATGAGCCAAAAAGATGTAACAAACAACAAATAAGTTTGATAAAGAGAACATAATAAGAATTATTAACAGACTATATGGACCAGTCATTGTATAACAAATTAAAGCATATCACTATAATTCTCGCCATTCAAAGCTTACTGTTCAAATAGCAAACGTTGAATCTGCCATCAACCTCACCTCAGTCTGGAAAAGCGACTTATTCAACGGATCTACCGCTAGACATATTATCAACCCTAAATTTGTTAACAACAAAAAACGCCATTATGTTGAAGTTAGTATCGATTAATGCTAATGACAACAACATCCAGCATGAAATTGGCAACATTTTTCATGACTCATCAGTTTGATGACTTTTAAAAGGCGGAAAGAGACTTCGCTCATTTAAGATCAAGTTTGCTAACAAGCAGCAGTTTGAAAAGGCAATCGAAGAAGGAATTTTATTAGCTTCAGAGCCAACTGTGTGTTATTGTGAGCATATAAATAAATGGTTAAGGTGAACTGTGGCATAAAAGTCGCATATACAAATGTTTGAAATTTAACATCCAAAATTGATGAGATCAAGTTTTTGCTTTTCAGCAACCATTTTGATTTACTTTGCGTATCAGGGAAATTTTTTTGGGAATGGAAATGTTGGTAGTTAACAAAAGTGTTGAGAGAAAAAAAAGTTGTTCATTTGATCTACCAGAACAACATATGGGAAGGGTGTCTAAATCGTGATAAATTTTTAAAAAAAATCCACTAAAGATAAAAAAAATTTATTTTGAGTAATCATTACCACAAAATGTATCAACATTTTTTCATTTATGAACTTGTTGCTGAAGTGCATAAATCTTGCCAGTGGCAAACGCTGATGAGTTTCAATAGTTACTCGTGGATTAAATTACATACGTTGGTAAAACTGTGAAGGCACTCTCAGAACATAAAGTACAATTTTTTGTTAGCCATACATTAACATTTCCTTAGTATGATATCACCAATTTAAATCCTCAAGCAGCTTAGTCCAAAATTTTTACAACAAAAGTAAGTAAACAAAGATTATGTTTCAAGCAATTCAGCCTTATATAATAAACAAAAAAGATTTTTATAAATATTTTATCTGAAACAACTTATTTTTTAAATGTGGGTGCTCGTAATTAGATGTTATGTATACAAACTTGCTAAACTCCACCTGGGCATTACCATTTCGATGTGGTTCATTTCAAATATGCTGTGCATATAACTAAAAGGAGTTGCTTTCTCTTTCACAAGAAAGACAACCAGCTGTGCAGAGAAATACTCTTATTGGTGTCAGTAATGTCCCCTGACAAGGTGAACACCAAGACTGCGGCTGAAGCGATTAGTGTTAACAGTGTTTTTACTGTCACAGCTAGTTCCAAGCTGGATCTCCCCAACTACTGTAACTAAATTTCAACAAACACTAAATCTTGCAGAGGCTTATCTTTCAACAAACCTGTACGGGGCCAATGGGTTACCTTCAGCAGCTTTACTGATCTACAAACAACCCTAGAAGGCGACTTACCATACAGATTTTATTAACTTATCTGTACAACAACTCTAACACAAGGCACAAATCAACTCTAAGCAAATGCTAACAATCATGCTATATTATAGGTTTAGATATGCAAATGAGTGAGTTGAAAAGTTAATTGAAAATAACCAATGATATTACAAATCAGGACCAAATGTATGCAAAACTAAGGCATCTAATTAGCGTCAAAACTCAATGTCAAAAGGGCAGCTCATTAAATGCTTTGGGTATAACTCGCCGGTTTATATTCAGCCAGCCAGCAATTATAATTGTTCTTTTCTGAACTTGCCAAGCCATTTTTAGGCATAACTTCAGAAATTAAGCGAGTTTCAAAATTCTGTTTAGACAGGAAATTGAGAAAGGTGGGAGTGAAGTCATACATTAAATTCGAAATAAAGATTCATCTAAAAATAGTGAACTGAAAATTAATGTAACCACCGGTGGTCATCGCTCACAGGGCCAAAACTCCCCTGTAAAAGGAAAAAAGGCAACTTCAAAATTGCCTGTAGATTGTAGGGTAAGTGAGGAATGAAACATGAGACTGGGGGTGAAGGTTTAGAGGCATTTCAAGGTTGGGTAGGGCTGTAACGAAAGGGCTTTCTTAGTGGAAGACAACTTTAAGGCTTTTCGTATGGGTTGGTTTTCTCGCAAATAGTTGTTTACTTCTGGTTGATCGTAATCCAAAATATGTGGTGTGTACATGTAAATGAATGGGAGTATACATATGGGTGAGGAGTTGGTGGAGGAGAACATTACCGGTAAGGTAGTGATGTTAGCAGTAGTTGGGAACTTTCAGAGCGACCAAAGATTGCGTGGAGCAAAAAACCATCAGGTAAATTTTTAGCACAATTTTTTAAATGGTTGAAAGTTGGAGCGAGATAGTACTTTTAGGAATGCTTGAAAATTTTTCTCAGTTCAATTTCACACAGTTAAAGTGTATATAGAGGTTTAAACTGTTCTTCATTCTTCAGATTCAGGTTAGCGTCGGTTCTCATGGCTTTTAATTCATTGCAAAATAACTTTTCTGTTGTAGGTGAAACAAAAGAGAAAACAACTGCTATTTCACCCTCTGGTATCTCGCTTTTTGGATCAAGAATGGATGAGAGGGGATCAATTTTGTTTACTAAAGTTAACCTGCCAGGCCTTCTTAATTTCCTATCTCACCTGGCTTGCTTTCATAGTACCTGCACCACCACCTGGGTAAGCCAATATTGGGCTTAATATTTGTGGGGAAACTCTCAGCCAACCATGGTGGCTGATTTATTAGGTACTCTGCAGTAATATTTAACTGACCTGCAAAACAACCCAAATACTGCTCTACTGTTGTTACATTAGGAAGCTATACAGGTTCAGGCTAACCACATTAGTAAGCTGGGCTTACCCATGATCAGACCCCAGAATTGACACATATTAAGTAACATTACTTTTAAGCAAATAGATCTTTACAGAAACATAATGAGACTAACAAGACTAATCTACAGATTTAGTGAGATTAAGATTATTTACTTAGCCTAAGGACAAGATGGCCCAGCCAATACTAGTGTGTTACACAGCTATAGAAAGTGATATGATACTTACGGTTTTCGTTAGGATTGGACACTATCAAGCCATATCTTTCTATCTATATTAACACATGATCCATCGTGTGTTAATATACTTACTGTTGAAACTAAATAAAACTTATTATCAAAGTCACATTTCTCGGAGGAAGTTTGTAAATATATAATTTCCCAGTAATTTTCTAGTTTACTTTTCTGGTGAATGAAGAGGTTTCTTTTGTTTAAAAATGTTGGATCTATACATGGTATGTGAATATGGACCTGCCCAAAAACTTCACGCAGTTTGTATTGTTAATGTTTCAAATGAGTGGACTCAACAGTTACTATGTTTCCATATTATGAGAATTGGCAATACTGCCAGTGATAAAGGAATATTTTTGTTGGAATCATGTCCATTGTCGATAGATTTGTCGTGAGACTTGTCAAAAAACAGTTGTCGCTCTCTGAATGTAAAAATTTGGCGATAAGCCAAATGCTAGATGTTTATTGCTATTGGAAACGCTAATGTCACCAAAGGTGATAAAACAAGGCATGCATAATAAAACAGGAAGCTGCAATTTATCCATTGCAACCTCATGGCAACGTTAGCTCGTGTGTGTGTTTATATTTAACTAGCGATTATCATTTGTGGTTTATGACACTATTATTTATGAAACAATACAACTGATTTGAAATGAACGAATCTTTGCTGCTGGTAATTAATTATGACAGTAATAAAAATTAAATTTTAGTACTTTTTTTTAACAAAAACTCACTTGGTTCCTTTTTTATTATTACTCACTAATAATAAATAGTATCATTTATTGAATGATAGCCAATATGCTACTAAAATCCTTTGTCACCACACAGCTTTCCTTGCTCGCCAACAATTCTATGATTATTTTTTTCATTTTCTTATTCTTACACAACATAAGAAAATAATAATGAAAACAGCCAGCAACGCTAGTCGGCTGATTTGCACTAAACAACATACTGACTGCAACTGCCTCTGTGGGAGTGGTTTAGTCAACGGCGATAAACTTTTAGTTATGGAAAATACATGCCATTGTTGCCCATTATTAGCAGTAGCAAACCACAGAGATTTGGCAACAATTTGTCATGATGTGGAAACATAGTACATGTTTCATGTTAATTACCTTTCCATAAAGAGCTTCTACCAACATTCCATAGGTAGAAAATGAAATTACTTCACCGGAACTGTAATTTTTACCTTTCTGAAACATCCAAAGCTTAACTTGAATCAAGATAGTTTTTTTTCAATATATGGAACTGAGGCACTTTTCTTGCTGCCACATTTGCTGACTTCACTCCTTCAAGGCTTGATAATGGCTTATTTGTTAAATGGGAAAGCTTTAAACAGAAGGCAGCACTGCTACAGTGAGAGTAAAAGTCAGCAGGCTAAGTTAACATACTGTATACTGTAATTGTGTAATGCAAATCACCTAGTGCGGCTGGTGAGTTAGTCAGCCGCCGACTGGCCTAGTACTATAGTATTATAGCCTGGACATAAGAAGATGATAGCTAGGATATTTCGCTTCACTGAACAGTTCCTGCCTTACTTGTGGTAGCCTAGTGCAGTGTGGCTATCTGTATTGTTAATCCATGTAGCGTCCTGCTTGTTATTTTGGGATTAGTCGTAGTAGCATGACCTGATTTTTTGCATGCAATTATCCTGTAGTTTTTTCAACAGCTGAGATACACTTTCCATAAATAGAGGGGCAGTTGACCCAGTGAGCAGGGTTTGTTGTGCGCTTGACGAAGGGGGTTCTTGGTTAAGCTTTTGTATTTTGCTCTCAATACAGTGATATTTAACCTGCAACCCCGTGTAATTAGTGAGGCTGGTTGCCTGTTATTACTAGTTGTCTACACACAGTAGTATCCGGATCTGTCCTGCTATACAGATTATTACCAGAAGAGCCATCTCTACTTTCGCAGTAGCGCTGTACAGTGAACTTTGTCTGCTCTGCTTGTTTGGTTCATTCTCTAGTAGCTGTTGGTGAAAGCGTTTAACAAAATCGTTTACATTGGTGGGATACAGTGAAGGAGCGAGACACTACTAGAAAGTGCCAATGGCCAAATATCACCGTAGCATTCCAACTCTCCTCCCGGGTGCTGGTGATATCCCCCTTTAACAGCTGTCTGGTAGCAGCGCAACTACCATCCCACGAACACTGTTACACTTTTGCCTCCCGATGGTATCCCCCACCCGGCAGAACACCCCCAGTCCCTCCGTTGCTGGTTAAGGAGTAATTCGGTCAACCAGGCAGTCGCTGTGTACTGTACACAACCGGCACAGCCAGTGACCCCTCTCAACCCGGTACACTCCTCCTATATCACCTAAGAACTGTCTTTGACAGAGCTCTGGATACAGAGCGATACTGTGTGCTCCACGGCCATCGGCCTTACTCCTCTCATATTAGCAAGTCACCCTGTACGGTGAACTTGGTAGACGCTGTGTTGTTTACTCAAGGTCATACCGCTGCTTCTTTCAAACCCTAGTACCCCTCTCAGCGCAGGGTACCGCTCTCAGTGCAGGGCACTTCTTTTGACTCGGTAAAACGGTTCATGTGTACCCTGCAAGATACACAAAGTGTTTGACACAGTGTTTGACACGGTGTACTGTACAATCATCCACATTCCTTCCGGTACGACTCTACACCCGAAGTTTTCTCCTCCGGTGCTGACAAGTACCCTGCTGATTGCTAAGACTATCCTCTCATTCGATGGCTGCAGCTGCGGTTTTGTACAGATTAACACAGACCCTGCAAGGAGTGCTGAAACTCTCTGCGCCTCCTCCTGCTCCTGCACAGAACTTCAGACCTCCCAAGTTCAATGGACAGGGAGATGTAGAGTATTTTATAGAGCGTTTTCTGGAGATTGCTGAAGCAAATGACTGGGGCGCTCATACAGCATTGTTATATGCCAGAGAGGCACTTCGTGATGAAGGCTTAGAGTGTGGAAAGCCCAACACCCTGCAAGGAGTGTTCACAGCCCTCCGTGCTCATTTTGGATTGACTCGACATGAAGCATTGCAGCAGATTGCCCACCTTCAAAAATCTCAGAAGACTACCTTACAAAAACACGCTAGTCAAGTAAAGAGGCTAGTTCATGTGGCTTATGAAGATTTGCCAGAGAGGCATGTTGTACGGATGGTACTTGAGACGTTCTCGTCCACCATTGGCCACCCCTGCCTGCAACGCCATCTGTTGGCAGTAGATCCTCAGAACTTACAGGATGCAGTGAGTGCTGGAAACGAGTTCCTGCAGATCAAAGCTTACACGGTGACCAGACCTCAGGTTTGAGTAATTGAAGAGGAACATTTTGTGAACAGCAATCCACTCCTGCTTTCAAAACTTTTCCTGTGTCATCACAGGCTCCTCCACCTGTGTCGGAACGCACTCACACCTATGCTGTCGCGACCAGCCGTATTCCAGTTTGCCATACACTTCCACCACAGCAACCACCGCTCATGCTGGGAGACCCCATGTCTCGCCTACTATTGGCGGTGCAGAATCTTGCTGTGGAAGTTCAGCAACTGAGGTAGTGGCCACAAACAGCAGCAGTAGTTCCTACCCACCTCCCTGTAGTCTCGCCCCCCCCCCCTGAAGTGGTGCAGACCGCTTCACTTCCAGTGCAAGCTGCTCCAGCTCCTTAGAGGCCACCACCCCAGTGTTTGGGGTGTAGACAGTCCGACCATCATTACAGAGCTTGTCCTTCCAGGTTAGTACCTGTTCCCCCACAGGCTTCACAGTCGTATCCTGCAGCTAATTGGTGTGCAGCACTGCAAGAGAGAGCTCTCCAACCCAGAAGGGCTGAACCCCCTCTTCTTCCTTTCACACGCACATGGTCTCGTGCCAAGGGTTGAGCAATTAGTATGTACCTCTCTCTTTTCCTCTTGCTAAGTGCATATGGTCTTGTGCAAAGGGTCGTGCGGTTCGTACACACCTCTCTTGGACTACTGGTTACAAGCAGTTGATAGGCTCGGTCAAGACTCTCTGTATATACTCTCCTATTTACTCTCTGTATAGACTCTCCGGCTTACTACTCTGAACAGCCACCCTACGAGTGTTAACTACCAGTACACAAGTCCAAGTAGTTGAAGCGGCCTGTGTAATGGAAATCACCTAGTGCGGCTGGTGAGTTAGCCAGCCGGCAGACTGGCCTAGTACTAAAGTACTATACCCTAGACGTAAGAAAATGATAGCTAGGATATTCCACTTCACTGAACAGTTCCCGCTTTACTTGCTGTAGCATTATGGCTACTAGTATTATTAATTCATGTAGCGTCCAGCTTGTTGTGTAACTTTGGGATCAGTTGTAGTAGCATGACCTGTAGCCTAAGTTTTAGGCCAATATTTGAGGTATATGCACGGATGAAATATAATATATATATATATATATATATATATATATATATATATATATATATATATATATATATATATATATATATATATATATATATATATATATATATATATATATATATATTATACTTCATCCATGGGTATATGTGCATTTTTCTTGGAATGTGCTGTGAGTTTTTTTATTGGTAGTTGCATTACCCATTGTTATCTTGGCAACATTTAAATAGATTTCATTGGATGATTGGTTTAGTGGGCGGGGTTTTTTGTGCTGGTATGTTGGCCTAAAATCAAGGGACAGCTTCGGCGACCAAATGGTCGTCGGAGCAAAGATTTATAGTAAAAATTAATTACCCTCTTTGGCCCGTAGCTTGATCAGCTATGTTTTGCTTTGAACTTTTTATTGGACTTCAGTTTATTTTCGGCTTTTCTTATTAATGATATTTATTATTATTATTATCAGTTATTAATCATTTTGAAACTAGCACCAACAAAGACAGGTTTAAAAAATTGCAAAAATTATTATTATTTGTATAATATTATTTTCACCATAATTAATAATTATTCTCAGGAGTTACTGTTGATCAGATTATCCTTATCCCATTATTAGTGTATGTGTTATACTTTGTATTCCCCATGCAATACAAATAATTTTTTTTTGCTTTGTGACTCGTCATATCCATTACCAACAATAACTCCTGACCATATAAATATTATGGTGTGAATAACAATAAAATGTTAAATAATATTATACAAAAAAGAACAATAATCTAATAAATAATATTATACAAATAATAATAATTTTTATAGTTTTTCAAACCTGTCTTTGTTGGTGCTAGTTTCAAAATAATTAATAACTGATAATAATAATAATAATAATAATAATAATAATAATAATAATAATAATAATAATAATAATAATAATAATAATAATAATAATAATAATAATAATAATAATAATAATAATAATAATAATAATAATAATAATAATAATAATAATAATAATAATAATAATAATAATAATAATAATAATAATAATAATAATAATAATAATAATAATAATAATAATAATAATAATAATAATAATAATAATAATAATAATAATAATAATAATAATAATAATAATAATAATAATAATAATAATAATAATAATAATAATAATAATAATAATAATAATAATAATAATAATAATAATAATAATAACGGTAACGGTAACGGTAACGGTAACGGTAACGGCAACGGCAACGGCAACGGCAACGGCAACGGCAACGGCAACGGCAACGGCAACGGCAACGGCAACGGCAACGGCAACGGCAACGGCAACGGCAACGGCAACGGCAACGGCAACGGCAAGGGCAACGGCAACGGCAACGGCAACGGCAACGGCAATGGCAATAACAATAATAATAATAAATATCATAAATAAGAAAAGCCAAAAATAAACTGAGGTCTAATAAAATTTCAAAGCAAAACATAGCTGACCAAGCTATGGGCTAAAGAGGGTAATTAACTTTTACCACAATCTTTGCTCCGGCGACCATTTGGTCGCCGAAGCTGTCACTTTAACTTCGGCCAACAAACCAGCACAAAAAACCGCCCACCAAACCAATCATCCAATGAAATCCATTTAAAAGTTGCCAGGATATCAATGGGTAATGCAACTCCCAATAGAAAAACGCACAGCACATTCCAAGCAAAATACACATATACCCACAGATGAAGTATAACATATGTATATATTATGTTTCATCCATGCATATACCTCAAATGTTGGCCTAAAACTTAGGCTACATGACCTGATGTTTTCCATGCAATTATCCAGTAGCTTTTTTCAACAGCTGAGATGCACTTCCCATAAATAGAGAGGCATTTAGCCCAGTAGGCCGAGTTTGTTGTGCGCTTGACTAAGGACGCTCTGGGGTAAGCTTTTGTACTTTGCTCTCAATACAGTGATATTTAACCTGCAACCCCGTGTGATTCGTGAGGCTGGTTGCCTGTTATTACTAGTTGTCTACACACAGTAGTATCCGGATCTGTCTCACTATACAGATTATTACCAGAAGAGCCATCTCTACGTTCGCAGTAGAGCTCTACGGTAAACTTTGTCTGCTCTGCCTGTTTGGTTCATTCTCTAGTAGCTGTCGGTGAAAGCATTTAACAAAATCTTTTACAATATATTGATATACTAATACCATACTAATACAAATAATAATACTGATGTGGAATAATCTACTGTCTCCATGGACGCATTGACGTAACCAGCCACTACAGTCCTGACCAACTAACCAAGCTTGAACCAGCAACCTGATTTCTCCCTGAACTCCCAACAAGTTGATGGCAGTGGTTACAATCGGTTGCAGAGCCCTCGGCTCAGATAAACTTGATGACAGTGGTTACTAAGCTGTAGCAACAGCCAATCTTTCTTACTTTCTTACTTTAAATTAATTACCAACGGTTGCAGAGCCCTCGGCTCAGACACACTAGCAGTAGATTGTGTGCTATAATGTATATATTTACTGGTAAACCAACAAGAACACAGAGAGTATTGTTACATAAGCAAGCAGTTCAGATCACTTTTGCCAGGCAATTCCAGATGCCTGGTATTTTATATACAAGAATAATATATATGTACAATAGTGGCTACAGCAAATCACAGTTAAATAATGTCTACAATAATTGTTTAAATGCAATGTATCGTGGTGGCTAATCCAGTGAGGATTAAGCACAAGAGGCTGCCTCAATGTTAGTTAGCCTAGGTTCATAAGGATTATGCTTCACTACATCAGGGGTTATACATAACATTTGTATTGTGCCTTCATTCCTGTATTGTTTGCTTGCTCTGATTACCTCTAAGGGTAATGTCAGGCTGTTGTAGTGGATTTTTATGACCACATTGTTTGCTCTAAGGTCTTTTTAACAACTGCACAGTGTTAGTCAAGCCTTCCACAAGTCTGGCACTGCCAGAAACTTTATAAAATGCAGGTATCAACCCTGCCGGCCCTGCAGACAATTGACCGGCCTTGCAGTGACCACTACAGACCTTACAGCTATCACTACCTGCCCTGCAGCAACCCTGCTGGCCCTGCAGCCAATCTATATCGTGTAGGGGAGAAAAGAACTAACGTAGCCTGAGAAGCCAGACTAGTCTTAGAAGAGACTGAAGCCTGAATTCACGACATAGCTACTATCAGAATTACCAGAAGCCTTGGACCTCAAGCTATCAGTTTAAGAACTCAGCTCAGGAAGTGACGGTGTAATACAGACAGTGACTCAGCAGTACTGCTCCTAAAGCTCCGCCTCCTACTTTTGGGCGTTTAATCTCTTTAACCCCATTTAACCTATCTGATTTCTTGTTATTTATAATTTGTTTGTTGATTTGAACACTTACGCCTTAATTATCTGTTATTTGTCACCTGTTTAATTAGGACAATCAGTTGTGTGCTTCTGCCTATAAAAGGCAGAGTTTTACCTGCACCCATTGCTCTTTGTATCAGCATACTGCTTGTGATTGTACCAAATTAACAAGATACGTTGAGCACTGTAAAATAATAAAATGGTTATTGCTCTGAAGCATTGAGTAGTGAGTCTGAGCGATGGGCTCTGCAACAGTTGTGGAGTTGGAGATACTCCTCTGTTGAGTTGATTGATAAATAACCTTGGTAGGAGAGAAGTTTTGTTGGTGGCATTTCGGCCGGCCCCCCGAAATCCACTACACTATTATTATTACCCACCACTGATCTTTTTAGTGCTCCAATGCAACTCTGAAGAAGTTATATAAGCCAATATAGGGTGATTTGATGGTCCAACATTGTCCAATATCGTCCTTTCATTCATTTAACAGACAAGCGTTGGTCAAGTAACGTTTAGCTTTTTTGTAACTAGCGATTATCTCCTTACCCTTTAACTTATAGTGTCACTGAAGGGTGGAGTTGTGTTTGAGAGATATCAATTGTAATGAATAAAGCTATGTTTAGGTGTAATGATGCACTCCTAGCAAATTTCTCCATCATAATACTAAACAACATACTAATACAAGTAGTTATCTTTTGCCATTGTAGAAGTGCTTACCTCCCACTCTTCCAACAACTTCAGCTCGTGGCTTGTTTGTTTTTGTAGATCTGGTGACACGAATTTTCTCTGTAACACTTCTAACGGCAGTCAAAATTTCACAAGCCGTCAAGGGTTTCTAAACGATTCATCCAACTCTACACCTACAATACTATTTCTGAGGGTTGCAGTGGTTTCAGTTATTATTATGTTGTTTCTTTTAGAGGTAAGGGTACATAGAGTCCAACTTGAGTAGTTAACTGACTTTAGTAAAAAACTTGATTAGCAATGTTGCTAAACTTGCGCCTGAATCGTCTACATTTAAAATTGAGTATTTGTAGAAATTATTATGATATGATGATAAAATAGATGTAGGTAACTGATAACAGTTTTTTGCAAACAAGCCTTTGCTGTGAAGCTTTTAAAAACAGTTTGAAGAAAACTGAAAGTATAAATTAAATAGAAACTACTAAAAATTGAACATAATACGTTTTTAACTATTACCAGCTTCAGCTCTTTAATAAAATAGCATTAGCTGTAAAAAATGGAAATTATTCGGTAATTCTGAGTTTAACTTGTTTGTAAGGCAAACAATTCCATCAGCATCTGACAACATGGCAAAATTGAAAAAACAACATGGCAGAAAATCAAATTATATCAATTTTAACAACAAATAAGCTGCAATATATGTATTTCAATGCAACAAAGAAATTTGGTTACTATTGTTCTGCAAGCTTTTATTTATTTTCTTGTTGTTCTCCAAGACACTTCTCAAAAGACGTTGCTGGTAAGCCGCAATTTTTTCTGCATTGTAAAATTCATGTATGGAGAATTTATAACTTAAAAGAAAAACAAACTTCTGGAACATTGTAAGACACAATGATTCAAGCATCAAAAGTGGTCCATGACTATTTAAATAACTTACAAAAACAAACCAATAAGAAAAAGCTGAAAAAAAAGTTTAGTGGTAAACATTGTAGTTATCTTTTGATGCTAATTTCTAAAAAAATTTGAAATCAATGCAAAAGTTGGAGTATTTACTTTTAGCGTTAAGCAGGATCTAGTTTGAGAACTAAGTGATCAACTTAAGTTTAAGCCGCAACACGGTTGTGAAATATGGTGCAACAATATGCTATTCTGGAGTTCAGAGCAATTGCAAACTTATGTTTCAATTTTTTGCATTTTCAATTTTTAAAACTTCACTAAAAGTAACATTTTCTAGCGCTTTTCCGTAGTAATATGAATCATCAGAGACAAATCAAAATGCTTTACATGCAGCTATTCATGTGGTCTTTCAAGGACTTTAACCTTTAAGTTTCCTTTATGCATTACAACACGGCTATTTTATTTTGAAAAATGGGTCTTAGAATCAAAATAAGGCTGTAGCTCAAGGACCACGACTCCGATTGATATAATTTCTGCACCAAAGCGATCCATCTGGCACGCTCTTTTTATTTAACATCATTGGATGCTACTCTTTGAATGTTAAAGATTTTTTTTGTTAACAGTTATTTAAAAGAAAATAAATTTCTCAGTCTAAATATTATCAAAAATAGTGTTCATGTGGCGAAAGGAACAATAATTTTCAACTGAAAATGCTAAAATATTTTCCTGTACATAGGCTGAGCAAGCAATTTTTATTGACATGGACTGGTGTGCAATGGTCCTGTTAACACTGTGAACTGCTGTTGATGGTTCTGGGTTCGATCCTCAGGGGCGGAAATATTTTTCTTTTAAAAAATTCTGCAAAGATCTTTATTGACAAGCCACATGATTCATGATTAACAACAGTTAGGTTGTTTCCAACGCTTTTCATCAAGGAAAATGTGATGATGTGGTGGGTTGAATGTGTGGATCGCTTAACCAAATACATCTGTTCAAAACTTATCGAACATATTTTTTTAACTCTCTAAAATACTCAAATTTTTTTTTAAAAAATAAAAACTCAGTTTCTAGTTGTATATATGTTGTTCGTTTTATTTTTTCAGTTACTTTGTACCTCTTAAATACTTTGTACCTAGTATATAATGTACTTAACAGGTTTTTGAGATATGCTCCACACGATGGAAATCATATTGTTGCAAAAGTTTAACAACAAAGTTAGTGAAATGGGCTTCTTACATCACAGCCATAGTTTTTGTGATTCCTCTATCAGACACTTACGACGATAAAAATGTAAGTAGTACTGATACTTTACAATTTTTGGCCAGTTTGTATTTTCTAGATTTTTGAATTAAAATAAGATAAACGCTATTATTGTGGCTGAAAACCTGCATGCAAATAATTAAAACTGCAAAATTATTAAAACTAATTCAATTTATATTGACTGTAAAACCACTTTTGTGGCAAGGATTCAAAAAATCTCAATCAGTCAAAGAAAACCCAAAAGCTGAATCAAACAATTAAATTTCTGTTATTTTTATTAACACGAGTTTGATTAGCAACCCATCACGTTGTAATGGCTTATACATAGTTGCAGCATAATTTTACCATCTAATGACAAATCCTTTCTATTGTGTTTTGTTTCAGAAGAATTCTGCACTATGAGAAAGTTGGTTTTTCTAATATTTATGTAATTGTTTCAGTCATGGCAATGGCAGTTTGGGACGTTTGCTGTGGTTTTGGGATATGTAGAGTTCTCCATCATCATTGGACTATTATCTTTCAACAATGCTGGACTCTACATAATCATGTTTGAGTGCATTGTAAAGACGTTCCTTGGAGTAATAATGGCTACAATTTTCTGCATTGTGGGCTTTGCTCTGGGGTTCTATATGATCTTCTACAATCAGGTAAGATTAAATGAACAAATAAAACAAATCTAAAAAGATAAAAAATTACTTACAGTTTTGTTATGTGTTTTTTGTCGGAACATTTTTTAATCACAAACATTCAGATTAGTTGCAACTTTTCATAAAATTGGTCATACTGAGCCATTTCACTTGATTTTACACAAAATACATTCTGCTTGCATTTGCAATTTTCTAAGTTATAAGCAAATTTTGCTTCACTTAAATATTATTGCATTACAAGCTATTTTATATTTGACTCTGAAAAAAGAATTGTGCGATTGTTTCAAAAGAATTTTGCACACTCAAAATCCTATTAATTAAATGAAAAAACAATGTTTTACAGTATTCAAAAACACCTTATTAAACATCGATTTTCAATAATTATAATAAACGACAAAGTTTTGATATGGTTCCAAGTATGCAAAATAAACTAAGTATGAGAAAATACTCCTGTGCTACAGTGAAAAACAACTTTGCTCAACTTTTAGCAATTCCTCCCAAACCGTCATCATTATTGAGTTAACATATATCATTCCAGTTTTGCAATGTTTATAAATTCTCTGGACTAAACACTTGTTCATGGACTTCTGCTAAAATAATTGTGTGCTTGCGCAACAATGAAAAACTAATAAAGTTAATTTCAAACTGGTTAGATTTGCAATGCAAACAATATTATTTTGGTACATGGGTAAAAAAGTTTCATTTTCTTGTCAGTAGGTGCCCAGTAGGACTATTACCTTGAGAACATTTCCCCGTTCAATCATACTTGTTATGGACGGATTGCCCCAGTTAGTGCCAGCTGGTTCGAGGGCTTAAAACATGGGCATCTGGAAGCACAGTTGGTCAATTGCTAAGGGGATTTAACAGTGATGATAGGGAGTAAGAGTATCACCGCAGAAAAAACAACAAAGATATTGAAAAAAAAATAATGTATTTGCTGAACTAACTCAAAGTGGCTTTTGTATGATAAAAGAAAAAATACGTTTGTAGAATATTCCAGGGAAAAAATGAATTTTCCAGGTGCTTTCAGGAAGTTTGGGAAGTTTCATGATGTTAGTACAGTTGTACTAAAAACCAATTGGGGTATTTGACAGATCAGGATACATAACAGGCATGTGCTCAACGTTGAGTAGCAATCAACTAACAAAGAAAGTTTTATAAACTCTCTTTCTACACCAGGTGTCAAAAAGTAAAAAGGCACAGAAGACTGCTATTATGGGAAAACAGTTCAGAATCTTTTATGACCACAACAAACTTGGACAGTTTTACTTGTTGGTGTCTGAGTTGTGTAACATTCACACAAATGGAGTTCTGTAAAAAACTTTCAAATCATAGAATAGAAGTGACAAAGCAAGTTTAACCATTTTTGAAAAATTATGCTACACTCATGATTGATACTATTCTTTTTTCAATTGAGAGCTAATTTAATTACATTTAAATCACAACACCAAGGACAACTTCACTTTTTTGAAGCTTTTAGCAAATTTTGGTGATGAAATTTTTGCTATTAAGCACAGAATTACTGAACAATCCCAAAAACACACCAATTTACATAGTAAAAGTATATGAAAATCTTAGCAACCTGTGGCAAATAGTTTTTTTTATGGGCCATTAAAGTTTGATAAAAATAATGAATTCATCATTTTTTTGGGTGTAATTTTCCATTATTTTCTTTATTGCGCAACTTTATGCAATATTGAGTAGTACCATCAGACAGAGCTAAAGAATTTGGGCTACAGAACAATAACTACCTGCTTGCTTCAACATTTTTTCCACAGCTATTTATTTTTAACAACTTCGTACTTCTAATGTGGCTGTTGCATGCCCATATTCGATCCATTCATTTTGATAAAACTTGAAGGAAAAAATGATGATATGGAGCAGGCAGAGCTTGGTGAATAATGGTGGCAAAAACAGGTCCACCAAGAAAGAATATTTTTCTTGTGAATATTGACACGATACTGTGGTGAAATTTGGTGTCCAACTAGTCCTGTCAAAAGCCCTTTACCCTTGCCTTCTGCCCTCACCTTACAACTCCCTGCCCCTCCCCTAGACTTTCTCATCCCTATAGAAATGGCCGGCTAGTCTGCTGCTCCTTCGCTTTAGCTGCCTGACTCACTGACACCTTCAGTGAGTAACAACCTGCACTCCATGAACACCCTAGAGAGAAAATGAACAAAGACAAGTGATTTGTAAATGATTCACTCAAAAAAGGCATTTTCCCTCCCTACCACTTTTCTCTACTCCCTCTGTGGCCAAAGCACTAGAGCAGTTGAGACTCTTGAACTCAAAAAACACCCTGGACAGTCTGTCAGAGTTGTCACACACACATTTCTGCTTTGGTGTAGCCATTAAAGGAAAGCAAATCCCCAGCCAAAACTTGGAAAAATGCTACCAGAATAGTAACACCTGTAGGGTTGTGGCTGCCGGTAAATGGCTCTGATGAACAGTGCTACATGACAAAGCGTGTTGAACAAAGTGGAGATTTGTCGGAAGAAACTACGAGACAGCCACAGAGCCATGCTATGATAAATAGAGATGCCAACTGTGACACCGATGGAGGCGCCTCCGACAATCAGTATCACCTCCTCAGCAAGTTCGCCCCATTTCAGAGCCAAAGACTTTTTCTTTCTCACCACTTTTCTACCCCCGCCCCCCTTGTTGTTCCAACAGAGATACCCAAGTCACCTTAGTGCCCAGAAACCCTACAGCTAATGCGTGGCCCAATACCACTTACATAAACACTCTCCACATGAAGGCTCAGTACCAAAGATGCTCGAGAGGCCAAGACCCTTCTCTCAATTCTTTCAACACCCTTCCCCTTCCATAGATCTTCCCCCACCTTCGTAGAAAAAATAACCTAAGCCAGAAATTTTTTCTTCATTCGCTTTGCTGCCAAAGTTGGGACAACTTTCATTTGAGTAACTGATGACTGATTGTCCAGGAAACTAGTTGGCCCTTTCGATCCATCTGAAATTATTTGATCTGTCCCCAAACAACTGTTTGAAATGGCTTATGTCGTGAACATTGGTTGCCAACTAGCCCTGTCTACACCCCTGAACCCCTCCATTCTACCTTACACTGCTGCCACCCTCTGCTCCTCCTTTAGACTACCGCACTTCCACAGAAATAGCCCCTCAGTCTCCTCCCCCTTATCCCTAGCTGCGCAAGTCACTGACGCCCTCAGTACATAACATCCTGCAGCCCCCTCCCATTAGACTCCTGAACGTGGACCATTGAACCCCCCTCCCCCACCGTCTAAACTCACTCCCCTCTCTTTCCTGCTATCCCAAGTTTCCATCCACGAGTCTAAATAGAAGTCCCCCATTCTTTTAACAAACATTGGTAGAGATTGCCAACAAGCTCAACTCAGGTTGTCTCCCCTCGGGGAGGCAATCTCTAAAAACCACATAAATACCCAGCGTCGGAATGTGTAAACTAAGATTAGTGGTACTCAGAAAAAAGAGCGAGAAAGCGGTGCTATATGAATGCTGTAGGAGGTTCTCTCACAATATGTATGGATGTGATTGGCTACTAAAAACAAATCAAATACCATCAGCTCTAACTCTCCTATAACTCTATAAATATAGCCACAAGTACTGCAGAGGGTAGTAGATTGTTAGCTTTGCCATAGTAATGTTATACACTATATTTTTGTATCAGAAAACTTATCAAAGATTGACTACCTTTCACTATACACAATTTTTTCTTGCCAGTGATGGCGGTTGGGTCCCATGGTTGGTTGAGATTGAGGCGGAGTTAGATAAAACGCTAACTAGCACAGTTGGTGGTCGGTAGAAGAGATGCTGAAATCTCTTGTAATACACATAGGTTGTCTGATGAAATATTTGTACATTTAGCACATCGATTTAAAAACTACAGAGCAGCTTGAATCTTTTGTCTGTGAGTACAAGTGCATTCGCTGACGGGAAAAAAATAATGAGAGCTTGTTGTTTATACTGACTGCATTACCAGATGTTCTCTTTTAGGAATTATTTTTCAACATGAATTTAAAGTTCTTTGACTGCTAAAACATTCTGTATCACCACCTTTTTACCATTCTACAAAAATGTAACAAGATTTTTTTAAATTAATATAATGCTTCCAAAAATTTCTTTTTTATGCATTTATCTTTCCGATTAGCTGCGTTTTTTTAGACTAACCATTAAATTCAACCAAATTATATTGACATTTGAAACTGCTGTTTGGCTTCATGCGTTAAACCTAATAAATAACAGCACCCAGATTTTTTCACTTATTTCTAAAATGAGTTCTTGGGTACCACTATTTGTGGTTTCCTCAACATTTGTTTGTTAAAAATATGCATGTGATTATCTCAGCTTTTATCGTTTTAATCATCTTTCTATTTCCTAAGATGAATATGGATTCATGGTTCTATTGTCCAAAGCCAAGGTTTGTTTGATAATGAGAAATAACAAACTCACTTCTTATTATGCTATCATAATCTCAAATTTTTTTCAGCTAAAAGGAACTTGTCAAAATCAAAGTTTTTTTATTTAAAACAACTCATTGGTGTTAATTATTTTCAGGATGCATTCCAGTCTCCACAGCACTCCTTGCTCAAAACGACTGTCATGTTGGCCACGGAGTTTGACTTCACGGATATCTTCTACTCTGAAAAAAGACTTCTCTACCCACCAGTTTCCTACATACTATTTCTTTTCTTTCTCATCATCATGGCGGTGCTGTTCGTAAACCTTCTGGTATTGGTTACCATACATTTTTTACTTCATCCATACCATACCTTGCTAGATTTAGTTTTTGTTATTCATTCGTAATGTCATTGCTATAGCCATTGTTGACATTATCATTTTTTTATCATTTGTATTTCATATTTATTTATATTACCAAACAACATTTTTAAAAGCTTGTTTTTATATTCTGCTCTTTTGTTTCAGGTGGCACTCGCGATAAGCGATGTAGAGAAACTCCGAAAAAAAGCTCAGTATGTGAGGAGGAAAAGGAAGGTCAGGTCATCAATAGTTCCTTCACATTGTAAAATTTGTGATGGGTATTGATTTATATAGTTATAGCTTACATTGTGTGCTAGAGCCGGCATTTCAGCACAGGCGAAACATTCCCGGGCTTTTAGTGATTTCTCCGGCATAAACTAAGTTTGTAAAATTATTATGAGTGAGATAGTCAATTAGTTTTCTAAGCATCAATCTACAAATGGCAAAACATAGTAGATATGGGAAACAAAGAAATTATGTGTTAAAAATTTCTGGAACTTTCATTTATATTATCCCACAAAATGAATAAACCAACCCAGACGGTCTTGAGAATTTATTATCCAACGTTTGTCATTTTTGAAAGTTGCCAGATAGATGTTTTTTAAAGCTCTTGTAATAATTTTTTTGTAACATCTGGCAGGTGGAGAAAGTGTTGGACTTACAAATTATGGCATTTGTACTGCCAAAGATCCTAAAATCTCGCTGCCTTAGGATTGTATGTGAGTTCACACTTCGTACTAAGAAAGTAAGTAATCATTATACAATATTAAAAATCTATACTCAGAACCAAATTCAACCCAAAACAATCGTTCTTTCTCTCGCGGTTATTTTGGTAAGTTTTTAGGGTTTGGAACAAACGTAGACAGGAATGAACATCGACAGGAATGAATGCAGAGACAGCTGGAATAAACATAAATACCTCATGGAATGAACTTTGATAGACCTGAAATAAACGTTGACAATGTTATCCAAAAGGAAATTTGGCGCTCAATTCTGCAAGTGTCGACATTTTTTCTTGGCGACATACAAAAATAACATTTAGATATTCATTCCAGGAGTCATCTATTTAAACAAAACTGTAATTTTTGTTTATTCGTGGAATGAATGTTAAAATGATAGTTTGCAGGTCATCGGAAATTAATGCCGGCACTTCCGGAAATGAACATCAACGTTTACTTTTCTGTAGCATAGTCAATATTCAATCCTGGTCTGTCGACGTTTATTCTAGGTGTTTAGGCTCATTCCAACTATGTTTGTATTCATTCTAATCGACATTCATTTGTGTCTACGTTCATTAGGATATTCAATTTTTTTGTAACATTTTTCTATACTTAGCAAAAGTTTTTCGCAAACCATAACAACATAAATGAAATGTGAGTTTGTTTTAAGCAGAAATAAAATTTCACTAAAACGGTTTCAGACGTGTACGTGTTTTGTGAACCGGTTTATTCACTTGGCTTTATATTACTGTACAATTTTTTGACTACTAAATTAAGATTTGATAATACAGCCTTGAAATCTCGCGTTAAAAATTACCAGCTGTAAACAACAATAGATGAATAGAGTCATGTTTCTCTACCACCACAGTCATGTATTATTTGCTCAAGAACTCCAATCTTAATAAGTTGTCCTAGTATTAATAATTTTTTTTTTGCAAGTGAAATCCATTACTGAATAACTGAGTAACTGTAATAGTAAAAAAAAATAGATGAGAAAACCAAGAATTTACATGGGCAGTCAAAGTAATATTTTGCCTCATTTTTAAAGTGCAACTTATGGCAAAGCTAAACCAACCAAGGAAAATTGCATATTATTGTGCACTTTTTCACCGTTTGTTAAATTTGAGGTAAATTGTTGTGCAAGATAAGATGAAAGCACAATCATGAACGAATTTAGGTTCATTTTGTTCAGTTAAATACTGAAAACAAAGAAATCTTCAGTTTGAAAACAAATGGGGGGTTTAAACTCCCACCCCCCTTCCCTATCCACTCCCCACCCACTCTCTACCCACTCCCTACCCACTCCCCACCCACTCCCTATCCACTCCCTATCCACTCCCCACCCACTCCCTATCCACTCCCTATCCACTCCCTATCCACTCCCCACCCACTCCCTATCCACTCCCCACCCACTCCCTATCCACTCCCCACCCACTCCCTATCCACTCTCTACCCACTCCCCACCCACTACCTATCCACTCTCTACCCACTCCCCACCCACTCCCTATCCACTCCCTATCCACTCCCCACCCACTCCCTATCCACTCTCTACCCACTCCCCACCCACTACCTATCCACTCTCTACCCACTCCCCACCCACTCCCTATCCACTCCCTATCCACTCCCTATCCACTCGCCACCCACTCCCTATCCACTCTCTACCCACTCCCCACCCACTCCCTATCCACTCTCTACCCACTCCCCACCCACTACCTATCCACTCTCTACCCACTCCCCACCCACTCCCTATCCACTCCCTATCCACTCCCCACCCACTCCCTATCCACTCCCTACCCACTCCCCACCCACTCCCTATCCACTCCCTACCCACTCCTCACCCACTCCCTATCCACTCCCTACCCACTCCCCACCCACTCCCTATCCACTCCCTACCCACTCCCCACCCACTCCCTATCCACTCCCTATCCACTCCCCACCCACTCCCTACCCACTCCCTATCCACTCCCTATCCACTCCCTACCCACTCCCCACCCACTCCCTATCCACTCCCTACCCACTCCCCACCCACTACCTATCCACTCTCTACCCACTCCCCACCCACTCCCTATCCACTCTCTACCCACTCCCCACCCACTACCTATCCACTCTCTACCCACTCCCCACCCACTCCCTATCCACTCCCTATCCACTCCCCACCCACTCCCTATCCACTCTCTACCCACTCCCCACCCACTCCCTATCCACTCTCTACCCACTCCCCACCCACTCCCTATCCACTCTCTACCCACTCCCCACCCACTACCTATCCACTCTCTACCCACTCCCCACCCACTCCCTATCCACTCCCTATCCACTCCCCACCCACTCCCTATCCACTCCCTACCCACTCCCCACCCACTCCCTATCCACTCCCTACCCACTCCCCACCCACTCCCTATCCACTCCCTATCCACTCCCCACCCACTCCCTATCCACTCCCTACCCACTCCCCACCCACTCCCTATCCACTCTCTACCCACTCCCCACCCACTACCTATCCACTCTCTATCCACTCCCCACCCACTCCCCATAGATGCAATAGGATTTTTTCAGAGCAGTTATTATTTCTCTAGCTGTAGAGGTTTAGGCATCTATAAAAGTGCAATCACAGACAGATGCACACACAGCATACAGATGTTTTTCAGTTGTATATATATAAAAATTGAAACGAAGCCAAATTATGATACATTTTTGACAAAGTCTATGTTGACAAAGGCTAAAGAATACAAAAATACTTTGTACTGATGACAGTTTTGCTTATTATACCACTTCATCTTTTTAGCCGATGGGAAATCCTAATTTATCTCCTAACTGAATAAAGACTTGGTATTCTGAAACTTCAGAGAGCCAGAAGTGCCTAAAGAAATTGTTACAAAACTAAAAATCAACAAGAGAATAATCTTTTATAAACTTTCTTGGTTCATAAAACGCAATGCACTAAATCTGTTGTTCATAAGTTTTCGTTTGTTTTTTACAGCAGGAGGAGAAAGTAGAGAACGAAAAACTGGAGCTAGAAGATAACATTGTGGCGGTACAGGAGATGCAGCAGAGGTCATTGACCAAGGTAGTAAATAATAATTTAAATGATAATAAGAATAACAATGATAATATCATAGGTATTATTAATTATACTTGAAATTGTGCATAAAAAGATTAACATCAAAGAATCGTCTTTTATTGATAGTTTAAACAAAAACTTCATTTCTGTGTAACATATATCTGTATTGCTTGCTCTAAATTATATCTATGTAACCTCATACAGGCGGACTTTGCAAAGTTAATGAAGGAAGAGAACATCTTGAGATGCGTGTTGAGAAAACTCACCAATCAGAATATCAAACTAATTACATTGGTAAGTGTAAACACATACTTTATATTAAAAAGTACATTTCGTAGCATCTGTGAGATTGCATTCATCACACAAAGGCGCTTTCATTAAAAAATCAGTTCACACAATTTTAGCTAAAAAACAGCAAGTAAAGTTAGCTTTTGTCAAGCAGCCAAATTGTTATCATTAATTAAACAATGTCTGTACCTGCAAAATGATAATTTCAAGTACACTCTGATCTCTCAGGCGTCTAAACATTTTTTTACCTAATATTTGTAAAAGTAGATATATTTTCTCACCTTTCCAGGTTCAATGGCTTCCCTGGATCACAGAAATGCAATAAAAAATGCTGATGCATGGACAAAAATTCTTGAAACTGGGCCAATCACCGTCCAGAAAGAGTACAAAACAATGTGTATTGTTTTACAAACTTAATAATCTTGGTTTTTACTCAGCCTAATGTTAATAGTCGTTGGGTAAAAATCAGAAAGTTTTTTTATCTTAAGCATCTGGAACCAGTTAATGTGAATGTGACTTTAAAATGAGTATCCATGGGTGGATCAATATAAAAATGTAATCATCACTCAACAACACTAGCGCCCCCTACTAGTGTAGACAGTGTGATCGCTCATGCACGCATAGTTAGTCATCAACTGATTGGGTTTTTGGTGTTGCC
The DNA here is from genome assembly GCA_945261195.1 of Cryptosula pallasiana. NCBI lineage: Eukaryota > Metazoa > Bryozoa > Gymnolaemata > Cheilostomatida > Cryptosulidae > Cryptosula > Cryptosula pallasiana. The sequence goes on from OX183134.1 coordinate 42,466,041, forward strand.
AGAGATCATCTGACTCTAGCTCACATTCACTATGTTCCCATGCTGCGAATTCGTTCGGGTTGAACTCATAAATCGTCCATTCGGGTCATGGGAATTCTGACTCGTACGAGTTGGTTCGGATTCGTTCGTGTTGGCTCAGTGCGGTTCCTCAAACCGAATTCGTTCGGGTTGAGCATTGATTAGGATCATGGGAATCGTTCGTGTTAATGAATTCGAATTCGTTCGGGTTGTTCTTTTGAGAAAAAGGCATTAAACTGGCGGTTTGGCAGTAAATCATTTTTTGCGTATTTTCCAACTGCAGTTTTTACATACATATAATAATAATCCTTGCAAGTTTAACAACAGGTAAGTTATAAATTATTTACTATTTGCTCGGGAAACTGAATCATAGCTCTGTTTCATAAATGGGCAAACTAAATTATTATTATTTTCATACTTACCAAAAAAATTATTTTTTTATTATTTGGAAATAATTTATTTATTATTATTAGTATTAATTATTTATCATTTCTTATAGCTATCATTATATTTATGAATAATCATTTATAATTATTACAAATTGTTGATTTTGTTATTATTCATCTACTTACTAATTTATGCTGTGAACATTCCACAAACTTGACTCATATTACTACTTAGTAATACGAGCTCAGTTGTTTACTAACTCACTACAATCAAGTAATTATTGCGCTCGCTACTCACTGTAAAGGAAGGACAACTGCCACAAATTATTTCAATTCGAATTATCATAGGAACGGATTGGAATGCCAACCCGAATGAATGCTAACCAACTCGAATGAACGTCCGATCCGAACAAATTCTCAGCATGGGAACATGGTGATTGGTAGCCTTCAAAATTTGGTTTTTGGAAAAACTCGGGAACCAACAATTTATACTGTCATAGGCAAAAGGGGAGGCAAGTCATGTTATTTGCTGACCTGGTTCAAGCTATCAATGAAAGCAGGATCACTTGTACATGAGTATTCCAGCCAATTAATGTAATAGAAATACTAAAGCTTGTAATTTGAAGCCAAGTTTGTCAATTGTAGATGCAAGACTTTCAGAATGAAATGAGGAGAAAGCCATGAGGATTGGAAACCAGAGCTTGACTGATGTTAAATAGCGACTGGTTTTAGAAGCTTTTCAAGACAACATTAATGAATACATAGCAATTTCAGTTCGCTGCTTTCTCACAATACTTTATTAAACCTTCTGTCAGGAAGCGCTTTTTGTCTGGGGAACTTTTAGTTAGAACTTACATAATTTTTAGCATTCAGATCTATTGAATTTTGTATTCTAAAGGCCTGCAACAATAAGTTATATCATTATTATGCTCCAAAATTGAAATACATTGATCACCTCGCAGAATCGTTATTTACTTCTGCATGGCCAGTCTTGACCTCTGCAGGGTAGGTCTTGACCCTTACCGGGCCGGTATGAGTTACCTCAAGATGACGGCCTTAGCCTAAAATCTCAAAAGTTAGCCATGGAGCTTCAAAAGGCCAAGTCCAAAACCTATGTACCTTTGGACCCAAAGAAAAGTGATCGTCAACCTATGGAATTCCCAAGGACTTAGTGAGAGATGGGGCAAAATACTTATAGATAATCCACTGACAGACTTTGACCCTTTTTTTCTGGGCGCTCATTACATTTAACTATTTGCATCACTATTCTCTTCGCTGCTGTTTTTAACCTTGCATTGTTATTCGTCTAATTTACTTCCTGTACATGTGAATGACTACATCCCTATATAGTCCATAAGCTTCTTGCTATCCAGCCTATATAAGGATGGATATTATCGTCGCTTTGCGCTCACTTTCTTGTATTGGTATTTGTTCTTGCAATTATACTCTATTGGATAGCCTCCCTAGAGCGATACAGAATATCAATAAATGTTGCGGTGCATGACAACCACACTGATTTGGCTGAGCAGCGGGCTCTGCATTGTTGCTAAAGCTCATTGACCAAGTGGTACCTACCATTGTTGCATTTTGTGGTTGACAAAGCCAAAATTTACTACAATATTGTACAAATTATACAAATTAAATCACGGTCTTTTTAATGATTATGACATGTGATGACAACTTTCAACGTTTTACACACAATAAAAAACTCTTTTCAGTTTCATGAAATCGTCATTTTGCTCATTTATGGCAAACTGACTGGCCCATAACAACAACAGAGTTAAAAAATAAGGAAATTTGCTGTTGTTTTGCTTCAAATGAAAGTTTTTGTATAATGGCAACTAGCCGTACAGGTGTAATCACAGTGGCTAATTATTTTATTCTAAAATTAATGTTGAGCATCTTCTTGCTTTTCAAAATTGAATAATTGTAAACTAAAGCTAATTAACAATACAAACTGGTGGTGAAGTCAATTGAATAGTGATGTGTATGAAAAACACATAAAAAATATGGCGATTGCGAGTGGCAATGTCGAATCAAATAGATAAAACAAATTTATTATTCACCATTGATGTTGTAACGTATCTCAGTGTTACACACATGCCATCACACAACTTCAGTGGGTAAAGTATCTGTTGGAAAAAGTGAATTAAAAAGAACATTCATAGTATGTAGTAATAGTGGAAATAAAATCAAGGCAAAGACTAAATAATTATACAAGCATTTTAGCAAAAACCAACATTAAAATGGCTGGTAAGAAGCATAAAAAACAACATCATACGAAACATAGAAAAACTGAGCTTGAAAATTTTTGATAGGGTACTGTAACATTTTTTCATCATATTTTATTTATTTCCTGTAGCTGTAAATAAAACCACAAACTGCAAGTAGTTTGCTTCAATTTTTGTCTGTTTTATTTGATTCATAGGCAATATCAACTTATAACTAGTACCTACACCACTTAAGCCAGCCTCACTCTACTATATACCACCAACTCAATCACCAATCAAGTAAAACTAACTTTCAGTCTTGAAAAATAGCAAACAATTTTTTTTCAAAACTTCATTTTGACGAACAAACACAAAAACACTGAAAAGACCACAATAGTTAACTTGTACTACTAGCAATGGTTTACTTATCTTTATGCATTGGAAGTTTTTGCCATCGACATTCGATAATCGAAAACCTTATTTTGGGTTAATTCATAGAAAGTTTATTGAAGTGCTATATTATGTTAATTTAATTGATGTAGGACATCTTGAAACAATTTGCGCACGACCTTTACTGAACAGCTACTACAGAGAGTACCAGAGACAATAGGGCAAGACTGTTGTCTGTCCATTACTACTACACAGTATTGCAACAACAAATCCGAGCTGTACTGAGCTCTACCAAGATGGATATTACAGCTGATAGCATTTCTGAAAACAGTGTCTACTCTGCTATCAACCAAGGGGTATTGATAAAACCATATCTAGTGAAACCAAGTCGGGTTTCCACTGTATAGTTAGCAAGGCAACCTGCCAAACTAGCAAGCCTTAGGTATAAATGTATAGTTTTTATACTTGCCTATACAACAAGTAGAGTTAACAATCATGTACCAGTAACAATGCTCTAGTTAAGACCTCTTCACACACAGCAATTTTGTCACAGAAACCAATTTTCCTCCATTTGCCACGATTATCTAGAATCAAGCGTGTTTGATTTGATTTTTGCCTACCTCTCTCATAATTCATGATTGTTCCCTGACGCTGATTAGTCAATAAAGATCACTCGTATCCACTTTTTCCTAATTTGAGTTTTTCAGCCGTGACAGTGTTGATGAGCACCGTCATGTGTATAATCGTTGTGTGTGGAGTGCAGCAATAAACTACTGGAGGAAAACTTCTCACAGCGTGCCAAGTTCGTTGCCGTAAAATGCTGTGTGGAGAAGCCTTTGCTCTAGCATACAGCTCTTAACCAGTTCTGCTCAGCACAGGAAACAACAGCTATATTTATGGAGTAAGCATTCTCAAAATATGCAAATGTGCAGTTGAAAATAAGCATATGTGATTGGCTAAAAATAAACAGGTTGAACAGACTTTAAAAACAGAATTTGTAGCAAGCAGAGCATTAATATATAGTAAGTTAACCACAATAAGTCGAATGGTTCAATCAGCTGCTAGTAGAACAGGAATTTTCCTGCTCATCTGCTTCACTGTAGACCGCCTGCTACAGCCAGTAGTGCTATCAACAAATTTGCCCAGCTTTATAGCGCATTCCAATTATTCATTTAGAAATCAACAAAAATGTGCATCAAGTTAGATATAGCTAGCAGCAAGTGCCACTTATATGCTACTGCACTATAGTAGACAGGCTATGTAAAATTCAATACAGTATTCATAAAACCTTCCAGAACACAAAAACTCATATGTGGAAACATGAAAAAACTGTTTTTAGTCTCTAAATTGCATAATTAAAATTAGACCCATTGGATAAATAATGACTGAATTTCGCAAGAGGGTGTGTTTCACTTATTTTTTTGTCCATTGGTGAATTGACATTAAAAACCAATTCGGAAGTAACCATCTTGGATTTTGATGAAAAAGCAATTTTTTAGTATAAAGCAACTTTTCCTAACAGAGCCAGCTGGCCAATTTAGCTCAAATTTGCGACGCAGGTATGCAATAGTGTTCTGATGTAACATTTTACCCTTGAAAGCAATTACACCAAACTGTATCAAGTTTTTTGATTTTCAATTTTCAAAGACTCACCAAACAGCGTTTTAAATGCTTTCCTGGAGTAATACAAAGCAAATCAGGGGCAAATGAAAATTTTAGTCACATAGGCCTGGAGGTTCTCTTTCAAAAATTTCATCGAAATTTCAAGTTTCTTCAAAGTTTCTCAGAAGACTGATTACACAGCTATGCTGTTTTTAAAATGGGACTTCCAAACCAAGTTGTGGCTGTTACTTGTGAACCGCTCCTCCGATTGACATAATTTTTTTGCACCAAAGTGTTGTTCTTGACCTCCCCTTTCAGACAAATATTAATTTGCAATCATTCTCTATTTGCAAATGCTCAAGGTAGGGCTCAAACATGGATTAAGAACCGCTTTAGCAAATCTTCTCAGCAAAATAAGTTTTTGATAGAAAAAAAGATTAGTTCCAGTTATTTCTGTAAGAACTGGTCTTCGGCTAGCATAGGAACAAATCTTAAAAGATTTGAAGAACATTCTAGCAGTATTTCACGACGTGAGCACTCTAAGATAGTTTAGTGGATTTTTGTGGAGCCTACATGTGCGCAGATGTCTAGCAACTGTCTGGCATTACTTATATAGCCATTGGATGACCAGAACACCAGTAGTAAGTCTTACCGGATTGGCCGACCCTATGTCGGTAAGAAACCAACCCTGCATCGGTACTGTACCGACCCTGTACCGACCCTGTACCGGCCCTGTACTGGCCCTGTACCGACCCTGTACCGACCCTGTACCGACCCTGTACCGACCCTGTACCGGCCCTGTACCGACCCTGTACCGACCCTGTACCGACCCTGTACCGGCCCTGTACTGACCCTGTATGAGTCAGTACCGACCCTGTGGGAGCCACATCATGTGGGCAAGAAGTGACTCATCCTAGCCTGGGACCTGAAAGTAGCCTTAGAGGAAGCGGAAGACCATATCCAGGAGATATCTACCCTTACATCTGGCAGAGCACAAAGAACTAAGCTTATAAAGACTGAGATGCTAACCACACGAACTAGAACTGCTTGTGACTGGACAGCTAGCTCATGACTCCGCCTACTACTTCTGACCGCCACATATGTTTAAACGCGTATTCCTTACCTCATTTGTTGATATTCATATTTGTTTGCCTATTTGCTGTATTATGCCCTATTTCTGTGTCACTGGCCATTGCCCTATGTTACTTCCTGTGCTCTGCCTATAAACGGCAGAGCTTTTCCCGTGTTTAACCAGTTTGTATTGGGACTTGTACTTACTCATATTCTTTTGCAAGAGTAAGTGCGTACTACTCTCAAGCTCTGATTTACACTTCTGAGCCGAGGGCTCTATACTAGTTGTGGAGTAAAGAACACTCCTTCACTTCTCATTTAGTGTAATACCAACCTGTTGTTACCTCTAGGTGAAAGGTTACTGGTGGCAGCATACCATCGGAATGCTACCGACTTCCCTGTACCAGCGAAATAGGAGTTTGGCTGGTCACAGCACTCAGTTGGTGGATTGAAATCTCCCAGAATCCACTACAATATTTTTTTGTATGTAGGCCAAGCATACTGCTTCTTATTAATGGCTGTTTCGGTGCAGATTTCAACATCGCTTGATTGCATAATGGTTTTTGTTTTGACCTTCTGTTAAAAGGACCTGACCAAAAGCTCTCGACTGATACGCAAATAACAAAAACCTGCAGGTATTTATTAAAAGAGACATAGGAATCATTTTTGTTATTCATCAATCTGAACTCAATAAAATTAGTGCTAACTACAAAGTTACCGTTTTATGAACTTGAAAATACATATGGATGATGGTATGACATGTACCAACCCAAATTTTTATTTTACCCTGGCGAATAAGCAAAACCTCTCAAATTTGTTTTTAACAGATCTCTTGTAAAGTTAAGAAATCTAGGTGTTTTATAATTTTAAAAAACTTCAACTTATGGTAAACAAAATTTAAAAAGCTGATTGCGTAAACATTGACAGTTCGTCATTCTTTGTGATCATTTTTATAAAATACTTCACTTCCAAATAAGTGCTAGAGTGATAAACCTTTTTACCAATTCTAACACTGAGCTTTGACAGCAAGTTTATTGTTGTGGTATAAATGTTTTGTTTCTTGCCTTTGCTAACAATAGCAACAAAAGAACTCAGTACATTTGAAGGACCAGGATACAGTTATCGCACAGTAATGGTTATGACAAATATAACAGTGCTGGAATGACAACTACCCGACCTGGAGACTGGAGAAAGCTTTACAATTTCCTAAATTAAATTTAATTATCTAATAACAATAAAAAGAAAAATTGACTAGCAAAAACTCCTTTATAATATATAAAAATTTCCTCATGAACAAAAAAATTTGTTCAATTTTTTACATGTTATAAAGGGCTTTTTGCATGAGACTTTTCATTGGTTTGAGCTCAGATAAATCGTTGCAACTTTAGCTATTTAAAAGCAACGGTTTTTACACAGAAAGCATCCCCTTCAACAACAGTGACTGAAAGAACAACATATACTACAACTACTAGGAGGACTCTCTGCGTTAAGGTAAGAAATAATAAATAATTATTTAACACTAGTTAAAGTACTCAAATAGCTGCACTGTAGAGCAACTATCTTTGAATTAATTATTAGCAGTTTTTTTTATTTTTTCCATTTTAGAATGAATGGTCAAGATGCTGAAAGTCGATTGGTGATTGAAGAGCAAGAGACGCAGGAACTTTTTTATCTCCCATCAGCGAATATCCACCAAACAGAACTCTACGATCTCAAATGATAATACATCGTACTGTTGATTTGAAAGAGCCAAGTCAACATGTTAAGACTATGGTTAATGACGAAGATTCGAGCTGCAAAAGAAGAGCTGTGATGGATGTTGAAGACGACACACTTCTCGGCCACACCAAGATTACCTTTCAGGATGTCGGAATCAACAACCTGAGTGCCCTTATCCTCGTCTTTGTCATGCTAGCTACTTTTTTCCCAAATTCTTGTAAACACTCCTTCTCACCCTGGCCATTACCTTCTCCATCATCAATATTTTCAATATTCATCATAGACAAGTCATCAGTATGAAAGATTTTTTTTCTTATTGGTGATTTCTCAGTAGCACCTAACACAGAGGTAGAGGGAGTAGGTTCGATTGGTGATAGGATGTCGGACTTGTCATCAATAATCATACTATTGGCCAAGGGTGATTTAAGTTATGACTTTGGTGGCTTTAGCTTTTTGGCATGAGACCAGTTACCCATTTGTTGGCGACTGTTTTTAATTTTTCAGACATCGCTTAAATAGCTATGCATGTTTTGAACATTTCTGTCTAACTATTTGTACTCGGACTAATCAGATTTATACGTTGTTTCCAACAAAGCATTTTGTTTTCGATTCATATCTCTCACCGTTATATCTTCCATAGGATTGTAATACGAAGGAGGAGTGTTTTTCTTTTCCTCTGACTTTCTTCATTCATCTATGGCACTCATTTTCAGACCTTAAAAAATGCCGTCTAGAAAATAATGAAGGTTGGAGGCTCATAGATTTATTGTTTTTATTGACTATAGAACAGGTACAATAAGTGTTATACTAGCGTACAAAAGATTGCCCCAACCAGTGTGAGTCAAAATTCTACACTTATCATCAAATGTTCTTTTGCTGATTAGTTTGCGTAGTCCTTCTTGTAACACGGCAACTCATAAAACTGCACTGATTCTAGAGGAACATTACCTAATATAATATTTTTTAACAGTTTCTATCAATGATCAAAACAGATCCAAGTTGGCCTTTTCTACTATAGCTATTTTTCCTCTCTTACTCAAGTCGTACAGAGCTAAAATAGCCATCCTATTCCTCGGCATTCTTGTGAAGATACTCATTTTTGTTTTGTCTCCTAATACAGTTTCGTTCTACTGGAAATTACTGTGATGATGATAGGTCCTAGTAGGGAAGCTAAAAATCCTCCTTTTTGCAACAACCTTTTTATCTTCTAGCGATGATTTTCTAGCCAGACTAGCAAAATCTTTCGCGCTTCGCTGCAACTGATTATACTGAGCAGTTGACAATGGTATCGTTCCATTTATACTAGCTTTAGCGCATTCCATTAAAGTCATAATAAGATCTTTTTTTGCATTAGCTATTACAGACTTTTGAATTGAAGCGAATGCAGTGTTGAGTGACAACAACAGCGGTGCATTTCTTCTTAATTTTTGCTGCAGAGCCTTAGTCATTATGTTAACAATGTGTTAAGCGAATGAACAAAAAAATACGTGTGAGATGAATCAAATAGTAATTGTATTTATATGCTTCTACTTGATCCCAAATAATATTGTAGGTTGATCCGATGTAAAGTTTCCCAATAGCCTGTGATGATCATCTGTTTGCTGAGTCATGTCTATTCGTAGAAAAAAGTATGGTTTCTTTGTCACTTGTTCAGAGGATTCTTGTACATGTTTTGCCTTTCCATGAAGCATTGACAAGTCAAATAGGTAATCAAAGAAGCGTCTCTAGGGTTTTTACACAGAAAGAAATGGTGACTATTTAAGGAAATTGCACGATTTCTTTTTAAAAACAGATTGTGGACAATAAAAAGTTACTTGTGTTTAAATGATGAGTCTGTTTTGTATACAAAGCATTGGCATCAGCTTTACCAGAAACTTCATCCATCAAGTAATCAATTATCAACCATCTGTTTTGTCCGTCTCTGGGGTAGCTCATCGTTATATCTATCATTCCCTCGCGAAATATCACTCCGGATACATCGCCAAAGGCTTTTTGATAGGCTCCCTAACAGTAATGTATTTCTACCGGTGCAGGATAAGCTATAGTCTGACTAGCTTCAATCATTTGTAAAATCGCTCGCGTTTTCCCTGAACCAGTCGGACCAGCAGTTATTGCCGTTAAAGGAGATTGTATGCTAGCGTCAAGTCCTTCAGCATTACCATCCATGATGAGTTAGATGTTCGTCATCCACCAACAGTTTCATTTATAATTCAACGGGGAGAATTTCTTGCCTTTTGTATTTCGTTGATAGCGCTTTCATATATACTCAGTACTCAGTAACGCCTCCAAAAGTAGAAAACCCTACGACAAATACCAATATCACCATAACTATTACACTCTTCTTTTAAGACTCAGCAAAACATCTACAATTTCGCTCGTAGTATCATCAACAGTATCATTTTCAATCATCACTCTCATCTCCAAATTTTCCTCTGTCAACATCAACATCTTGCCTATCAATAGCAGTAGAATAATACAACACTTCATTTTTATACAATACTCAATCCCCAATCTAAGCCATCATACAAACCCTAATAAAATCAACTCCTGCACAATAAATACTTAGTAGTAGTAATATATGAGCAGATCTCCCTACCAAGTGTTTTTTTGTGGGGTTAAAATCTGGGGTGATGCAATGGGTTATGGCATTGAATGAATTCGCCGAGTTTATATTGTATTTTATTTGAGGGGCATTTGAGTGGCATTTGAGTGGCATTTAAGTGGCATTTGAGTTTTGATTATTTTTTTACTTAATTTGAACATATATGGTGTATAGATTTTGAATGTAAGGTATTTAAGTTTTGATAATTTTTTGTAATTCCGACTCATATGATATCTTGAGAGAGAGAGAGGAGAGATGAAAAGAGGAGAGAGAGGAGAGAGGAGATATATCTACATTGAATAAATACAGTGATTAAAAATGAAACAATATGTGAATATATACATTTATTGTGTAATAAGTAGGGAAAATCTCATATAATATAGCTAGAGTCAGTAAATATTAAATAATACAAAACACTACAACTTGTAATGACAATCAATGCATAAGCTTTTACTAAAAAAATATCTTGAAAACCTTCAAACATGATCCCAAATGGAAAAAAAGGATGAAGTTGGATATTCATCTATTTGTATACATCTACAAAAAAAGAGGTATTTGGTGAAATATTCTTTCATTTCATTCAATTTTCATTAATTTTTTTGCAAAAAGAAATCATCCTCTAAATGGTTAAATTTCATCTAATTGTACAAATTTACAAAAAGCCAGACTATTTGGTAAAATATTCTTTAATTTCATTAAATTTTCTCTCTAAATGGTTAAATTTCATATATTTGCACAAATTTACAAAAAACACAGGGTATTTGGTAAAATATTCTTTCATTTCATTAAATTTTCATTATTCTTTTGCAAAAAAGAAATCATCCTCTAAATGGTTAAATTTTATCTTTTGTATATCTTTACAAAAAAAACAGGGTCTTTGATAAAATAATCTTTTATTCTATTCAATTTTCATTAATTTTTTCAATAATTGCTTAAATATACATTATTCATTATTTTCTTATTGTTAGGTAAGCAACTTATCATACAAAATTAGTTTCTTGAGTGAGGGTTTTATCCCACATTTTCCTTTTCAATTTTTTCAAAAATTTACTATTTTTTCAGGAAAATATTCTTTCATTTCATTAAATTTTCTCTCTAAATGGTTAAATTTCACATATTTGTACAAAATTACAAAAAAATACAGGGTATTTGGTAAAATATTCTTTCATTTCATTAAATTTTCATTAATTTTTTGAGCGAGGGTTTTATCCTACAGCATCCTTTTAATTTTTTTATGTTTTAAAACAGGGTTTTATTACAAAGCTTTCTTTTTTTTCAACTTTTTTAAAAAAATAATCATTAAAATATATAGTTTTTGATATTTTTTTAAAAAAAGTATATATAGAGATTTTCACTTTATATTTACAAGAAATTTGGTATTTGGGAAAATATTCTTTTATTCCATTCAATTTTCAATAATTTTTTGAGTGAGGATTTTATCCTACACCTTCCTTTTAAAACTTTTTATGTTTCAAAACAGGGTTTTATTACATGGCTTTTTTTTTGTTGTTTTTAACTTTTTTAAAAAATAATCATTGAAATATATAGTTTTCGATATTTTTTTAAAAAAATATATATATAGAGATTTTCACTTTATATTTACAAAATTTTGGTATTTGGGAAAATATTCTTTTATTCCATTCAATTTTCATTAATTTTTTGAGTGAAGATTTTATCCTACACCTTCCTTTTAAATTTTTTATGTTTCAAAACAGGGTTTTATTACATACCTTTTTTTTAACTTTTTTGTACTTTTAACTTTTTTAAAAAACAATCCTTGAAATATAGAGTTTTTGATATTTTTTTAAAAACCATCAGCAATCACCAAATTACTCGTCTAGATGAATAAAATTTACAGGAAAATAATTGTAATAGAAAATACCATATCTAGTTTTTACATTCATAAAACTGTTTTATAGTAAATTTTGTGTAATACAAACTACTATAGCTTACGCGATATCAATGGTTACAAAGCATTTTTTTTGAACAATATCTTCTTTGTTGTTCTGCTGATATATTATTAGTCTCAGAGAGGAATTCCTGTATTCCGTATTCTTTTTGATCCAAAAATGAACTAAAATAGAATAGTTATTCATTATATAAATAAATTTTACCCAATTTGAATTTTACTCTTAGCTACATTAGATAGTTTACATTATATATAACAGGAAAATAAATCACTGAGTTACATCATTCAGCTCATTATTTTTTTAGGGAGCAAGTCCTTTTATTCTGTTTTCTTTTTACGATATAATGGACTAAAATAAAAAGTGATGTATTAGTATAGCATGATTAAAAAGTAATGTAAAATAATTATAAACGTTTGTTATTTTTTCAACTTCTATGTAAAAAAATACACTGATTACACACGAAAAAGTCCTTTTTTTCATCTGGATCTGGAATATATATAAATATATATATATAATTTAAAAATGTTTTACAACAAACGGTCATGAATTGTCCATTTATGTGATAAAACGTGTTATTTACGTGAGAAATTAAGCATTTTTGTAAAATAATTATAACCTTTTGTGATCTTTTCAACTTCTATGTAAAAAAATTACACTGATTACACAAAAAAGTCCTTTTTTAGCCTGAAATGTATATAATTTAAAAATTTTTTACAAAAAATGTTCATGAGTTGATCATTTGCGTGAGAAATTAAACATTTTTGTAAAATAATTATAACCTTTTGTTATTTTTTCAACTTATAGGTAAAAAAAATACACTGATTACACAAAAAAGTCCTTTTTTTAATCCGAAATATATATAATTTAAAATGTTTTACAAAAAATGTTTATGAGTTGATCATTTATGTGAAAAATTAAGCACTTTTTGTAAAATAATTATAATCTTTTGTTATTTTTTCAACTTTTATGTAAAAAAAATACACTGATGACACAAAAAAATCCTTTTTTAATCCGAAATATATATAATTTAAAAATGTTTTACAAAAAATGTTCACAAATTGATCATTTACGTGATAAATTGTTTTACTGTTGTTATTTACGTGAGAAAGAGAAATTAAGCGGTTTTTCATTGTAAGAATACACAAAATTTTCACAAATCAACTTTTTTAAATTATGGTAAAAATTAATAAAACTTACCTATAGTGATATGAATCCCTTGAGTTATAGATTAGCTTCTCGAGAGTTGTTCGCCACAGTCTTCTTTTTCAGCATCATCGAAGTGGTTGAGAAAATCCTCAGATGTTGGATTATCAGTCAGTTCCGAGGCTTGGACGAAGGCTTGATGAGCAGCGAGTACACTGATGTTGTAGAAAATTGAATTGTCCGCGTTTCGACTCAGTCCCTTGAACAGAATAACTCCAAATCTTTCCGATGTCACAGCAGAAGCTATTTGATGAGGAATGCGCATATCTCCAATCAGTAATTCTTTATCTACAACACTTCTGTATTGAACTAGAAGAGTCTCTTCATTCCCATTCCATCGCCTGTCAGATTTTGTTATCACTTCAGGGTTTTGGAAAAATATGACACTATCTGTTGGAAAATCCTGAAGATGAGCTACCTCGAAATAAGTATTGATTTGTCTCATACTTTTTTCTGGTAATACATCAAACGCATTCTTCCACCTCAGAGTAGATCCTGTTTATGTAGCGGCACGAAAAATTGCTTTTCCAGTCTTTTCAACACCCATGTAGATCAAAACCAATGATCTTGTTTGCGAAGCTTCATTAACAAGTAATCCTGCTGCTAATGGAATAGTGCTCTTAACTCTAACTATCTTTCCATCCTTTTTATAGTTGTGGATGATGGTGCAGTTCGTTTCATCATGGAACTCGACGGTTATCACCTGCATAACTGTAGGTATTGGTAAATCTTCAACTTTGACTATGTTTTCAATGTTTCTTCTGGAAGCTGGAGATAGAGTACTTAACAGAGAGGCGCTTTTGGTGATGAGAGTTGCCAGAGTATTCAGACTGGCGCTTTGAAAGGGAATCGTAGTGCGTTGAAGAAGTACATTGTCATCAATCACCTTCCTGTCTTGTGAAGGTTTTGGTTCTTTATTCTTTAGTTGTTTTGTATTGACTTGTGTCGACATTCTAAAAGGTAAAGTAACAATCCTTGTTATGATTTTTTGATTTCTTTTTCAAATCCAATTTGAAGATATATATTTATATACATATATATATATGTATATTTACTCAATATCATACTGCTGTTAGTATCTAAATCGATAAAAAATTAAATTTATACTCAATAGTACATCAAGTTGACTTACCTCAAAACAGAAAGTCCTTCTAGCAGTTGTAGTAGATGATGTTGTAGTAGATCTTGCTCCTTCAGTTGCTAATGTTGAAGTGACTGCTTTCTGTGTGAAAACAGTGCTTCTTATATAGCTGAAATCATCCCATTTATCATAAGGTTAAATTAATGAAACATTGTTTTTACGGAAGAACATCAATGCTTTCGCGGGAATAATTAATATATTGTTACGCAAATAGAAACCGTTGCTTTCGCGGGAATAAAAAATTTATTTTCAAGCGAATACAAACCGTTGCTTTTGCGGGAATAAATAATTTATTTTCAAGCGAATACAACCGTTGCTTTCGCGGGAATAAATAATTTATTTTCACGCGAATAGAAATCGTTGCTTTTGCGGGAATAATTACTTTATTTTCACGTGAATGGAAACCATTGCTTTCGCGGGAATAAATAATTTATTTTCACGCGAATACAAACCAATGCTTTCGCGGGAATAAACATTTTATTTTCACGCGAATACAAACCGTTGTTTTCGCGGGAATAAATAATTTATTTTCACGCGAATAGAAACCGTTGCTTTCGCGAGAATAAAAATTTAATTTTCACGTGAATACAATCTAATGCTTTCGCGGGAAAAAAAATTTTATTTTCAGGCGAATAGAAACCAATGGTTTCGCTGGAATAAAACATTTATTTTCACACATTTAGCTATATAAGAGACAAGGGTTTTCGACAGAGAGCATCCAGTTCAACAACGGTGAGCGAAGGAGCAACATCTGCTACATCTTCCATTGCAACTACTAAGAGTTCTCTCTTCATAAAGGTAAGACTAAAAATACAATTATTTTCGCTAGTTAACACAACTATCTGAAGGCTTTATGACATAACTATCTTTAAATTGATTATAAAGAATTGAACCAATTTTTTTGTTTTTTTCAGAATGAATACTCAAGGCGTAGGAAGCCAACCATTGTATCTAAAGTCGGAATCTCAGTCTGATGAAAAGGTAAGAATTAATAAAAAATACTATTTAACAACTGTTGAAACAAACCTTTAATTATTTTAGTTATCTAATTATCGCTTGTATTTTAGAACAATACAACAACAAACCCAATCTACTTAAAGGACTTCCTTCCAGAAATGTATCATAACTATGTGATAAATAATGATGTTGTTGAAGAAAAAGCTGTAGAACGTTTGACATTCCAAGTTATAATATTCTGTATAACTCAACACATGATGAATATGGGGATGTGTTGTAAGAAACATGATGTGTCTACAGAAATCTTTGATGACATTATAAAAAACGGTTTTGAAACCGTTTTGTCAATGGTGGAAGTCGTTAATATTAATTATTTTTTAAAAGAAATTGAAAAAAGTGTTTGGAATCAAATAATTTTCAAAAAATTATATAACGTGAAGTAGAACAAAAAAACTTTTTATAAACTCAGAAAACATATTTATAATTATGTCCAAATAGATAAAGGTCTATCCTCTTCTGTAGGTATTTTAGAACTAATGTTAGAAGCGTTTCATACATATTTTTGTTCAACCTATTATATTTTATTTCTTACCAATTGAGATGTTAAAAGCAGTATGATATTAAGTAAATACATATATATATATATATATATATATATATATATATATATATATATATATATATATATATATATATATATATATATATATATATATATATATATATATATATATATATATATAAGATACTCTAACTAATAAATACATTCTTAGCCACTCATGCAAATATTACCCTTTTATTTTTAGAGTGTTATGGATGCTCTTTCTGAAGAACTCCTTTGCACAGATCCATATCCAACAGAAAATAAAACTAAAAACGGCAAAACAACTCCTAAGAGAAAGAAAACTGCTCCAAAAAAGCGAGTAGTAAGGAAACGAAAAAAAATAGTGAGGAAACAAACTACTTCCATTGAGAAGAAAACAATGGAGAGTGGAGCTATAGCTCATTTAACAGTTGAATATCTCAACGAAAGGAGAGCTAGGGAATTAGAAAAGTCTAAAGGTTCTCAAGTGATTGACTCACCAAAAGTTCCGGTTTGCAAAACATTTGAAGATCTTCCTATCCCAAGCATTATGCGAGTGACTGGTGTGATACATCCATCAAGTAAGGAGAAGTGTAGATATTCTCAAGTTTGCTACCATGATCCTTCAGATATAAATGAACTCGACCCAAAAATACTTTTCTGTCCAGTTGAAATAGCTAAAAACTTCAACTGTGATAATTACCCCCTCCGTTTAACGTTGTATATTTGGGTAGAAAGAGAAAACCGAAAAATAAAAGTGTTCTTTGGTATGATGTCAGACGTGTTACCAGACATCCTCTAAGCAATAAGAAAGCTGAAGAGGAATCACTATATTTGAGTACATTGACTAAAGGTCAGCTCAAACGCTTCTTGAACATCAAGACCCTCAATAGTTTCCAACCCATTGCTATTTTTCCTTACCGAGATGTTGTTGATAGATTCGTTCCTCATCGATTTAAAGGAGGTGAGCCGAATGTAATTTGTATCCGTTATACCATTGAACAATGTGGAGAAACGCTGTTGAAGACGCTTGCCATACCAGACAAATATGCTTCAGAAGCTAACCAACATGCTCAAGGTGTGATGATCTACAGAGGAAAAACTACCCACGGAAAATTTAAGACGGAATACGATCTTTCATTTTTCTCTTCATACAGACTCAGTCAAATTTATTGGAGACAATATTGTGATCAAGCAAAGCACAACAAAGCGATATTAGAAATTGATGATGATGATGAACTTGAAGATTTTCTATGTGGAGATTTTGATGATTTTGAGACAGGATATGTTGCTGAAAAAAAGGATGAGATACATAATAAAACTCGGTGAGAGTTTTTCTTTTCTATTTAATAAATTCTAATCATTGTAAATATTACTTCAACTCAATTTAGATGTAGTTGTAGTTATTTTTACCCCAAATAATTTTTTGTTTTAGCGATGGATAGTCTCTAATTCAAAAAAACAAGTTGGACAATGTGACTTAGTGAGCCATTTCTCTTTTCTATATAATGTAAACTATCCAATGTAACTAAAGCTATAATTCAAATTCATGTAATTATTTTAAATTTTTGTTTAATCATTCTATACTAATACATAACTTTTTTATTTTAGTTCATTACAAATTCAAAAGCACATAAAACAGAAGTCTCCCTTCTTAATATATAACATCAGTACATCAAAGACATCATTGTAAAGAAAAAGACTATGTATTAATTTTTATTACTTAGTATTTACTGAGACTAGCTATATTATATGGAGAAGTTTTCCGTACTTATTATACAATAAATGTGTATAATCATATATTGATTCATTTTAATCAATGTATTTATTCAATGTAGATATATCTCCTCTCTCCTCTCTCTCCTCTTTTCCTCTCTCTCAATATGTCATATGAGTTCGAATTACAAAAATTATCAAAAACTCAAAATGCCATACATTTAAAATCTATATGCCATATAAGTTCAAATTAAGTAAAAAAATAATCAAACTCAAATGCCACTTTAATGCCACTCAAATGCCACTCAAATGCCCCTCAAATGAAATACAATATAAACTCGGCGACTTCATTCAACGTCGTAACCCATCGCATAAACTCCGGAGTCAAATCCACAAAAAAACACTTGGTAGGGAGATCTGCTCATATATTACTACTCTCAGTTAATCATGCAATTACAAACAAAACTAGATGAAAGTGTATTCACAAGTGAAGACAAGAGTATTTTAGGGAATAAAAAATCAAAATAGAAAGCTGAATGGACTTGAACACCTGTACTGGTTGTCATGATTCTTGCACAACACCAACTACACCATCAACCTCTGACTGAAACAGCATGTTTTTGACACCCTCATTATTCCTAAACATTATACTTAACAGTAAAGTTGTACTTGCACAGACTTGTTACGTGAAAAAAATTCCCACCACTGAGAAGCGTACCTGGACCCGTAAAACAGCAGGCAACCACCTCAGCCATCGAGGTTTGGAAACATGTTGCTGATGCCCAATCTAACTTAGTACATAATGCCAACATTGTTGCGATAGCTTTACTTTTGCAAAAAGCGGCTTTTTCAAGTGCCTAGATGCTTTTTTGTTCCAGGGCCGCACAAGTACATGCTTCACAACTGCCAATACAACATTCACTACTGTTACTACATATACTAATGCGGACTTGGCACCTCCCTTCTGACAATTATTTTTATGCGAAAAAGTATTCCCCACCTGAGAATCGAACCCAAACCCTGTCAACAGCAGGTCGCAGTGTTAACCATTTAGCCATTTAGTAATGTTGAATGTCATATATAAACAGCTCAAGATAAAAAAAATGGTGGCATGGCCTACATACAAAAAATATTTTGGGGTGCCCACATCGCTAAATACTTATCGAATGATTTTTTTTTATAGAATTGTTCAATTTGTCACCTGAATGCTATGTGTGCTAAAGTTTTGAAGGAGAAAATTTTTCCAGTGTGAAAACAGTAAATAACGAACATTTTTGTTACACATTGAAAACCGTGCGCGCTTTGACTCTTTCGCCAAAGATCAGAAACTTGACGGGTGTTAATCTGAGAGAGGGTTACAATGCAATCACAACCATGCAAAATTTATGCAAATCGGAGTAACCTTCCCTGCGTTATAGTCATTTTTTGGTTTGGAAGACCTACCTCTTTTGAAAATAGAATAGCTGTGTAGTCGGTATTGCGAGAAACTTGAAATTTCAAATTTTTGAAAGTTCAAGCATGGGGCTATGTTGCCAAATATTTTACTTGTTGCTTACTAGTTCCAATCTGGTCTCGGAGAGCATTGAAAAGTGCTGTTTCTGTTGAGAAATTCAATTTTGAAAATGGAAAAACTTGAAACACCTTTGTGCAATCGCCTTGAAGTCCAAAATGGTACATCGATACACTATGGCACAAGTTGTTGCAAGTTTCAGCTACTTCGGCCTGTTGGTTCCCTAACGGGAAGCTGTTTTATGCTAAAAACTGTGCTTTTCACCAAAATCCAAGATGGCCGCTTCCAAACTGTTTGTTAAAGCCGCATCATGATGTCGAATCAGAAGGTGAGCGAAATGCACCATCTTTCAAAATTTGGTATTTTTTCGTCAATTGAGTCTACGTTTTTTCAGCCACTGTGATGCTTTTGAAAACGATTTTTT
Organism: Cryptosula pallasiana; assembly: GCA_945261195.1. NCBI lineage: Eukaryota > Metazoa > Bryozoa > Gymnolaemata > Cheilostomatida > Cryptosulidae > Cryptosula > Cryptosula pallasiana. Next base: position 42,485,483 of record OX183134.1, read on the forward strand.
ACCTGTTCTCGCACCTGAATTGTGAAGTTCTGGAGTGTTTTGTAACTTTGTGAACCAACTTACTTTTTGTTCCGACGCCTATCAATTGAGTCACAAAAAAAATTGTAGCTCTATCTATCACGGTTCTTGATAAAAAGTGGCCACTCTTCGCTAAGGCTTGCGCGAAATAATAAGAAAAAAAATAATAAAACCAGCTATAACAATAGTATTTTAGATTCTCTAAAATACTCATTAAAACCAATAAAACTGGTGCAAAAAAAAGGACCTTTCAGGTTTTCATGGTAACTGGTGCTAATAAAAAGGCGCTTGGAACCAGGAGAACCTTCTTGTCCTTAGAAACAATGACAGAGATCTGCTCCTACATTACTACTAATAATTATTGAATGAGAAAAATAAAAATTGAGAATATACTTAGTTTTGAAAAACGTTTAAATTAATTTTTTTATTGTAAATATCAATTTTTTTGTTGAAAACACTCTCAAAACTTGATCAACTCCAGGAACTTATAGCGTTGTAAACGTCAAGCTCTATAAGGAAACCAACTAGTACATCTAGCTGAAAAGTCACCTGTGATTGGCGACTACCAATTGTATCTGCAAAAATAATAGCATTATTAGAAGCAGTACTACACGAGTGGTAATGTCAAAATCTTGAAATACAAAATTATCTGTTAGTGTAATTATGTACCACATCCACGCATTATATTTTTCTTGGAAGTTTCCGTTGTTCTTTGCTTGACAGCAAACTTGGCAAGTTAGTATAAAATAAATAACTGGGGCAATTTATTTGCAATGTGCATTGAGGGGACTACTTCTGATTTTTCATCTCTGAGCAAAAGATGACAACTCCAGCATTTTTCTAACAACAATCAGGATTTGTGTGAAAATAAATAATAGTAAACAGAACATCAAAGCTTGATTACACTCTCCCTATTGGCTAAAATATAAATGACTAAAAATTGGTTTAATGGATACCTGTACTAGTACGGTACAGGTAGTACTATTTATTATAATCAAACAAATTAATATTTATTGTATAATGCTATTGCAGTAAAAAGCTGTTTTGGGGATCAATTAAATTTGAGAAAGGCTGTCAACGTTAAATTGTTCCATCGTCCATCTGGTGTCAATGATGACATTGTTCATCTGGTGTTAATGATGACATTGTCTATATGGTGTTATAGAGAGTATTCGCGACCTGTTCGTCAAACAAAATGAAAAAAATAATAGGTGTTCCTAGTTCAATATGTTGCGTATGCAACGGAACATTAGTTTAGAACAACATAAATATTCAATGAAATGTTATAGTTTACGGAACAAACCATAAAGGAGGTAACTCCCGATTTTCAAAATAATCAAGAAAATAATAAAATTTCAACTGCTACAAACTGGAATAGTTTGTCAAGCTGCCTTTCAATTTAGGAAATTCTGAAAGCTTGCAATTATTTCGATTTTTTTAAGGATATAAAACCGGTCTATGAAGATGGAAAAATCAACTCTCTCGTTATTATTTATTTAGTGTTCAGTTTCATTCGCGACCTACGAACAATATTTTTTTTATCCAGTGAGCTACTTTTTGTTGACCCACGAGTTCCGAACAAAATGATTATTTATTGATTAAATTTATTGTCGGTCTGATTATTTTTCTTGCAATTTGTTTGGCGAATACTTTTAATGATTACATTATTTATCTTGTGGTTATGATGTTGTTACAGAGATGAGCAGGGGAAAACAACTGCCATATCTGCATGTTTTGCATGTAAAATCGCAAAGCTGTTTTATATTAGTCAAAGTTTATTTCAACTCAATGCAAACCATTATACCATTGTTTTAGGAAAAATATAACTCGTTCAATCAGTGCAGAGCTTATAATGTCATCATAATTAAAGTAATTAAGTTTCATGCATTACAAAAGATTGTTGTTATTTGACTATCTGTGAAAAATAACAACTTGAACTTGTTTTCTCATAAATTAATGAATTAAAGCCATCAAACATATGAAGCTGACAGAAAGTAAAACTGGTGCTAAACTCTGGTAGGAAGCAGAACTTGGCTCAGATTCTTCTGAACTCTTAGTTGCGCTTGTCACAGCTGACGCGCTTCCTGGTGAAGTAGCCGTTAGATTTCCTGTGGCAACAGCTTTCTTTGGTCCCGTGCTCGCTGCTGAGCCTGTCGTTAGATTTCCTGTAAAATGTGTTAGAATTTTTACAACACTCGACCTGGACTTGATCTGGACTCAACCTATCAATCAACTACCAGCTGCAACCGAGGGAATGGTAACATATGAATATATACAAATCCGTTTAATGCATATAAATGATACAAAAGTGCAAACAAGATGTGTTCACTAGCACGGCTAGATACTAACTGAACATAATAAGCATTTAACTCCTATTTACACAGTTAGGGTAAGGTTGAAATACTAGAGTCTCATTGGCTTTTTGATTAGCAGGTAGATTGGAATATTCCTTGTGTCTTTCTCTAATGCGTTGGCTTGTGAGAGGTATTTTTTATTTAGTTATTTTAGTGCATCTGTCATAGGCATGCAGGTTTGGCACTGGACACTTGCCTGCTTTTTGGGAGTTGTATCCCCAAGAGGAGACAACTCGGGTAGCATTGATGACAGTTTCTACTAATGTTTGGCAGATGAAAGGGGGCTCTATATAAACTAGGGGACTGAATCTTTGATGTCTTGTAGGGGAGAGGTAGGGGTTTAGATTGTGTGGGTTTCAATGGACTGGATTTGAAAAAAACTGAGTAAAAAGGGGGGCAGTGTCTAAGTGACTTGAGCAAACATAAAAAGTGAAAGAGGAGACGAACTGAGCCATTCTATTGGGTTGGGAAATGGTGATCTAAGGGGGTAGGTGGTGAGGGGTAGGAGGCAGATAGCTGAACCCTAAACTTCACCACAATACAACAACATGTTTATCAATTTAATATAATTTTTGAGGAAACAGGTATTTCAGTTTTTTGTTTTCTTCTATCAATTCTGTCGGAAGTACATGCACTATCAAAAAAATAACACTATCGGCAAACATTTTCCAGACAAAGTTTGATACAGCAACCAAGTGATCTACGATTCCACCATAAACATTTTATTGTGCAATATCAAACCTTTAGCACTTTTGTTTTCAATCGTTTAAAAAGTTAGACTTTTCAAATGTGTTCTGAATATTATTATTTTGAATATTGTGATTTTTTATTTTATATGTTCTCTATAATAAAGCATTCTTTGATCACTTTCCTGCGACAAAAAATGCCTCATAAAACACATTTAAGTTAATGGTTAGGTAGTGGCTATACATACATGTAAGAAAATCAGTTTTTACTAAAAATATAGTTTTTAAAAACTTTGTTTGATACTCACTGTTTGTGGAGGCGGCAGTTGTTGTACTATTGCTTTGACCGCAGGCAAATGTTGCCAACATAATGCCTAAAAAAACATCAATATTATTTGGAATTCTTATGCTGCCGTTCAGAAAAACTAGCTGACAAGTATTGCTGACATACCAATTAATTATATTGGTAGTATAACAGGAGCGATCTTTGAGATATTCTCCTATCATATGACTTAGACTGATTGTACTTACAGAGAATTGTCACCACTAAAATATAACTGCTGTACTTCATTTTGGTTATTGGTGGCGACTTCACTACGGCAGTTAACTTCTATCAAATGACCCGACTATGTCGTTTATCTTGTTTTAAAGTCAGAGATAACTAAACAGCTGATGTCAATGCTGTTTGCAGAGTTATTAGGTTTTTATTGAGTTGTAGTGAAAGCTTATCTTTAGTTTTATAATTAGAAATGACATATGCTCACTATCGATTCATAGCCACAGCTATCAGCCCCTCTAAATCACAAACATGTACTTCACCTGTTTATGGAAACATAGATAGTAACCAAAGAATCGGCAACTGTTTTATCATCCACGTGTGACCTTATGCAATATTTCCAACTAATCAAAGTCAAGGTAAATACAGCTGTCTGCCAACCTGTACACAAACCACCTGTTCTCAAGTCTTTAAATTCAGATAACAAAACACGTTTCCATGTTTTAATGAGGGGCCTATAATTTTATTTTCAATTAAAATTTCTCTTGTAGTGTCAGTGTCTCGCGCGTTTGCAGTTGTCAAGCAGCAGCTTTAAACGTTGTTATCTACTTCCTGTTCTAATCATAGTTGCTACGGTTGTTTAGTAACAAAGGAGCAACATAGTCATTTACTGCTTCCACTAAACATGTTTTTGTAACTTCTATTTGAGCCCTTGCCATACAGCAGCGAATCTATACTAGATTCTCAGTCAGCAAACAGTGCCACACATTAGCCAATTAATTACTTAAAAGTTCTCCTCTCACAGCGAAGAAACTTTACGCCAATTTTGATTTTCGGGAAAGTATTGATGAATCATACCAAGTGCCGCTTTTAACTCGGTCGACTACAGTCACAAAAAATTAATAAGTAAATTACTTAGAAATTATTTTTTCTTTATTGTAGCCGATTGGATATAAATGCTTTGTAGTCTACACTTCTTTCATGCGAGCTAGCTATTGATGCAGATGTTATTAAATGTATTCGAGGGCTGGATTGATCCATACCACAAATTATGTAAATAATTTTTTTCTCAATTTACTTAATCCAAAGGTGTCGGTAGCAATATTTTAAGTGGATCGCAAAAGACCGTCTCAACGAAAAAAATAAAATTAATTTGCGTGTCATTCTCACAGGTCGCGAACACTACCTAGAGAATATTAATATATACTCATGTGGGTGACGTTTTTTTTCAAAGCATTTCATCCATTATTGTTGATTATTATTATTATTGATTACTGGTATAAATGATATATGTAGTTTACTATTATTAATCACTACGATTATCATGTACAATAATAATATATTGCAAATAAATTGATCATAATAATAAAAAGCAGAGCCATTTCCTTAAAACAATAAAGATAGATGTTATTGATATAGTTTAATCAGGAATGAACTGTTTCGAAGAAATGTTGTCAACCAGACAAGTGTAAAGTTGTTTACTCTTTGACTCTTTACCAATGTCGGCTACTTTCCGTAGCATCATGCAATGAGTACTAGGAAGGAAGCAACCACACGATAACTGTCGTTGATGAATTGCTTACACATGTAAAAATAATTATCCTCGCTACAATGCACACAGGAATTTTCTATCTTCATAATCTGATCCGTATCGGAGGATGTTAGTGCTCATTATTATATAATCAAATGTAAATGCCTGGATCGATGCGTTCGCCATCCATCGAGGTGGTGTCAAAATATAAACAATAGCTTATCTTATTCGATTCAGCCCACAAATACATCTGTTAATCTGTAAATATATTAGTATAAAAGAAAGCTAAAGTTCCATTGCTTCACAAGCAACGTTGCTCTATTTATTCGCTGACACAGAAATCAACTCAGTGATTATAAACAAAGATTCTAACCATTGCAGATCTTCGTTTGTTTTCAGCTGCGCCTCGTGGGCAACCCTAAAGACGGGTCTCATAAGCGGAGCTTGTGTGAGCAGCACCCTATACCCATGTTTGTTTGTTTTCAGCTGTGCCTCGTGGGCAACCCTAAAGACGGGTCTCATCAGCGGAGCTTGTGTGAGCAGCACCCTATACCCATGCCCGCCGTTACACCGGCTACTCTTCCGAAAAAGCAGAGGGGGATCTTTTACTAGCGTGACTCCATAGTTATTATGGAGAGTGCAATCAAACTAGGGACCACGTTATTTTTATGCCCATATCCGACCAGGCAGAGCAGTGTTATGACAATACAATAAATTGATCAGTGAATTTATTTGCTCAGAGAAGCTTTTTAGGTAATGTTGTATTTAAACTGCACGCTGTGTTGTTTGTGTGAGCCATGGGCTCTGTCTATACCGGATAATTCTGTTGCATTATACAGTTGTCACTGTCGAGCAGCACAGTGTCCCCTCTGGAGAATAGTGGATATCCTCGGAAACCAGACCGGAATCCATTACAATGTTTTAGTTCTCAAGAAATAAAAATCTAAACCAGCCCTTATGAAAGCAATAAATCTACACATTGTACTGTTCATTTGCGCAAATCGATCAAAAATCTTGAGGCACTAAAAAAAATTTTGTTGAAATATCGTGGCTTGTAATTAATCATTGAGCAAAACCGAAAAGATAAAAAAAGCAAACAGCTCATTACTTCTCTCTTCTTTGTTACACGTTTAAACAGTTGTAACTTCCCTTAATTGATCACCTTTAGTTGTCTGATCACAAATAACTCAAAATAATTTTTTCTGTCAGTAACAAAATCCTAACCCAATATATTAAGTGATTTGACTGTGTCCAAAAAAGAAAATTTTTATACAACATTTGCTTTTTCATTTCTAATGTACTAAAATACTTGTAAATGGTGTGCCTATTTTTAATTGTCTTGGAATACTTCCAATCCTAGCTTTGCTTAGAAATAAATTATATGCAAACCAGTTTTTGAACATTACACACTTGTGTTAAACAACTTGTTACAGATAATAAGAGATGCTAGAACGAACTAGTGCTTGCAACCAATCAGATTCAATTAAAACTCTTTGAATTTCAGTCGCTTTGACCAATAAATTACTACAGGATTCACCCGCTTTTTGCAAAAAAAGTTCAATTTTCAAAAATTTTTTAAAATTCATCTATACATGATATGGTAACAAGTTTGTGCTCATGAGAATCAGCATTCTCTTTTCTCTTAGTAGAATAAATAACAGATTGATTTCACCTGTCTAAACTATTTTTATTATTTTTTTAGTTCGGAGACCATTTTTTAGTAATGCTCTCAACAGATCAACCAGTTACAAAAAAAAGTAACAGACTAGACAAGAAGCTGATAGCACAGCTGAAAAGAGGACAAAATTCTGATAAGACTAGCCAAATTTGAAGCAAAAATATGCAAGGAAAGTGTTAGAACATTGCAACAACATTTGGACACTTGTTGCACAAATGACCGAAAATTTCGGAAAATTTTTTTTCTGAAAATAATTATTATTTTTATTACAGGCAAAAATAAAGCCCTCATTGGTGCGCCAATGAACTAGAAACATTTAGAGCTACATTTTGATGTAAAGAACAACATCAGTCAACAACTTTACAAAAATAATAAAAAAATATCAAAATTAATTATTTATTATCAATGCCGTATCTAAATAATTAATTACTAGCTTACTAACCTTCAATTCCAGTGTCAGAGGGTTCAAACAAGCTAAGATATTAATAAACTAACTAAATCAGAAGAAGAAAACAGAGTGCTTGCTCCTTTTCAAAAAAAATTTGGCCATGATTGTCCAAAAAAAATCCGAAATTTAAAACAGGAAGTGATGGGTTAAGGATATTTGGAACTGTTTCCGTTTAGAACGTCGTACAGTCTTCAAACAAAGACCAGAAAATAGGCAATTGTCTGCTCTACACGATGGTATAAAAATTATTCTTATCAGTCTACACAAACTTCTGCAATCAGTTCCGAAAACCGGACAAAATAAATCACGTCCATTGGACGTGAAAAAACTTTTGGTCACATGATACAAATCACGTCCATTGGACGTGATTGAACTTTTAAGAGTTGTAAAGCTATATTCAATTATATTTATTGATTGATACTGTTAGTTTATGACACTTTACTTCATGGTGTCATTTGTAACAAAACAAAAAACAGTTTGAGCTGCTAAAATTTCAAAAGTGAAGTTGTGTGAAGAGAGCACACTTTCAAAAAATAAAGTCACAACTTTTTGTTTATCATTAGAGCTCAAATACTTCATTTGCACTTGTCACAAACGTGCTACTGAACAATTCTGAACAAATAATGACTTTGTTCTTATCAACCTGTTCTGATACAACTCAGTGGGTAACACAGATATTATAGTGATCATAAAGCAGTATAACTGTTTTCTAGGCTGGCGAATTGTACAAGGATATAAAGGAAGAAGCTCACACAACATTGTCAACACAAAAAAAATCTTCGTCTCAAGTTTGATCACACTTACGTTTGTGTTACTCATTTCATTTCATTAATTTAAATAAATTTTGAATTTATACGGTACATGTGATCAGACTTTTTTTAAGAAATCAGCAGCTTTCTGCTACTGTTGAGAAAAACGTTTGGTCTACTATCATATTTTAGCCAATCACAGCCTACTAACTACTCAATATTTACTAAAAGGGGAAGCGCGGCCCCCACTGAAGTTTTGGCAATAACTAACTAGCTCCTGCCAGTTCAGTAATCTAATAATATTCGACTGCATTATCAAACATTTCCTCAATCCCTGGCCTATTTCATACAAAGATAAAAAACTTTATTTGGATTACACAGTGCATACTCTAATCTAATCTTGTGTTTGGATGATTTATCATAGTTTCATGGAAAATGAGTCAATGCAAATACTTGGTAACGTTGTTTGAAACGGCGTCACTTATTGCAAAGATCGCTAATCAGAGGTTGAAGCCAAATTATAGGCTTTGCTTAGACTACTCTGGCCTGCCGCTCTGTTGCATGTTTTGCTGGCAATCCGTGATCAAGATATTTTACCTCTGCTTATGCTTGGCTACATTTAGCTGCAATGAAAAACTGGCTTTCCGGAGAGGCAGTGAGACGCTATATTTTAAAATGTTAGTATTTATGACAAAGCAACCAATTGCTTTCATCGTCACTTGCTCAAGTGCATTTATTAAATCCCAGCCAAGCACGTGTTCCACTTTGAGGTAAACTAAATATTTTACTTGAAAAAAGATGACTGAAAATGCACCAACCAGTTGCAAAAAGAGCAATCGTTAAAATTAAATTTTCATCTTTAGTGTATTGGTGGTTTTGTTTGTTTCATTTGTAAAAAAATGTATTACCAATTTTTAGCTGATTTATCACACAAGAACATTTTAGGTTAGAAAATTATTTGAAGTTTTTTGTTATGATCAGTTGATGTCTGGCTGTAGGCTATCATGACTTGATATGGGAAATGGCCGCCATTATGTTTGTTCAATGGAATATGAAACCATGCTTGATTTTTACCTCTCTTGGGTGATTGAGGCACACAATAGTCTGTAAAGAGCAATCACCCGTTTCGGTAGAGAAGTAGATTAACTAATACACTATTATATTTAATGTAATGTGGCAGACTATAACTACTGAAAAACGATTGTATTCTAATATGAGCACTTTTGAAATATCAACCAAATCTTCTTTCATCTGTACACAAAAGTTTACCTCTTTTCTGCAAATGAAGACAACTCCAAATTTTCAAAAAGGCTTTACGCTCTGAAGAAAGGCAATGATGAAATAAAGTATTTGGCTCTGGCTGCCATGTTAATGATAATCCATCAACCTGTTAAAATCTTTTGAATGTGTACATCAGATACAAAATGTATGACATCATTTTCCATAATATGTTTTTACTCACTTCCTTTCAGTTTTCATTCTTTATCACCATAAAAATGTTAGCCAACACTGCATAAATCTTCAAGTTCTATGGAGTTATCTTCTTTTACTTCTAAATGCTCAGTGAGAGGACAACCCCTAGTTTAAATAAAATGCTGGCGGTCATAATGACCTTCACAAAAAAAGAAAACTGTAATTGATGGCCAAGTTAAGCTCAATGAATACGCAAAAGTCCCTTGCTGTCATACATCAGACCCTTTAAAGGGCTTAGGACGGGCTTTTCAAGACGCACTTTGTGTGTAGAGTTGTTTTCTCATCAAGCATTGTAAAACTATTGAGAAAACTCACTCGTGGCAACAAAGCAGCGATAGGTATCATGTAGAGGTCTATGGAGGTCTATGACAATGCGTTCGGCAGAAGGGATTATCCGCATTATGATATTATATAGTATATTACAGCAAGTAGTTTGTACCATTTTGTTACTTTTTCAGTTCCAAACTACTTTTCAAAAATCTTAATTATTATTATTTAGTGCTTTTGAAGTTTTTTCTTGGAAATATAGCCGGTATTTCAGATTTAATTATTATCGTTGTTGTAAAAAAAAAACGCCGGAAATACAATTTCGGCAAAGGTTTTTTTTTCACCTAGTATTATCATGAAAGTATACTAATGTTATTGTTTGATTAATTTTTCACATGATTTTGATTTTGATGACAAACACTATCACGTGAACGCCAGTGCATACATAATAGCGAGCTTACCAAAGACAAAACAAATTGCTGACTTGAGAAAAATAGCTCCAAAAAAATTAAAATTTGTTGCAATATCATTTTTTTGCAATCAAGAGAGTCTCTGCACAAAACTAATATCTAGGACGCCCTATTTCTATGCAAACAAGCCAAATTTTTGAAAACTCGCTTTATAGCTCTATATAACTTGGTGCGTCTTCGAGAAAAAAAGGCGTCTTGGCAAGTGCTGACTGCGTCTATAGGAATCGTGAGAGGGCAACTCCAGATAATTTTTCTGAACACATTTCAACCTCAGAAAGTTTAAATTAAATCAAATCCTCTTCAAATTAGGGGTCATAGACCCTTTAACGGACATTTGTACTGCATAATTATTGCTTTATCATTTTCAGTTTTCCCTATTCTGAACTTTTCAAATTAACAATTTTTTTGAAAAATTTCATTTGCAGTTATCACCAAAATGAAAGAAACTACTTTTGCAAAACAATTTGGTCTTTTCTGTGGCATGGATGTAGATACCACTGAGACAGTATACATGGCAGCACTCTGAGACAGTATACATGGCAGCACTCTGAGACAATATACATGGCAGCACTCTGAGACAATATACATGGCAGCACTCTGAGACAATATACATGACAGCACTCTGAGACAGTATACATGGCAGCACTCTGAGACAGTATACATGGCAGCACTCTGAGACAATATACATGACAGCACTCTGAGACAGTATACATGACAGCACTCTGAGACAGTATACATGGCAGCACTCTGAGACAATATACATGGCAGCACTCTGAGACAATATACATGGCAGCACTCTGAGACAGTATACATGACAGCACTCTGAGACAGTATACATGGCAGCACTCTGAGACAGTATACATGGCAGCACTCTGAGACAATATACATGACAGCACTCTGAGACAGTATACATGGCAGCACTCTGAGACAATTTACATGGCAGCACTCTGAGACAGTATACATGACAGCACTCTGAGACAGTATACATGGCAGCACTCTGAGACAATATACATGGCAGCACTCTGAGACAATATACATGGCAGCACTCTGAGACAATATACATGGCAGCACTCTGAGACAGTATACATGGCAGCACTCTGAGACAATATACATGGCAGCACTCTGAGACAATATACATGGCAGCACTCTGAGACAGTATACATGGCAGCACTCTGAGACAATATACATGGCAGCACTCTGAGACAATATACATGGCAGCACTCTGAGACAGTATACATGACAGCACTCTGAGACAATATACATGGCAGCACTCTGAGACAATATACATGGCAGCACTCTGAGACAATATACATGGCAGCACTCTGAGACAGTATACATGGCAGCACTCTGAGACAATATACATGGCAGCACTCTGAGACAATATACATGGCAGCACTCTGAGACAGTATACATGACAGCACTCTGAGACAGTATACATGGCAGCACTCTGAGACAATATACATGGCAGCACTCTGAGACAATATACATGGCAGCACTTGTAACTCCTAAAACTTTCTCACAGAATTGAATGATGCTCATGGCTCTAATGGCTGTATCGTAATAATAAATTATTAAACATTTTTATGAAGATAACCTGTAACCTGCTGAACAAAAACTAATAAAAATAAATAAAAATTAGCAATTCTTCAAGTTCACTGGCCCTCGGGCTACAGAAAAATTAATTATTTTATCAATAAATCCTAGAAGTACATTGTTAAATAATTTCTTGCACTTTTTTTAAAGTAGGTACATGAATCACTGTAAGATTTTTGTGCACAATTGCGACAAAAGATGTCAGTATACGTCCAAAAACATAGTTTCGAAGAATAGCTCAATCTCATTTGATGCTTTTTGACTACTAATGGTGACATACACAATTAGACCAATAGATATTCTTTGAAAAAAAATACAAGCAAAGAAAGTGGAAGTACCTTCTTGGGACACAATAAATAAAACGGAAATATTGTAGCATCGACTCCAAGAAAAACATCTAACTAGTATTACAGTTATTTTCGGCAAAGAAGGTAGCTCTGCTAAAAACATTGTTAGCGCTATAGCAATGATGACACAACTAATTCTGGCACAAAAAAACAAAAAATTATTAAGAGTCTTTAGGATTATATAAGTATAGAATTATTTTTCATAATAGCAAACTTTGGTTGATGTTTAATAAAAAACTTATAAAGTTTTGCTTTGATATTGTGGAAAAATGGTACAAAGGCAAATATTGCTATTGATTTTGATGAAACAAGATAAAAATGTTACATATATTATTTAGCTCTATGATGATCCACAAGCTGTTTGAAGTTAAATGGTTTTCGAGGAAGATAGTCACGTAATCCCAATTTCCATTGCAGTGAAGCAATCAAAGTTTGCAAAATCTTTTCAATACTCTATGGCTATGAATGTTAGTAGTAATATATGAGCAGATCTCCCTACCAAGTGTTTTTTTGTGGATCTGATCTTGGAGTGGGGCAATGGGTTATGGCGTTGAATGAATTCGCCGAGTTTATATTGTATTTTATTTGAGGGGCATTTGAGTGGCATTTGAGTGGCATTTAAGTGGCATTTGAGTTTTGATTATTTTTTTACTTGATTTGAACTTATATGACATATAGATTTTGAATGTATGGCATTCAAGTTTTGATAATTTTTTTACATAACTATATACATACTTGAGAGAAAGAAAGAGATAGAGGAGAGAGAGGGAGGAGAGAGGGAGAGAGAGAGGAGAGAGAGATTTTTTAGTTTTCTATACATTCATGTATATATGGTTAATTATGTACGTATTTATGGGTATATTTATATCTACATAGAAAGAGGAGATATATCTACATTGAATAAATATTTTGATCAAAAATGAAACATTATATGATTATATACCTGATTACATAATAAGTAGGGAAAATCTTCCTATATAATATAGCTAGAGTCAGTAAATACTAAGTTATACAAAGCAATACAACTTGTAATGACAATCAATGCATTCATACATACATACATATGGTATCTTGAGAGAGAAAGAGAGAGAGGAGAGAGAAATCTTTTAGTTTTCTAGCAATTAATGTATATATGGTCAATTATGTGCATATTTATGGGTATATTTATATCTACATAGAGAGAGAAGAGAGGAGATATATCTAAATTGAATTAATACATTGATTAAAAATGAATCATTATATGATTATATACATTTATTACATAATAAGTAAGGAAAATCTCCCCATATAATATAGCTAGAGTCAGTAAATACTAAGTAATACAAAGCACTACAACTTGTAATAAATACAAAGTAATAACAGTTAATGCATAGTTTGTTCCTTTACAATGATGTCTTTGATGTAGTGATGTTATATCTTAGGAAGGAAGACTTCTGTTCTATGTGCTTTTTAATTTCGTAATGAACTAAAATAAAAAAGTTATGCATTAGTATAGAATGATTAAGCGAAAATGTAAAATAATTACATGAATTTGAATTATAGTTCTAGTTACATTGGATAGTTTACATTATTAGAAAAGGGAAATAACTCACCAAGTTACATTGTTCAACTTGTTCTTTCTTGAGCATTATTTTCACCAAGTGTTTTTGATTCTCTTTCATCTATCTAAAACAATTACCATGAAAATGTATATATTCAGCATTTTGTTGTAAAAAATACACTAATTACATCAAAAAAGTCCTTTTTTCACCTAGAAAATGTATATGTTCAGCATTTTTGTTGTAAAAAAATACACCAAAAGTCCTTTTTTTCCCCTGAAAAATGTATATATTCAGCATTTTGTTGTAAAAAATACACTAATTTCACCAAAAAAGTCCTTTTTTCACTTGTAAATTGTATATTTTCAGCATTTTGTTTAATTTATGGTAAAAATTAGTAAAACTCACCTATAGTGATATGATAGCCTTGAGTTATAGATTAGCTTCTTGAGCTCTTGTTCTGGACAGTTTTCTTTTTCAGCATCATCGAAGTAGAATCCATGTAGTTTGAGTCTTCATTGGTTTGGTATCATCTAAGTAGGTGGTAGATCTTGAAAGGAATTCTTGCTGTGTTGGAGAAGTATGCTGTCTTCAAAATTCATGTAGTTTGAGTCTTCATTGGTTTGATATCATCTAAGTAGGTGGTAGATCTTGAAAGGAATTCTTGCTGTGTTGGAGAAGTGTGCTGTCTTCAAAATTGATGTAGTTTGAGTCTTCATTGGTTTGGCATCATCTAAGTAGGTGGTAGATCTTGAAAGGAATTCTTGCTGTGTTGGAGAAGTATGCTGTCTTCAAAACTCATGTAGTTTGAGTCTTCATTGGTTTGGTATCATCTAAGTAGGCGGTAGATCTTGAAAGGAATTCTTGCTGTGTTGGAGAAGTATGCTGTCTTCAAAATTCATGTAGTTTGAGTCTTCATTGGTTTTCAAAACTCATGTAGTTTGAGTCTTCATTGGTTTGGTATCATCTAAGTAGGTGGTAGATCTTGAAAGGAATTCTTGCTGTGTTGGAAAAGTATGCTGTCTTCAAAATTCATGTAGTTTGAGTCTTCATTGGTTTTCAAAACTCATGTAGTTTGAGTCTTCATTGGTTTGGTATCATCTAAGTAGGTGGTAGATCTTGAAAGAAATTCTTGCTGTGTTGGAGAAGTGTGCTGTTGGTAGATCTTAACCAGATGTTTTATAGTCTTTGCTACTGATGCATTTCGTCTCAAACAAGAGTCCAAAGTACACATTGTGTCTACAAAATACAAAAAATTGATTGTTACAATCTAGTAGAGATAAATTTATATCTAGGTTCAACTAGCATTAAATAATTATTACTAGTGATTATTTTTTACCTTATCACCACTTAGAGCCAGATGATTTAATTAACCAAAGACAAATAATTATTTTAGCATTTCTTACCTTGATGCTGGATGGTCTCCTAGTAGCTGTAGTAGATGATACTTCTCCGCTTGTTGTTGAAGAACTGGATGCTTTCTGTGTGAAAACAGTGGCTCTTAAATAGCTAAAGTTGCACTGATTAAACCCTATGAATCAGCAATTTTCCCAATGCTTTCGCGGGAATAAATAAATTATTTTCACGCAAATGGAAATCGTTGCTTTCGCGGGAATAAACATTTTATTTTCACGCGAATAGAAACCGTTGCTTTCGCGGGAATAAATAATTTATTTTCACGCGAATAGAAACCATTACTTTCGCGGGAATAAATAATTTATTTTCACGCGAATGGAAACTGCTGCTTTTGCGGGAATAGTTAGTTTATTTTCACGCGAATAGAAACCGTTGCTTTCGCGGGAATAAATAATTTATTTTCACGCGAATAGAAACTGTTGCTTTTGCGGGAATAGATAGTTTATTTTCACGCGAACAGCAACCATTGCTTTCGCGGGAATAAATAATTTATTTTCACGCGAATAGAAACTGTTGCTTTCGCGGGAATAGATAGTTTATTTTCACGCGAATAGCAACCGTTGCTTTCGCGGGAATAAATAATTTATTTTCACGCGAATAGAAACCGTTGCTTTCGCGGGAATAAATAATTTATTTCCACGCGAATAGCAACCGTTGCTTTCGCGGGAATAAATAATTTATTTCCACGCGAATAGAAACTGTTGCTTTCGCCGGAATAGATAGTTTATTTTCACGCGAATAGCAACCGTTGCTTTCGCGGGAATAAATAATTTATTTTCACGCGAATAGAAACCGTTGCTTTCGCGGGAATAAATAATTTATTTCCACGCGAATAGAAACTGTTGCTTTCGCGGGAATAGATAGTTTATTTTCACGCGAATAGCAACCGTTGCTTTCGCGGGAATAAATAATTTATTTTCACGCGAATAGAAACCGTTGCTTTTGCGGGAATAAATAATTTATTTTCACGCGAATGGAAACTGTTGCTTTCGCGGGAATAGATAGTTTATTTTCACGCGACTAGCAACCGTTGCTTTCGCGGGAATAAATAATTTATTTTCACGCGAATAGAAACTGTTGCTTTCGCGGGAATAAACAGTTTTTATTCCCGCGAAAGCATTGGAAAAAATGCTGATTCATAGGGTTTAATCAGTGCAACTTTAGCTATTTAAGAGCCACTGTTTTCACACAGAAAGCATCCAGTTCTTCAACTGCAAGCGGAGAAGCATCATCTACTACAGCCACTAGGAGACCAACCATTCAGCATCAAGGTAAGAAATGCTAAAATAATTATTTGTCTTTAGTTAATTAAATCATCTGGCTCTAAGTGGTGATAAGGTAAAAAATAATCACTAATTATTTTACACTAGTAGAAAGCTCTAATTATTTATTTTTAAAATAAATAATAAATGAGTATTTAACACTAGTTGAAAAGCTCGGAGGATAACTCCATAGTGCAACTAGTTGAGTTCTTCAACTAGTGTTAAATAATAATTTTAATCACTTACCTTAATACAGAAAGTCTCCTAGTAGTTGTAGTAGATGTTGATACTTCAGTCACTGTTGTTGGAGTGGATGCTTTCTGTGTAAAAGCGATGCTTCTTATATAGCTAGGTTGTACTAGGTACCGATTGACACGAGCTGATTCCAATGAAAAGCCTTTATAATATATAAGGTCTTCACGCGGAAAACTCACGTGAAAACTAAAAAAAAAAACATTCTTCGCGGGAGTTTTCCGTCTTATATGTTATAAAGGCTTTACGCAAAAAAATTCACGCGAAAACCAAAACTATATGAAAACTTCTTCGCGGGAGTTTTCCTTCTTATGCGTTATGACAGCTTTATGCAAAAAACTCACGCGAAAACGGAAAAATAAAAAAACCTCTTCGCGGGAGTTTTCCTTCTATGTACTGTAAAGGCCTTACGCGGAAAACTGACGGCAAAAAAATTTCGGTGAGTTTTCTGCATAAAGCCTTTATAACATAAAAGAAGGAAAACTCCCGCGAAAGAATTGTTTTGTATTTCCCGTTTTCGCGTGAGTTTTCCGTGTAAAGCCTTTATAGTATATAGAAGGAAAACTCCCTCGAAGAGTTTTTTTTTACTGTTTAACTTTTCGCGTGAGTTTTCCGCGTAAAACCTTTATGACTTATAAGAAGGAAAACTCCCGCGAAGAATTTTTTTAGTTTCGGTTTTCGCGTGAGTTTTCCGCGTAAAGACCTGCTTATATATTATAAAGGCTTTTCATTGGAATCAACTCGTGTCAATCGGTACCTAGTACAACCTAGCTATATAAGAAGCACCGCTTTTACACGGAAAGCATCCACTTCAACAACAGTGACTGAAGGATCAACATCTACTACAACTACTAGGAGACTTTCTGTATTAAGGTAAGGAATAATAAATAACTATTTAACACTAGTTGAAGAACTCAACTAGTTGCACTATGGAGTTATCCTCATATTACGATATGGAGTCGTTCTCTTGACCATAGAAGTATCTCTCCTAGATAATTTTATGCTCATAGAACCTATCCTGTTTCCGCTCAAGATCGCAGTCTTTTGGCATTGATTGACAGAATTGTCGTAGGTCCGAGAGAAAAAATAGGTTAGCCTTAAATGACATCTTGAACGACAGGTTGATTTAGAACTTTACAGCCAAAAAATGATTACAACTTTCATTATTGTATTGTTTTACTTTATTATCAACATATAACAGTTATTATTCATTGTATTTAATATGAAAAATAATTTTTACTGATGATGATTATTATTCTTATTATTACTATTGTTAATATTGTAACGGACCGGCGCCATCTTGCTAAGCAGTTCTATGGTACAATCATACAAACACTTACACTTACTCGTTCTATTCTACATGTCTAGTCACTTGTATCTATTAGCTACTGTCTACTTGTCCTAGTTCTATGCCCGCGCTTTAGGGCAAGTCAATCTATGTGTTTTATCCTGATAATTATTTTACATACAATCTTATACGCATGCCATGTGCAATCAGCCAAGCATTTATCTAAGTTCCACCCTTTGTCTCTGATTCGCCCACTCTAGCCAATTACTGTGCTAGGTGTGGCTACCTTTTGTGTATCTCTTATCAGTTTAATCAGTTATGTAATCATGTACATAAATACGGATGTTTTGTATCAATAAAGTCAGAGTCAGCTTGCACACTCTCAGAAGTTTTCTTTGTACATACAAATAACTTCACTTGCGCACCATTACTCAAGTAGTAATACATAAGCAGATCAGTCTGGACCTCTGCTGGCCGAACTTAGCCTTGTCTAACTTCGCCTTCAATGTTCGACCTCTGCACAGCACTGAAATAAGACAGCCGAACCTCTGCTGGCCGAACTTAGTTTAAACTAGTTCGCCCTTCAAAGTTCGAACTCATTACACACACAGATAACAGCTAACGCAACTGGCAGCTCACTAGTAACTGAGATGGTTAGTCACCATTCTCCAGTCTACTAAGTCGACCTGTGGAAGGGTTGTATCGCTAGCACAGTTGACACAGTTGCCATTACAAGTTCGGGAGGTTGTGCAGGTAGGCCGAGCTACCACCTCACACCCCCACAGTGAAATCCTGCACAATATTATTGTGATTTCATTTGGTTTTCATTGTTACTTTATTGAATTTTGTTCAAGTCTTGTGATCTAAATAATAAAAGAATGATAAATATTTATTTACCACTAGTTGAAAAACTTACCTACTTGCACTATGAAGAAAATAGCCTCCTACAACCAAATCCGTTTGTGTTACAAACCCTGTCTTTGGATACTGATAAAGATGTTATCTTCTTTGTATTATGATTAAATAATAATAAATAGCTCACATTTTTTAAAATATTTCTTATTTTTTGTCTTTTTAGATTGGATAGTTAAGATGGCAATTTTTGTATTTTGTAGACACGATGCCTACTTTGGACTCTTGTTTGAGACAAAACGCAGCAGCAGTAAAGACTATAAAACATCTGGATCAGATCCAATTGAAGTAATTGCAGATAACTAAAGGAATAACATGTACTACGGCATACAGAGTGAACAAGGTGTGTGTAGATTATTACTCAGTCTCATTACACTACTATTACTAAGAATTATTGTAGGTGTTGGATAAAGGATTAAGCAGTAATGTATTAGCAAGCATTAGCAATAAACATAGACTTTTCAACAACGACATTAACCAAAAAAAATAGTATAACAAAGTCATGTTTGAGCTAATAAGTTGTTGCTAAGATGTTTGAATTAACAACTAGGTAGCTAAAATAAGTTTTTTATGAGGATCTCCTGACAGTTGTGATTCCTTGAGTGGTGAGCAGACTTTTAAATCTACTGTAGTTATCTTTTGTTGATCTTATTGAGTCTTTATCAGTTAGTACATCTTGCAACAAATTCTTTGATAGCTTAGCGCTAAGCCATCTTCCCTTGAGTTTTATCCTGTCAGTATCCAGATCGTATTTTCCAGAATCTCTCAATTGATACAATATTTTTACACCTAACGCTTGATTGTCTTTACTAGCTGTCATGTCGGATACTTTCTTTTTAAACTCTTCTAATTGTTGCATCATTCTCTCCGAATCTCTATTGCTATCATCGTCAACTGTGTTTCTATCAAACGATGATGGTGAGAGCTTTGGTGTTTTAGCAGAGCTCCAGCTCTTTGGTTGCTTGTACTCTCCCCTAATCTTTCCAACATCACTCCGATAGGTTTTTGTGCTTTGAACATTTTCATTTGTCTTTTTGCGCTCAAGCAACTCGTTTTTGATTCCCATTACTATTTCATTCGTTTCAACCAAAATATTCTGGATTTTCTCGATATCTCTCACCATTTTGTCTTTTGTCGGGTTGTCATACAATGATGACGCAAACTTGTCTTGGTCGGTTGATTTAACCCCACTGATCTTTTCCATCAAACTATGATACTCCTCTTCTGGTATAACAAAATAACGTTCACCATATTTTAAAGGAGGAAGATTCATTTTGTATTGATATTAAAACCTGTGCAATCAGGATGATTATAGGGTCTAAAAAAAGCTACCTCTCCCAATCTGCATTAAAATTTGTTGTTTGTCAGCAATCAGTGTTTGTACCTCCTTGAAGCGCTACTACCTAATAAACGGAGTTGTGTACTGATTAGTTTTTTGTAGTTCTTTTTTGAAGCCTCCTCTCTCCTCTCTCCTCTACCAAATACTCCTCTCTCCTCTCTTGCAGTTATTTCCCAAATACTGTAAATTTTAACCATCTAGAGGACTAATTAGAGGACTAATTTGGTGATTTTCCAACATATTTTATAGCATTCAATATAGTTATTATGTCATAAATGTATATTATTCAATCTAGATATAAATATATCCATAAATATGTACATAATTATCCATATATACATGGTTGTATAAAAAACTAAAAAATCTCTCTCTCTCCTCTCTTCTCTCTCCTCTGTACATAGCTATAAAATGTTAATATGGACATGAATTTGGACATGCGCATGTACATAAATATGAACATAGATATGTACATAAATGGATATGAATATGGACATGTACATAAATGGACATGAATATGGACATGAATATGGACATGAATATGGACATGAATATGGACATGAATATGGACATGAATATGGACATGTACCTATTCATGTCCATTTATGCACATGTACATGAATATGGACATGTGCGTATATACTGACTCTAGCTATATTGTATAGGAAGATTTTCCCTACTTATTATGTAATAAATGTATATAATCATACAATGATTCATTTTTGATCAATATATTTATTCAATGTAGATAGATCTCCTCTCTCTATGTAGATATAAATATACCCATAAATATGTACATAATTAACCATATATACATGAATGTATAAAAAACTAAAAAATCTCTCTCTCCTCTCTCTCTTTCTTTCTCTCATGATACCATATGTATGTATGTATGCATTGATTGTCATTACGAGTTGTGGTGCTTTGTATTACTTAGTATTTATTGACTCTAGCTATATTATGTAGGAAGATTCTCCCTACTTATTATATAATCAGGTATATAATCAGATAATGTTTCATTTTTGATCAATATATTTATTCAATGTAGATATATCTCCTCTCTCTCTATGTAGATATAAATATACCCATAAATATGTACATAATTAACCATATATATATATATATGAATGTATAGAAAACTAAAGAATCTCCCTCTCCTCTCTCTCTCCCTCTCTCCCTCTCTCCTCTATCTCTTTCTGTCTCTCAAGATACCATATGTATGTATGTATGTATGTATGTATGTATGTATGTATGTATGTATGTATGTATGTATGTATGTATGTATGTATGTATGTATGTATGTATGTATGTATGTATGTATGTATGTATGTATGTATGTATGTATGTATGTATGTATGTATGTATGTATGTATGTATGTATGTATGTATGTATGTATGTATGTATGTATGTATGTATGTATGTATGTATGTATGTATGTATGTATGTATGTATGTATGTATGTATGTATGTATGTATGTATGTATGTATGTATGTATGTATGTATGTATGTATGTATGTATGTATGTATGTATGTATGTATGTATGTATGTATGTATGTATGTATGTATGTATGTATGTATGTATGTATGTATGTATGTATGTATGTATGTATGTATGTATGTATGTATGTATGTATGTATGTATGTATGTATGTATGTATGTATGTATGTATGTATGTATGTATGTATGTATGTATGTATGTATGTATGTATGTATGTATGTATGTATGTATGTATGTATGTATGTATGTATGTATGTATGTATGTATGTATGTATGTATGTATGTATGTATGTATGTATGTATGTATGTATGTATGTATGTATGTATGTATGTATGTATGTATGTATGTATGTATGTATGTATGTATGTATGTATGTATGTATGTATGTATGTATGTATGTATGTATGTATGTATGTATGTATGTATGTATGTATGTATGTATGTATGTATGTATGTATGTATGTATGTATGTATGTATGTATGTATGTATGTATGTATGTATGTATGTATGTATGTATGTATGTATGTATGTATGTATGTATGTATGTATGTATGTATGTATGTATGTATGTATGTATGTATGTATGTATGTATGTATGTATGTATGTATGTATGTATGTATGTATGTATGTATGTATGTATGTATGTATGTATGTATGTATGTATGTATGTATGTATGTATGTATGTATGTATGTATGTATGTATGTATGTATGTATGTATGTATGTATGTATGTATGTATGTATGTATGTATGTATGTATGTATGTATGTATTGATTGTCTCTTATATGTAAACTCAATCTCAAATGCTGATGATATGTAGTCTCAAGTGAATAAATGAAGTTAAAGTACTTTGTATTACACAAAATTTTAAACATCTAGAGGGCTAATGCTTCCCTTTCTCCTCTCTCTTCCCCTCTCTCCTCTCTCTCAAGATATCATATGAGTAGGAATTAAAAGAATTTATCAAAACTTAATTGTCGTACATTCAAAATCTATATACCCTATGCAGTTATTTCCCAAATACTGTAGATTTTAACCATCTAGAGGTCTAATTTGATGATTTTCCAACATATTTTATAGCATTTAATATACTTATTATGTAATAAATGTATATTATGCAATGTAAATGTAAATATAATTATCCATATATACATGAATGTATAGAAAACTAAAAAGTCTCTCTCCTCTCTCTCCTCTCTCTTCTCTCCTCTCTCCTCTCTCCTCTCCCCTCTCTCCTCTCTCTCTACTTATTATACAATAAATGTATATATTCACATATTGTTTCATTTTTAATCAATGTATTTATTCAATGTAGATGTATCTCCTCTCTCCTCTCTCTCCTCTTTTCCTCTCTCCTCTCTCTCTCAAGATACCATATGGGTTCGAATTATGTCTAGAATTATCAAAACTTAAATGCCATACATTCAAAATCTATATGCCATATAAGTTCAAAATAAGTAAAAAAATAATCAAAAACTCAAATGCCACTTAAATGCCACTCAAATGCCACTCGAATGCCCCTCAAATAAAATACAATAAAATACGATATAAACTCGGCGAATTCATCCAACATCGTAACCCATTGCCTCAACTACAAGGTGTAATCCTCAAAAAACACTTGGTAGGGAGATCTGCTCATATATTACTACTAATGTTGTATATGAAAAGCATGAAGTAGTTTATTGTTTACGAAAGCTTTTGTTAATTATTCAACTTGTGATAAGCACAAAAGTTTCATTTCACAGCTTTTGGTGCGCTGTGCGCAGCCCACCCCGGCAGGTATTACACACAATGGGTTTCTTTTAAACATTTTCTGTATTGAATGCAGTTTTTTAATTAAAGCCTACGATTAAAATGTCGGTGCAAATAAATAACAAGTTAATCAACCATCAGTACACAGTATTCGGTTTCTCCATTCGGTATTTGTTGTTTTTACGAAATATTGTTTTTGATATTGCATGTTTGTAAAGATTAAAATCTTTTACTAGTTTTAACAGTGATAGCTTTTGTTAAAAGGAGTTTGAAAAAAATAAATAGAAACTAACTGTTTTAAGAGTCAATAGTAATGGTGTTGCTAGTTTTATACATCATGGGGTCTTAATAATTATATATCTGGCAATGAAGGCATTGTAACTTGGTTTGTTATTAATTTTATTATAGTTTATTATCGTTATTCTGTAAAATAAATGTTAAAAAAGTTGAAAAGGTTTTTCACTTTAACCATGCAGCTTTTTTAACATATCTCGTACATGCCCCGAGCACGCTTGGGTTGAGTACAGTAAACCGGTAAATGTTGAAACGATAACAGGGTCAGCAACTAGGGAGTTAGCAATAACAAAAAGCTATTGTATTGTGGAAGCATTGTGAATGTATTGTTTAAAGCCAGGTGTACTCATTGGCTGTGTGTAGATACAAACACGCCTGGTAACATAACCGCATCAACAAATGTATTCAGAAAATTCAAGTTGCAGTTTATCCAGTCACACTTCTACTAAATGAACCATCACATATTTCAGTGAACGCACAGTTCTTTCGACAGCAAAGTGTTACTCACTCTAAATATAAAAGGTTCTCAAAGTAACAAAGAAATAGACTTTAATTTGGTTGGTCTTGGTTGCAAGTCACAACCACGAATGTTAGATGCTTAATTTTTTCTTTTGTCGTAACTTTTAGGCAAAATAATTACAGGAAATACTTGTATTTTGTGTGAGTTAGTTCTAAATATAAGTAGGAATTTGTTAATGAAAAGCAAACTGAACTTTAAAGATTTATCTTCTCTTTGAATGCACCAAACACACACATACTAGTCAAAGTAATTTCAAAGCAAGTATCTGCTTTGTAAATTAATTCATATACTAATTTTTAAAACCATTTCAGGTTGGAATTCATTTTTTGTACAATAAGTTGATAAACTATTTTAAAGCCCCCTGTCAAAATAAAATAAAGAGTTATTATTCAATGCCTTATTGTAGTCTATTAACTAATTGATCTTAAAAAATCATTAAAGTAATGATAAAGCAAACCTTGCTCGTCAAAATGCTGTACACAAGAGAGACAACTCCATCCTATCAAATCTGATTTGAAGTATACAAGTCGAAAAAATTCTGCTAAAGAGTATATTTTTACCACACAGTGTGTATCAACTCTGTCTATGCAATCTGTGTCAATAGACATGAAGGCCATCTCCAATGAATCCTGTCAATCAAAAGTGATGAAAACTAGTCTCCATCTTTTTTCTGTTTTTTTCATCTGATTGTAATACTTAGTAATACACCTACATCTACCAATTACCTATTAATTGGCCCCTACTGATGATAAATGACTGCAAAGGGTTACTCTTGTTTTCTTTTCTACTTGCTATTCTCATGCGATTTTGGCTAAAATTGTTGCATGTGATGCCATTATTAGCCATAAAATGCTTTGCAACAACAAAAAACGAGTCGATGGTTGCACAGATATATGCGATAGAGAAATCAATGAAATAGTGAAGTCATTATGCATGATATGATTGGTAGAATCATGAGATGCCTTTTTTAATTATGATCAAAATCCACCAATAGCCTCCAAAAAATTGCTGCCAATTGTTTTTTCACATTTTTCAGGAAATTAATTAAGGAGAATCCTCAATTGTTATGCAAAATCGATTGGTAATTGGTAGATCTACATGAGCTGTAAACCTGCTGCTATTCCATTGACATCTATAGCGGTTTTGGGTGTTTGAGATCCTAATACAAAATAACATTATATGTTACCTATGAATCAATAACAAAAGTGAAAATCATTCTAGCCACATTTTTTGACGCAATACCCTGGCTTTAGAGCTTAGTAGTTACTGAAGATGCATTCTGTCTTTATGCTTCATTTTATGGTGCAATTTCCAATCAGCGAAATGCAGGCAAACGATTATCGTGGGTAAGTTAATAGGATTTCATGTCGCCACTGAGTGCAAAAAGTTCAGCTTTGTATGAGCCGCGTTGATAAAGTTTTGTTTGCTCTGCTATTGAGGTGTGCTAGACTGTGTAAAGGTTATAAATTACTTCCTTCAAATACCTGATTTCAATTGAGTTCAATTGGTTTATTGGCCTTTTGAATTCACTTATATCAGATTAATCAGTATTACACAATGATTGTCATATTTATAATTCTATCATCACAAACCTTTGAATAACCATAACTAACCGCTCTGCTTCAACGACGGCTAGATTCAAAAACAGCTGCTAGCTGTAACTCACTCACCACTAGTTGAAGGTGGTTTTATTAATGTTGCAAATGTGAAAAGCGTATCAATTTTTTCAAAGTTGCAGCAAAATAAGAAAGCAGAACATGGAAAGTTTTTATTAAATGTTATTGTTTAATTCTTTGAGAAATGAAATTTGTAGCTTAACAAGTTTAAGGAACTTACTGCAACATAGTAGATTATGATAGCAAGATTAAAGTACGGTTTTGTGGTGAATTTTTTATGGTAGCATTTTGCTTTTCAAATCAAATACTTAATAGAAATGTTTGCACAAGAAAGACAGTGGCAACAAGACAAGTGCAATCGTTGAGGAGCAGCCGCTGCTTGTAGTTGCTTTTGTGGCAGCTGTTGATGCTGCATTTATCGATATAGAACTGGCGGTGACTGAGGAACTAGCAGGAGTTGGTGCTGCTGTCGTAGGAGGTGTAGTAGGGGGTGTAGTTGTGGGTGTAGTTGTAGTGGGTGCAATGGTTGCATTGGGTGCAGTGGTTGTAGAGGTACTGGCAGGGCTTGTAGTGCTTGACACCTGAGCTTCACAGCTGAACGCTGCCATCAAACAAACTGGAAATAAACGAAAACATTATAAAGAAATTTATCAAGTAGCCAATCCTTAGGATTATTTTTCATGTGACTGAAGGTGCCAAGTAGCAGTATTATGTTGTAAATATAACATAATTATAGCTGAAATAAAAGCTACCGGAAATAGTGACCCACTACAATCGAACAAAGTTGTTTAATATCTACAAAAACTATTGATTTTTGCTAGCTCAGAAATATGTCAAATTTCTCCAAAAGTATCAGATATGTTACTTCACATACAAATACGACTGAATTCGATACAGCGCTTTGTCTGATTTTACAGTACAAGTTTTGCGTTATTGAAATGAGTCAAACACTGTTTTCGGTTTTCATTTGTTTTTTATTGGTATATATTTATGATGCGAATTCCAAAGCATCTCAAAACATGGCAGTATAAGGTTAAATAACTAAAGATCAAAGTTTTCCCCAAAACAACGCGACACAACTCATGGTTGACACACTTTTGGTATAAAACTTAATATAAAAAATAGATAAAATATTAACAAGTTTGGTTTATCAAACATTCAGTACCTTCGAATATAGAATGACAGTTTCCAATTCGTGGTAGATCATTTACTTACTTATGGTGATAATAGCTGCAAGTTTAGGAGCTTCCATTGCGAAGTATGGCCAAGTGATGGAACAAAGGCTGTTGAAGGTTATATGGTCGATTGGGAAACGTCGCTTAACATTCAATATTTATATGTCTGCTGTTATGAAGGCCATAAAACTGTCATTGCCTGAAGCCATTAGGTATTCTAATTGATCAAAGGTCAGCTGTCATTTCATAGAAGATTGGATGTGCTGCCAAACAGCAAATGTCAAACTTCTTTATTCAAAGTTGACATTTAAAGTTAGAGATAATGTTGACCCTAATTGAATGTTTTGTAATATTGTTACTCGTAGACGTAAATGCAACAACAGTAATTATGCACCATTTTGGCAGATTTTAGTGTCAGACCTATCATGTGACCAGCCCCACACTTGTATACTATCCTAGTGGACTGAATTTTTTTCCAAATGCTGGCATAGAGTCCTACAGCAATGATAGAATGTCATAACAATCTAGCGGGCTCTGCATCAATATCTACCGACCGCGCCTGGCCCTACAGTAATTTCTACTGGATCTGTACAAGCCCTGTAACATTCCTTACTGGCCTTGCAGCACCATACCGGGTCAGTTGCAAGATGGCCGCCAAAACCACAGGACTTAGTATAGCCTAAGTCACCACAGAAGCACATATCCAGGATAATAGTATCTTCAGAAGTCATCTACCAGGGACTAGAAGCTAGCTAAGGATTGAGAACTATATCGTAGTCTCTTACATTTGCTACTAGGCGCTATATCGATTTAATCTTGTGCACTGTTGTATGATTTGTTATACACGTATTCTCGTACAAGATAATATCACTTCCTGTGCGGTTCATTGGTTGTTATGTTTATATGCCTCTAGTATCCTGTAAGCCAACCTATATAAAGACTGATGATCTTCGTGTTCAGTGCTAATATCTGCTACTGTTACTGCTGCATTTATCTCGAGGCAATTGCCTCTCTAGAAAGTGAATTTGAGACAATATAACGTTTTTACACTCGGACTTTGACTAAATAGTGTCAGCCAATGGCTCACTCTGTTGTGAAGTTAGGGGCAACTTCTCTATTGTATCCTGCTGGTCTTACTGACCCTGCAGTACCTTTGAAGAGAGGTGCTATTAGGCTGTGCTAAAAGCTGTGCGCTGTGGACAGTCTAGTTATTGGATGGTAGTACTAGCCTTATTGGTAGAGTCCACTATGTTGGTGGCAGTAGTGGGATTGACGGTACCTTCCCATGCTGTGTCCTCTGGCCCTGCCTTCAGCAGGTCTGTCTACCTACCATACCCTGTGCACACAGGCAATTACCAGACAACCCCGCATTGTAGTAAGTCTGACTCCATTTGCAGCAACCACTACAGTACAACACAGGCACTACTGACCCTGCAAGTGTAGCTCAGCTAACTGGGTTACGGTAAAGTCTCACTCTCGTTGCAACACTGAAATCATCTTTGAGACATTCTACACAGTTCAGCAATCATTAGTTACTAGGGCGTAAAGTCTTACTCTACATATAGCAATGATACCGGCCCTGCCATCAATGTATAGACTCGCTACCAGAAACGCTGATGATGCAAGTGCATCGCAAGCCCTGTCACACCACACCCTGACCCTGTACCGCTTTTTATAAGCCGGTGATGGCTGTCACAACCCTGCACTCACAGTCACCAACCCAGTATCAATAAATCCAGTTTCTATAGCTGCCTGAGTTGCTAGAAACACTGATCCGTGCCTAGAATACATTTCCTCTGTCTGCCAGCCAGAACAGATTTTTTGAGTTACTCCTCTAATTAATGGGCTATGGCAAATCAAACATCGGCACCTGTTGGCAAACCTGGTACTACTGTAATGGACCATCGCGCCGAAGCTTTGCAAAGTGCGATGCACTGTTTAAAACTCCAAAATATGAGGACACAGGTGATGTTGAGTGTTTTATCTTCCGATTTATTGAAGTGGCAGAGGACAATGAGTAGCCTGAAAATATAGCCATACTAAACCTACGTGAAATGCTGTGTGGCAGTGCAGTGGAAGTCAGCTAACCTACGGCGAAATTTTGCTGCCTTGAGAGCTCGTTTTGGTCTGTTACCTTGGGGAGCTCTGTCCTGACTTACCAGTGTGCACAGACAATGCAAAACAACCCTCCAAGAGCACGCAAACAAGGTTTAACATTTATCGTTCATGGCATACGCAGAGTTTCCCCTTTGGCCAATGCAGAGAATGGTGTTTGATACATTCATCACCTCTATCGGGAGTGCCTATTTATAAAGGTATCTCCCTGGATATGCAGACTGCTGACTTGGCCAATGCTGTAAGAACAGGTAAAAAGTACCTGCAGATTGAAATGACATGATGAGAGCGCTACTTACATGAGGACCCTGGATGATAAAACAGGTGACAAAGAAGAGTGGAGAGGAGCTGCCACTAGAAACTCCTTGAAACAGCCCCCCCCCCTCACAACATACCTGTCCAACAAGTGCATTGGGTGCCTCAACCCCCTGCTAGAGACTCGCTCACTATACGCGTGGAGGCGATAAAAACTTTGACAAAAGAGACGAGCCCCTCAGCAGACATTAAAAACCAGAGACCCACCATTTATGGAGTCCACACCTGCGCCCCAGTCTTAGGACTGTTGAAAGACCAGGCATATGTTGAGCCTTTGTCCTGAATTGAACTAACTGTCAAATCTACTCACCATGTCCAAGGGTGAAAATGCCAGCTCCCTCAGTAGAATCACCGGTGCCTAACTGAAATTGGGCTTGCCAGAAATTTACTAAACAGTGTAGTAAACTACATGCAGCAGGAGCAACCCATCTCATTCTAGAACATCCATATCAGGAAAGCTATTTTTTGTTTGAGAAGATGGAGGGAACGCCGGTGTCATTACTAGTTGATACCTGCTGTACCACAAACTTGCTGCTTCAAGCCACTTGTCCCTCTAAGAAGCGAACGGTCAGCGCATTGGATCGACACACATACCAAAGACTGCCACAATCAGTCAAGATAAACTAAAAAGCCACAAATCCCATGGCCTGGCAGCCGACAAGTCTAGGTTTTCATTCTATGGCACTGTACAAGTGTCGTTGCAAATGAGTGGTTTCCAGATAAGCAAAACTTTAGTTATAGTGAAATAAACAAAGATGCCATCATTGGCATGCCGTCCTAACATCGCACGAGTGCGCTATGAGTTTCCAGGACCCTACAGTCATCATTGATGGTCATGCATTGCCATGCATAGAAAAGCATGGGAGACTGTTGCAAGACAGCAGTCGACTGCTATAAGCAAATCAGGTGGAAAAGTGTTCATTCGAACTGAAAATCAAGGCTTAATCCTTTGGGCAATACGGATTTTCTTTAGGCGATTGCCTCCCTAGAGAGTAGATTGGAGTCAATACAATGTTTTACACTCAAGTCTGATTAGTCAGTCTGAGCCGTGGGCTCACTTTGCGTAATGAAAAACTTCTGCATTGTGCCTTGCAGGTATGCCCGACCTTGCATAACCTTTTAAAGAGAGGTGTTGTTAGGCAATGACACAAGCTTCGCGCTGTGGACAGTTCTTAGCTAGTGAACAGTAATGGGAGCCATACTGACAGAGTTTACTACACCATGAGCTTGTTTGTGTTCACGTGATTCAACAACGATTGATTAAGTGCTTCACAACACATAAAATATGTATAAACACTATTGTTTTAGTTTGTTTAATTGATTTGTATATTAATCTTTCAATTTAGTTATTCATTTGTTCGCTTACTGTATTTATGTATTAATTTTTTAACTATCAATTTGTCTACAAATTTTTTCATGCGTCTGCTTGTTTATTTATTTATTTGAATCATCGTAGTCATAATTTTGTTTGCTTAGATAAGTATTTGAGCAAAGATCAGACTTGTAAACAAATTTACAAGAAAAACCTCATCCTAGTTTCAACGAAACATTAATTAACAGTTTATTTTTTAATAATTGATCATTTAATAACTTTTTCGTACGAAAGTAGAAAATGATTTTAAATTTACACATTATGTCTAGTAGTTCACATATGAAATTACATATTCAGTATGGAATATATTTTTAAAAAAGTTTAGTGTAAAATAAATTTGAAGTTTCTGTCAAATAAAAACTGCATAATCTTTTTTTACATACCAGAGACTCGCACATTTATTTATTAACACATTTAGACTTGCACAATGCCATATTTATAAATGGTTGATGTCATTTTGAAACTTGGTTTATCTCTGGCAGGTCTGTGTTTGAAGGCCTGTAGACTGTCAGCAACATGAAATCGCTCTGTACGAATGAAGTACCAGAGAGTGGACAATCTCTATAGAAGAAACTGATGTAAAGCGCTGCAAAGTGTTTTTATTTAAATAGAAAAGTTAATGTTTTTCTAGCTAAACTAATATAAGCAACGTATCTTTACTAGGATTTATGCAAAATGACAAATCAGGTTTATATATAACAATAAATTAAGCAATCACTTTATCGGTAGATGTCATTGCCTGTGTATGATTTAGAAATAATGCCAAGTCATGCAGCGCAGAAGTCATTGGTGGATGGATGTGTGGTGCAACGTGCAGTCGGAGTTTTGGCGTACACCAGAAGGCAGAAAGTGTCATTATAAGTAGGCCGATAAACCAATCAGTGGCAGCGTAAGAAAGATTGCTGTCGGCGCCTTGCTGTCGGCGCCACATTTGCTTGTAGTGGTTGTAGTAGGAGCTGTTGTATTAGGAGCTGTTGCAGTAGCAGCTGGTTTAGTAGTTGGGGATTGAGCTTCGCAAATTGTTGCTGCTGGAAATAAAAAAAAACCAAAAGTTAATAACACTCATTAAAAGAGTTACTGGACTATAATTTTTCAATGCTTCAAATCAATAAACTATTAAACCACTTTATTAACAAAAAAACATATATTTTATGTTTAGAAACAACTTTTATGCTACAAAGAAGACTTGGAAAACAATTATTATCTCTCTTAAAACAAAGTTAATATGTTATTTAGCTTGCAATCAGAATTATTGGGTGTGTCAATAAATGTTGACTCTATCTTTTTTAGTTACAACCACTGAAGATGCAAGAAAAAAACGTAACAAATTAAAAAGTTATTTTAATCAATAATGTTTGACTTACAAATCACCAGCACAAGAAAGATGACTGTAAATGTCTGGAAAGCCATGCTTAAGGTTCAGCTTGGGATGAAAGTGCAGCCAACGAATAAGGCATTCTTATGTAATACAGACATTATATAGAACAAACAACTAAAACTGAACTTTAAGAACTTTGGTATCCTAGCTACTAACATAATTAGATGTTTGCTAACCACTTGGAATAAATATCACGTAAGCTACTTTCTTTTGTCCGCTTCATTAATCAATGCTCCTTCACTGTAATCAAACGATATTTGGAGATGTTAAAACGTTTTGTTCTCATTGACTGATAATATTTATTTGTAAGTTTTGGTGGTAACTTTCTATCAGTATCGCACCCGACCTCTTCACCCACTTCCCTCCTCTAGTCGTCTGGTACCTGCTGTGTTAGTTCGTTAGAGCCATGTTATAGATAAGGAGAGTTAAAAACCTCATATCAAACTTTCTAAAATTGTGATTTGACAAAAGAGATCAACAGAGAATGAGAGCCGTAAAAAAAGTATAGCCCACCAAAAAATTACTTAAAAAATAGACATGAATAAGCTCCTATTGTGATAGATTTTGGTGCATATCAGTAGTAAACTAGTTGTTTATCACTAAAAAATTAACATCAAGGCGCTGAGATTCCACCCACAGCCATCGTAAAGATGCTGTTTTGGTGGAATACCTTACTGTGCCAGTGGCACAGCATGCAGGGCCCATTGACCCCTACAGGGCCGGTATTGACACTTTACCGACTCAGTATATTGATACAAGGCCGGTACAAGATATCCACTATAGTTGAGGATCCGTACAACTAACTAGGATCCTACTCTAGTGCAAGAACCTGAAGTACCCTTCCTCGGAATGGCAGAAATGATGACCACAAGCTAGATGTAGCCTTGGAGCCCTGTAGAGCAAATGATTGGACAATGAAGACAGGACTCCACCCTATAGCCACTTGGCACCATTTAGTTTTAACCCTTATTCATTGCATGATTTGCTTACTATTTATATGTTTGTTCTAATTGATCTTTTTACTCCGTGAGCATTAATTTTACATTTATTATGCAAATCGTTTCTTGTTAGCCTACCTATAAAAGGGCTGATTCTGTTCAGACTCATTGCATTCATTCACTGCGTCCTGCCAATCACCCTAGTGTATAGCCACTCTACGACTCTGGTTTCTGATGAATAAAGCCACTATTCAAACAGCACTCTGTGTAGTTTGTCTGAGCGGTGGGCTATGTGCCTGCCAACTGATCCGGCAATAGCTATCAAACTACCTACTGTTTGCTGGAGAATTGACAATTAGAAATGGAACAAACATTTCCTGCGGTTATGAGTTTTCGTGCTTGAATTGTTGCTGTAAGTAAAAAATGTACCAATACATGAGAGTGCATAGTTAACAGTAGTAATGTAGGAGCAGATCTCTGGCATGGAGTCTAAGGACAAGGTTCTCCAGGTGCATAGTTAACTATGCAAAAAAGCAGCAGCTCCAGTTTCACCGCAATGCAAAAGAGAGTCGAAGACCAAAACTTAACAACTGTTTAATTTCTTTTATAATTTGCATTTCTAACATGCCATGCAATGCATTATGAATGGCTTTAAGTGACAAAGATCTGATAGGAATAAAAATCGTCTCTATGAAATTCACTTAAAAAGAGTTTGTAGTTCAAAATATCTCAGTGAAACATACTTGTATTCACAATTTGGTTTTATTGTCAATTTTTTAGTTATTTTTGACAAATTTAGCAGTAGGCTTGCATTTTTGTCACGAAAACATATAATTTAGTTTCATTTTACAAGAAAGTTATTATTACCATGTTTTATGTAGGCATCATCACAAGCATTTTTCCATTAAAAAAATGACCCATTTTCAAATCTGTAGTTACTTCTGTAACATGAAAAAATATTTTTGTTTAGTAATTCAGTCATGAAAGAAAGTACTTGTGACCCCTGAAAACTAAACTTTTACGGGTGCAAGCTCTATTGAAATGGAACAATCAGTTGCTCTGCCTTCAAATTATCTACTATTCATTATCAGCTATATTGTTTACTCACGCATGAAATTTCGCAGATTTCTTAGTCATTCATGTTAATCAGAATGGCTGTTTATACATAGCAATTTGTTTTGCGAACGTGGGGGGCAAATACTTTTATCATATATTATCATACATTTTTGTCAATGGTTGCTAGGCAACTTGTAAACAGTTCATAAACATGTTTTATGGGAGACGCAAATCATATCTTGTGCACTAAGTTACTACTTGGCAGTGCGGTCATATCTTTGTTTGAGAGACCAGATTAGATCATGTTATACTAGATTCAACCCTTGGATACCTGACTGTTTTGCTACTATGATTTTTGCGGAGTTGTATACCCTTGAGATATTTTGTCATTTTTTTAATTTTAATTATTATTTAGTACTTTTTGCTGGACCGATAGCAGTACATATTAATAATTAGTAAATCAAAAGTAAGTAATTACACTCAGTCAAAAAACCATGTAAAATTGTGAATCACATAGTATCATTGATGAGTAATAAAACTTTTATCGTTTCGATAGCAAAATAAATGAGGATTTGCCCTGAACAATATATAATAAAAAATAAATAATAATATTGCTAAAGAACAAACCAATATGTAATAGCTGAAGAAGATTGTTGAAAATATATAACTCACTTACAAAATGTAAATAAAAACTCATCCAGTTGTCTTACATTTATTTGCAGTTTCCATTACGGATATGTAATAAAACAGTAACATAGATGAACAATCTGATTGCATAACATACCGTAATTGACAAACGTATCAATTGCCTCACTAAGCTTTTTGCAAAGAGGGAGACAACTCTCAACAGTTGTCAAGCACCACTGCAGTATGCAACTGCTTCTCACTTTTTTGCATTAAAGGAAGCTGAACACCAAAATTGAATAATCTGACAACTTGCCAAATACATCTAACATTGACCTCTCGCACACAATCACGCCCTATAATTCAATAAGTAACCTAATTAGACTTATTTTTGGTCAAGTTCTGCGCACAATTGTATAATACTGGAGATAACAAACCTTGCATGACATTTAATAATCCAGAAGTTGTTCAAAATCAATAGAGTTATCCAGCACCAGACATTCATAAAGCTGATGCAAAAGCTAAACAAAAATTGTTGTGTTCATAGCGTTCTACCATTACTGTGGTGTCAACAGAGTTTACATCAGGTACAGCTTATGCTTTAGCAACTTTTCACAACTTTATCATCATTAAACAAAAATTAAGAAAATTTTTACTAGCCTCGCAGTCTTCATGTAAATTTTAACTCGATTCAACGATTACCGACTTTATCTCAATAATATCACAAAACCTTTAGTATATAGATACAGTATTCAGTGCGTTATACCTTTGCATGTTGTTATAAAATTCTTCCAACGTTCAGGAATGCTCGCCTCCATGGATTGTGATGACATGAAGGAAATCATTTTATGAATGCTGCAGCTTTCAAGGCAACTAGTTTCTATCCCGCAAAGTATTTTATACAGACACGATTGTGAGTCTAACAACCAACACGTGATGTTGTAATATATCTTAGTTTAAGGTTGTTGTTGTAGTAGTCTAAATGAGCTAATAACTTTTCTGTTACAAAATGTTAGTTTTATCTTCTCTCATTAATTTACCAGTTAACAGCTTCTACAAATTGTTATTATTATCGTCGATAATGCTGTTGTAATGGCAGAGTTGTTTTTGCTGATCGTTTTTTGGGTTACTAAATGCTTTGTTACGAGTACTACCAACCAAAGTAGGTCAAAGTATTAACTAGGTACACAGGCAATCATGTGGTTTATTGCGTTCTAATTTTGAAAAGACTTAAGGGTACATATCACCTCTTCTCTTTTGTTTTTCATCAACAATATTGATTAAAATCAAAACACTATATGGCTTTGCTTTCAATTTGTTTGTGGGTTGCTTAGAAACTAAGCAATCGTGTGCTGTACTCTTAAAACAGCAAAACACAGCAACCCTTAAATGTATGGCGTGATTTTAGTGAGCAAACTTGTTATTCATGAATCTTTTTTATTGTTTTGTTTAAGTCAAACTCGTATATAAAAGATTGAATCTGTTAAACTTACAGTTATCAACAGCTTCAGGCAGACTGTAGATACTCCAAAATGGCTGTCGTATTTTGCATGCTCTGTTGGGTAATTTCACTTTATATAAACTGATTCTTGTATTTTTACTGATTTTCATTTCATAATATATATCAGGTTTATATTTACAAAATTGCATTTGGTTTGGTATTTCTGAATAAATATTTAAAGCGTAACTTTTCTGAATACCTTTAAACGTATAGTATTAGTTTTCTTTTTGTTTAGCTTTTTAGTTAATTGCAATCTTTGATCAATTACGGAAAAGATGTGCAGATGTGTAAAGTATAATTATTCAAAATATATTATGTAACTAGTTAAAATGAACTAAATTTCAACACTTACCAAAGATTCATGTAGAAGATTTAAACAAATACTTGTTTGTTTGGCAGATTATTAATATCTCCAAGTTAAATATTGTTTGAGCAAAAATTTAAAGTATGTCAACTTATTGTATTTTTGAACTTCAAAATGTTAGTGTTAAGTGGAGGTTAGTTACTACACTGCTTGATAATCTGCTTCCAAATTTATTTCTTATAAAATATATTGTTTTAGTTGCTGCTGGCTGGAAAAGCGAACGCTGCCACTACCGAGTAAGTACTGTAATTTCCCACAAAAGGAACCTACTTGAAGTTTTTTCATTATGTAATAATTTGTTTAATTTTATTTAAAACTGTCAAGAATTATTAAGAAGCACTGATAGGTTGTTTTACGTGTCCAAAGTCCCAAATGTGATTCAAGTATTTTAATCAATAAGCGACAAGTGTTTAGCTTGTAAATTTACAACAACAAACAAACAATTTATGTCTTTAGTAGCCAACTTTTAACAACAAAGAATGACTTTCATGTTTCTCATTCAATCAATGTCCTTTTATTAGGGCAACAACACAGGAGCCTTTGATAACTGCAACTGTTTCAACAGCCGCACTGACTGCTTCAACAGCAGCTGAAGCGACTGCTTCAACAGCCGCACTGACTGCTTCAACAGCCGCACTGACTGCTTCAACAGCCGCACTGACTGCTTCAACAGCAGTTGAAGCGACTGCTTCAACAGCGGCTGAAGCGACTGCTTCAACAGCGGCTGAAGCAACTGCTTTAACAGCAGCTGAGGCGACTGCTTCAACAGCCACACTGACTGCTTCAACAGCAGCTGAGGCGACTGCTTCAACAGCAGCTGAGGCGACTGCTTCAACAGCGGCTGAAGCAACTGCTTTAACAGCAGCTGAGGCGACTGCTTCAACAGCAGCTGAGGCGACTGCTTCAACAGCAGCGGAGGCGACTGCTTCAAC
Source organism: Cryptosula pallasiana (assembly GCA_945261195.1). Classification (NCBI taxonomy): domain Eukaryota; kingdom Metazoa; phylum Bryozoa; class Gymnolaemata; order Cheilostomatida; family Cryptosulidae; genus Cryptosula; species Cryptosula pallasiana. Next base: position 42,523,055 of record OX183134.1, read on the forward strand.
AGCAGCTGAGGCGACTGCTTCAACAGCAGCTGAAGCGACTGCTTCAACAGCAGCTGAAGCGACTGCTTCAACAGCAGCTGAAGCAACTGCTTCAACAGCCGCACCGACTGCTTCAACAGCCACACCGACTGCTTCAACAGCTGCACAGACAGTTTCAGCATCTACAGTTACTAATGGTATGGCATTTGAACTTGACTTGGTTTTTTTTATTTGTATGTCAAACTTTTGAAGAGCCTGTATGACTGGTTTTGACATAAAATTAGGCGATTTTTTGTCGTTGTAATTTTAAAGTTTTGCGAAACATTCTGTAGTCAGTTAGCTTTTGTTGTCGCAACTGCGATCCATTTGTTTAGGGAAGTGACTTAATGCCTCGGGTAATGATGAAGATTAAAAAAGTTGTGATGGTTATGACTTACTTTGAACCGATGTAAAAGGGTGGGAGGAGGATTATATTAATAAATTTTATGTTTTGTAATTAAGTAAGAACATAAGAAAGACAAAAATTGTATAGGAAAATCAATTGTGAGCATAACTAACTGTCAGTTGGTATGAACAAGTGTAATCAAAGCTGATATTATAGAAACAATTTTTTCATGAAATGTATAAAACTTGGACATTAAAAATTGCTACTGATTTGAAGAACCTCAACGCCTGCAAACTGTCGGCTTTATATTTTGGTTTAATCACATAATGACATTGTATGACACACTAAGAGTATTCGCGACCTCTGTTCGCCAAACACATTGCAATAAAAATAATCAGACTGGCAATAAATTTAACCAATAAACATTCATTTTGTTCAAAACTCATGGTTCAACAAAAAGTAGCTCATTGAATAAAAAAATAATTGACAAGTATTTATTTATAATTGTTCGTAGGTCGCGAATGAAACTGAACACTAAATAAATGAGAACGAGCAAGCTGATTTTTTCATTTTCATAGACCGGCTTTTCATCCTTGAAAAATAATTCAAAATAATTGCAAGTGTTCAAAATTTACTAAATTGAAGGGTAGTTTTACAAACTATTCCAGTCTATAGCAGGTCAAGTTTTATTATTTTCTTGATTATTTCAAAAATTGGAAGTTATTTTCTTTGTGAATTTTTTCGGTAAACTATAACATTTCATTGAATATTTATGTTGTTCTAAACTAATGTTCCGTTGCATACGTGGCATTGAATTACAAACACCTATTACTTTTTGTACTTTGTTCGACGACAGGTCACAAATACTCTTATTGTTTAACATAATGTAAGACTATATTTTGCCCAGCACGCCACATCAAGAGACATCGCTTATTTCAGCTATCATTTTTGGTAAAAGCAAGCTCTTTAAACTTGACAATGTCTGTTCAGGTTTTTGACAAAGTCTGCTTTTTTACCAAGTATTATGTCTGCACATGTACCAATGTATGTACCTATGTACGTACCAATGTACGTACCTATGTACGTACCTATGTACGTACCTATGTATGTACCTGTGTGTGTACCTACGTATGTACCTATGTGCTTACCTATGTGCGTACCCATGTGTGTACCCATGTATGTACCCATGTATGTACCTATGTATGTACCCATGTATGTACCCATGTATGTACCCATGTATGTACCTATGTATGTACCCATGTATGTACCCATGTATGTGCCATGTATGTACCTATATATGTACCCATGTATGTACCTATGTATGTACCCATGTATGTACCCATGTATGTGCCATGTATGTACCTATGTATGTACCCATGTATGTACCCATGTATGTGCCATGTATGTGCCTATATATGTACCCATGTATGTACCTATGTATGTACCCATGTATGTACCCATGTATGTGCCATGTATGTACCTATATATGTACCTATGTATGTACCCATGTATGTACCCATGTATGTACCCATGTATGTACCCATGTATGTGCCATGTATGTACCTATATATATACCCATGTATGTACCCATGTATGTACCTATGTATGTACCTATGTATGTACCCATGTATGTACCCATGTCTGTACCTATGTATGTACACATGTGTGTACCCATGTATGTACCCATGTATGTACCTATGTATGTACCCATGTATGTACCCATGTATGTGCCATGTATGTACCTATATATATACCCATGTATGTACCCATGTATGTGCCATGTATGTACCTATATATATACCCATGTATGTACCCATGTATGTGCCATGTATGTACCTATATATATACCCATGTATGTACCCATGTATGTACCTATGTATGTACCTATGTATGTGCCATGTATGTACTCATGTATGTACCTATGTATGTACCTGTGTGTGTACCCATGTGTGTACCCATGTATGTACCCATGTATGTATCCATGTATGTACCCATGTATGTACCTATGTATGTACCTATGTATGTACCCATGTGTGTACCCATGTATGTACCCATGTGTGTACCCATGTATGTACCCATGTATGTACCCATGTATGTACCCATGTATGTACTCATGTATGTACCATGTATGTACCCACGTATGTACCCATGTATGTACCCATGTATGTACCCATGTATGTACCTATGTATGTACCCATGTGTGTACCCATGTATGTACCCATGTATGTACCCATGTATGTACCCATGTATGTACTCATGTATGTACCATGTATGTACCCACGTATGTACCCATGTATGTACCCATGTATGTACCCATGTATGTACCTATGTATGTACCTATGTATGTACCTATGTATGTACCTATGTATGTACCTATGTTTGTACCTATGTATGTACCTATGTATGTACCTATGTATGTACCTATGTATGTACCATGTATGTACCTATGTTTGTACCTATGTATGTACCTATGTTTGTACCTATGTATGTACCTATGTATGTACCATGTATTTACCTATGTATGCATGTATGTAAATGAAGTCATATGCATTTTATGTGTTGCTGTTACTTTTACATATCCTGTAGCAGGCTCAACAGCAAACCATACCGAAGCTTCAACTGTTACCTACGGTCTAACAACTTCAAGGCCAACTACACTCGATCCAGATTCAGGTACGTCCATTCGACGCTGAGCGTCAATTTTGGTTTGCAATAATTTGCATCTAGAGTCATTGAAAAATAAGTTCCTCTATTTGTAAAAATAAACAATACATTGACTTGATTTTTCAGGTTTTTAATGTTCATTTATCCTACAACTTTGCTGTTTAACAGGTTACAAGTGTGCTTTGGGCACTCTGGATATTTCTATTACTATACGCTGCTCTGAAGGATGCTTTGGTTTGCTTAATAACGGAACGTAAGTAGTTGATAAACTAAAAGCTAGTCTGAAATAATAAAACTATTTATGGCACGTCAGGTTGCTTATTTTATTGTGTAGAGTTACTCTCGGATGTTTATCAGATCTTAATCTAGGCAACTATGGATTTGGAACTGTGACAGAATGTGGTACAACTGAGAAAGATGGATACTGCGGAAACTACGACAGCGGGGTGAGTATTCACTTCAGTGCTTGCTGTTTGTTTACACCAGATGCTAAAAATTATTTTCTGGTGAAAAAATTGGGTTACTTTATGGTTTTGTGAACAAGCAGTTGAAAAGGAATGGAGTTGTGAGCTGTTTTCAAATCTCAAAGCAAATATTCTAAAGCCTCACAATTTAAATTTTAAAATTTAAAATTGCTTTGTGTGTTGTATGTTGGTTGAATAAATTGTTTTTGCTTTCTTGGACATATTTGAAATGAAAATATTAGTTAATGCCCCTGCTAGTGAAAGTAGCACATTTCTCATGCACCTTGTAGAATGGAGAAGTAGAAAACTGTATGAGATGTTGTACAACCAGTGATGAATGTAACAAACAATACAAACAGAGATGTGATTACATGGCAGCAGACGCTCCCTGTGCAGCTTCCGCTATTAGATTTACCTCCCTTCCTTTACTGTTGTCTGTGTTATGTAGCGCACTAAAGTTTTAAATAATTGTACTCATCACTGATTGGTTTGCTTAACTCTATTTCCGTACCTACTTTTTATCTCGATTGGTAAACTGTTTTCTAATGTTAGTCAACCTTATTACTTTACATTACATAGGTGGTTGTATTATTTTTAGAGGATTTTTGCTGAAATAATTATTAAATTTTTATAGGATGTGTTATGCATCCCATTAGCTAAATAATGATGAAATATTTCTGGTTTCTCCATATCTTGACGCTTATTTATACTATTATATTTTCCACCTGAATTGTGTTTAAAAGCTATAGTAGCCTCAACTGTATGATTTTCTGTTTGGAAAGAAAAAGTTGAGGCATGTTTTAAGTTTTTACACTTTTAATAAAAAACAGCATTGTTAAACTTCAAGTTATGACGTTCTTTTGTTGGAACCGATTGTATACTTTGCTGTTTTTTTTTTAAATATCAACAGAAGTATTCTGGGTCACATGATGTTCTCTTCAGAATTAAACATTTTTTACATTTTTAATGATTATTTAACTGTTCTAGACTTGTTGAGGAAACTATAAAATATTGTATTTATTGTTAGAAAAATAAACGTTATTTGTGATGTCCATTTGACATTGTGTCAGTATTACTACCTGATATGTTCAAAGATCTGTCATGATAGAATTATGCCATTTATATCAACTACACAACTTTAACCACCTGTGAAAAAATGGTAGACAACTCTCAAATGTGAAAAACCAACAAAAGCTCACCTGACAAAAAAAATTACATTAGTATTTATCAAGTTGTTTACAACAAAGGAAGGTAAACATCTGATGCTCTTACAATATTTATTTCTACTTACAAGAATCTCTAAACATTTTATTTTCAAAAGTTTTGAACATTATTGCATTATTCTACATTACAAAACTGAGACATAGTTTGGCAAAGCGCTATATTAAATGTGATATCCAGTCTGCACCCACTAATACAAACATTCTTCATTGATTCTTCATGCTAACAGCATTTACTTTTGTGTTTGGTAATTGTCTACCCTTAGCTGAGATGACTCCAAGAAGTTGCCATAGATGAACTACTCAAGTTCTATGATTCCAGAGAGCTCCCAGCCCAGATTCACAACAAATAATATGATAATGACTTGTAAAAGTTAGAAGTAACAGTAAACCAACTGCTTCTGATCGATCAATATCAGCCAATCACAAGTGGCAAGGAGTGTGCTGGTGTAATGTTTATTAAGCATCAAAGTAACACGTCTTTTCTACTATTACCTGACATTTTCTTGCAATTTTTCACTCCAGAGAAATACAAAAAATGGTATAAAAAAACCAATTAATTACATGTTTGAACTTTGTAGGAAAAACTGAAGTTTTCATATCCAGTCTAGGAAAACAGGCATTTTCTAAAATATTTTTTTCATACACGATTATTATAGGCTACGGTTAGAAGGAATGCACTTTAATGCTCGCGATAGCAACATTAGCTTAGCCACCATTCATATAAACGTTTCATGTTAGTCTGCAGGTTTGTTTGCTGTCCATTTATTGGATATTATATTTTACTTGCGAAAAGATCTTTGTCTTACTGGGCAAGTTTTATTTTACTGTGAAAACATACAAAGCATTTGACACTTTAAAGGGGATTCAACAACAAATCTTCAGCAAACAAAAGGTGTTACAAATGCTGGCACTGTTAAACCTCCAAACAGTATTAATGGGCTTCCCTTTTTTTTCAATTTTATTTTGTGCACATTGTATGATCTGACAGAGCACCTTTCCACTCACAAAAAAGTTTATATCAGAGACGGATTTTCACAATCTTTACCTACCGAGTGCTCTATAGAATGGGCAAGTAGAAAATTGCATGAATTCCTGTAACACGGGAGATACATGAAACAAACACGGATGTGATTACAAGGGAGCAGACGCCTTTTGTACAGCTCCTGCTGTTGGATTTACCTCCCTTCTTTTACTTTATTCTGTTCTGTGTAGAGCACTAATGTTTCATTAACTGTGTTTATTCCTAATTGTTTTTTTTTTAACCTCTTTATTACAACTTGTTTTTATCTTATTTTTAACTGATATAATTTTTTCTCGTTTGTTAAATTAATTTTTGTGCTTTCAAGGTTTTCTATTATAAAACATAAATACTGATGGATTTACTTTACGCATCACACAAACCACAGGAAATATTGTCAAATGGCAATAATGTTTTAAACTCAATGTGGATGATTGCTAGCAATCACGAAATAATAATTTTATTTCCAATAAATAATTATACCTAAAAAATTGAACTTTTGCTCAAACGTTAGAAAACTGTTGCAATATCATACTATAAAAAAAAATACTGTAATGGTCTCTAGGCAGAGCTGACTGTTTTGTTTAATCAGTTTGTGATCTACTGCAGTGATATTTTGTGTCATTCTAACATATTTATTAGCCAATTTATGTTTTTTTTATTAGTAATAAATAGTCTAATTTATGTTTCTAAAACATGAGCTTTTTTAGCTGCACACAGGCAATGATAAAGCTAGTGCTATGACAAGAGCAGTAGAAGCATGTATTCTGCATTAGGTATAGCTTTGACACAACACTCTTGAAATGTTTCTTGGAACTTCCCAAGCTGAATGCTACATAACAAGTTCATGTTGACGTATTTGGTGATATTTATTTGATGAGTTTTAACTAATAATGTACAAAATCTGCACCAATGAACATGGAATATCAATCAGAAAACATATCAGTAGACAGATGAAATGAGCATGGTTAATCATTGTTACCTCAAAATTATTTTCATGATATAATGTTTAGTGACGGTGTGAATTCAAACCACTAATCTGAAAAAATTAAGGAACACATATTTTTTTAATTTGTTGTTTCACAAGTATCTTTGTTTTTATGACTTCAATGTTTAAGATGAACCAAATCCTATTTAATTCTACTGCTAATCTTTGTTTTTTGGTCAACTAAATTTCATGGTACTAATTGACAATTGACAATTGACAACCACAATAAATTAGATTCGATCTTTTTATAAGATTACAAACTTGAGAGACATTTATTTTAACGTAAGACGCAACTCTACTTGCCAACCAGTGAGTTAGGGTAACTTTGGAAACTGGGAGGTTCCTCTTAAGTAAACAAACAAGAACTGAATGCATCAAGTTTTGTAAAACTGCAGCACTCCCATATCTGTCATTGAAGTTGCTCATGATTAATTGTTTCCATATGCTTTTTATTAAGTTACTGTTGATATCGTTGCTAAGCAACAACGAGTATTTATTCTCACCTGGGAATTGTATGGCGTAAGTTTTACTTTGTTGTTCGGTGCATTATTGGACTAAATAAATGCTACATGTTTTGTTTCTATCGAAACACTTGAACTGATAGGAGATGAATAATTTATTTATCAATAACAAAAACAAATATTTTCAGTTGTTGAATCTCGATTGAATTATTTTGAATTTTTTTCAATGCGAAAATCTTTCTTATTGAAACTGCAATATATATTGTGAACTTTCAGGGAAAAAAAAATCTTTGTTTTAAAGGAGTGGCTTGATTTTTATTTTTCCAAATGCAGTTTTTGACTTCAATGCATTTGGAGGAACAAAATGGCTCTTCTCTCAAGGCTACCTCAATGAGTGGGAAATATCTGACCCTGTTAGTACTCTGAGGGGTGCCACATAGCCAATACCACTAGTATAAGAAACTGACACTTGTAATACTTCCAAAAAGAGAAATCTATTCATTGATGTAGCTACCTGAGAAGATAGCAGGTGTGACCTGATGTGTGCGCAACAGATTACATTCATTGCCAACAATAACACATGTGCGACGTGTACATCAATGCATATGTGTCGGTGCCCAAGTATTTGTCCTAAAACAATAACGGTTCTCAACTCTCTCAGGGCCTTATGCTACTAGGATACGTAATACTTGTTTACTCACATACCGATGCAGCAGCGGCGGCAGCGGCAGCATTGTGTATCAGTTTTAACGAGAAGTCGAAGAAGACAAGCAGCAAAATGTTTTCTCATACAGTGGTCTCATGTTTGGTAAGTTTTACGTTTACAATTTTTTTAAATCTTGGAATTTCTTGAACTACATAACATGTGAAGTGAAAAACCCACATTTCAGTTAATTTTTTTTGGTTTTCCAAATATTTGTTTTTTAGACTTTGAGCAATTGGAGTTTTGCAACAAAACATTTAAACATTTCAAAAAAAAATTTTTGATTCATTACGAGATATATTTTGCTGTGCTTGTAGATGCTCATGATTTTGATGACACATGTGACAGCTTCACCGGTGACAGGCAGTTCGTGAGTGCATTTTACATTACTTTTTATCTTTGTCAATAACTGAGCACTATCTATTTGCCACCATTTGCCAACCATTAGCGGATAAGGCTCTCATCTATTTTGCGAGCACTTAAAGTAAACAGTGGTTAAAGATAAAAAATATCAAGTTTTAATTTTTAATTATTTGCTATCAGTTAAAATGACAAATAATCTGATACAATATCTAAAAAGAAAATTGTTTGATGAGATATTCATGTTGGGCTAAACCTATAAGAATAAACAATGTTTTATAACTCAACTTTTAAACCAGCCCTTTCTGCTGGGGGTGGATATTTTAACATCGCTGTCCAAGCATTTAAATTATCAAACATTTTTTTCCCCACATTTTGTTCTTTGGAAATAATTAAACTTGCTCGACCAAACCAATCAAGACATTAAGGTGAACTGACAATAGTGCTGTAAACTGTTATACAAATAAATGCAAAACTAAAATGGCAGTACATGACAGCGTTAAATATTTGCTGACAATCGAGTAAAGTTATTAATGATAAGCAACGTCTTCGCTTACGTGTCTTACGTCAGATGTTTTGTTTGACAGAAAAACCGAAAAGTGTGGAACAGTTAATTTAACTGAACAAAACATAAATTTTTACTTTGATTTCAGAACAAATAGACTTGTTATTTTGAATGGAGAACAAAAGCTCAAATACGAAAGTATTACATGAAAAACAAAAAATCGATGGCTTTGAAGTCTCTATACATGTGTAGGACTTTGTGTGCGAGCTTTTCAATTTTTAAAGACATGACTGTGTGAACCCTATGGAAAATCAATTAAAAACTGTTAAAACAATAAAAGTTGGTGCAGCTCTGGTTAAAATAGCATCTGAACTCCCAACAGAACAAACATGAATAGTGGGTGTCGAATTTTCGTATAGGCATAGGCCATGAATATTAACTAGTATGCTTCTGTAGTCTAGTAACATACGTCATTGCACAAGGATTCACTACAAAAGACACAATGCTGTAACCATAGCAACGTATAAACATCGTATCAATATAATTTCCCAAGGGGTAAATTGAGAACACTTTTTGAACTCAAATTGACTTGAAGCTATCGATTATTCTACTGTATATTCTAAAAGAGATGTTCAATGATTGTCTCGCTGGTATCCATGGATGGTCGGAAATTGCTTAGTTACATTTCATTGCATATGAGATGAGATATTGATCTAGCTTGAAAACAATAAAAAAATTTTTTACAAAAATGGGAATGGCTAGGATTAAGCGAAATTTAAAAAATATCAACTAGCAATCTGTTATAAGAACTGACTGATCAGCAATTTTTGAAAATGTTATTAAAAACTGCTACTGATTACAAGGCTGGAGATGAGAAGTTACGTATTAAATCTTTAAGCATTGCATAGAAAATATGTTTAGTTATTCATTTGTTTTATTCGGTTCAAAAAAACTTAAAATTATTTTTAGAAACATGACTGATAGCTTGCAATCCACTACTCAAGAAAGCATCAGCCAAACAACAAACGTTGATGCATCTTCTACTACTGGAGACATTCGAGCCAACAGTTCAACAACCACTTTTACAACTTCCACCACAAGCCCACCACGTACAGTTTCAACTGCCACCTCTGCGACTTCCACCACAAGCCCACCACGTACAGTTTCAACTGCCACCTCTACGACTTCCACCACAAGCCCACCACGTACAGCTTCAACTGCCACCTCTACGACTTCAACCTCCAGCCCACCACGTACAGTTTCAACTGCCACCTCTACAACTTCAAGACCTACTTCTCTAAACACTAATTCAGCTGCGACCACACCCACTTCAATGGAAAACCTTGAAAATATCACTTCGATGCATAGCATTTCTACAACCACCGGAACCCTACAAGTAGACAACTCAACCACCACCACTACCACCACTACCACCACCATAACAACATCGCTATCCACCGGAGGTTAGCCAACCAGACATAGCGTAGATTGTGGTGTTATATTATATCAACCTTAGCTAGCTAGTAGTTACCAACAAGCAGTAATCTGCTTTGATAAGCTTTGAGTTTCTTCTAGTAGGATGTTATTTCATCATTAACATCTCATCTTATAAAGTAATACACTACTTGTTGCTTTGGTAGGTTACACATGCGCCTCAGGAAATGCAAGTACTTACCAGAATGTGAAATGTGCAGAAGGCTGCTTTGGATTACTGGTCAACCAAGTGTGAGTGAATACGTTTTAATTACTAAATGCTGTATGTTAAAAAAATTATTTATTTTATTGAATGGTGGACTAAACTACTAAAAAATTGAATCTGAAGTTTCTAAAAAATTCTATCAACAAAACCAGCCATTTTTGAGATTTATTGCAATTTAGAAGGTTTTGTAATTACCAATTATTCTGAATCCTTTGATACCTACTCATTGCACGTTGTGTTGAAACTATTAGATGGAAACTAGCGCGACATTGTCTGCAATTGATTTTCTTATGAAACCATTATCTTACCATCTTTTAGCCCATCGATTGGTTGCCTAACTAGTCTTAGAGTTGCTGATTATGGTTTTGGGACTATAGCGGGCTGTGAACAAAACCAAATAGATGGCTACTGTATTAATTATGAGGTAGGTGAAAGCAGAAGTTGTTTGATGAAAATAAAAAATTAAAACTATTATTTTATCAATCCTGATTCATTTTTAAGTGTATGACAGAAACTATTATATGTATACTTTACCCCAGTAAATGCAAGAGAGAATCTTTGAGCGTTCAGTTGCTGTTTCATTTAACAGAAAGCCATATATTGTTCCAGATAATCAGAAATTAAAAAAATCCAGCACAATGCAGGTTTTCGGTCAGAGTTTAATTAGTGTTAATTGTTTTCCTTGCTTGAACATAAAACATTATGTGAGATTATTGACACAGCTCTAAACGTTCTAAACAAAAACCAAAAAATAGTTTACTATGCAAATATATAAATAATCTACACGATACAATAACACAAATCTCTCTCCTATTTTACAGAATGCAGTCAACTGCATCAAGTGTTGTAAAGCGGAAAACTGCAACCAAAAGTATAACTCAACTTGCGACTTCACACCTCAAGCTCCTACCTGTGCCGCCTGTAGTTTTGGAGTTACCTCTCTTGTTCTACTCTCGACAGCGCTGTTCTTGTTACAGCTGGTTGATATAGTTTAAGTCCCACATTGATATTTTTATCCCAAAAATTATTTAATACGTTTTCATTGAACTCTATAGGCGTTAATCATTATTGAACACAGATCGAAAGTTGAGAGCCGTCAAAATTAAGAAAAGTACAATTTGATCACCACATGCGCTTTTTTTTTACTTGTGCATGCAAAAAATTCCGATGTTTTAAATTTTATGATGCTTAAAAACACTGCATGCTATTGCTTGTTTTGTTGGAGTTAACTCCGAGAAAATATGAAACTTTCAAGTAATATATTCAGTGATAATTAATGCCTACAGAAATAGTGATAGTCCAGTTATTTTAAAAAAAAAACCTACTACTCGCCTTTTAACTAAAAATGACTTTCTTCATGCAGCAGAAAAGATTTAGTAAAATAGCAGCCATGTTAGTTTTGTGAATTTTTTCTTGTCACAATAGAGTTGCTCCCCCCTGGTTTCCTTAACCTCACAACTGCCTGACTTTCTCGTTGAGAAATGATTTGTTGATAGATGGAAGGAAACTGAGAATGTTCTGGTGGAATATTTATTAATGATGTATCGATTGAAACTGATGATATACGTATTTCATTTCAGCACAGGTGGAGAACAATTCATTTATGCACTTTGACATTATGCAATGCTATTTCACTATGTATCAAGTTTCGCTCTATGTTCACAAATCAATATAATTAATTACTACCGCTTAAAATATCTATTTATAGGCTCCCATTATTCACACAGTTTTTCTGACTAGTGCTGTACTGCAGCCTGCAAACAGGCAGGTCAAGCAGTTGTTTGGTACTTGGAATAAATATATTGGTGACAGCCGACAAACTGTATGCTATATATGTGCTAGCGCACCTGCATACACATTGCACTAGATTTTTATTCATTCATGTTACTGCCTCAATAATAATCATACTAGCGATCAAATTCCCTATAAACTACTTACTTATAATGCGAACAAATACAGGTGACATAATTTGTAAGCTAAAATAATATATACTGTTAAGAAAGTGGCAAAATTTGTTACAAGAGAAGTGTAAGTCAATCTACCCACAATGCAATCTATCATCTTGTACTGTGACCTTGAAATATTTGATGCAACGATTGACCCGGACAGCTGAGACTTGAGTAAAGGATTTTTTGAAACTTGTTTCCCAAGTCATCAAACTTTTGTACTACCTTGATATGTACGCACTAATTTGATTTGAACTTACTAATGCAGTTTGGTGTTTTGTGACTTTTAGTGGTTAGCATATAAATTAAATTTCTTTTATTTCATGTTATGAAAAACTGTTTATCAGTTTTTATTGATGCTTTATAAAGTGGAGAAAGTCTAATAAGTTTGTAGTTAGAATATGATTGACAGCTGTCACACACACCAAGATATAGTATATACAGATATTGACACCTGTCACACACACCGATATATAAAATATACAGAGATTGACACCTGTCAAACACACCAATATATAAAATATACAGAGATTGACACCTGTCATACACACCAATATATAAAATATACCGAGATTGACACCTGTCAAACACACCAATATATAAAATATACAGAGATTGACACCTGTCAAACACACCAATATATAAAATATACTGAGATTGACACCTGTCAAACACACCAATATATAGTATATACAGAGATTGACACCTTTAAAACACACCAATATATAAAATATACTGAGATTGACACCTGTCAAACACATCAATATATAAAATATACTGAGATTGACACCTGTCAAACACACCAATATATAAAATATACTGAGATTGACACCTGTCAAACACACCAATATATAAAATATACAGAGATTGACACCTGTCAAACACACCAATATATAAAATATACTGAGATTGACACCTGTCAAACACACCAATATATAAAATATACTGAGATTGACACCGTCAAACCCACCAATATATAAAATATACTGAAATTGACATCTGTCAAACACACCAATATATAAAATATACTGAGATTGACACCTGTCAAACACACCAATATATAAAATATACTGAGATTGACACCTGTCAAACACACCAATATATAAAATATACTGAGATTGACACCTGTCAAACACACCAATATATAAAATATACAGAGATTGACACCTGTCACACACACCAATATATAAAATATACCGAGATTGACACCTGTCAAACACACCAATATATAAAATATACAGAGATTGACACCTGTCAAACACACCTATATATAAAATATACTGAGATTGACACCTGTCAAACACACCAATATATAGTATATACAGAGATTGACACCTGTAAAACACACCAATATATAAAATGTACTGAGATTGACACCTGTCAAACACATCAATATATAAAATATACAGAGATTGACACCTGTCAAACACACCAATATATAAAATATACTGAGATTGACACCTGTCAAACACACCAATATATAAAATATACTGAGATTGACACCTGTCAAACACACCAATATATAAAATATACTGAGATTGACACCGTCAAACACACCAATATATAAAATATACTGAGATTGACACCTGTCAAACACACCAATATATAAAATATACTGAGATTGACACCTGTCAAACACACCAATATATAAAATATACAGAGATTGACACTTGTCAAACACACCAATATATAAAATATACTGAGATTGACACCTGTCAAACACACCAATATATAAAATACACTGAGATTGACACCTGTCAAACACACCAATATATAAAATATACTGAGATTGACACCTGTCAAACACACCAATATATAGGGTATACTGAGATTGACACCTGTCAAACACACCAATATATAAAATATACTGAGATTGACACCTGTCACACACACCAATATATAAAATACACTGAGATTGACACCTGTCACACACACCAATATATAAAATATACTGAGATTGACACCTGTCACACACACCAATATATAAAATATACTGAGATTGACACCTGTCAGACACACCAATATATATACATGTATAACACACGAATTGATAACAATTTAAATACTTTATTACATAAATAATTTAATAAACAGGGTATTGTATAAAATATTCAACAGAAAAAATGGAAAACTGGATTTAAAAGTTGAATTTATGCTTTTTCACTTCAACCATAATATTATGAATGTTTATGAGCTCATTTTTGATTGGCCAATTCCTAAACGGGGCCTGAGACATGACCTTCTGCAGACGATGGTAGAACTGTATGAGCTGAGTGAGAGCTGCCTGCAGTATCTGAGTACCAGACTTGAAGTTGGTAAAACTCCTCATCACATCAGCGTTAATGCTGTCTATGGCTCTCTTCCAGTCAGCATTGAAGCCTCTTATGAGTTGGCTTATCTTCTCTGCGGTTATAAAAACATCAATAGAGGTACCAACACCAATAGACATACAAACACCAATAGACATACAAACACCAATAGATATACAAACACCAATAGATCTACAAACGCCAATAGACACACAAACACCAATAGATCTACAAACACCAATAGACATACAAACACCAATAGATACACAAACACCAATAGACACACAAACACCAATAGACACATAAACACCAATAGACGCACAGACACCAATAGACACATAAACACCAATAGACACACAGACACCAATAGACACATAAACACCAATAGACATACAAACACCAATAGACAAACAAACACCAATAGACATACAAACACCAATAGACACATAAACACCAATAGACGCACAGACACCAATAGACACATAAACACCAATAGACACACAAACACCAATAGATATACAAACACCAATAGACACACAAACACCAATAGACGCACAGACACCAATAGACAAACAAACACCAATAGACAAACAAACACCAATAGACATACAAACACCAATAGACACATAAACACCAATAGACGCACAGACACCAATAGACACACAAACACCAATAGACACACAAACACCAATAGACACACAAACACCAATAGACACACAAACACCAATAGACATACAAACACCAATAGACAAACAAACACCAATAGACAAACAAACACCAATAAACATACAAACACCAATAGATACACAAACACCAATAGATATACCAATAGACATATGAAGTACATACGCTCATGTTGCACATAGTCGCTGGCACTGTTATGTTCCAGTCTATTCTCAGCCTCCTTCACAAAAGCCATGATTCCACCAAAGTAGGGAGCAAGCACTTCCTCGATGTACTCATCGGTGCGGGAGGTAAGAAGTGACTTGAATGTATCCATATGGTGGCTCTCTGACGAAGTATGCTCCTGCAATGAGACAAAACCTTTTTAATCTCAGCCTGATAGTTAATAGATAGATTTCCCTTCAACTTCAAATATATCCATGAAAACAAACATTCAACACAGTTGAACCAGCCTCTTGAGCAGCTACAATGTTGGTGGGCTGACGTAAGAAATATTACAACGTTTATTGCATTGTCAAATATTGCTTACGGCATGTTTCGACATTGGGTAGAAGGAGAAACAAATTCAAAATATTGAAACTGGGCCAAAAAAATAGATTATTATTTACTAAAAAGGATATAATATTCCATCAATGCTAGGAGGTGATAAAATACAAATTACATCATTACTGCTCAATCCATCAATGTTGTCTGTGAAAATTGTTTCTTTTAGTTTAATTTACAGTAAAATTGAGATCTCAAAGATGACACAAAATTTTTATTCAAGCAAACAGAAGATTGTCTGTACTCTATGGGTAGATTATGGTAAGTGATAACAGAGTAAACCAGCTAACAGTTAACATATAAAACTGTACTTACTGCCAACACTGAGATAATCATATCATAGACATATAAAACTGTACTTACTGCCAACACTGAGATAATCATATCATAGACATATAAAACTGTACTTACTGCCAACACTGAGATAATCATATCATAGACATATAAAACTGCACTTACTGCCAACACTGATATAATCATATCATAGACATATAAAACTGTACTTACTGCCAACACTGATATAATCATATCATAGACATAAAACTGTACTTACTGCCACCACTGATATAATCATATCATAGACATATAAAACTGTACTTACTGCCACCACTGAGATAATCATATCATAGACATATAAAACTGTACTTACTGCCACCACTGATATAATCATATCATAGACATATAAAACTGTACTTACTGCCAACACTGATATAATCATATCATAGACATATAAAACTGTACTTACTGCCACCACTGAGATAATCATATCATAGACATATAAAACTGTACTTACTGCCACCACTGATATAATCATATCATAGACATATAAAACTGTACTTACTGCCACCACTGAGATAATCATATCATAGACATATAAAACTGTACTTACTGCCAACACTGATATAATCATATCATAGACATAAAACTGTACTTACTGCCACCACTGATATAATCATATCATAGACATATAAAACTGTACTTACTGCCACCACTGAGATAATCATATCATAGACATATAAAACTGTACTTACTGCCACCACTGATATAATCATATCATAGACATATAAAACTGTACTTACTGCCAACACTGATATAATCATATCATAGACATATAAAACTGTACTTACTGCCACCACTGAGATAATCATATCATAGACATATAAAACTGTACTTACTGCCACCACTGATATAATCATATCATAGACATATAAAACTGTACTTACTGCCACCACTGATATAATCATATCATAGTTGTTAATGAGAAAGACCAGCTGATCCTTTCGATGAGAGAATTCAGCGGCCATCTTGAGCAGCCACGTCTGCATCTCCAACTCCAGCTGAGACAAGAGACTGAAACAGGAGATAAGTTGAATAGACGCAAGTACATAGTTTTCTCCAGGTGAAAAATGGAAATTGAAGAACAATAATCCTATTAAAAAAAAGACAAAGAGCTTTATTCAACACGCAAAAGCACCTATATTTAAAGTTATGCCAGTTTATAGAAAGTATTTTCCAGCGTTGGGCATCATTCCTAGGTTTATACTTTTAGCTGATATCTTCTAGAATGCTAAGACTACCTATAAACAACAAATTATAAAAAACAATTATTTTGTAAATTTCTACAATTCTACTATAAGATGAAGATGAAATAAAATAATTGAAATCTCAACCTCAAGATAAAAAGAATTGTTAACCCAAATTTAGTATAATCAATTTTTTATTTTTTTTTTGCTGCACCTACAGACGTAATTAGGATATACTCTTTAGTATAAAAACAGACAATGAAATGGGAGATAGTAAGAGAGAAAAAAAGAGAAGACAACTCCCAACTCACCGCACAGCCTGGTCATTCTCTCCTTGTTCATTGAGTGCTACTATGGCTGCACACAACTCCGCATATCGCCTGCTGATAAAATGAGGTTGGAGGTCAACCTGACCTAGTTTCTGTATATCACACGTCTGCACACTGTGTATGTGTTGATAGAAAACAAACTCAAATCGAGGCTGTAGCAGGCTTTGCACAGCATCTAAATATCTGAGAGGAGAGAGGGGATTGGTTGAAGCAATTGTAACACAATTTATAATTGCTGGCCAGTTTACCTGGTCACCACTCTGATTTACCACAAAAATTGTTTACACATTTACAGAAGGGGAGATAACTACATACACGGCCTTAAATTTGAGGCAAATCTTTGATAAAGAAGGCAGGAAGTGACTTACTTGACTAGAACAGGTACACGCCTCTCACTAGCCATTATCTGGTACTTATTGATTATCTGTACACAGATAAATAGTGAAATAGAGTCATACGTCTCCTTCACGTGTACGTCTATCTCTCTCTGTAACACAAACAGGATATGACATCAGATGTATCACATTATTTTTAATTTGATGTCGCGAACATTTTAAATTATTGACAAATTTAAATGAAGTTCATCACGTTTGACCAATCACTGATTTCTAGTGGAAGGTCACAACTATGCTAAAACCCAAAACAGAAAATTAATCACGATGAAGTAAGTCAAATGCATTATGAGTAGTAATCACAAAACCAATAATCTTTACTGTTTAATGAATAATGTAAATAATAAAAAAAAATGATAATCAATAATTATTAATTGATATATTGTTACCATCATAATTTTAGTAATAATTTAATAATCAATCAACTATTCCGATAATCAATAATATTTAGCTAATAAACAGAGCTGTGACAAATCACGACTTTTATGACTCAAATCAAATCATTTGAATTTTCCTTCAAATCAAATTTTTACAAAATGTGTAAAAATGTCAAATCAAATCATGCGTTTTCCCAAATCAAATCAAATATTTGGAGCGTCATTTGCAGCAAATTTTTCAAATCATCACTGGAACTATTAGAAATGTAATAAAAAAACTTTCAGCTTTTAATAGGCTGCCTAAACAAATCGACCCAAATTTAGATCACATTGTGTGGTTAGCTGGGCTCTAGAAAACAATATTCTAACTCGATTACTTTCGCAAACTTGCATTTTCCTTTGTGCACTTTCGAGTGGGACTTATTTATTGGCATGCCGACCGATATATATTATCATTTAAATTCCAAAATAACGCTTAGACTAGCCAAATGAACTAGCCAGTTCCATGCAATAGATAGAATGTACACCCAGTAAACAAAACAATCAACACTATAGTCTACACCTTTCTGAAGTTCTTTCATTGTCAAAAGAATGTCGTTGTGGTAGCCTATATTGCTAATAGTACCAGCGATACTAGATAATTGATAAGTAACAGCAAACACTGAGTATTAGTTTGCATATGTATCAAAGCAGTTATCACTATAGTACATATTCAACTAATGCATTACTCACTACAGATAAATAAATAACCTGGTCGCCATTCATAAACAATCTCAGCTCACCACTTTCAACTCAGAAAAGAAAGTAGTCAACTAATAATTCAACTTTTGCTGATGAAAACTAATACATAAAAGAAAAGGCAGCACAGTTTTCCATGATCCTTGATTACTATAGGCTAATAATTAGGTAGTTTCTTTTCACTGCTTTTATTTATTTGCTACAATTGAATACTACAATATCAGGCCAATAACAAGCATTAAGAAAAGCTGCAAACATCATCACTGGTTTTTTTGATGATTTGCTGTATTTTTGCAAATATTTGATCAAATCGTGTGAAGAGGCAAATAAAATAATGATGAAATTAACCAAATCAAATCACCAGTTGTATCAAATATTTGAAATAAATCATTTTCCAAATATTGGAGTCACCAAATATTTGAATCTCAGTGATTTGGTCACAGCTCTGCTAATAAACATAGTGATTATAATTAATTATTAATAATCACTAACGTAATTATCAATAATAAAAAACAATTATTGGTTAAATATTTTTTGCCACTCACCAATATGATGTCGAGGGTTTTGCCGAGAATTGAGTTGAACATTTCAGCAGCCGAAGCTCCACTGAGCATGAAGAATTCCGAGATGAACAAATACTCCCTGCACGCATTGTCTAGCAGCGTGAACTGTAAGCTTCTGAATAACTGTTCATACGAGAACTACAACATAGACATATAGACGCTCAAGTAACTATACACCATAAAACATTCACATGTCTATGTCACTAGGACACACTTGTACCTTCCTGTCATCCTTGCTGGCAGTATGCGGTACTACAGCAGGTGCTTCTAGCTCTGAAGTCAGCACCTCACCCCTGGCCCCCAGAGTGAATGTCGATGACTTCTGTTTCACTGACGGCTTAGAGAAGAATCGTGTAAATGGTTAAGGATACACAGGCTACAGGAAGCGAATCCTTGAAATTATCATATAATGGAGTGGCTTTTTGCGATGTGAAAAGAATCAAACCTAAAAAATGAGAGCTTTCGTTGCACTTTTTTGTTTATATAATGAAAGATAAATTTCACTATTATGAATTTCGAGCACTTTTTGATAATAACAGGTCAATGATAATCAAATTAAAAATATCCTTGGAATCTAATAATAATACAAACAATGACATATGCGAATTTAGTACAGAAAAAATTAAATCGCAGTCAAAATTTACCAAAATAATAGAACAATTCAAGGCTTGATAACAACAACTTTTGGGAACATGAGAATGAAAAAAAGACCAACCACTCACAAAAACATCTTATTATATACAATAACTCGAGTTCATAAAAGGATATCTTTATTTCTACTGGAGTCGTCCACTCCTAACAAATCATCTTTAGTTGCTACCTTCTCAACCTGCACATAAAATAACAACCAAGAGATATTAAGGACAGTTAAATATAGATTTATTCATAGAATGGCACAAAATATATCCTACAAAGAATATTTATAACAATATGCATAACAATAAACTAAATCATAACAAGTTTAAATAAAACAAAAATTATTTATAGGGTATAGATGGACATAAAACCGAACTACTAGTCATAAAGTGTCAACAGTGCAACTAACCTGAAGTCTCATCAGTTTGGTTGAGTAGGCCTTGAAATAGCTGAGGTACACTTTAGCCATAGTGTCTATGTACTCGTCTCTTATCTCTCGGGCTATCTGTGAAGCTTGACACGCTATAAACTCAAAGTAGAACCTACGGAGGACAGTTCACATATATATTAGCCTGTGGTTGTCGGTAAAGTTCTTGCTAGTTTGAAGAGCTCAGTCTGTCGTTTAGTATTGGGAAACATAGCAATAAAAATTTTAAGAAATGCCTGTTTTAGTACTACTTCAAAACTTAGACACCAATGCTGTTCCAAACAGCGCAAAATCAAGTCAACATCAGGAGTTGTCTATCAATTGTGTGGACAACTCCTTGACATGGTAACTGACATAGTAACAAAACAGTGAGCTTAATAAAATATGATATGCATAGCTGATCTAATGGCTCATAACTTGAAAGAAAAAGAGTCCTTCAAATTCAATATTATGCGTCAAGAGAAGATAACTTCTGGTAAATAAAACTAGTGAGTTTATTATTAGAAGCTACAGCGTACAAAATCTCAAAGGTATACATCCTATGAGTTGTTACAGCCAATCAGCTCTTACCTAAATTTGAGCAATGCATTCTGGGTAATCTGGTAGTTGGCCATCGGCTTCTTAAACAAGTTGATTTTGGAGAGACAAAACTCTCGTATCTTAGCAACCGCCTACAACAAACAAAAACTAAATAACAAACAAGTGAGTGAAACATTCAGAAGACGACTCCCTGTGTAGTTGTACTAACCATGATAGAGCGGAGGAGATAGTAGCATATACTTAGCTACCTTACAGACAGTAGACAAAGAGTTCACTAATGTCAATATAGAACGCTCTAGAACCTTAATAGCTTAAGTACAATTCATGCTCTGCCATGCAGCGATAATTCTTGTGAAGTGAGCCAAAAAAATTAGCAAATCGGCATTAAAAAATTATTTAATTAAAATCTCAATGAGCATAGGCAGACCATGTGAGTTTTAGAACTTGGTGCAATCCTAGTACAGCTTCCTGACATGAATAAAAAAATTTAAATTAAAAATAAAAACTTATTAAAAAAAAACTAACTAATATTAAAATTTAATAATTGAGGAATGTTTGCTAATTTTGATGGTTTAGAACTTTCTAAAGAAAAACTTATGTTCATCTTCATTTTTTCAATAATTACTCACTACGTGACAAATGAAAAGCTTTACACAATCAGGACAATCCGCTACGTACAATAAAAAGAAAATTCCTCATAAAAGAGGAAAGCTGTGAGAATTGTTTATGAGGAAATTGAAGGAAACGACGAGAACAAAGAAGTGTTGTGCTGACCTTGAACTTGAGCTTTTCAATGACACCGTGCACGTCATGCACTGACTTGCAGTCCTTGAAGCTCTGTTCCTTCACAAAGTTGATTTTGTGGTTGAGTTCATGCAACTGCTCAAGGAATTCCCTCTCAGTGACTCTAGTCTCCACAATGTGATGTATCATTGACTCAGGGACTATGAGTTCATCTATGTACTGACTTAACTCTCCTCTAACTGCCTGCATAGACATCCAAAGTGTGTGTGTAACAGTAGCATTGCACAGTACATGTCTATGTAAAATGATACTCTATGAGATAGCCCTAGTTTTTACTCAAATTTCCACACCATACCACAAAATGAGAATGCAAAACAAAAAACATATATGTTAAAAGCCCAAATCATTTTTGTTTCTCAGGCGTTCTTAGTCTATGCACTGGTCAATAGTTGCAAGGTGGTACAACTCTTGATTAGACAAAATAATTGCAAGATGATCTGTCTATATAAAAACTACCAACATAAAGTTTTGGTCAGACACAAGCATTGCTGGATAAGTAGGAGTTGTCTCCTCCGTAACAATAAAATTAGATATTAGGAGTTGTTTCTCACCTGTCTGTTTTTCAGTTTTACATTCATCTGCATGCTCTGCTGCTGCAGAGAGTGGATTTCAGAGCTGATATTTCCCAGATGTAATTGGAAACCCTCCAACATAGACTCCATTCGCTACAACCAATCACCTAATACATTTTGGTATGACAACATGGCCTGATAGTCATTATAGACATTGAATACAAAATAAAACTCAGGTTTTAACCCTTGTTAGGGAGGGACTTTATGTAAAAGTTACCAACTAGAAGAGCAGTATAAATAGAATTTAGAGATTCTTTCAGTTAGCTAAAGAGAGCAAAATAACAACTTTATGGAAGCTATGACATAACATTGTGGATGTAGAAAGTAGTATAAAACACACACCTCAAGAACTCCGTCACATGATACTATTTGTTTGTGTAAGTTGGCTATATTAGAACTCTCAGCCAGATCTGGTCGACCATTGGATAAGGAACAATACTTTAGCGAGTGATTTGTCTCATACAACTTGGGCGAGTTAATCAAGAAATACACAGTGAGCGAGTGATCTCAGACACAATGGGCAAGCTTACCATTAGACATCAACAGTGAGGCGAGTCATCTCAGACACAATGGGCAATTTATCAATGATATGAAAAGTGAGCGAGTTGTCTCGGACACAATGGGCATATTATCCATGATATGAGAAGTGAGCGAGTTGTCTCAGACACAATGGGCATATTATCCATGATATGAGAAGTGAGCGAGTTGTCTCAGACACAATGGGCATATTATCCATGATATGAAAAGTGAGCGAGTTGTCTCAGACACAATGGGCATATTATCCATGATATGAAAAGTGAGCGAGTTGTCTCGGACACAATGGGCATATTATCCATGATATGAGAAGTGAGCGAGTTGTCTCAGACACAATGGGCAATTTACCCATCACACAATAGGTATAGAAAATCTATCAGACACAATGGGCAATTTACCCATCACACAATAGGTATAGAAAATCTATCAGACACAATGGGCAATTTACCCATCACACAATAGGTATAGAAAATCTATCAGACACAATGGGCAATTTACCCATCACACAATAGGTATAGAAAATCTATCAGACACAATGGGCAATTTACCCATCACACAATAGGTATAGAAAATCTATCAGACACAATGGGCAATTTACCCATCACACAATAGGTATAGAAAATCTATTAGACACAATGGGCAATTTACCCATCACACAATAGGTATAGAAAATCTATCAGACACAATGGGCAATTTACCCATCACACAATAGGTATAGAAAATCTATTAGACACAATGGGCAATTTACCCATCACACAATAGGTATAGAAAATCTATCAGACACATCAAATAAAAGGATACAGTCATTTATCGAAGCCTGCTCTACATCGTTCAATTGTCCTTCAACCTCCTTGCTATATTCTCTTAAATCAATCCCCTACAACAATATCTATGAAATTGTCAGGAAGTCACGACAAAAAAACAATATTTTAAAACACGCGATTGTTCTTTCACACCCAGACTCACACCCAAACTCACACCCAGGCTCACAACAAGGCTCACACCCAGGCTCACACCCAGGCTCACACCAAGGCTCACATCAAGGCTCACACCAAGGCTCACACCCAGGCTCACAACCAGGCTCACACCCAGGCTCACACCAAGACTCACACCCAGGCTCACACCAAGGCTCACATCAAGGCTCACATCCAGGCTCACACCAAGGCTCACATCAAGGCTCACACCCAGACTCACATCAAGGCTCACATCCAGGCTCACACCAAGGCTCACACACAGACTCACACCAAGGCTCACACCCAAACTCACACCAAGGCTCACACCCAGGCTCACACCATGGCTCACACTCAGACTCACACTCAGACTCACACCCAAGCTCACACCCAGGCTCACACCCAGGCTCACACCCAGGCTCACACCATGGCTCACACTCAGACTCACACCAAGGCTCACGCCCAGGCTCACACCCAAGCTCACACCAAGGCTCACACCCAGGCTCACACCCAAGCTCACACCCAGGCTCACACCATGGCTCACACTCAGACTCACACCAAGGCTCACATCAAGGCTCACACCAAGGCTCACATCAAGGCTCACATCCAGGCTCACACCAATGCTCGCATCAAGGCTCACACCCAGACTCACATCAAGGCTCACATCCAGGCTCACACCAAGGCTCACACTCAGACTCACACCAAGACTCACACCCAGGCTCACACCCAAACTCACACCAAGGCTCACACCCAGGCTCACACCATAGCTCAAACTCAGACTCACACCCAAGCTCACACCCAGGCTCACACTCAGGCTCACACTCAGGCTCACACCCAGGCTCACACCCAAGCTCACACCCAGGCTCACACCATGGCTCACACTCAGACTCACACCAAGGCTCACATCAAGGCTCACACCCAGGCTCACACCCAGGCTCACACCCAGGCTCACACCCAGGCTCACATCCAGGCTCGCACCCAAGCTCACATCCAGGCTCACACCCAGGCTCATACCCAGGCTCAAACCCAGACTCATACCCAGGCTTACACCAAGGCTTAGTATAAACATTAATAAATTTAAACATGAAAAGCAAATGAAACCTAACATAAAACATCCATTTACGCAAACAAAAGTTTGCCTGCGTAAAGTAGAAACCAGTCACATTTACCGAGAAAAACAACACAAAAAATAAAAAATGGGAAAGAAAATAAAAACAATACCTTGAGTAGAGCCTCCTTCACCACATCATCATCCATGTTCTCTTGGATGTTAACTGTAACAACCGCAGAGCAATGAACTACTGTTTAGTTTACAAAAAATAAAATTAAAACTTTATCATTTTCACAATGATGACAATGTTTTGGTATTTCAAACATTGAAACCCTTGTGCATAAATACTTTGAGTCACAGATTACAATGATTTTTGGTAAAATGAAAGAATTGTGTGGACAAAATTGAACCTAAAAATTCCATCTCAATCAGTAGGATATTTTTTGGGTATTTCACTACCTCAAAATTTGCTCGTTTTATGAGTGATTGGCATTGTGTGTGAACCCAGCTGCTACATGGACCCGACTAAGTATTGTGCGCACTGAGCATTTATTTTGATTGGGCCACTGAAACCCATTGTTGATTGGATTCGCTAAGCGTACAGTCAGTTGAAATAAATAAAACAAACAAATATGAACAGCCAACACCTGAAAGCGAGTTTTAGAGCTACATTTCCATTGCTGTTACTAAATGTAAGTACTTTTGACTTTCAACTGAACGAGCTAGCTAAGAGCCTCAATTTGATGGGTGGCAATACTCGGTAACTAACTTTACCAACAAGCTAGGAGCTTTTTCCTTTGTTAAAAAATAATGAAGAGACAGCAAATTGATACCCGTGTGATGTAGCAGGTCTGACATAACACACATAGTATCGAAACTAAATTTGAACAGCTGTATCTTGAACATGGCTGCTCTTACAGACACAAAATTTTGCATGCACAATATAAATCATTACCCTTAGTTGTAGTGACGATGTGAAAATCAATCAATTTCATCAATATTTTTGCACAGGGGCTTCAAATAATGTTTCGAAGCAATGATAGAATAACTAGCATCAAAATATGAAAAACTTACATTCCAAATCTTGCAATGACTCCATCTTGACCTATCATAGAAACCGGTGATGCTACACTCTACAGTTACAGTAAAACAAAAATAGCTCCAAAGATAGAATGCATGGCTGTAAAAGCACGTGTTTCTAATTCCTTTTTTCGTTATGAATCATTTATAATAATAATTAATCATACCACCGTATTATATAATATACTACTCATAATACCACGTCCAGTAGTGGGTGGTAGCAATCAAAATATGATGAATTGATTTTTCTCAAATAAATAGTGGTTCATATTGGTAGTGATACCAACAGTAGACTACTGAGTAGTAAATGTATAAATTATTATAATAACAAGCCTAAATAAATTGAGGAATGTAGTTCCTTTTCTTCCAGTAGTATTTTCTGCTTAAGAACTTGATGGTTATTCATAAATGAATGATGATGAATTACATAAGGAGCATAATATCAGTATCAAATAATAATTGTTTTCAATTATTATTATAATTACTATTAATTATAGTTTGTTTTATTATTATTATATAATATTATTTATTATTATTATATAATATTATTTATTATTATTTTATAATAATTATTTTGATTATGTACTGTACGGTCACAGGAGTACTGCGGAAAATTTGGTGGATTTGAGACAATTTTTCAGAATTTTATGTTGTTGTTTTAAAAAAACAACAACAAAACATAAAATTCCCAAAAATTTAAAATGGTCCAAAATCCAACAAATTTTCTGCAGTAGTAGAAGAAGTAGTAGGCCTGTGTGTGTGTGTGTACGGTGGTGTAACTGTTGTTGTTAACAAAAATAATGACAGGAAACTTCAGATTAGGCATAAAC
This sequence comes from Cryptosula pallasiana, assembly GCA_945261195.1. Classification (NCBI taxonomy): domain Eukaryota; kingdom Metazoa; phylum Bryozoa; class Gymnolaemata; order Cheilostomatida; family Cryptosulidae; genus Cryptosula; species Cryptosula pallasiana. The sequence goes on from OX183134.1 coordinate 42,550,332, forward strand.
CTAACAGTTGAAGAAATAAGAGAAAGCAAAAAATATACACCAAAAAAATTCAACAGGGCAACAGCATCTCAATTCTTAAATGCATTCCATGTACTGTTTCTTTCTGCAAGAAAAAATGAGCAGCTCTGGAGAACCGGAAGTATTTACACCTAACTTCGGAACAGTTCTATGTGTCAAATGTCATTCAACTAACTCGCCTATACATTCAAGTTTATCTCAAGCGCCCGTGATTGGCAAACTTCGTTGAACTTTTTCGGGCGCGTGTGTGTTACGGTCAATACCCGTGCTTGCTTCAAACGTAACTTCCTTTTTAGCAAGTTTCAATCATGGTGAGTTAGTCATATTTTAACTGAATATTTTTATCCTCGACCATCTTCCATTCTCTTGGTTGACTTTGCATAATTTTACCATTATTATCAAAGACACAATATTTATTCACACTATAATGTTCGATTGTACGTGCTTTTGCCTTGATATTCATACATATTATTGGCATAAATGGTATTGCCGTTTATGGTTTCATTATTATTGAAGCAGTGGTGATTTTATTCATTCATTATGATAACTGGTTAGCATTAGTAAAGAAGTCAAGGCTGATAAACATAGAATGAAAATGACAGTATCAATTATAATTACGTCTTTGATGGATTCATGAAATTAGAAATAATCATAATAAATATAGATAGTAGTAGTAGTTACAGTAGTAGTAGTAGTAATAATAATAATAATAGTTCACTTGGTAAAGTTATTATTATTTATAATAATAAGTATTATGTTATGTATTAGTAGCAAATTCCAGCGTAATAGAATTACTATTGGATCATTTTTTGCATTATTATTACTTGGTAACCCATTTTTGATTGTATTGCAGGCTTTGCTTGTGCCAGAGAAGTTTCAGCACATTTTGCGTCTCTTCAACACAAACATAGATGGAAACATTTGCATCTTGTATGCCATGACGGCAATTAAAGGAATAGGCCGACGATATGCTCATGCTGTATTGCGCAAAGCTGACATTGACATCAAAAAGCGAGCAGGAGAACTGTCAGAAGAAGAGGTTAGTGGTAGCTTATTTTTTTTACTCTCGTTGAATGCATGAAAATGATGGCCTGCGATTATTATTGGATAGCGTAGAACATTATGCAATTCTTACGTACGGAGATACAGTTGCAAATTGATATTTTTCATTGATTGATGAAGTGCATCATTATTATGTAGACTTTGAAAACAATCTAGGGCTACGCTTGAGTTACCTGATGCGTAACAAGTCGAAATTCTTTTTCTCCGTTTTTAGTTTGGTTGCCTTCATTTTGTTTTAGTTAACTTATATCATCATCATTCTTCAGTAAGCTTTTGGTTTAGAATCATAAATGGCTTTCAATACTAATTGATAGAAATGTCCCTGTTATACATATACACATACATTGGTGTTATGCAGGTGCAACAAGTTGTCACTATCATGTCAAACCCACGCCAGTACAAGATCCCTGACTGGTACCTCAACAGACAAAGAGATATCAAAGATGGCAAGACTTCTCAAGTGAGTACTCGGCTCCTGGTTCTTCTTTCAAATTGCCATTTTTTTCAACTGGGCGGTTGATATACTAACATCAATGCTCGAAAATTTTAAATCGGCATAAGTTGGTTCAGGTGCACAAGATTTACATATAGATGATATTGAAACTTACAATGAATAATATTATTATGATTTTTTGCAAAGTGAGATGGTTGGCTTTCTGTGAGGATGTGTACAGTATGTCCATTGATTGCGCTATCGGCACTAATTTACCAAGTTGGAATAAATTTCTTGCAAAGTTGCCAGCTTCAGAGTTATCTTACCTCGAACATTGAAATCTTAGTTGATGCTAAAATTAAGTACAAATCATCTTTAAATTAAAATCAGCTGATCAGTTTTGAGTTTTTTTTTTCATTTCTTTCAAGTTGTTTGGTTGGTGGTATGTATTTGAATTTAAGCGCGATTATTATTTTAATGTCAAACACGAAAAAGGTTTTTCCAACGATTTTGTGTATACAAACTAAGCCATGATACTACAGTCATATTCTCTAATTTGAAAACTTCTTACTGAGCCCTATGGTTCAAAAGATGCTATTCTCTACCAGCTATGAGCGCGTAATGATTTGAAAAGTTTCTAATCATGGTTTACATACAAAAAATTAATGCGTTTGAATATTATGTCAAGGTCATATTTTGTGTTTGGTGTGAGGAAACGAAATTTTAACCTTTCTAGCAATCTCTAAAAAAAATTTCCAACAAACAATTGTTTATGAAGTTTATGATCGATAGAAGATTAGTGTTGTATGTTATATCGCTTCAAATATTGGATAAGTTTGCATCAAACTTGAAAAATTTTCAATCTCGTTACTATTTGCAACCTTATCTGAGATGTTGCAGTTGCATTTCATAACAATTGACCTTGGAAAACTACTTAGTTATGCGGAAACCTGCTGTATGAAAAGAATTGTTTTTAAAGACTCAGTGGACTGGCAAAACACAACTTTGCGTTGATGTCACATATTGTGAAGAGGTTTTTGGTAAAAAAAAACTTTGTATATTTGTGACGTTGGTTGTTGTTTGTTGTAAATGCATGTATTGAAATTTTATGGCTAGTGTAGTGGTTGCTAGTTGGCATACAAGCGTATTAGTAATCCACGTATTAGTAATGGATAATTTTCGGTCAGTTAGATTCCAGAATGATTGCAAAATTATTATTTTATTATTAAGTTTGATACTTGATGGATTTATGCTGATTCCATTATAATCAGTAACATGGCCGCAGATACATTCAACTTTGGACTTGGTTGCAGTTTTTGGTTATTCTGTGGTTGTCAATTACAGGTGATCGCCAACGGACTTGACAACAAGATGCGTGAGGACATGGAAAGGATGAAGAAGATCAGACTCCACAGAGGCTTGCGACACTACTGGGGTCTACGTGTGAGAGGACAGCACACTAAGACCACTGGACGCAGAGGAAGGACTGTTGGTGTATCTAAGAAGAAATAGGCTGCTACGTCATTTGCATTCTTGTCAAATGATCTTTAATTTGATGGCAATAAAATCAGCCTGAAACAACGAGTGTGGTGTTGCTGTTGAACATTTTGTTGCTTTTCATACATGTACCAAATACACCAGGATAACAGCTAAACAGCATTTTAAATAGCTCGTGAATGGATTGCCAATAATTATCATTTTAAATAGCTGGTGAGTGGATCACCCATAATTATCATTTTGAACGGTTGCGAATGCTTCAGCTATAATATAAGACAATGATTGATCAGTGTAAGCATAACCAATGGCTAACTGTTTGGGCATAAATATGAATATAAATATGCAAAAATTCAGTTTTCGAGGAAATCGAAAAAGTCAAAAATAAAACTGGCCATTGAGGCACAAAACTTGGACTCAGAGACTCCATCTTCCATTATTACACGTTCTCACAAATGTGTCAAAAGCGTCACAGATTGCAGAATTCGACTCTTTCTCAAGTATGCGTTGCAGTGAATGTTTGTGGTACCCTTAGGAAAAGCGCATGATCGTATTCTGCATGGTTCTCTTATTCATTGGATTGACAGAACATCGTTGTGAAGATATTGCTGCCCAGTGCCCACTACAACTGGATGGTCACCAGCATGCATCTGTCATGACGTGTACTAAATTATTTTGGTAACTTAGTGGAGTTGTCCTTTCTCGGACAACTCATTTTCTTGAGGAGCAGACAACTTTCTTGTAGCGAAGGCTGTGCGCCAACTGGGCGTGGAAAACAAACATAAAAAGTGCAGTGATCTCTCACAAAATTCTTATTTCTCGGGTTGAACGTCAGTCGTTAACATAGTGGAGAGGCTCATGTACATCCGATTCTCAAAAGTTAGTACGCTCAAAGAGAATAGTTGTACGCTGTACTCCAACTCTATTTCTTGTTCGCTGCTACAATAATTTGCACCAAAAAGTATACTTTAAACCATGCAAAGAAAGTTTCACGACCTACACTAAATTTCCTTTGCTGATTTTGTTAAAATGCATGTAAAGTATATTAAATAACTGTTTTTATTTTAGTAATAATATTATTATTTATTATTATTATCATTAAATTTAATAAATAAATTTGTTTATTAATTATTTATTATTATATTATAATTATTATTTATTTTATTATCATCAAATCCAATCATCATAATAATTAATAACTAAGTAAGTATAATAATAAGTACTATTAGTATAAATATAATTATAATAATAAACTAAATAATAAAAATTAAAATAGTAATTTATTTATTAATTGTTATTATTTATTAATTAAATATAATAATAATAATGATTTAAATTAATAATAATAATGTTATGTTGTTGTTATGTATTATCTATGTATGAGTAACATAATTATTAACAGTAAAAATTGCTAACGGTTGCTAGATTCTTCTTTTTGTAGCCTGGCTGATGATGACGATGTTGTTTGTTTGTTATTATTATAATTTTTATTATTTCTTATTATTATTATAAATATAACAACAATTAGCCTAATAATTGTAATTACTAATAATAATAATAATTAATAATAATATTTAATAAATACAAATATTGGTAAAAGTAGTTAGTATTTGATAATAATAAATAATTTTATTGGTTTTCAATGGGTTTGTCAACGCAGAGCAATAAACTTGTGATAAGTGGTAGTATAATAAATATTGGTTTATTGGCAGCTGGTGACAAAATTACTGCCCATGAACACAAATGTGAAAAGTGTCCATTCAGAATCTAGTTATCTGTAACAACTAGTGTGTTCTATAATAAATACATATTCTGTGTGGAATGTTATGTAGTGTATCGTAGCATGTAGTGTGAATATATGTGTATTATATTTATGTAGCATGTAGTAAGTATAATACTTGTTCTCTACATGCTGGCAAATTGTTGCTATAGTAGCTAATTGATGCAGTATAGAAGTTTTTTTTATTTATTTAGATATGACTCTCTAGTAAAATTATTTTTTGTCTGTATTACGTAATTGCTCTATCTATGATAAATAGTATACCACTGGCTCGGTAAAATAACAGAGAATCTGAATAACATATACTGAAATCTTAAGGGCCCATGACGCAATAGGAAATCGCATATTTGCAATTCATTATCAACCAGTTATTTTTGAAGTCCACAGCTATGTAGGCAGTGAAATAATTGGCTAAACCTGCGCGGTAAATGGTGTCCGTTTGATAGCTTTTTACATTTTGTTTCTAGCATCTTCTGGCCCCGAGTTATTAAAAAATTAGCCACGCTGGAATATTTCGAAGATTTGAAAAAACCGTGAGTGACAAATTTACATATAAATCCTTTTGTTTTAATACAAGCTACGCTCGCATTAGTTTTGTGCACGCTATATTGTCGCGATATTTTTATTTGCTTTCGTTTGTTGATCACTACTCCCCATACAACTAAATATTACTACCACAAGGTTTTTTATCGCAGTAAGAATTATTATTATAACTATCTACTACTCTTGCTTATGGTGGCTCATGACGTTAGATACTTTTGCTTTCAATGCGTATGAACGGTTTTGAAATAGTCTAGATGGTTTGCAAAGCGTCGTCTACATTGAAATTAATTATGTAAGCTATAATTGTAGTAAAACAGCCTAAGAAACTATATTAAAAAAACAGGTTTGTTGATTATAATAGTAACTTGACGGTCTTAGCAGTTTCGGAATTTCATGCAATAAAACTGTATTTCCTGCCTAATAATCGTAAGTTTTGCGAAGCGTATAGTTGTTTTGCAAATAATTCAGACGGTTTGGAAATGATTTGGATGGTTTAGAAAATTACTAACCATGTGAACGCTTTAGAAATAATATGAACTATTTACAAACCATGTGAACTATTTTGAAACAGTCTGAACTGTTTTAAAATAATCTCAACTATTTTGAAATAGTTTAAAAGGTTTGGAAGAAAGCGCATGATTTTCGAACCAACAGCAATCACCATAATTTTCTTTATAGCCTCTTTGCAACTTAACCAACACAGACGTATATCAATAGACATGGACATAGACATGGAGTAAATTGGTTCAGTGTAATGAACATAATTAGGTTGTATATGTTATTTAAAATAGCATAAAACAAATAATTTTTATTTATTCAAAAGAAATTTAATTGTTCGGTGTTTAGTAAAAACATTATCAATTGTGGATAAACTGGAAAACTATAATCAATAGAGCGAGCTAGCAAATCGGTTTGGTTTTCCAAAAGATTTTTCAGAGAGTTGCAAAACTTCAGATTATTTAAAAAGCAATCCGACAGTTTTGAAAGCGTTAAGATATTTTAAAATGCAAAACACAGAGCGCTCTGGGCCACCATAAGTACTATGTGATACTTTTTTGTAGCAATACTTGGTAAAATTATTACTATAAATGATAACTAGTTGTTCACATAAATTTGCAACATCGAAGAGGTGAATAGGAGGCAGTGTTGTGTAGTGGTAGATTACTAGTTTGTTTGATTTTATGAGACTTGTTGCTAAAAAAAAAGAACTGCTCTCTGCATGTATTTTTTGCTATGATCACAGCATACAACAGGAAACCACCGTGAACAAAATGTTTTTACAGCAAGCAAAAGAAATGGTCATTATAGATGATAATTAATATAATCATTACAGATATAATAGATAGTTACCATCATTATTTTGTTATCTTTACTCAGAGAATAATTAAAGAATACTTAAAGAATAATTATTATAATAGCCAACATATTTTTTTTATTATCAATGAGATAACAACATGCTGTTTGCATGTACCAGCAAACTTATTTATTTCTCTTTGAATAAATAGTACAGTAAATGTTCCTAGCACTTTGGCTGTTGCACTGTAACTGCTACTACTACTACTGCGGCTACTATCACATGTACTACTACCACTGCTTGTTTTATCTTTTGCTATTCATACTACCACGAGGTATCATTAACTAATGACACGAAAAATATTACGTACACTCAATTCTGGCGTTATTCGCTACTACAAGTTGCTGTAAATGGCTTTAAACAGGATAATAGTAAAGTAAATTGTTATTTCTCATGATAATTTTTAAGATTATTATAGCATTGGGTTAGGGAGATAACTCTTCCCAGGCCTCTATTGCAAAAGAATTGATTGTCTGAATTGATTGTTTCTTTCAATACCGATGAATATATTCGATAGATTTGCTTTTTAATGTTCACTTTTTTTAGAAATTTCTTCATCGTTGTTTTTTATCATCTTGATTTTGTTTCACAAAAAATTATTTTGGTATAAATTTTATCTGTTAGTAAAGTTTACGTTTTGTTTAGTGAAGCGAGTTGCAGTGCCATTCAAGTTTGTGCATTTCAAGCTTGATTTTTTAAAGCATTTAAGTTGGTCTAAAATAAATTGTGAAATCACATTTTGCTAGTGTAGAGTGTTGTTAGCTGTATGTTTGTGATTTGTGTGATGTGATCTATAAACAAAAATTCATTACTAGTTGGTTTGTAAAACTTTTGGCTGTTAGCAGCATAGTTGTAATTGGACTAAAACAGATAAGAAAAGGTGCTAGAATTTGTATTCCCACTAACATAAATATTGGATTGATTTCACGGTGTAACCTACTCATTTGTCACAAGTATGTTGGCAGATACAGCCTAGTAATAGTTTTATTTTTATCATCCAGATGAGATATTGACTGACATGTAGCTGAGCAAGCACCTGCCATTTGTGTCACCTCAATAGCTGTCACTCATCTTAGAGTATGTCACCTGAAGAGCTACTTGACCTCTCACAGCGTCTCTCCCAAGAAAAGCTATACACACAGACAGAGCGGGAGAGCATTGCTCGGCTTAATTCAGATGTCTCTGTTGCAGCTGCACAGGTTAGACTGGGTACAATAAATTGATTACTTTTAATTATCTAAGATACTTAGTCTTGTTAGCTTGGAATTCTTACCAATTGAATCCCATTACTTATTTCTGCCTACCTTGAAATAACATTTTGTTTCAGTTACACGATCTATTACATTGGTTATGCCTTTCTTTTTAGTCTGTGAACTGAATATTGTAGCTTAAGTTCTATGTCTTATTCAACTTGTGACATTTTTTAACTTGTCTAGATTATAAACTATTCACGGTTTGCATCTTCATATTGTTGTCAAGCTATATCAGAATGAAACTTCGCTTATTTCAAGTGATTTTTGTCATAAAAGCTTTGTGGAGTTGTGCTCTCATTAATTATGTTTGTAGTATGAGTGTAAAATATGCTGGCGTTTTATGACATCATCTTGGATTTTTGTTTGAAATCTGCTATCGTAATAATTTTCGTTTATATTTATTTGGTTTATTGTTTTATTCCACACATTAATTATATGTTGATTTATAGCACTATGAGACATGTAGTAATATCATATTGTTGAAATTTCATTGTTTATGTCAATTTTTGTAATCTAACATTGAAGTTAGTAATATTTAGTAGTTACACGATTAATGTGGGCAGTATTTACAATTAGCAATCGTAACAAGATTTCAGTTCTTAAACTGCACCTCACCAACCAGAGAGCTTGAAGTATAAGAAATTCCCTCTGGTGTCTATGTGCGCATAGACTTGGATGTGTAGTCTCAGTTACCAGTAAGAAACACTGTTACTATCTGATGCAGGTGTGTAAAACTGCTTGGTTGGTGAAACAGCAGAGAACCAACCTCTCCAGGCTGACACAAGACGATGCCAGCCTCTGCTGTCTCAAAGCTAATATTCTCGGCACAACAAACTTTATAGATGCGTAAGTATACAAGAGAATTGTAAGGAAACGGTAACAGCTAGTTATAAGTAGTAGTTACATGTGTATTCATTGCCAGAACTTTCTGTGATAGTAATCACCTGCTGTACCTGTCAGCAATCACCTGCTGTACCTGTCAGCAATCACCTGCTGTACCTGTCAGCAATCACTTGCAGTACCTGTCAGCAGCTGTTTCTCGCTACTGTCTTTTTCTCCCTTCTTTTCCACTGGTTTTCTGTGGCTCAATCCAAGATTCAAGCTATAATTGTGTACTGGGTTTGTGCGATGAGTGATGGAACAACGTCGTAGCCTCGTTTTGTGGTTGTATTTCAACGTTGAGTTTTATATTTCGCAGTAAGCGAAACTGTGTAATATTGATATTATTTTACACGAATTACAGTTTTCTGATTGTTTATTCAAGTAGCGATAGGAACAGTTTGGTATCATTGGGGTTGTGACTGCTTTGTAAAACATCACTAGCAAGTAACTTACTTCAGCGAAACTCATTTTTGGATGAAGAAAATATCATTGACATTTTACTTTTCTGATGTGATTGGTGTTACAGCTCCTATCGATTTGCATTTCCATTTTTGTCTGTAAATTACTTTTCACTGTGACAGCTTCCACCACCTCAACTACCACGAATCAAAGTTCTCATCATTCCTGAAGATGTTGAGGGATGAACCCTCGCTGGTAGCAGAGTTCATTGCAAGCTATAGCAGTACAGTGCATATCTCTGAAACCATAGGTAAGGTAATAGTTCTTGCTACCTGTCCCAGTGTATTACGTAGTTGTCTGCTCTTCATTAATATAGAGGACAACTCCCACTGTGTTGTAGATATCCTAATTGGTGCTTTGTACGGGTCGTGTGTGTCCCCCCATGAAGAGGTACTAGTAGCTACTATGCTAAGGAAGTTGACTGCAGTGCTTATGAGTAACCCTGCCAATACTGCCGATAGAGTACTCACCAAGTATGTCCGATCTCCTTCATAAGTCTATGTACGGTGTGCATATAGACATCTATTGTTGACTGTCACCTTATTGGTTGTCTCATAGTGTGCTCCGTTTGTTATAAACAGTTTGATTTGTCAACATTTGACAGAAACCCAAGCACTAAGAAATTACGTTTTTCTTTTATGTATTGCTGAATTACCATTAAAATTCATCAAATATACACCGTGAAATGCTGTTTTTATCATCAGAGTTTTTTTTTTACTTTTTTTAATGTAATAATTTGATGCTTTTAGTAGCATTTTCTGTTGTTCTCTGCATAGATGTGCTCTGGAGATCAGGGCTGGTGTTAAGCCTGATGCCCTGTGTACAATAGCCTGTGTACTCATTGTAGAGACAAATGTGCATGGTGTCAGGTGTACAGAGCCTACACCGACTGCCTTCCATCTTGTAAGCTCTTTCTAGCTTCCGCCCTGCATCAGCCAATCATAAACATGCTTACAAGGGATGACTGGCTTTATGACATTGACCCTAGCAAAGTGTTGGAGAGGTTTCCTCCCGTTCAACGGCAGGCAAAGTTTGGTTCCCCAGGTGAGCGAATCTTACTTGTTGGTTGCTATTTGTGAACCATGACTATCATTGTGTCTTCGTTTACGAAGGAAGGTGATAGCCAATACCTGATTCTGTTGGTTTTGAAATAAAATAATTAAAAATGAATTTTTCTACCCGTTAGCCTCACAGAATCTGCATTAAAACTTATTTTAGTTTGTTTTATGTTTTGCATCATATTTCAGCACACATACTTGTGTGGATAAATCATAGACATATGTATATACATATATATTATTGCGCTGCAGGCACAGAGAGCTATGCCACCAAGACCAAAGAGTATAGACAACACATAGTGAAACAGCTACACACATTTGCCATGGACTTTATCAACCATATCAAGGATGCAATGATGTGTTTCCCTGCACCCTTGCAGTGGTTGATTGCTCATGTTAACAGTATTCTCATAGACACGGGAAGATATGACGAAGTGCAAAGTAAGTGTTTGTGCGACATCGCGACTTGGATGTCTGTGGATTTGTCACATCTCAGTTGATAGTTTTATCGCATTCCCTTGTCTAACAGGCATATAATATATTGCAGGTCGCTCAATTTGCACCGAACTGGTGTTTGACCTGTTTATATGTCCGGCGGTGATAGACCCAATGTTGTATGGGCTCACGTCTGACGTTCCAGTCAGCCACATCGCCAGACATAACCTCATTCAGGTAGCTAGAATATTGCAAGTGCTCTCCAAGGGCACGAGGTCAGAAGAGAAACTACGCGTGACTAATCTCTACTCTCTTTTTGAGGAGGTAAGAAAATGTTTGCTTCGATTTCATTGGTCAGGAGTCTCCCACAATAGAGGTTTCCAGCTGCGGACGCTTGAAGCCACTGATCACGACTCAAATGTAGTCGGATACGGGAGTCCCCATGATAAGATCATGTGACTCAGTTTACGCTCCCAGTTTTGCGCACCGATATTTCACTACAAAAGCTGTAGTTAAATATCGTGTTTTAGCATTCACGGAGGCTCTGACCTTATTCATAGCGATTCAATTGTCGCCATTTGTATGTATGATTTCCGCTCACAGATTCTCAAATCATCATTTCAACGAAAATATATTGTTTGTGTTATAAAAGCTATAATAAAAAATTGCGTTCTTATAAACTTTTTACCTTTCATCCACGATGGCCACCATTTATCACGGTTCAAATGCAGCCTCTTGTAAGAGTCGCCATGATTTCCGCTCCCCGATTTGTACTGCAAGATAGCCTTATTTTGGCTACATCGCATTCGGTTTTATGGCAATCCTGGTTGTACAACTCTATAATAGTATCTTTATTCAATATTATATACATGGTTTGTGCACTATGGAATACTAGAATGGGCTGTAGCTTGAACTTTATTAAGAAGTGAATTTTCCCCACACAAAATTGTGAGACAAAATGAAGACCTCAGTTTGTGTTTTATTGAGACATTGTATCATACATTATGTAACAGGTGAATAACTTAGCCTCTGTCCTTGTTTGTAGGATTGTCTTGTGGAGCTGATGAATGGCATCCTACAGAATGAACCTAGTCAGTTTCTGAGGCTACAAACCATTAATGTTTTTAGTAGAAGTGCTATATTTATTGGTACCCAGCAGCTAAATACTCTGGTTAGTTATCTAGTTGATGATTGGTTAAAGTTTTGTTACATTGCATCCGATTGGTTTGTGCAGTGTTATCACAAATCTAATTGGGTGAATTTTCTCAATGTATTTTGCTGGGTCAACATTGATTGGATTGTGCAAATTTGCAATCATTTGATTTGTTAGTTCACTAATTATTACATATAATTGGTTCTTTCACCGGTGTCTAGCCTGTGATTGGTTTCTTTCCTAATGTGTGACATGTGATTGGTTAGTTCACTGATGTGTGATTGGTTTATTCTCTAATATCTCACATATGATTGGTTGGTAGGTGCAGGCATTCAGAGAAACAGTAACCTCTCAATTGGAAGACTCTGACCTGAGGCAGAGAGGGGAGGCTATAGTCAAGTCTCTACCAAACCTACAGCATAATACGGGCTCTGACAAGGAGAACCTTGTTCTGACGCCTTCACATAGTCCCCAGGTTAAATCTGTAAGTGTTGGCATTAGCCATCAGCTTCGGCTGGTGTTTTCATTCAAACATAATTGAGTAATTTGGATTTACTGTCCTTGAGGTAGGTGTTCTGTCTAAAGTATTGTGTGAGATGAACTGAAAGTAAAAATGATTTTAGAATTTCAGTGTTTAATAATAAACCAAAATAATACGTTTTGTGAGAAAGTTCATTGTCAAGTGTTGTCTTCTCTTGTGTCATGGGTATGACAACTGCTGTTGCACACAAATTGCCTGTGAAATGATTTGGATAATTCAAGAGTGAAATCATTATTTTGTCGATTGCGGTTTATGGTTTGTTAGTTTTCAGTTCAACTTGTTCGATCCGATAGTGTATAATTTTGTATGGAATATATCACCTTGTATAAAATATATGTTTTTTTGTTGTAGAAGAGGCCGAAAACCAAAACAAAAGGCTCGGACCTGGCAGGTACTCAGGCTAACATTCCTTCATTCTCAGCACAAGAGGTGATATCAATCACTGTGGATGAGGTCTCACCGGTGAGTGTGTTTATTTTTTCTTCAATTGTTTGCTTGCCTGCTGCTCATTGTCCGTTGCTTATTGTCCATTGCTTATTGCCTGTTACTTATTGTCTGTTGTTTATTGTCCGTTGCTTATTGTCTGTTACTTATTGTCTGTTGCTTATTGTCCATTGCTTATTGCCTGTTACTTATTGTCCATTGCCTATTGTTCGTTGCATATTGGTCGTCTGCATATTGTTCGTTGCTTATTGTCCGTTGCATATTGTTCGTTACATATTGTCCGTTGCATATTGTCCGTTGCTTATTTTCCGTTCCTTATTGTTTGTTTCTTATTGTCCATTGCCTATTTTCCGTTGCTTATTGTCCATTGCTTATTGTCCGTGGCTCAAAGTCTGTTGCTTATTGTCCATTGCTTATTGCCTGTTACTTATTGTCCATCGCCTATTGTTCGCTGCTTATTGTTTGTTGCTTCTCTTTCGTCACTTATTATTGTTCGATGCTTGTTTGTTGCTTATTGTCCATTGTTTATTGCCTGTTACTTATTGTCCATTGCCTATTGCCCGTTGCTTATTGGCTGTTGCTTAATGTCTGCTGTTTATTTTCCATTGCTTATTATCTAATTCTTGTAGTCTATTGCCTATTGCTTGTTGCTTTTTTGTATACTTCTTGTCAGTCACATTTGTTTCAAGTTTCTATTCAAATTCTTGTTTACTAGTAGGGTTACGGCTTTCAAGCGACATTTTTTGGTTTTGAATAGGTAAAATCTTCCACTTGTAAGTAATGCCGACGCAATTTTTTCCCGAAGACGCAACAAGTTATATAGAGCTATAAAACGAGTTATCAAAATTTTGGCTTGGGTATATAGAAGTAAGGGGTCCTAAATATTGGCATTATGCAGACTTTTTTGATTGCAAAAATTGATATTGCAACAAATTTATAATTTTTTTGAGCTGTTTTCTCGAGTCAGCAATTATTTGCATCTTTGGTAAGATCGCTATCATGTATACATCGGCGTTCACGCAATAGGGTTTATGGTCAAAATCAAAAAAGTAATGTAATATTTTTATCAAAATAATAATTTTCAATTGAAAAATTAATTAAACAATAACATCAGTATAACTTTTTAATAATATTAAATGAAAAAAGAATTATTGGTGAAATTATATTACGGGCGTTGTTTTTTTCACAGCAACGATAAAAATTAAATATGAAATGCTGGTTATTTTTTCAAGAAAAAAATTAAAAACACTACGTAATAACAATTAAGATTTTTAGAAGGCCGTTTTAAATCGAAAACCTAATTAAAATGGTACGAAATACTTGTTGGAATTTACTATATAATATCATAATGGAATTGAGACTCGCATATAGCCCCTTATGTCAACAGCGATGTCATAGACTTCCATTGACCTCTACAAACCTATTGCATTTCTGTTGCCGCAAGTGAGTTTGCTCAATAGTTTTACAAGGTTTGATGAGAGAACAACTCTACACACAACGCGCGTCTTGCAAAGCCTGTGCTAAGCCCTTTAACTGACTGGGATTACAGCTACTGCAGTAGCAATAACATAAAAGTCTATTAATTTATGCCATTGTGATGGGTGTCGTGTTGTCACACGCTCTAATTTAGCCTGTGTGACAGCAGTCCTATTATATTTGCACGCTTATATCACATTGTCAAATACATGAGTTAATCTTATCAGTATGTGAACGGCGTGATACTTCCATTTAATGCCAATTAAATTTTGTTTAACAAAAAATTTCATCTCAAAATATACTTTTCATTAACTTCCACATTAATGTTGCTTGTCACTAAGTTCTTGCCGTCTGTTTAGAGTTTTCCTCAGCTTAGTCTGCCGGAATGGTGTTACAGTGCAGCAAGCTCTTAATATGAAAATTAATTGGTGAACTAGCTGTTACCATCTCTTGGGCAACCACTACCATCAACACATCCGATTTACTTCAGTCAGATAAATGGATGTTGTTGACTTCAGGTTGGACTGGTTGAGGAGGACAAGGTGTTGTCTTCTATCGCTGAGTCAAGGGAGACAACTTCCAGGTTAGATGGATCTATGAAAAAGACAAGGTTCTATCTGGCACAGGACCAGGAATCTATTGGTAGGTTGATTGTAGGGTCACAGGCTACTTTAGTTGAAGAATCTCTCTTTTTTATCTGTTGAATTTTCAGTGAAACATGCATATCTCATCCGTTTTGTCTCTAGCTAGAGTTCACTTATTTCGTGACCTTTACCTGATCTTGGAGATTCTTTTACTCATTGAAGCAATATTTCATTAACGATCGACCTCAAGCTATTTACTGTTAGCCCTAGATTCTACAAGTGGTGGTTTGTTGAGTCCAAAGTTTTTTAATGAAATAAACCGTTTCAAGTTGTTTGTTAAGATACAGTTATAGTCTGTATTCTCCGTCAATTTCCTGCTCAACTCAGCACACTTTCTGTGCAGGTAATGTCAGCGAGTATCAGGCAAGCGAGCTAGCTGACGCCATATCTGAGGCAGCTTCTGTACGCTCTGAGCGGTCCACCAACCTGGATGATGGCGAGGATGTTGATGATAACCTCTCTGACATGGTCAGCGCTAATGTCAGCGGCAGAGGTAAGGTCAAGGTCAAGCTTCTTTATGTAAAGGTTACATTTGTAAACTGCATGTGCATATAGCGATCGCTTGGGGGTTGATTAGCTTAGCGATTGCATGATTTCGCTAAATAATTGCTAGCATATTATTTGAGGTTATCGTCAGGTTTAGATCAGAAAATTGCTAACCAGTTCCCTCGTGAACGACTCACAGCGCAAAAGTGCATTATTCTCGTTTTCAATAGTGTCTCCTCATTTATATCAACCCAATCTATCAACAGTCACATACTAATTTGTAGACCGTAGTTTGTAACAGTGAGTTTGACCAAATCGCTGAGGAATGGATAGGAATAAAATAGTGGGCTATCGTTTTTAGGATTTTTGGCTATCATTAAGGAACATTGCCAAGTGATCGCAATATGTGCATGTGGCTTTAGCAGCAAGAGTTGTGCTCTCGCTCCCTCCAAAAGTGTAGTTTTCTGGGAGGCTATTAAATATTGTCCAATTTTACAACTAAATAAAATGGCCGCTCACTCCTTTCTCAGATCAACCGAAGGGGCAGTTTTGAAGATTTTTATTTAATAAACAAAGCGTCAAAGTTGATAGCTGTAGTCATCTTTATTTTTTATTATTACTATTATCATCGTCATTTTTAATTTAAGGAAGTTTCATGTCAAGGTAATATTCATTGCCAGCAAGTGTGAATTCACTGCTCGTTGGCTGTACTCCAAGAAAGTTTGCAGAATTAATTAAATATTACTGTGGTTTTTTTGCTTAGGTTCTCCTAATATTTCTGGCAGAGAAACTCCTCAGTCTATGGGTGAAGGTGGGGGCGTTGCCAACCCACCCAATCTGCCAGTGACAGTGCGCAAGCCCAACAATGACCTCACCGATAGGTATGTCTATATCCTCTCATTTTTTGTCGTCCATTTGTGTATTTCATGTACATGTCACTATATCACCTGTCTGTACAAGTCACTATATCACCTGTCTGTATAAGTCGCTGTATCACCTGTCTGTACAAGTCACTATATCACCTGTCTGTATAAGTCACTGTATCACCTGTCTGTACAAGTCGCTGTATCACCTGTCTGTACAAGTCACTATATCACCTGTCTGTACATGTCACTATCACATGTCTGTACATGTCACTATCACATGTCTGTACATGTCACTATCACATGTCTGTACATGTCACTATCACCTGTCTGTACAAGTCACTATATCACTTGTCTGTACATGTCACTATATCACCTGTCTGTACATGTCACTATATCACCTGTCTGTACAAGTCACTATATCACCTGTCTGTATAAGTCACTGTATCACCTGTCTGTACAAGTCACTATATCATCTGTCTGTACAAGTCACTATATCACCTGTCTGTACATGTCACTATATCACCTGTCTGTACAAGTCACTATATCACCTGTCTGTACAAGTCACTATATCACCTGTCTGTACAAGTCACCATATCACCTGTCTGTACAAGTCACTATATCACTTGTCTGTACATGTCACTATATCACCTGTCTGTACATGTCACTATATCACCTGTCTGTACAAGTCACTATATCACCTGTCTGTATAAGTCACTGTATCACCTGTCTGTACAAGTCACTATATCATCCGTCTGTACAAGTCACTATATCACCTGTCTGTACATGTCACTATATCACCTGTCTGTACAAGTCACTATATCACCTGTCTGTACAAGTCACTATATCACCTGTCTGTGCAAGTCACTATATCACCTGTCTGTACATGTCACTATATCACCTGTCTGTACAAGTCACTATATAATCTGTCTGTACAAGTCACTATATCACCTGTCTGTACAAGTCACTATATCACCTGTCTGTACAAGTCACTATATCACCTGTCTGTATAAGTCACTGTATCACCTGTCTGTACAAGTCACTATATCATCTGTCTGTACAAGTCACTATATCACCTGTCTGTACATGTCACTATATCACCTGTCTGTACAAGTCACTATATAATCTGTCTGTACAAGTCACTATATCACCTGTCTGTACAACTCACTATATCACCTGTCTGTACATGTCACTATCACCTGTCTAAGCATGTCACTATATCACCGGTCTGTACAAGTCACTATATCACCTGTCTGTACAAGTCACTATATCACCTGTCTGTACAAGTCACTATATCACCTGTCTGTACAAGTCACTATATCACCTGTCTGTACAAGTCACTATATCACCTGTCTGTACATGTCACTATCACCTGTCCGTGCATGTCACTATATCACCTGTCTGTACAAGTCACTATATCACCTGTCTGTACAAGTCACTATATCACCTGTCTGTACAAGTCACTATATCACCTGTCTGTACAAGTCACTATATCACCTGTCTGTTCATGTCACTATATCACCTGGCTGTACAAGTCACTATATCACCTGTCTGTACAAGTCACTATATCACCTGTCTGTACATGTCACTATATCATCTATCTGTACATGTCACTATATCACCTGTCTGTACAAGTCGCTGTATCACCTGTCTGTACAAGTCACTATATCACCTGTCTGTACATGTCACTATCACATGTCTGTACATGTCACTATCACATGTCTGTACATGTCACTATCACATGTCTGTACATGTCACTATCACCTGTCTGTACAAGTCACTATATCACTTGTCTGTACATGTCACTATATCACCTGTCTGTACATGTCACTATATCACCTGTCTGTACAAGTCACTATATCACCTGTCTGTATAAGTCACTGTATCACCTGTCTGTACAAGTCACTATATCATCTGTCTGTACAAGTCACTATATCACCTGTCTGTACAAGTCACTATATCACCTGTCTGTACATGTCACTATATCACCTGGCTGTACAAGTCACTATATCACCTGTCTGTACAAGTCACTATTTCACCTGTCTGTACAAGTCACTATTTCACCTGTCTGTACAAGTCACTATATCACCTGTCTGTACATGTCACTATATCATCTATCTGTACATGTCACTATATCACCTGTCTGTACAAGTCGCTGTATCACCTGTCTGTACAAGTCACTATATCACCTGTCTGTACATGTCACTATCACATGTCTGTACATGTCACTATCACATGTCTGTACATGTCACTATCACATGTCTGTACATGTCACTATCACCTGTCTGTACAAGTCACTATATCACTTGTCTGTACATGTCACTATATCACCTGTCTGTACATGTCACTATATCACCTGTCTGTACAAGTCACTATATCACCTGTCTGTACATGTCACTATATCACCTGTCTGTACATGTCACTATATCGCGTGTCATTATGTTGTTACAGATTTGGGAAGTTTGCCATAGAGACTAGTGTAGACAGAGCCATTGACAACAGATCATTAGTGAGTGATTCCTGGTCTACAGATGTCTATGCATCAGACTCAGAACCTCCAGAGAATCAGTATGAAGCTGTTGGACCTCCGCTAATACCTGTAAGCGCTATTTAAGACTAGGGCTATTGTCCTTGACCTTGAAGTGTACTCATATTTGTGTCATCTCATCTAATTAGTTTGTTTTACCAGAAATAAATAGTTTATTCTGCTAAACGTATTATTATGCGTTAGTCCACTCAAAAATTAGTTTGGTTTGCTTGACATTAACTTGTAATGGCGCTTGCATAATTCTTTAAAACACTTACGTATTAAAAGTTTGCAAAATATTCAAATTCTATCAATTTAATAAATTGCAGATGAAAGTTCTGTGTCTCTCACAGTTTTTTTTTTCTGATGGGGAATAAAAAACGGTCTCTTCCCATTCTGTGCACACATCTTCAAAGTTGCTACCTCTTGTTAGAAGGCAGATAACTCCAAACTTGTACTGTAACTTGGATTTTAGTCACAACTTTTGGCGAGTGCATAAGTTTTCAAGAAAAAACAAGTCGTGGATCATGCAACTTGTTTTGCTTTTTGAAATGTTATGTATTGCACTGAATACCTGCTGACTTCTGCCTGCAGGAGATGATCAATGAGACAGCAAGTGAGTCAGCGTGGAGTACAGATGTACTTAATTCTGACACCAGTGAGCGTCCAATCGACAGGCTCGGAGAGCTCGACCAGAATGTATGTATTACATTAGACATAGATATAGTACATACATTAGACATAGATATAATACATACACTAGACATAGATATAATACATACACTAGACATAGATATAGTACATACATTAGACATAGATATAATACATACACTAGACATAGATATAATACATACACTAGACATAGATATAATACATGCACTAGACATAGATATAATACATACACTAGACATAGATATAGTACATACACTAGACATAGATATAATACATACACTAGACATAGATATAATACATACACTAGACATAGATATAATACATACACTAGACATAGATATAATATATACACTAGACATAGATATAATACATACACTAGACATAGATATAATACATACATTAGACATAGATATAATACATACACTAGACATAGATATAATACATACATTAGACATAGATATAATACATACACTAGACATAGATATAATACATACACTAGACATAGATATAGTACATACACTAGACATAGATATAATACATACACTAGACATAAATATAATACATACACTAGACATAGATATAATACATACACTAGACATAGATATAGTACATACACTAGACATAGATATAATACATACACTAGACATAGATATAATACATACATTAGACATAGATATAATACATACATTAGACATAGATATAATACATACACTAGACATAGATATAATACATACACTAGACATAGATATAGTACATACACTAGACATAGATATAATACATACACTAGACATAGATATAATATATACACTAGACATATATATAATACATACACTAGACATAGATATAATACATACATTAGACATAGATATAATACATACAATAGACATAGATATAATACATACACTAGACATAGATATAGTACATACACTAGACATAGATATAATACATACACTAGACATAGATATAATACATACACTAGACATAGATATAATACATACACTAGACATAGATATAATACATACACTAGACATAGATATAGTACATACACTAGACATAGATATAGTACATACACTAGACATATATATAGTACATACACTAGACATAGATATAGTACATACACTAGACATAGATATAATACATCCACTAGACATAGATTTAATACATACACTAGACATAGATATAATACATACACTAGACATAGATATAATACATACACTAGACATAGATATAATACATACACTAGACATATATATAGTACATACACTAGACATAGATATAGTACATACACTAGACATAGATATAATACATCCACTAGACATAGATATAGTACATACACTAGACATAGATATAGTACATACACTAGACATAGATATAATACATACACTAGACATAGATATAATACATACACTAGACATAGATATAATATGTACATGAGACATAGATATAGTACATACACTAGACATAGATATAATACATACACTAGACATAGATATAATACATACACTAGACATATATATAATATATACACTAGACATAGATATAATACATACACTAGACATAGATATAATACATACACTAGACATAGATATAATACATACACTAGACATAGATATAATACATACACTAGACATAGGTATAGTACATACACTAGACATAGATATAATACATACACTAGACATAGATATAATTCATACACTAGACATTGATATAGTACATACACTAGACATAGATATAATACATACACTAGACATATATATAATACATACACTAGACATAGATATAATACATACACTAGACATAGATATAATACATACACTAGACATAGATATAGTACATACACTAGACATATATATAATACATACACTAGACATAGATATAATACATACACTAGACATAGATATAATACATACACTAGACATAGGTATAATACATACACTAGACATAGATATAATGCATACACTAGACATAGATATAATACATACACTAGACATAGATATAATACATACACTAGACATAGATATAGTACATACACTAGACATAGATATAATACATACACTAGACATAGATATAATACATACAATAGACATAGATATAATACATACACTAGACATAGATATAATACATACACTAGACATAGATATAGTACATACACTAGACATATATATAATACATACAATAGACATAGATATAATACATACACTAGACATAGATATAATACATACACTAGACATAGATATAATACATACACTAGACATAGATATAATACATACACTAGACATAGATATAATACATACACTAGACATAGATACGTTATGTTACAGGATGAGTCACTTGTTGGTATAGATCAAGGAAGCGAATCTGACGCAATGTCCACACGAAGTACCGACAGTAGGAGGGGTGAACCCAGCAGCCCATTTATCCCTGTCAGGCACCAAATTCCTCAGGCTAACCAGCTCTTTCCTTTCTCCACTTCCACGGCACATCACCCTGCATTTCCTGACCCTACATCTTCAGGTAACTATGGCGTTCTCTAGCGTCATCTGCTCAGTTTGAGTTGCTACTAGACCCTGACATGTGTACTGGTAGTTGACTATACCCAAGCGTGTCAATGGTCTGGTGCTAGATGAAAGTTGCACCAGGTGAAGCTTTTGCCAGGTTTGAATGCCAAGCATGGATGGTGTTAGGTGTATGTCGTTATTAATGGGTGGCTAACAATTACATCGTTCTACAGATGCCAGGCGACCAGATATTGACAGGCTTAATCACTCATCTAACTCCAGTTTCACCACCACTTCCCTTCCCATTCCTGGTCAGTACGTACAACCTAATACATTTCACATGGAAGGTAATATGACCAATCAGATGGCTCCTCTTGAACCAATCAGGACGCAGGGAGTTGGTGGCCACACAAATGTTCTGGACATGTTTGATCCTTTGAGCGATGAGCTTCCCACGCCACCCATACGTCAAGGTTAGCTTCCCACCCCACCCTTACATCAAGTTTGGTACTCCGCTACATAATCTCTGATAATTATTATTGGGATGAAAATAAATTTTTAACTGTTACTTCTTACATTATCATTAATAAAATGTATGCTCATCATTATTATTGTTATTATTATTATCATTTTAAATAATTTTGAAACATAAGTAATAACAAAAAAGTTTAAAATTATTATGCTTATATAAATAAACAATGATTCATGGTCATTTTATTTTTCAAACACTAAATTAAATTGTGTAGGTAGAGAAGCTCAATTTTGCAACTTTAATTTTAGTGAATAAGTTTGGTACCAACTTTTAGAGCTGGAGGTCTTTATCACAATGATATAAAAATTATTAATAAAAATTATTTTTTAAATGCCTAAATTTACATTTTAATAATAAAAAAATAAATAGACACAATTGCGGTTTGTTTTTTTAATGCATTTAACGCAAATGATAGCCTAAGAAAAGCCGCAACTTTATTCGGCCGAAACATTGGGTAGTATGTCAGGCACCTGCAATTACTGAATGAGTTTTTGAGCTACGTTGTCGCGTATCTATAAACCGCTCACAAGTTATTGGTAAGCTTTGGAAATAAATTATAATTAATTATAAATACTAAACTTAATCATCAAAACAGTATGCCATTGAGTAGATAAGACATTGGTGTGTCATTTGTAATTGTGAAAAATTATTAAAGTGTTCGGGGGAATTCCCACAGGTGCGTCAATGTTCTGTAACATTTATGACGGGCTATTAGTGAGGAGAGTGCATTTCAGAAGTCTATTGACAGATAATCAGAGTCGAAATTGTATTGGCTGCTTTGAGAATACAGTTCTTTCTGATTGGTGGATTAGTTGCAAAGTTATTACCAAAACTGTAATTGGACACTGAAAAATCTGCATGGGGACAAATTCATATATGGATACTTTTACCGCATCACGTGATAATTATTGGTTGAGCTGTACTAGCTATATTGTGTATTATTATTTATTATTTTCGTGTTGTTATTTTTTGTATTAATTCATATTTCTTTTATTGTTTTTAGCTTGAAAAAGGTTAAAATTTAGCATTTTAAGTTATGTAATGTTTGCCTGTCATTTTGCGAACATGCACTGACGATCGCAATTTCACTTTAGTCGTTCCTTGTTTGAGTTGGCTGGACTCAGTATAAACAATGGAAGATTTGAGTTGGTTTGACTCAAATTCAAATGATATATCTTACCAGAGCTGTGTATGAATCACCAAAAGACGATTCATACACAGCTTTGGTAAGATATTGATGATTATCTCTTCTCGCAGTTGGCGCATTCTGGCACCTAGCCAGCTGATGGTTTATTCTTCGTTTTTAGGCAAAGATAATATTTTATCCATAAATACCAGTTGCTCTATAAAAATTACTTCGCATCAACCAGAGGTTCTCAGTTCTTCTCAATGATTTTCAATAAAATTTTGTGAATTCTTGTTTTCCGCTTTTGTCAGTGTGGTGATCAAAATTTTCTGCTGGAGAAATTTTGTTTGGTCAATTTTTCTTATTAATTGCATCAGCCGGCTGATTGCTTCATGCTGAATAGATTGTCTCCCCACAGCAGAGAACACACAATGGGCTGGTTCTGGAGATGTCAGCTCCACTGCTCTACCTAAGGCAGTCTGGCAGCCAGTGGATCGGCAGGCTCAGGCTTCTGACGCGGTTTCTAACTGGTCCAGGGGTGGAGCCAGCCAACAGGTGAGTGTAGAGGTGTAGCTATTCATTATATCCATGTACAGGGGTGTAACCATTCATCAGGGTTTCCATCGTAAATACTAAATTTCAGTCACTTTGAAAGATTGAGTATTCAGCGGTGGAAACTTGGTAAATAATTATTTTGCTGTTTCGTATTTTGTTAATAAATATTTGCATTGTTAACGACTGTTCTGAAAAAAATTTTGCTGTGCCGTTGCTCAGGCTAATCCTCCATGGCAACCGTCGGATCCATGGGCCTCAAAACGTGCTCAAGGAACTACTTGGAACAACACTTCAGCTCCTTCCGACTGGCCAACCAATCAGGCCGAGGCAGCAGCTGACGGAAAACAAGAAGAGGCTTGGCCATCAGCTCCGGCAGATGCTAGACCGAGAAACTCAAAGGGAAGTACGGGTGGGCACCAGAGACTCACGTCTTCGTCTTCCAACCGGTTGGTCTATGTGTTATTGTCCATATAACATAGCTTGTCATGGTTCGTACATTATGGAGTATTTTATTGAACACCCAAATACTTTCACTGCAGGTTTGCAGTTATAGAAGATGATGAGGTAGACACCGCTAACAGACCAACTGGGTGGACATCTCAGAACAGGAACTCTGCTGCGGTGAATAACGTTTCTACAGCTGCTCAGGCAACCAGTGCTAATCCCCTGTCAGTGCTGACAGGTAGGTCTCGTTTACTGGATGTAAGTGACGTATACTGCGGGTGCTTTATAATACATTACATTGACATGTACAACAGGTACCCCTCTATATATTATACCGGCATGTACAACAGGTACCCCTCTATATATTATACCGGCATGTACAACAGGTGCTCTACTATATTTTATATTGACACGCGCAGTAGGTGCTCTGCTATGTCGTATGCAGGTGGTGCAGTGATTTCAGTGGCCATAGCGTCAGGCGGTGCCATCCCAAAGAGAACAATTCCTCGCACCAACTCTCAGAGCTCCACCAACGATGAGGTAGATGCCACTCTAATTACTCCTGGCAAAAAACTTGGAAAGGAGAAGAAAAGCGTCTTAAACTCCCTCATGAAGAAGGGTAAACGAGGTTTGTCATTTCAAACTCTATTTGTGTGACGTATCGTTATAGAATGTTCGACAGAGATTGTTAGTGAATGGTAGTTTGAAATATCGGTAGTTACTCATAAAACTCGACAGGTCTTATTTATTATTAATTGATGGGGTTTTCTGGTAGATGTAGCCTGTAGATCTGTAATATGTAGAGGGGTTATGCAGGTAGATGTAGCCTGTAGATCTGTAATATCTAGAGGGGTTATGCAGGGAGATGTAGCCTGTAGATCTGTAATATCTAGAGGGGTTATGCAGGTAGATGTAGCCAGTAGATCTGTAATATGTAGAGGGGTTATGCAGGGAGATGTAGCCTGTAGATCTGTAATATCTAGAGGGGTTATGCAGGTAGATGTAGCCTGTAAATCTGTAATATCTAGAGGGGTTATGCAGGTAGATGTAGCCTGTAGATCTGTAATATGTAGAGGGGTTTTGCATGTAGATGTAGCCTGTAGATCTGTAATATCTAGAGGGGTTAT
This sequence comes from Cryptosula pallasiana, assembly GCA_945261195.1. Taxonomy (NCBI): domain Eukaryota; kingdom Metazoa; phylum Bryozoa; class Gymnolaemata; order Cheilostomatida; family Cryptosulidae; genus Cryptosula; species Cryptosula pallasiana. Next base: position 42,576,191 of record OX183134.1, read on the forward strand.
GCAGGTAGATGTAGCCAGTAGATCTGTAATATGTAGAGGGGTAATGCAGGGAGATGTAGCCTGTAGATCTATAATATGTAGAGGGGCTATGTAGGTAGATGTAGCCAGTAGATATGTAATATGTAGAGGGGTTATGCAGGTAGATGTAGCCTGTAGATCTGTAATATCTAGAGGGGTTATGCAGGTAGATGTAGCCAGTAGATCTGTAATATGTAGAGGGGTAATGCAGGGAGATGTAGCCTGTAGATCTATAATATGTAGAGGGGCTATGCAGGTAGATGTAGCCTGTAGATATGTAATATGTAGAGGGGTAATGCAGGGAGATGTAGCCTGTAGATCTGTAATATGTAGAGGGGCTATGCAGGTAGATGTAGCCTGTAGATCTGTAATATGTAGAGGGGCTATGCAGGTAGATGTAGCCTGTAGATCTGTAATATGTAGAGGGGTTATGCAGGTAGATCGTCAGGCAAGGCAAGTCCAATGAGACACTTAGAGAGACAGTCTAACTCTCCAGTGATAAGTGAACCAAGGGATGAGGTGGCAAGCTCAGCCAGTGATGACTCGGGTATGCTTGTGTGTCTCTTGTGCTGCTTTTGTTATTATCAACTTTACAAGTGGGACATGGGTTTCTATTGGGGTACAAAACTTGCCAAGACCGCAATTTTAAAATGGACATCCCGTATTTAGACTAAATTATATAGGAGCTTTGTAAAATAGTGATTTTTGGACCATCAGGTCAGTTGAAAAGGGGCAGCGCTAGGAGAGATAGTGAACGCTCGGACAAAGTCGAGAGCACTGAGGATATTCTAGAGAAGTACAGAACAGCCAATAATAACAAACCACCCGAAAGTAGGTCATTTTAATCCTATTTAGGCAATCGTGTGTACGTGTCATTGTGTGTGGCCCTTCAACGCTACTCGCATCTGTTACTGCTGGGTTTCAGGTCTTGCCATAGTTGCTTCTGTCAGCCTTAGTAGAGAAGACGAGACAGATGAGCCTTCTATGCCCATATATGACCCTGACAACCTAGAGAAATGCCTTGCTTTTGCCGGTGAGAATTGTTGTATGCTTGCTTTGGTGCTTTGTATGTGTGCGTTATATTGTATGGTCTTTGGTTGTCAAACATTTCTTTATTGTCTCCAGTCAATCTTTGTAAACTTTCTCGTCCTACAGAAAACCAGCATAACAGAATTTCATGTTTCAAATGTGACAATTCAAGTGCTTTGCTCGACGCTATACATAGTTTCTGTCAGATTTTATTAAGAAAATAGTTTGTTAGCGATCAAATATCAGTTTTTCTTTCATTTAGTTTTGTCAATGGAAGTTTCATTTCATTTATCATTTTGTCAGATGCAAAGAAGAAACTGAGGCTGGTGTTAAGTACCCCCGCACTCTACTCGATTAGCCTTATGTCCATGTATAGACAGCTAGACCATTATAGTAATGTGGGCAGGAGAGATAACTTTCTAGTGCAGTACTTGCAAGTCCTACACTCCGAGGCTTTGCTTCACCAAGACTTGCAGCTGATCACACAGATACAGGAAACCATCAGGTGCTTGCAGAGGTTTAACAATAACGGGTGAGTTCAGGCGCTTGTAAAAGTTTTGTGCAGGTACTGGTGTCATCAGTGTACCTGCGCTTGTAACATCTGTGAACAGGTGCTTATGTCATCTGTGTACAGGTGCTTGTGACATCTGTGTGCATGTGTTTGTGACATCTGTGAACAGGTGCTTGTGACATCTATGAACAGGTGCCTGTGACATCTGTGAACAGGTGCCTGTGACATCTGTGTACAGGTGCTTGTGACATCTGTGTACATGTGTTTGTGACATCTGTGAACAGGTGCTTGTGACATCTATGAACAGGTGCCTGTGACATCTGTGAACAGGTGCCTGTGACATCTGTGTACAGGTGCTTATGCCATCTGTGTATATGTGTTTGTTACATATGTGTATGTGTCATCTGTATGTAGGTATTTGTGACATTTCTGCACAGGTGTATGTGACATCTGTGTGCAGGTACTTGTGACATTTGTGTGCAGGTATTGGTGACATCTGTGTGCAGCAGCATTTGGCAAAAAATGATAAATAATTACCATATCTGAAAGTGAGAGTTGGGAATTCTTGTATCGATATTGTGTCGTTAGTCCTAGTCCTGGTGTCGTTAGTCCTAGTCCTGGTGTCGTAGGTGTCGTAAGCTGATAAGAGCCATCCGTGAGGAATATCAGACTAGAGTACACTATATCAGCTACTTAGCAAAGTCTAGGCATAAGCTGCTCAGTATGCAGGCTAGGACCCATGGAATGTTGCTTACTCTAAACAGGTACGTTACATAACATGTAGTTTGTGTTACTTACACTGAACAGGTATGTACACATGTAAATTCTCTGAATTTTATTATGAGTTAGTGTCGTAATGTGCGGCATTTTATATGAAAGTCTGTGTTAGGAAATAATTACATCTTTCGTGTCAAAATTGGAACTCTAAAAGTGGGCGGAGCCTACCTATAATTAATCCCTCGCTTACTATCAACTTTCCCCATTTACTGTGACAGGGATAAAGAGAACTGCTTACAGTCACTTATACAAGAGTGTGTGAGGGTGTTCCTAGAGAAAAGGGACTCTGTACTTAAACGTTTCCACTCTGATTTCTCCAAACTGCAGTCTCCTGATGAGAAGGTGAGCTTGCAGCTTGCTCTCTAGGGGTCGATGGCTTTTCTCAATCTGTCATAATATATTACTACTAAGATCATCTCAACCCGTCAATAAATAGTATGATGTGAACAAGTTGTTTGATTTGTTAATTGCACTGCTCTGTAAAATGATTTTTATTGCAATTTTTAATTTGTTTTTGCCATTTTGTCCAGCGGATTTCCTTCCAGGATATCAATGCCTTTTGATCTAGCAATCTGTCATTTATTTGAGCTATAACTTGCATGCACCTGCTGACACCTGCTGACACCTGTTATTTTATCGTTGTTGTTCTTGGTTTGTTGTGTAGGCAGCAGCATTGGAGCGCTGTCTCACACTGCTATGTAACCAACTGGACAGAGATGAGATTTGGAATGGAGCAAATGCGGTGATGAGAGAAGAGGCGCAGGTATAGCTAATAGTTACAACCAGATACTGCCCTAGTTACAACATTTATCACTAATTGAGCATTTCCTAGTTTGTGTATTCTAGTTTTCTACTAATGTGATTATTTGTTGCCATCTTCAAATCTCAGTCTTGTTAAACACTCAGCTAAGTTTTAGCAAATACAAACCGTCCATAATTTTAATACTTTTTTAATAATATGCCAGCTTTTTGGATTACTTTCACCACCGGTTATATAAAATATTTATATTGGTATTTCTTAAAAATTGGCAATCAACAGTTTCCAGTTCTCAAATGATGTCAATAGAAACCTTTATTGGGGTATTTGTATTGTCATTAACAGCAAGCAATAGAAAGGGGAGTAATGGAAAAGGTGTACAAGTTAGCCATGTTTCCCAACGGAGATGGGGACACTCAAAGAGATAAAATATACACAGAGAATGTGGCTAGACTTGCTCAGATTGTCACACCCAATCACCGGTGAGTTTCCATTGTAATTAACCAATCACAACTGAAGTGTGAGTGTAATTAACCAATCACAAATGAGTTGTGATTGTAATTAACCAGTTACAAACAAGTTGTGAGTGTAGACAACCAATCACAAATGAGCATAGGTTATAATTAACAAATCACAGGATAGTTGTGATGTAATGAACCAATCACTGGTGAATTCTAGCAATAAAAACAAGCAATCACTGTCAAGTATGAACGCTTTATAAATCAGAGGAAATAGGTTTTAAATGATTTGAAGTTGGTTGGTTTTCCGAAATTGGACAGTTTCCCTTTGTTACCAACTGATCGTGTGTTCAGTAATTTGTAAAATGTTCAAGGACGAGTTATTCCTACCTTATTTTTAGATCTAGTTTTTTTAAATTTGAGTTTGTTTTTATCGTCTGAAACATATAATATTGGTATAGCGTACTACAGCCGTAATATATTTTTTTACCCTCTGTGTGTTGATGGTTGCCTTCAATTGTTTATTTTTGTTTGCTGGTGATGTAATTCATTATTATTGGTGCCTGTATTACATAGATCCATTGCCTGTACCTGCGTACATACCTTCACATATGTATTCCTTTGTGCAGGAAGCTGAGGATTCCCGCCGTCTACCATTTAGAGGCCCCGTGGAGTTCTGCTCAGGCACATCTTATCAAAATAAATGCCTTCAAAACGCCTGGAGATAAAGTGCAGGTGAATGCTCCCTCACTGAGTGCCATTTATACTGTGCCAATGCCTACGCCTTCTAGTGTTTGTGATCTATACCCAACCATAACTTATGTCTTCTATTGCTTGTAACTCATACTTGTTGTTACCATGTAGCTCTGATAGGCTCTGATAGGCTTGTAGTGTCTGCAATCCATACCATACCCTTACTTGTGCTATGTAGCGTGTGCTATCTATACCATACCCTTACTTGTGCCGTGTAGTGTGTGCTATCTATGTCATACCCTTTCTTGTGTCATGTAGCGTGTGCTATCTATACCATACCCTTTCTTGTGTCATGTAGCGTGTGCTATCTATACCATACCCTTTCGTGTGTCATGTAGCGTGTGCTATCTGTACCATACCCTTTCTTTTGTCATGTAGCATGTGATATCTATACCATACCCTTTCTTGTGTCTTGTAGTGTTTGCTATATATATAATACCCTTACTTGTCTCTTCTAGTGTGTGTTATTTATACATGCTATTACCATATAGCCACACCCAACCCTCAATTGTTTGTCTTGCAGTGTATATGCCAGTGTGTGGATACCATTATGGGCCTGCTCAAGATGGCACACACTAAATCAGTACCTGGTGCAGACGATTTCCTTCCTGTATTCATATATGTACTCATCATGGCCAATCCCCCCAACCTGCTCTCCTCCATACAGGTGAGTTAGCCACAACATTACACAAAATACATGGAGTTTCTCATTCGCTTGATTGAGTTCAAAGGAAACGTAATATAATGTGGAACTCTGGAAATGGCGGAAACTTTGCATAAATTTTTTTACAGCTAGAATCAATTAAAGAAAATACTTGTTGTTGGTAATAATTTTAATAATATTATCTAGCTTACATCCTGTCTGATATCAGGTACAGTTTTAGAAGAGTAGTTATAGTTGGCACCATGCAGAGGTAGAAGAGTTTCTCTGTTGTAGTACGTAGAGAGTTTGTATGAGTCAAGGATGGAAGGCGAGGAGGCCTACAACTGGACACAGCTAAACACTGCCGTTGCCTTCATCAAGATGTGGTTACAGGAGTCGCTCAGGCCTGAGGACAAGGTATTGGTTCTGTGCCAGCTGATGGTCTGATTCCTTATGCTTATTGGCAGATTGTTTGATTACTTATGTTTATTGGCTGATTGTCTGATTGCTTATGTTTATTGGCTGATTGTCTGATTCCTTATTCTTATTGGCTGATTGTCTGATTCCTTATGCTTATTGGCTGATTGTCTGATTCCTTATGCTTATTGGCTGATGGTCTGATTCCTTATGCTTATTGGCTGATAGTTTGATTCCTTATGCTTATTGGCTGATAGTTTGATTCCTTATGCTTATTGGCTGATTGTCTGATTCCTTATGCTTATTGGCTGATTGTTTGATTCCTTATCCTTATTGGCTGATGGTCTGATTCCTTATGCTTATTGGTTGATTGGTTGATTCCTTATGCTTATTGGCTGATTGTCTGATTCCTTTCACTTATCGGCTGATTGTTTGATTTCTTATGCTTATTGGCTGATAGTTTCTGTTGCGATTGGTTTAATTTTTTTCTCTAATTAGAGTATGATCTGGAAGGAGTCGCGCTCAATTTTTAAGTCAACTCTTGAATATTTGTGGAAATACTGATGTATACCAGTAACCTAATTACAAAAAGAAATACAAAACACAATTTTGTTTACCTATAATCTGTATTACAAAAAAAAACGTAAATCCTTTTGCACTCATGATCACACTATCAATTTTTTTTCAAAAATTTAAGTTTCATTATTTATTTTGGACTAAAAATCGTAGATTAACAAAAATAAGTAAGTTGTGTAAAATTAAAAAAGTAATCTGAAGTTTAGCACTGGCAGGAAGTTGTCGATAGTGTTCTTTTAATTAATTTTTAATCATTATTAGTTAATTGAGCTCATGAGTGAAATACGACATCCCAACGATAAGTGAGTGACATAAACCATTTTACTCATCAAAATTTGATGACAGCGTTGCTTGAGGAAGGGAGGATTCTTTTTGTGGCAACGACTTTATTTGTTGTTTAATATAACCAAATAAATTGTTTTACTAAAGAGATTGTAGTGCCTACTTATTATAATTTCTTAGATTTTGACTGAAATAAAAGGCTCTTCCATTTGTGGTACCAGGGTATGTTGTCCTCTCTTGCTACGACTGAAATATCGGTATAGTGGGGGACAACTTTTAAAATTATTAGTGATTTACAATAAACAGTAACTTTTATCAGGATTATTGAGCAAACAACTCTTATTTTCATTTAGTTTCTTCACAAAATGTTCGATGGTGACTAGATCTATTTTTGCCTTTAATTTATAAAACATATCATTAACTACTGCTGTTTACATTCCTGAGTCCAGTTAAGTTTTGTAGTTTGTGTGTTAATTGAAAGAGCTGATAGAAATGTGTTACTATTTGTTTTTCTGTATATTTATTTTGTTTTACGCTAATAATTTGTTTGTTGTTGACAGGACGTGTGATATGATTTAGATGTTCACTCAACTGCCGTATCATTCAAGGGAAACACTCCTACCTTCCGCACAAGAGAGCATGTTAACCTTATGAACTCTGTTCTGTTCGTCTGTTGTCCCTCATTTTATTGTTTCTGATATTCACGCTATTTTCAGTTTGTAAATTCTCAAAAACGTAAATTATTTTGGTTTACCTACTTACTGTGACCTTTGACCTTTTGTCATCGTGTAATTCATTTAGATATATGCAAGCGTAGTCCGGGTTTGAATTATTGCTGACAAATTATTTTGTATATCTGCTATTCAAGGTGTGATAATATATTGTCTATCATGTTGGTTGAGCAATAAATTATTTGGTAATGTTGCCTTTCGCTAGTCGATGCAATATCCGCCTGTTGTATTCTCTTTCAGCTCCAGTGCTCGGGTCAAAGCTGAGAAATATATGTTTACTGCCTCAATACATTGTGCATCTCCCACTTTATATTTTTTATGTCACTAATTTTACTGTTTTAGTTTTGGTAAGATACTGCAACTGCATCACTGTATTTTTAGTTTTTTTTTGTTTAAATTTTGCATGAGACCGGCTAAAGAAGCCTACACAACCCTCGAGTTTTCGAGTTACTAGAAAATGAGCGGAATATATTTTGAGAAACAGAGATGCAAGTCGATGATTGCATCGCATCATATTTACTTAATTGAAAGTTTTTTCTGCAAAAATCTTCTTTGACATCAAGTTCTAAAATATGGCCCTTCCTGTAAGGAGTTGATCGCTGGCACTTGTAAGCAGGTGAGTTTATAAGTTTGCTGTAAGGACTGGCCATTCCTCGTCCTATTGTGACAATTTAATTAGCCATCACTTGATATGTCTTGTATCTATATATTACTTGATTTATAAGTTTTATCTGGAAAAACAAGTCAGTGCTATTTCATTTGGTGAATGCGACGCCATGCATGAAATGAATTAACAAATCAAGAAATTACTGCACAATAGTGTTGTCAATCATGATAAATGGAAAACTTGAGAAAATTCTATGGAAAGAAAAAGTTAAATAACTTTCATTTTCACCTTACTTGAGTAAAACAAACTCCTTGAGTAAACAATGGTTTTCACCGAATTTAAAAATAATGTGAGAGTTGTTCCCTCATTCCTGATTTACACAACTCTAATGATAGCCTTGTGTAGCAGACAAAGCACCGATCTAGGCTAGATTTTTTTGTTAGTAAAGGTTTTGTGCCAACCAAGACTTGATTTCTACTGCATGGATTACACATTCAATTACCTGCTTTATCACGCTATAAAAATCTGTTGGAAAAACATGAGAAGACAAACTAGTCGATAGTACATAATAGAACGCACTCCATAGAAATCTATTTCAATTATAAACTCGACTATGCAGAAACGACCCCACCTTATTTGAGTATATTGTGCAGGATTTTGTTGTGACGTCACTAGTCACCCTGGTAGCACACCTGCACCACCTCTAGGTAGCGGAGTTGTCTGTCTGTCCAGACAAGCTTGCTGCCAGCTCGGCCGTCTCAGCGTCCGCCCTTCTGCATAGCTGCTAGAAGGTAGGCCGTGATAGGCGGGAGTCTGTCAGGCAAGTCTGCCTCTAGCCTACTACTCGTTGTACAACACTAGTGCTGCCAGACCTAGTAGGTCGTCAGAGCTGGTTGCCTTATAGAGCAGTAAGGTATAAATTGCGCAGTATTCAAGTATAAGAGCTTGAGTGAGTGTTAGCTATCTTTATTCAGAGAGAATTGTTCAGCTATGCCTCGCGGTGTACACTGACTAGTGAGAGGCATAGCAGCTGTATTTATGTGAAGTGTTATGTAACAATAATACAGTCAAAGCACTAAACAGTCGTTGCCTTAACACAAAGGTACAAAGTGAATAAATAAGTGAATAAATGGTAAGAGTACACACGATATAAATTGGCTCGCTATAATGTCTATTTACAGGCGCCGTGCTACATATTTCCTGTACAATATCAATCTCCAATTTGAAGCATAATGTATGGAATGTCTGCTAATAAAAAAGCAACCAAATTTTGAAAACATTCCGTAAGTTATGTTTCATATATTTAAAGTGCAGTAAGATCAAAGAACTTGCTAAAAAAAGCTTAAATGCATTATCAATACCTGTCAGGTTGGCTAGTGAACAAAAGGGAGATATTTTAGACCCGTTACTTCAAATTTTTGTAAATAGATTTGAAGATATGAAAGAGGTAATTGCGTGGGAATTGGAACAAAAGTAGGTAGGAATGAATGTAGACATAGCTAGAATTAACGTAGACACGTCCTGGAATGAATGTCGGCGAACCTGGAATGAATGTTGACTATGCTATAAAGAAAAATTTTTTGACATTTACTCCTAGAGATGTCGACGTTCGTTCTCGGCGATATATAAAATATCAATTCAATTTTCATCCCAGAAATTGTCTGCTTTGGGAAAACGATATATTTTTTATTCCTGGAATGAACATCAAAACAGTAGTTTAGATATTGCCATGAATGAATCTCGACACTTCCTAGAGCAAACTTCAAAAAATTTTCTCCTTTCAAACAGAGCCGACATTCATTCCATGATGTGTCTACGTTTATTCCAGCTATGTCTGCATTCATTCCTGTCAACCTTCATTCTTGTCTACGTTCGTTCCAAATTCCGATTGTGTAGAAGCAAAATGCGAGTGAAACATTAATCAATATCTTAATTCAGAAGACCAGCGCTGAGGTAAATATTCCTATGACGGAAAAAATCAAGCTAAGTATAGAAGGATGATAAGCTATGTATAGAAGGATGGTAAGCTATGTATAGAAGGATGATAAGCTATGTATAGAAGGATGATAAGCTATGTATAGAAGGATGATAAGCTATGTATAGAAGGATGATAAGCTATGTATAGAAGGATGATAAGCTATGTATAGAAGGATGATAAGCTATGTATAGAAGGATGGTAAGCTATGTATACAAGAATCCAAAAAGGATGTACATTTCGAGCCTGTTTAAACTCTGTTTTTTTGCATAATAGAAAGATCAAAACCAAGTTTGCAAGTTTTAAGGAAAAAAATTACAACTCTAAAAGATGTCAAGGAGTTTAAGAACTTTCAGAATTGGAGTAAAATTGTGCGTAAGTCCCATCAGAGTCCCTGACAAACCAACAGACATGACAGGTATGGTGATAGGTGAGGGGACAGGTACGGTGTTAGGTGAGGAGACAGGTATGGTGATAGGTGAGGAGACAGGTATGGTGATAGGTGAGGGGACAGGTACGGTGTTAGGTGAGGGGGCAGGTATGGTGATAGGTGAGGGGACAGGTACGGTGTTAGGTGAGGGGACAGGTACGGTGATAGGTGAGGAGACAGCTATGGTGATAGGTGAGGAGACAGGTATGGTGTTAGGTGAGGGGACAGGTATGGTATTAGTTAAGTGGACAGGTATGGTATTAGTTAAGTGGACAGGTATGATGTTAGTTAAATAGACAGGTATAGTGTTAGGTGAGGGGACAGGTATGGTGTTAGGTGACGAGACAGGTATGGTGTTAGGTGAGGGGACAGGTATGGTGATAGGTGAGGGGACAGGTATGGTGTTAGGTGAGGAGACAGGTATGGTGTTAGGTGAGGAGACAGGTATGGTGTTAGGTGAGGGGACAGGTATGGTGATAGGTGAGGGGACAGGTACGGTGTTAGGTGAGGGGACAGGTATGGTGTTCGGTGAGGGGACAGGTATGGTGATAGGTGAGGGGACAGGTACGGTGTTAGGTGGGGAGACAGGTATGGTGATAGGTGAGGGGACAGGTACGGTGTTAGGTGAGGAGACAGGTATGGTGATAGGTGAGGAGACAGGTATGGTATTAGTTAAGTGGACAGGTATGATGTTAGTTAAATGGACAGGTATGGTGTTAGGTGAGGGGACAGGTACGGTGTTAGGTGAGGGAACAGGTATGGTTTCAGGTGAGGAGACAGGTATGGTGATAGGTGAGGGGTATTACACTCTTGTCAAAAAAACTGAAAAATGACTAACAGCAAATATGCATAAATTATAATTACTTAACGTGCGTATAATTTTGACATTTATGCAAATTTAAACTCTATTCCATTGAATGCATTTACCCTTCTCATACTATTGTGAAGTAAGTATATTACTTTAAGTGAATACCGATGATGTCTTGCAGTAAAAGGTCTGGTTTCAACGCTTAGAATATTAGAATTTAATAAATGATTCAAACATAGCTGTAAAACAGTGAAGTTATTGATTTCGTCATTTTTTAAACACATTATCATTTTTTTGCTGAAAGGGCTAGTTTTTTCACTAATCTATCAGCGCTAAAATACATTAGAAATGAATCCGAAGATTGTTTTCACATAACTAATTGACCACTGCAGCGGGTGAGTTGCATGTCACTAAATATGGAGAACAAAGATTTAAATAACCGCTCGATAACCGTCCCATGTAATCCTAGTAGTTCGATTATGACTGACACTTTCCAACAAGCAGCCAAAGCTGCAGAGGTAAGCAGGTAAGCAATGGTATATGACAGTTAAATGAAACAAACATGAACGCTAACGGAAACTTGTTAACTATTTCTATGATCAATGCTCGCATTGGCTAATCACTAATAAGTTTATTTAGTGGGCATGTTCTGCCTTTTTTTGTATTTTTTACTCTCCGCTGAGTTAACAAATTTTGTTGGCTTTTAATTATTTTCGGCTAAATCGAATAATGATCAATCTTGTACACTATTAAATGCAAACAACTATTAAAACGTAAAATTGGTTACATCATATGGTAAGTTGTTTTGTCTAATAAAATTGGTCATATAATATGGTAGGTTGTTTTGTCTAATAAGATTGGTTATATCATATGGTAGGTTGTTTTGTCTAATAAAATTGGGCCAAAAGTTTGTGTAAAGATTAAAAATAATAATCAAAGATGATATTATGAGAACTGACAGGTGTTGGTAAGATTCAAGATAAATTTTGTTTAAACAAAGGTTTTGGTGGCATTTATTTGACTGATAACGTAATAAGTAATGGTACAAACTGTCTCCCTATAAACACTAGACATATGTTGGCTTTCATACAGTTTAGACTTTCTTCTTGTACTTTTCCTTGTCTAGGTTTAGTTTCAATACCGCTTAGAATCGATAGGCTTCACAATTCACGGGTTTAATATTCTAGTAATAAAGAGGAAAGAGATGCTAGTAAACGGAAAAATTCTAGAAATTATTCTTCTACTGGGTGAGTAATAAAACAATGAATCAAAGTAGACTTTGATGAAATCTTTTGGGATGAAACTCAGAGATAGCAGTAAATTGAATCTGTGCAAATGCGTATCAGGGATGCGTATTAGTTGATCTCTGAGAAAACATTTTATTGGTGGCTATCCAATTGTCTGTGTTGTGTTTGGTGATATGAAGTATAGTAGAGCTTACTATCAAAATGAAAAAGTCAGTTTGCCAGATGATCTCTAGACATAGTAAGCCTATCACAAACAACAACCGAATGCTTTCAAAATGAGAATAATTTAAATAAGAAGGCTGAGGTGTGTGCGCCTGTTGGTGCCAACTCACACCTTTCAGTGTCAAGCAAACCATTGAATTATCTCCCCCTGTAAATATTTCTACATTTTGCCCGCAAACACCTTTCAGTCGCTCCAACTGGCTCCAGTATTTGTTGTGAATGAGGATAATGACAGTCTTTCTCAATCGGTTCAGTTACAGGAAACATTGTACAGTTAGATAGAATTATATACAATTGTATGTTTCAGATTTGTTATTTAATTTGCTCTTAGATCCGTTTTTATGTATTTAAGATGCATTCACAAGAAAGAAAACATGTTTTTTTTAAAATTGGAAATTAAAATTTGCATGTTAAAAAGTTTAAATTAGCAAGTTGAACCAATAAAAAAGTGACAATAATTTCTGTGTTTTTAATATCCCTAGACACCGCGACCATAGACTTAGAAAGTTTTCGATAGTTTTATAGCTGTAATCTGATAAAGTGCAATTTGATAAGCTCTACATAAAAAGAAATGCTAGTTTTGAAATATTAAATAATGACGGAATGTTAATTGTTTGTAGCAAGCATACAGGCTGTTATACATGGTGGGAAAAGTGAGATAACCACTGACTGCACCACAAATACATTTATTACCGCCACAAATACTATATCTGTAGACACAGTCGCTGCATCTACAAATCCAACTGCTACATCTATTGACACAACCACTACAACTGTAGACCCAACTACTACATATATTGACCCAACTACTACATCTATTGACCCAACTACTACATATATTGACCCAACTACTACATCTATTGACCCAACTACTACATCTATTGAACCAACTACTACATCTATTGACCCAACCACTACATCTATTGACCCAACTACTACATCTATTGAACCAACTACTACATCTATTGACCCAACCACTACATCTATTGACCCAACTACTACATCTATTGAACCAACTACTACATCTATTGAACCAACTACTACATCTATTGACCCAACTACTACATCTATTGAACCAACTACTACATCTATAGACCCAACTACTACATATATTGACCCAACTACTACATCTATTGACCCAACTACTACATCTATTGAACCAACTACTACATCTATTGACCCAACCACTACATCTATTGACCCAACTACTACATCTATTGAACCAACTACTACATCTATTGACCCAACCACTACATCTATTGACCCAACTACTACATCTATTGAACCAACTACTACATCTATTGAACCAACTACTACATCTATTGACCCAACTACTACATCTATTGAACCAACTACTACATCTATAGACCCAACTACTACATCTATTGACCCAACTACTACATCTATTGACCCAACCACTACATCTATTGACCCAACTACTACATCTATTGACCCAACCACTACATCTATTGAACCAACTACTACATCTATTGAACCAACTACTACATCTATTGAACCAACTACTACATCTATTGAACCAACCACTACATCTATTGAACCAACTACTACATCTATAGACCCAACTACTACATCTATTAAACCAACTACTACATCTATTAACCCAACTACTACATATATTGAACCCACTTCTACATCTATTAACCCAACTACTACATCTATTGAACCAACTACTACATCTATTGAACCAACTACTACATCTATTGACCCAACTACTACATCTATAGACCCAACTACTACATCTATTAAACCAACTACTACATCTATAGACCCAACTACTACATCTATAGACCCAACTACTACATCTATAGACCCAACTACTACATCTATTAACCCAACCACTACATCTATTGACCCAACTACGACATCTATTGAACCAACTACTACATCTATTGACCCAACTACTACATCTATTGACCCAACCACTACATCTATTGAACCAACCACTACATCTATTGACCCAACCACTACATCTATTGAACCAACTACTACATCTATTGAACCAACCACTACATCTATTGAACCAACTACTACATCTATAGACCCAACTACTACATCTATAGACCCAACTACTACATCTATTAACCCAACTACTACATATATTGAACCAACCACTACATCTATAGACCCAACTACTACATCTATTGACCCAACCACTACATCTATTGACCCAACTACTACATCTATTGAACCCACTACTACATCTATTGACCCAACCACTACATCTATTGAACCAACTACTACATCTATTGAACCAAGTACTACATCTATTGACCCAACTACTACATCTATTGAACCAACTACTACATCTATTAAACCCACTTCTACATCTATTGACCCAACCACTACATCTATTGAACCAACTACTACATATATTGAACCAACTACTACATCTATTGACCCAACTACTACATTTATAGAACCAACTACTACATCTATTGACCCAACCACTACATCTATTGACCCAACCACTACATCTATTGAACCAACTACTACATCTATTGACCCAACCACTACATCTATTGAACCAACCACTACATATATTGACCCAACCACTACATATATTGAACCAACTACTACATCTATAGACCCAACTACTACATTTATAGAACCAACTACTACATCTATTGACCCAACCACTACATCTATTGACCCAACCACTACATCTATTGAACCAACTACTACATCTATAGAACCAACTACTACATCTATTGACCCAACCACTACATCTATTGACCCAACTACTACATCTATTGACCCAACCACTACATCTATTGAACCAACCACTACATATATTGACCCAACCACTACATATATTGACCCAACCACTACATCTATTGAACCAACTATTACATCTATTGACCCAACTACTACATCTATTGACCCAACTACTACATCTATAAATTCAACTATTCCATTTCTGCTCCCAACTACTGCATCTACTAGCGTAACAATCAACAAATCTGCTATTATTCATATCAGTACAGCAGATACAATAAATGCTAGCTATCAAAGCTCAACAATCACATCAGTGTTGAAAGATGTTGGCGGTGGAAAAGGCAATGGGGAGACTACAACTATTAATAATTCTGCCAGAGGTAAGAAGATCCTACCTACTGATAATATCTATATTCTATGAATGTTCCCTAGTTAGCCTTAAAAATGAAAGAAAAAGTCAAAACTTGCTGGTTTATTGAAGAGCATGTAGCCATGACAATGGACACGCACAATGGACAAATAATCAATTATCTTGCCAACAAGTTTTACTAGTAGTACTCATTAATACATCCCTACTAACATCATTGATTGCTAGACAACAGGGTGTGTTTTATAGGCCATTTCCTACTCTACTTATTCTAGGATAAACTAATGATAAGTTTATTGGCTCTAATTGAGTATCAGTCTATGAGCGAACTCCATACTAGTTCTTCAAGCTGGATTGTTTTCATTGAGTAGATTTTCAACAAAGTGTCACGACACCTGAGACAAGCAGCTTTCTCTAACTGTCTGCTGCCTACCAATTGCTGCTTGCGCTCAAACTCTATACTTGATCTTGAAAAGCGAAAAGCGCTTAAATTTAAATTGGATTCACTGTCTTTTCATAAAGCTGTTTGCTAACATTGGCATTCTTTAACAAAAACTAACTGATCTTTAATGTATTATATTTGTTACAAATACTAAATGATCCTCAAGGTCTTCTATTTGTAACGAGAACTTACTGACTTTTATTGTATTATCTTTGTAAAAAAAAAGTTGAATTAGTTGCAAATGCAGTTAATAAGATGCATAACTTTTTGATTAAGCGCAGCTCAGAAAACTTGAATTTATACTAGCAAACTGAATGTGCATTTTGCCTTTGAGACGGTATCAATAACAATTTATGTTTTTTCAAGAAGAATTCATTTTCATTAAATTTTTCACAATTCTTTTTTTAAGGGTTTGTGTGTGCACTTGGTACACCTAATAAGGTGGTCTCCAGAAACTGTACAGAAGGATGCTTTGGGCTGCTCATAAACAGAGAAAAGTAAGGGAGATAACTACTAGTTGTATGTGTTTTTGTGTATCACTAATGTCAGATGCCAGATTTCAAACCTCTAAATATCACATAGCAGATGCCAATAGTTTGGTCTCACCTGTTAGGTGTCATTTGCCAGATGCCACCTGTCAGATGTAACTAATCAGTTGTCATTTTTTGGTTGCCAGTTTCCGGATAACAATAACAGATGTCAATTGTCAATTTTCATTTGTCCTATGTCACTTGTCAAATGTCATTAGTCAGATATCACTTGTCAGGTGTCTATGGTGGCTCGTGACGTTAGATGGTTTCAATTTCAAAACGTATGAACGGATTTGAAGTAGTCCAGACGGTTTGCAAAGCGTATTTTACATTGAAAATAATTGTATAATTGTAGTAAAATAGCCCAAGAAACTCTGTTTATAAACGGATTTGGTTTTAATAAATTGATCGTCAGCCTCAGCAGTTGCGGGATTAATGCTATAAAACTGCATTTCCTGTCTAAAAATTGTAAATTCTGCAAACCGTTTAGTTGTCTTGCAAATAATTCAGACGATTTAGAAATGATTCAGATGATTTTAGAAAATTACAAGCCGTATGGACGCTTTAGAAAGAGTATGAACTATTTACAAATCGTATGGATTATTTTGAAATGATCTGAACTGTTTTAAAATAGTCTAAATTATTTTGAAATAGTTGGAAAAGTTTGCAAAGCACATGGCTTTCGAACCAAAATACATCGTCATCATTTTATTTATAGCCTCCATGCAACTTTATCAACATAGACGTAGATCAAAAGACATAGAGCAAATTAATTAACTGTATAAAATTGTAGCTGACTATAATCTCTAAATTTTATTTTTACATTTATAATTTGTTCGTTTTAATTATTTAAAATAATTTAAAACAAATGATATTCATTGAAGAAAAAAATTTCTTTTATTAATTTGAAGAAAATTCAACTGTTCGGTGTTTAGTAAAAACATTATCAACCATAAATAAACTGTAGATCTATGATCAATAGAGCAAACTGGCAAATTGGCTCGGATTTTCAAGGCCCACGAGCGATTTCACAAAGCATGCAAAAGTTTTGCAAAAGTTCAGATCATTTCAACTTAATTCGAACGGTTTGGGAAGCGTTCAGACGTTTTAAAATGGAAAACACAAAATGTTCTGAGCCACCATAGGTGTCACTAGTCAGATATCACTTGTCAGATGTCACTTGTCAGGTGTCACTAGTCAGGTGTCATTTGTCAGATTCAGATGCTAAATATGAAATATATGGTGCTTGATATTAAGCACATGTTACAGAATTCTTGCTTTAAGTATGAAATCTCACAATTTTGACATTTCACATTGGGAATTGGCAGGAATAAATGCTGTCAAGAACAAAACTCTAAAATGAGAAAAAGCATCCAAGTACAAAGGTTTCTATACCTAAAGCAACTGTTTATTTTTGGTTGAAGAAGAATATTTTGACATTGACTCTAAAGATGCCAGTATTGATTACTTTTCATAAAACAAAAACATCCTTGTTGCTTTTCTTTCCTATCAGCTTATACAATTCAGAGCGCTGTATCCAAAACACTAGTGTGAGTATGAAATGATGCAGTAGATACAGTAGTGATGGTCTAGAGCTGGAGAGCTAGAGCAGAGAATGCAAAAAAGAGAACTATATTGCCTATACTCTAATAACTCAAAGATACAAGGCTATTTTAGAGTTTCCAGTAGAAAAGCCAAATACGGAAAAGAACGCATAGGTAAGAAGCACAGTTGAATTTTTAATAATTGTAGAAACCCCTGACTGTATGTGTCTCCAACTGCGGTAGCTGAAGAAGCATTCTGTAATTTGATTGTAGAATAAAACTCGGCTGCGTCGCGGACCTAAGCTTGGAAAAGTATGGTTTTGGATCTTTGAGAAAATGCTCGGATAATGAAAAAGCAGGTCTTTGTGTCAATTATGCTGATGAAGTATGTATTTACATTTCTACTGGGCAATAATTACAGTTTTGAGATTGTATATTTTCAAAGCATCTTTTTGGTCGTACTAATTGGAAATTGCAGCAATTTTGTTTTGAACACGAGAAACAAAAGCGATGGTTGGTTTACATGTTCGAACGATACACGAAAGAAACTTGAAAGAATTATTTATTTAGCTCCCATAGCTAGAAAACAAGCGTTTTATTTTTTATTAAGAAATTGACCATACTTTTTGCTAGTTTTTCCAATAAAGTATGCTATCGAAAAGTGAAGAAAAATTTTGTTTATCAGAAAGAAATTTTTGAAAACGTATCTTGTGATGGCAAATTAAACATAGAAAAATTTTATGTAGCAAAAATTTACACAAACTTTCAAATTTTTAGTCACTGTATATATTTGTAGGAGAACTGTATAAGGTGTTGTACAGATAGATTGATGTGCAATAAACACTTTGAGACCAGATGCAACTACGTCAGCTTTGAATCTTTATGTAATGGAAGTGGATCTACAATTGCCTCCATTTATTTTTTCCTGCTATGTTTTTATATCACACTTATCATTATTTCATAACCATAGCATAAACATTAAATAAATTGGTTATGTAAAACTGTGCAGACAGGTGGCAACTTGAGGTATTCTAATTTTTATTAACAAAACTAGATTAACATTTTTGAAGGTGAATCAAAATCCTCTTCTTCGTTTATTGTTGTATGTACAACGGTTAAAAGGACAGTAGTTCAACACCACAACACAAAGCGCACACAAATATGTAAATGCAGTTAATATGATTCTATTAAAGTTCATAAAATTATTTTTCATCTTTCGTCTGACTGGTAGCGAAAGTGAAAGTATTGGTGGTAGAAATGTCATCTCCATCAATGTTTTTTTGGTTTGTTTTCTTTATCTGCAATGAAACATGGTACAAGTTTTGAGTAGTAAGTTAGGGGTAAATCTCTATAGCATAATTTATGCAGCTCATTTCAATGATTGGCCAACAACTTAACTCCATATTTTTTCGAATCTATAACTTAAATATCAACCTAAAATTTTAATACATTGACATTTGCTCAGGGGATCAAAAATCAATATTTATTTTCATATTATTGGTTAATTCTATAGTTGCACAGTTAGGTCAAAGATTTTAATGAAATGAAAATTAAGGTTTTATTGAGAAGAAAAATGTAACATTTTTATGTATTCACAGTTCTTCATTCATCAACAGCTATGTTGAGGGATAGAGGTTTTAAAAATAGTATAGGTTTTGATATTGAATAAACAACCTAACCCGAAACATGACACAATCAAACTCTCCGGCTAAAAATAAAATCTGTATTTAAAATGTGTCGTGTTTTTGTAATGTTTTACGCCATTGTACTTTATCTTTCAGAAATAAACATTAAAAATTGAACAAGAACTTTTTTTTTCTGCCCAAAAATTAAAAATAAGCATTTTTATGCAAAGATGGAAGAATGTTTTCATGAGTATAAAAAGCTGGCAGTTTATTTTAACATACGGGGTTTCGTGGAATCTTTTCTGGTTTTTTGTTTGATCTTTTGTTTATCTACTTCTGTTTCTTTTCTCTGGCTCTTCTTTTTGTTTTCAACTTTTTTCGAAGGACCCGTTTTTGCTCTTTTGGCCAAATCTAAAAATTTGTAGCTAAAGCAAATTACTATTTAGGCAGCATGAGATTTGTGTAATCAGTTAGTCATGTGATCTGTTAGTCATGTGTTCTGTTAGTCATGTGATCTGTTAGTCATGTAATCTGTTAGCCATTTGAAATGTTGGTGATGTGATTATTGATCAATGTGAATTTAACACCTAAACAATAAAAACTGTTTGGTTAGACAGCGCATCCGTTGTACCTGAGAAGTTGGTGAAAGGTGAACCAGCTGTGGAAGGAAACAGTTGGTACGAGTACTTCCTCTCCCCTCCAGAGTCATAATGTTGAGCCGCAGGCATTTTTACTACAAAAGAGTCTTTTGGCTTTTTGCCAAGTATTGGATGGGTGGCTGTGGTGGCCAGTGTTTTAGACCCACTCTTCCAGTCCTCTTGTTCTTTTTTCTGCAAAAGGTCATTTGCCGCAAACATTAACCTGTGATAATAAAAGTACTATAGAAAAATGTTAAATATTCACTTGGCAGGGAGATCTGCTCATATATTACTACTAATATTCACTGCAGTTTGATTAGTTTTCAGTGAAAATGCAATATTAAAGCAAACTTCTAATGTAAAAAATATTTGATGTGTCAAAAAAAATTTGAAGTGGTAGGCATGGATGCATTACACAAAGAATTCACTGACCCATTTTTCGACGAGTTTTTTAACATTGTCTATAGAGCTTTCACCAAAGTCTGGACCATTTTTCAGCTGTTTTCTTTCCGACCTGAACCGTAGCTCGCTAGCAAGTGATGTAGCATGCAGTGGAATGGACTTACTCCTTTTAGGATTATCTATATAAAAGTTTTTGCTGTGTATAAGCATTCTCTGTTTGAGCAATAAGTACTACAAAGCTGAACTTGAGTTCACCAAATGCTTTCATATTTGGTGAGTTAACAATTTTTTTGCGAGACTCACCTCTAGACGGAGAAATGGAATCGAATCTTTTCTTTTTATCTAGAAAAAAAGAGAAAGCATTAAGAATAATAGGTGTTCGCCATTCAATACATCGTCAATGAAATGGTACACTAGTTTAGAAGATCGTATTGCCGAACAAATGAAGAAAAAAACTCCCAATTTTTAAATAATTAAGAAAAAATGGTCTCATTACAAACAAAGACGGTCTGTAAAGTCACTTTTGTTATTTAGTACATTTTCAGCGATCATAATTATTTAGTAATACTTTTAGGACAACGGGACCAGTCTATGAAAATGACAAAATTAGAATCGCTTGTTATAATTCGTTTATTGTCCAGTTTCATTTGTGACTTACGAACAATTTAAGTAAATGCTCGTTGATTGTTTTTTTTTATTCGGTCGAAACTCCAATGTTTTTGAAACTAACAACTGGCTGATTTATGAACGATTTGTTTATTAGTTTTCGCAAACTTATCAAAATTGACGCCAAAGGACTAGAAAAGCCAAAAAAACATAGCATTTTAAAATTTGAACAGTTTCAGAAGTCTCAATTCTAGCTATCACACAAAACTTTCTGCTGATACAAAATATGATCAACTCCAAATAAAATTTCCATAAATTGGTTTACTAAGACAACTTTTGAGAAGCAAAAACTTTGAACTAACCTTTTTAATAATTTAAATTTGACAAAAAAAGATCTTTATATAATTTTTCAAACTTTAAACTTTACAAGCTTATTTGACTTGGAAATTTCAAGTTTCTCTCTTTTCTAAACCACAAGTTGATAAGTTTTTTTTTATGGCCTCAAGTTTCCTTATCCATTTTTGTTTGCTTTATTTTATTTTATCTGTCATGTACCTTACTTACTTCTGCCGTTTGTCTGACTCATTGCTCGAACGCCCCCATCTCTTGCGTCGTTTGTTCCTAACCTTCTTCCAACTGCCGCCAAAGCAATAAAACCTGAATGATGCATATAGACATAAAGTGTCTATAGATATACGGCATACATAAACAAAAAGTGTTTTTAGAGACACAGTATACATAGCCATTTGGTATTTGCGTACCTACAATATTCATAAGTCTATTGAAAGCATAAACATCTAATGTACATAGATATGCATAGGCCTATCCTGATCATAGACCTACAGCTTACGGAGGCAATGGTGTACATAAACATGCAATATACTTAGACATATAATTTGAATAAACATGCAGCATACATAGACACCAACATATATAGACGTGCAGTACACATGGACATATAACACACATAGTCATACAGCATACGTAAACACCTAGCAAAAATAGACATCCAGAATACATAGACATCTATCTTGAATACATAGACATTCAGAATACATAAACATCCAGATACATAGACATCCAGCATACATAGACGACTAGTATACACAGCAAAAAAAAATGTTTATTAAACAATTACCTCCAACGCACAAAGCAATAACTCCACCAGCCGTAGCCAAAGTTATATCCTCCTTTGTTAAAGTTTCACCCACAATGGCCTCCAACTTTTCAGCTTCTACCTCCAGTTCTAAAGAATAAAATTTCTGCTCCCTAATATGTCAACACAACTCATATAAAAAGAAATAACTAACATCTTCAATAAAAAAAACTACAAAAAAACAGCAAAAGATCTTTTCTGGAACGATTGCCACTACGCTATTTTTTTTGGGTTTATAAGCTTTTTGTCTTAGAATACAAAAGTTGAAAAATTGCTTGGTTGTTATTTTTTCATACAGCATGCAAACGGTGATCAATAAAGTTCCTCGCTTCACTTTTGGTTAAAAGTCGGGAAAAAGCTAAATCAAACTTTTGTATTCAGTATTGATACAAAAAATAAATTTGTGGAGAAACTTAAACTATCAAAATCCAAGCCCTAAAACATTATGCGATATCAAATGAAATATTTAATTAGGTTTGATTAAATGAAAGTTCACCTACAATTACTACTAAATATAACATGAACTGACGCCACCATGTGGTAGAATTCATAACTATGAAAAGTCAAACATTTATGTATTCATTTTGGTAATAGTTTAACAAAATGATTATTTTTCTAATTGATAACCATTCAAGTTAAGTTTCTTTCAAAGTTAGTCTTCAGTTTTTCTTCTTACAAAGTATCAATTTTATTCCAGGTTATTATTATACAAATATGATTAATTTAAATTTATAGTTAGCATGTCTCTGAGAAAATTTGTTAAAAAAAAATATTTAGAAATATTTACGTCTCTCTAACTGGTGATTTAGTTTATTTTACCAAAATATTTTGTAAGCCTATCTGAAATAATCATGAAAAAGCTTTTTGAAATTTTTCAAGTTACAAAAACTCTGTAACAAGTTTTCATTGGTCAGAAGTAAACAATCTCACTAAAGCTAGTAATAACCAAAAACTCTAACGCCTAATCTAATCTAATTAAATTAAATTATTATTGCTATTATTTATGTCTTAATGAAACAAAATCAAATTCAAAAGGAATAATATTGTCAATAAAATATCCCATTGAGTGTGAGATGTTTTAATTGTTACCACACTCAATCGAGGATCTATATAAAATTGTGTCAAACGAAAATGGTGCAAGTAGTAAAATGGTGCAGGTAGTAGAATGATGCAGGTAGTAAAATGGTGCAGGTACTAAAATGGTGGAGGTAGTAAAATGGTGCAGGTACTAAAATGGTGCAGGTAGTAAAATGGTGCAGGTACTAAAATGGTGCAGGTACTAAAATGGTGCAGGTACTGAAATGGTGCAGGTACTAAAATGATGCAGGTACTAAAATGGTGCAGGTACTAAAATGGTGCAGGTACTAAAATGTGATCAGCAGAACTGCTGTAACTTACCAGGGAGGCATCGGCCATTCTGCTCCTGCAGATTTCCAGCACACACACAAGTGTTGTTTATGCATTCTGTGTGGTTCTTGCTGTTTGGTTTACAGTGCTCGCTTGTGTTACACCTACAATCAACCTCTGGCTAACTAACTTCAACAATACTCTATCAAAGTTGAATTTGCCTCCTCAAATGGCAGAGTTTCACAAAGCATATATTCAAATTACTTCACAAACTAAGTCATATACAACTTGAGGCATTGGTGAACCTTGAGTGGCTAGGTAAAGCTTGAGTGGTTAGATAGACCTTGAGTGGTTAGGTAAACCTTGAGTGGTTAGGTGAACCTTGAGAAGTTAGGTAAACCTTGAGTGGTTAGGTAAACCTTGAGTGGTTAGGTAGACCTTGAGTGGTTAGGTAAACCTTGAGTGGTTAGATAGACCTTGAGTGGTTAGGTAAATCTTGAGTGGTTAGGTAAACCCCGAGTAGTTAGGTAGACCTTGAGTGGTTAGGTAGACCTTGAGTGGTTAGGTAAACCTTGAGTGGTTAGGTGAACCTTGAGAAGTTAGGTAAACCTTGAGTGGTTAGGTAAACCTTGAGTGGTTAGGTAGACCTTGAGTGGTTAGGTAAACCTTGAGTGGTTAGATAGACCTTGAGTGGTTAGGTAAATCTTGAGTGGTTAGGTAGACTTTGAGTGGCTAGGTAAACCCCGAGTAGTTAGGTAGACCTTGAGTGGTTAGGTAGACCTTGAGTGGTTAGGTAAACCTTATACTTGATAAGAATTTTCAGAAATCAATGTTAACCCTCCGCATTAGTTTCTACCCATTCATTTATTGGAAGAGCTTGACTGATTTATAAGTTGATGCAGATGATCTATTCTAACTTATTGGTTTTCTTTGGCAATTCGCTCTCTAGTAGTAAATCAACTATATCCAAGAACTAAGCTTCCAATACACAAATGCTTAATGTACGGCTCTGGACTACCCTATTCTTATATTAAACGTCCCTATAAGAGACAGCCAGGGATAATTCGGTTGGTCTGCCAACAAGATATACAATTGTACTACATACCTGTCTTACCTGGAGCCGAGATAGGGTTCACAACCTTTAAATGGAGCCTCCTCAAATGGTTTGGCGATGCCAGTGTCACATTGGCAGGAGCCTTGGCTACATTCTGTGAAAAACATATTGCTCAATTACTGGGTAGTGCAGAATCTGGTATGCAAAAGGTATAAAATGATTATCTTGCTGACACATGTCAGAAGCCGATGCATATAAGAATTAACCTGCTGACGCCTGTTATAAGCAAAGTACATAAACCAATTGACTTACTGACACCTGTCATGAGCAAAATACATAAAGCAATTAACCTGCTGACACCTGTCATAAGCAAAGTACATAAACCAATTGACTTACTGACACCTGTCATAAGCAAAATACATAAAGCAATTAACCTGCTGACACCTGTCATAAGCAAAGTACATAAAACAATAAACATGCTGACAACTGCGGATGAAACACACGACATGGTGACTCATGTCAGAAGCAATTGACATCTATAAAAACGTCTGATGTCAACGTGTAATTGCTGTTTTAAAAGACGTAATCCAATGACATTGCCAAATGATCGCTACATAGAAACACATTTATCATAATTTCATCTAGATATTGAGGAAAGCTTGATTATAGCAATAGTTGTTCTGTAATAACACTCAGATTTTTTTGAAATTGAGTGGTTTTTTGTGTAGCATGCGGTATGACTACTATTGATGTATATAAAATAATCTTAATTAATTTTCTAGCAGAACTTAATTATCAATATAATATTTTTTACTAGCATTGACTCAAAGCAGTTTATTATCTTATCCGAGATCAGAAAAAAAATGGATAAACCACAAATTGCTACATTATAATTATAATCAGATATAGATCATTAGGACTTTTATTATTTTCTATTAAGTAACACATTTACCATTAAGGTTAACTGATACCTATTTTATCTCTTTTATCTCTTTTAACTGTTTTATGGCCCCATAGTAGTGTATTGGCATACATGCAATAATTCAGGGTTAGGTGGGCGGGGTAACTAATATAAAAATGTAATGAGATTATTAGTAAACTGAGACAGAATAAGCTTCTATTCTATGCCACATATACTTTCCACAAGAACCGATAACCTAGAAAAACACTCATTACGGTGCTCCTGAATAGACGCCTTTATTTATACTTCAAATTTATCAGTTAGAAATCTTTCTACAGCGTGTTGATTCCAATTTTAGTTCTAATTCCTGGCAGGTTAACAACAAAGATTACCCACCGTATTTGACTATTGCTAGGGCCTATAACATTGATGGAGTATATATCATTTATCTTATCTAAATTAAAGTATGTAGTGTAAAAACCTTTGGTAATCTTTCAGGCTCTAGTGCAACTTTTATTGAGTGAGAAATTATAGGCGCAAAGTAACGCGAAGTAACAGCCTTGAAGAATCAGCAAATTTTTTATGTGTCGGCAAGCAAAGAATAGTGTTTCTTTATTATGTTGCTTCGCAAAAAAATTAGTGCAAGCGTGTTTGCCAGAAACTATATCTAGTTAAAATTTAGGATTGGTCTTTTTTGTCTTGATGCGAATAAAAGCAGAGCATTTTTGTGGTAATGAATATCTCCGTTTGAGATAGAGCAACAAAATGAACAAAACGTCACCATGCAAGCGACGATCTTTGATACAACACCATTAGCTGAAGTTCAAATTAATATTCATTATAATCTATGATGTTGAATATTTTTGTGCCATAGCATCAATATATATTAGCATTGCCAAAGGTAATTGTTCATTTGTTTGCGCTGTTTTAGTAGAAATAATAACTATTTATTATAATAAATAATAAACATAATTCAATTATTAAACTTTATCTTTTTTAACCTGAATGACTTGCAATGGTTTCAAGAGAAGGCAACTCAATAAATTATTTTTTTGAACGGCTACATGATTTGCTATATCAGCATTAACAAAAACTGCACCCAGTTTTAAAAAAGCTGAAAATTAGCGAAGTTCTTCGGGTTAACATAGTCAAAAGAAGCCTTATGTACTAAGTAGGGCAGGTGAAAAGTTAGCACGATTTTGCCATGTTATTGTAATGGATTCCGGTCTGTTTACCACGGACATCCACTAGTCTCGAGTATTGTACCTCTCTCCAGAGAGGACACTGTGCTGAATGACAGTGACAACTGTGCAGGGTAACCGAATTACCCGGTAAGGCAAGAGCCCATGGCTCAGACAAACAGTACAGCGTAGTGCTTGTATAAGTGGCTATATTCTCAATGACAAAGTCCTGAGGGTAATTATTCCTCTAGGGTATTTGCGGCAAGACATAAGAATGAATGTAATGGATATATAAAATGTCTCTCCTTTTATAGGAGAGCTCACAGGTATAAAACATATAACAGTGATAGTACAGGAAGTAATTAGACCAATGCAAATGCTCATATAAATAGTCAACCAATCAGGTAATCAATAGAGAGTAAATAAGGGAGGTGCCTAGTGGCTAAGGGCGGAGTCCTGTCTCCCGCTGGCCAATCAGGCTGTCCTATAGGGTCCCATGGCTCCAGTTAGCTTGTGGTCCTGGTTACCGCAGATGTTAAGGTAGGTAGCTTCGATTCCTGGGTTGGTGGTAAGTCCTAGCTAGTTTCGAAGTTCCTCAGCTATGGCAGCCATTTTATACCGGCCCTGTGTCAGCATACCGGCCCTGCAGAGGTCACTACCGACCCTTTAGAGGTCACTACCGGCCCCGTACCGGCCCTGTGTACTGTGCTACCGGCACATAGAGCTTTGCTACCGGCGCAGCATCATACCGATGGCTGTAGGTGCATTGCAAGCGCATAGAGTGGAGAAGTGGTGTAGCAAACGCCCTGTTCACTATGAATATTCACCAAAATCTACCACATTATTATCTACAAAAAGAAAATTCAACCACTTTGCTAAAACTTGGTACAAATCCATATGTGACTCGTTTAAAATCCGAGCTACTCAACTAAAATCTGAGTCACTCCATCTCCTGGACCTTGACCTACAACTGAGTCACTCTACCAGCCAGCACCAGAACAGAACTATGGCAACATGCCAGACACACAACACATACATAAATTTAATAAACCTTTAATGCTCGTAATAATGAAAATACAGTAGATGTTTGCAGTACAAAAACCAATGTAAAACAGGGTATGATATTTGCATTTGCCTCTACTTATACACATGCAGTTGAAAATGGTGTTGGCGCACAATTTTTACAAAATCCACAAAAAGTCTTGAGGATTTTCTTTTGGCATTTAAGCAACTAGTTAAGACATTGATTTCAAAATTGTAAAAAAGTAAAAGTTTATATTTATATAATTATTAATTACCATTTTTTTTCGGTGTTGGGATGACATCTATCAGTCCTGAAAACTTTAAAACTTCTAAAGAAATCCTGAGGATTTCATTTTTAAACCTTGCCTGATTTATCACCATATTTATTTTAAACTTTTAAAACTATTAAAATTTTAATTTTATTAAGCCACTAATTAGCTTTTTTGTTATTATCAAACAATCAAATAAAGTTAAGTTTGTGTGAGTTAATTAAAGATAATTAGTAAATATTTAAAGTTTCCTTCCATAGCGACAGATGTCATCACAGTACCCTTTTTTGAATTTCTTTAATTATTTATTATATCCATTGATAAATTTTAAAACAATTAAAACTGTGTGTTTTTTAACCAGTATTTAAAACTTTTTGTTCTGATTGAATCATTAAATGTAATTAAGTTAAACCTAATTGAATCTAATCAAATTAACTATTTGAATATTGTTCAGAAACATTAAAAATTTTCTCAAGACTTCAGGACTGAGAAATGCCATCACATCATCAAAAAATGCGGTTAAAATGGTTTATTCTCATTGGTTCTCTGTAAGCCTTCTCATTATCTGTCTTTAAGCTTACGGCACATTTTTTGTCATTTTGATTTGGTAGTTGTCTCTTGTTGTGGGTTGAGAGGATATAATTCCTACTCGATGATCAATCTCCTGATGCGCGATATTCAGAGGGCTTTTCTGCCTCACGGTAGACATTTTCTACTTACAGCAGGTGAAGGGGAGGTCTTGAAAAACTGGTTGGAGAGAGGTTGGGACGGATGCAGGTGAAGTGAGGGTGCCAGGTGGAAAAAGTAAAAGTAGGCTGTAGTTTTTATGAAAATTTACCTGTAATTGTAGAGATATACGCAGCAGGTAGGGGAACAGGCTGGCTATGCCAGTTGACGCTTAAGGGGGCTGTTTTGGTTGCAACAGCGCAAGGGAGTTTGTGAGAGGGCCAGGGTTGAATCAAGCTATTTGATCACAAAATCTTTTTCACAGTAAAACAAAATTTTGTTTGCTTGCAATTTATTCATTTACCTCCATTTGTCATTGCAATGTAAACATTCACCATATATTATACATACATGCGAGCAAATTTTTGTATTAGTATGGAAACGTGTTAAAATTTTACTCACCATTGTAAGGATTCTCACATTTTGCTTCCGCACCACAGGACGTACCTAATGCCGGTTTACAAAACGGTTCGCTCGAAATTGGATCAAAGATTGTTCTATTGCACTGACACTGGCCTACAAGAAAGACCAAAGACCAACCATGACTGGAACTGCATGCAGAGAATAAACATGCAAATATACACTAACTAAAAAAAAAACGTGTTGCTCACATCATATAAAAGAAACAAATCATATAATCAACTGTTTTAACAAACCAAGTCATATTGACTAACTGGATTTACAGGAAGTTGAAGTTAAGTTTTGGCAGCTGAAAACAAGGGAAAATTTATTATTTACAAGTATGAGTAAACAATAAGGTCTACCGTTGATGCATTGAAGTTTAGAGGTCTCATTGTTGCCACAGTCATTCTGTGAGCATAGCTTCAAGTGGATATCCCAACAAACGCCACGAGCGCAAGTGCTGGCTTCAGAATTTTTTATGGAGCATTGAGATGAGTTGGAAGTCGGTGGATACAGACATGGATCTGTAACGTTAGGGTCATAGTTTACTGTAAAGTTTCAAACCAGGTTATTTTGCCCAGTGAGTGACTAATTTGGCTCAATGTTAACCACCTTATTATAGCTAGTCGTAAAAAATTATTGGATTAGAATTTACTTCAGTTTGTAAAACTAATTTTGTACACAGTGCTCCAATTTTATTTTCTTGTAGCACCTCCATACAGACCGATTTGAATGTGACAATTTAGGTGAAAGTCACACAAAAGCAAAAGCTGCAAAATTATAAAACTAGAATGAGTCAAATTGAATTACCCGCGACCAGTAGGTCGCTTGATTGTATTTACATTTTTAATTCCCACAAATGGACAATTTCGGTTTGTGAAAAGGTTTTATAACATTCAACTGGATAAAAAATTCCAACTAGCTGTGTTAATAAAAATTGGAGTGCACACAGATAAAATGAATTAATGTAACCTTGCGCTTAAAAAACTGATTAACCACGTTTATGGAATTAAAAATACAACTCACAATAGTCTGATTATTTCATGACATCTAGATAACTTATCTCTTATTAGAATATATTTTATACCAGAAAAACTGGAAAATTTGGTGCCTTATCATCTTTACCAAAAATTTGATACTTTAGTTGAATTTAATAAGTGTTTTTTTAACTCGATTAAAAGTTTTAGTACATATGAATAAGTTTGCAGTATAGGCACACTGTTTTATAACTTTGCTTGCAACTGATCGTATTGTGTGGAGAGTGTGAAATCAAAAGTAAAGATCATGCTAATCAGTTCCAAATATAATTTGAAACGAATACAACAAGTTAAAAATGTTTGACAACATCAACAAAAAGCTATAACCAGTGAACCATATAAATAGTGACTGACTGTGAGAGCCGTCCCAGGTCTTGTTTGTATGAAAGAGCTTGTGTTTAGTCTCATTGTTCCACACTGCACATGACACGTTAAACCTTGCTCGGTGAAGTTTTGTTACCTACATTAAAAGAAACAAAGTAAAAGCTTGAAAATACAAAAACTTTAAAAACTTTAAATTCTAAACTGATTTGCTACGCACCTCAAAAGTTGCAGTTGCAATAACTTCATAAACTCCTTCTTTGCAGCTGATATTCATCTCATATGATTTTACTACACGGTCTATCTGATACATCGACAACTCATAAACTATGTCCGTATTTTCAGGGAATGCCTGCAAATGGTGAGACAGGCTGTTACAGTAGTGAAAGAAATGGTGTCAAGTATTTCACCACCTGCACGGACACAACTCCAGTGTTATAAAGCAATCCACCAGTTTTCATCTATGTATAAAGGGTAGGAAGGGGGAAAAGTGGCCTGAAACTCGGGGTCCGGTAAAAACAACACTGAGTAGCTGATTGCTGAATAGGGAGAAACACTGGGGGGGGGGGGGGGGGTGGAAGGGGGTGGAAGAAGAAGGTGTAGGTCCAAGGGGTGGGGTGTAGGTATTGAGACAAATATGGACACAAGTTCTACACAATAGCAACAATAATGAAGGGCTTACTAAATATTAAAGTGAGAGAAGAAGATGGAGTAGCTTGAGTAGTAGTATTGGTAGGAGTGGCGAGAAAAAGTAGCAATAATAATAATAGCAGCAATTTACCTCATCACAGATGAGAATTTGGTTTGATCCCTTTGTGGTGCATTGAAAGGTAATGGATTCCCCGACCTCAGCAATTAGTGGCAATTCCAAACTCACTTCTGTTGGGTATACAAAAATACAGCGATAAGTAAATATATAAATAAACAAACACTGAACGGCTTGCTGTGTCTGAAATATCACAACTATGATTTTCTGTGCCATCACAACGCTTATAGTGTTGACGTCCCTAATGAATATTTATTGAACAATTGCAATACTACTCCTACATGCTTGCCATTTCAATACCAAACCTACCATATATGATCAACTGCAGTTCATAGGTAACACTCAGCTCAGTAGGAGAAGACAAATTGACTTCTGCAAAGTATTTTCCCTCTGATGAAAGCCTGTTTGTTGCATTGAAGGCATTGGCGATGACGAGGCTGAGTCGTTTGTTAAGTTTTGTAGTTAAAAGCGTCACATTTGCTCTATACTACAACATCAATAACCAATAAAAAACATAGTCGCTAATCGATCTGGTGAAATCACTTTTGACGCAAATGAAGATTGCAACGATTTGTCATTTTTACTTCAACTTTTTTAGAGATTTTTAGTTTTGGCATTTATGAGGATAACATTCAATTACTAAAAGAAA
This sequence comes from Cryptosula pallasiana, assembly GCA_945261195.1. NCBI lineage: Eukaryota > Metazoa > Bryozoa > Gymnolaemata > Cheilostomatida > Cryptosulidae > Cryptosula > Cryptosula pallasiana. The sequence goes on from OX183134.1 coordinate 42,608,154, forward strand.
TATAAGCTCTTCGCCACCGGCTCAAACTCTCTAAATCTTATGTTGCCATCTTAGTGTTAGTATCAGTAACCTTAGCAACGAAACTTGTTAATAAAAACTTCAGTTCCTAGTAGCAAAACAGCATTACCTTGAGATTGGGAATCTCGTCAGTTGAGTTGTCTTTCTCTTGGTAGACAGCTAAAGCGAACATGTTTTTTGCATTTTTGTACCTACAGGTGAAAAGAATTTTTATCGAGCCTGTAAAATTACGTAATTTGAACATTTAATTTCCGCACATTTTAATCTTTACTTGATAGTCCAAGTGATGCTAATAAAGTGTAACTTGGGCTTCTATGCACAACTCTATGGCAATAATTCCTTCCATAGATACAACTACATCAACTGCTAGAAACCAACTAATTACATAGAAAAGCTCGATACCAAACGACAATTGAAATTTTTTGTTTTAGACATATAAAATTATTTGGCATCGATCATATTTTGATGGTAATATGTCATCTATTGGTTTTGAAATCGTGAGAGTTCTGAAAGTTTTTAGAGTGTAGAAAATTATAACCAGAAAATGATTAAATGTAAGATAACTAAAACAATTGCTGTGTTTGTGTAACGTTTCTGAAAAAGAAATATTATATATAAACAAAATATAAATACATAAAACGTATAGATATATAAAATATTATACTCTGGATCTTTTTAATATCTCCTAAAGTTTTCATGGCTGATAAAAGTCATTTTAATACAAAGTATCATTTTTACTTAACTATCAGTAATTGTTTTTGGCGGATAATTTTACACCAGGGCTGTTAAAAAATAATTGGATAGATTTCTCGGGACTTCCGGACCAATAAATTAGCGTCTGCAAGTTGATCACGAAATATTGTAATGGATTCCGGTCTGTTACCACGGACATCCACTAGTCTCGAGTATTATACCTCTCTCCAGAGTGGACACTGTGCTGACCGACAGTGACAACTGTGCAGGGTAACCGAATTACCCGGTAAGGCAGGAGCCCATGGCTCAAACAAACAGTACCGCGTAGTGTTTGTATAAATGGCTATATTCTCTAATTTTTTTATATTTATTACAATGAAGTAATTAGTAACTAACCCCAAATATTAATTACGCACGGTTGGTCGCGCGTCACGGATTTCACGCTAATGTATCAATAATGAGGCGTAAAACTCTCCTCTGTGCGAACATAAAACGAAGTAATTTTTGTGCAGAGAGAGTCATTTTTAAAACTCATTTTCTCAGTAACTACCAACGAGAGACAAAAATGTTTACCACTATTGTGACTGCAAGATATGATTCTACGCCATGATATTTTTTTTAACGTCTCAAGGCTGGTTTGAAAAATCAATTTGTATTGGCTAAATAAATTGACATTTTAACACAATATGTATTTTTAATGTGTTTTTGTTCAATAATTTCGCCAAACAATAGTAAAACTTTTTGACATTACAGAAGTCTCCCATTCGTAGTGCCGGCTGAATTTATGCCTCAGAGCAGAGGAACACCACTTTTATGGTCTGTAAAAAAAAGCCTTCAAATAGGAATAATGAAAAACTTTGCAATATCTAAAACGTCTGAATGTCACCAAGTAACAGTATCCAGGACTTCTGCAGGCTCGAAAGTTACATCAATGTAAAGCTCAGCATCTGGTTTCTCTGGACGTATAGCTGAGTAGCTAATAGAGTTGAAGCTGCTGTTGAGCCCATCTTCAAGCATAGATCACAGGCTATAGTAACTTTAATAAACATTTTAACACATGGAACTTAGGCTAAAAACAGTATTCAAGAAAAGTACGAGCAAAAACAATAAATAAAATGGTTATACCGACCTGTAGGGAGACATGAATTGTAAATAATCAGTGAAAAGTACAAGTAAGTCCAACACATACTTAGAGCCCATATTCAATGCAAACAATAGACACGGGTATGTAGAGAGTGTATTGTTGTACATAGAGATAAATCTTATGATTCCTACATCCATTTCAGGTTGGACTCACCCATTCCTATGTAATCTACAATATTTACGAAATACATATCGTATGGTTGACTCACAAAATACATTAAAACACAAAATTGAATACAGAAAGTAGCAACAGCAGATACATGGAATATTCTGGTGCTTTTCCACAAACCAAAATTTCATCAGCTGTTGCCAAACAGTATTTAACCTACTAAACATTCGTTCGGCGATTCAAAGCAGTAAACTGCGTAAAAGAGTTTGGGGAAGAAACTGATAGTTTGAAAATTTTTGCTGCTGTGAGAGTTTGCTTGAAACTAATAAACTTCTATTGTTAGAGTATTACTTAATTTGAAATATTTACAAAAAACACAAGCAAGTTTATCTTTCTATATGGCTTCATCAATTAAACGAAGTTTGACAAATCTAATGGGGTCCCGGCAGAGTAGTTTTACTTTAGCGATGCAACCGGAAGTAGATTAGTCGATCGTTGAACTTATCATTAGAAATCACAACTTGCTTGACTATTATTCTGATGTGAGAAAATTTGAGCTAACAATATGACAAAAACGATGTTGCTGAGAAAGGTTAAAGAATCAACAAAGCCTTTGGAAATTTTTTTTTGAAAAAATTTGGTTTATTCAGTTGAAAGAAAGTAATTAAATATCATGTTCACGGGTGGAACCATAGTTTTGTAGTTCGGGTTTAACTAAGCTTGCCAACTTGAACTAAGGAAAGTGCGCCCTTGAACGATTACTGTGATTTGCTTTCACAGTACCGTTGTAGTTTTACAATGTATGTTGATGGCACATTGTCAGTATTATATCCCCCAAACTTATCAGCCGCCGTGCATACAAAGATATTTCTTTAGTAATTGTTATAATGAAGTGACTTTCGTTGTAATAGTATTGTTGGTGGAAAGCGGGCTTCCGGTTTCTTGAATAATAGTTCCGCACAGAAAAACTGCCGGGACCCTATTGTTATAGAAAATTCTACATGACTGCTTTTAAATACATGTAGGCTTTGCTGTTGAGACTTTTTTCATTTGAGTTATTTGTACAATGGAAGAGAGTTCATTGTTTTGACCTCAATCGAATTGTCTAAATTCACTAAAATGTAACTTTCAGGGTCTTATCGGGTTTTATGAGTTACACAATCTATGTGTATGAAATTAATCGTATTTGAATGCAATGAAACTTTACCCTCTCCCGTAAATTTAGAAACACATTTTCAAAGCTATTTCCACATAAAGCATTTTACAAAAGGTTGAATTTTAGCTGTTATTTTGTGGTTGATTTTAGTGGATAGTAATATTAAACAGGGAGTTTGCTACACTATCTCCACACCGAATGCGCTAAAGCTTCACCCACAGCCATCTGTAAGATGCTGTGCCGGTAGTAAAGCCTCACTGTGACGGTAGCACAGTGTGCAGGGCCGGTAAAAAAGCCCTACTGTGTTGGTATTGACCCTACCAACCGGGTATGGTGACTCAGGGCAGGTCAAAGATGGCCGCCGTAGCAGGGGACTTCCAAAACTAGGTAGTATCCTGCTCTAGGACAGGAAATACCTTCCTCGTACCGCAGTTATCAAGACCACAAGCTAACCAGAGCCTTGGGACCCTGTAGGACACTCTGATTGGACAGTAGGAGACAGAACTGTGCCTCTAGCCACTTGGCGCTGATTACATTTAAACCTTATACATTGCATGATTGGTTAGTTATTTATATATGTAATCCCATTGGTCTAATTACTTCCTGTGCCTTTACTGTTGTATGATTTTATGCTACTTGCTTCCTGCCAGCTACTTATAAAAAGGCTGGCATTGTTCATATTGTTTGCATTCATTTCTCATGTCTTGCCGATAACCCTAGTGGATTGCCACCCTAAGACTTTGGTTGTTGAGAAAAAAAGTCAATATTCAAACTGCATGCTGTGTTGTTTGTGTGAGCCTTACGCTCTGCCTATACCGGATGTGTTACATACTTGTCACTGTCGAGCAGCACAGTGTCCCCTCTGGAGTGAGGCATAATACTTGAGAATAGTGGATATCCGTGAAAACCAGACGAAAATCCATTACAATTTCATCACTGAAACATGATCAAAGGTGCATGACTTATCATCTCTCAATGAAAAGCCAACGCGATCTCATTGCTTCGTTGCTAAAAGGAAACTGACCTTGTACCACATGGAAGGAAAACCCAGTTATAAAAAGCAAGCAAAGCCGGGCTAATATGAAACTTTGATTGATTATTGATCTCCATTATTGCCTTGCTTACAGCGCAACAGCAGACAAATTAACAAAATGATATTAAATGTTTATAAATCGATAGGCAGTTATGGAACAGAGTCTCAATTTTTAAAATTTAATTTACCCATAAATAATGAAAATAAAGAAATATTAGGCAAATTATTCAACTCAGATTCCTTGAAAGGAATTAAAATGTGACAAAATGCAACCATAGACATAGATGGATAATGATTAAAACTTACCAAAAGCAGAGGTTGTAGTCTTTGCACTTAGTAAAACGAGTCTGTTTTACTGCATTTAGCACTGTTTATTTGTGCTTGAATATAGCAGGCAAATTATCACAGAGTTCATAAAATTACTAATAATGATACTTTATTGTCATATTTGTACCTCAGAATGGTTGAAGAGTTGTCTTCCTCTTTTAGTGGCTGAGCAATATCAAAGATTAATAGGGTATAAATGAAAATTTTTAGAATTATTTAAAAATACTAAAACCCGAGAGAAAAAGTTAAAGAACCAATGGCAGAAACCGCTAGACCTAGATATATCCAACCAAAACTTTCAATGATAATGGGGAAACATACTGTCAATGAAAAAAATTTGTTTTTAGGTTTATGGATGTCTTTATTTAACATTTAACAAATTGTCACTCTAACACTAATTCTGTTCTATAACTAACTATAACTTGAAGCATTCAGTGAGAAACTATCTAGAGATGCTCTATGGCCTGCCACAACTAAGCCAGTAGAGGTGCAGGGAAATGGTTACCACAGACAATCCATTCCAGTCTTATCACAGGTAACTATCACAGGTAACTATCACAGCCTCTGTAGCTTTCTCCTCTGACAAATATGGTAGTTAGCTCAGCAACCTCTTTGTTACATTGGCAAGTGCCTTCTACACATACTACAACATATCAACTAGTGATGAGGAAGTAATGGTAGCTTCCGGCACCTGTCATACTTACTGTAAAATGACAAGCTGCTGACTACATGAAGTAGCAACTTAATCACACCTGTCATATGTTGCCTGCATAGAGTAGCAACCTACTGACGCCTGTCACATAACAAAACCTACTGACACCTGTCACATAACAAAACCTACTGACACCTATCACATAACAAAAGCTACTGACACCTGTCACATAACAAAAGCTACTGACACCTGTCACATAACAAAACCTACTGACACCTATCACATAACAAAAGCTACTGACACCTATCACATAACAAAACCTACTGACACCTATCACATAACAAAAGCTACTGACACCTATCACATAACAAAAGCTACTGACACCTGTCACATAACAAAAGCTACTGACACCTATCACATAACAAAAGCTACTGACACCTGTCACATAACAAAAGCTACTGACACCTGTCATTAACTTTCTGCATAACTTAGCAACCCACTGACACTTGTCATTTGTTATCTGCAAATAGCAAAAGCCTACATACACCTGCCATGTGTTTTACATAAAACATAACTTTCTGACACTCTTTATTTTATTATATCTGCATAGAGAAACCCCCGAACTAACTTCTGTAAATTGTGTGTTTATAATATACATGTCATATTGTAGGACACGAATGTAACACTTTATGACATTAATGTCACCCTCAAGGAAAGGCTACAGCTGTGAATCAAAGGCTACTTACTAGTGTAGGGGTTCTTACAAACAGCCTCAGATCCACATATTATACCAACAGATGGTTTGCAGTAAGGTTCGTACCATGTTTGATCAAAGACTTGTGTGTTACACTGACAGCGGCCTAAAGAATAGAATTATAGTCTATAAAAAGCGAACTAACACACCAGTTGTTGGGATAGCTTAACACCCAGCTAACAGCCATACTGATATGCCATAGCTAAAACAAGATTAAAATTTTATTTTCATTATTTCCAGAAATGAAAAACTGGTCAACAGTATTGCCCTTAATTGAGTGATGTGAATCCTAAAATCAGTCAGTTGACAAGTTAGGTTTTCTAGGAGAATAAGCTTAGCACAGCTAGTCCTATTCTGCCAGAAAAACTATCATCAAAGTTTTAAATGGGTCATTAAATTTCTCTTTAATGCAAAAATGAGACTATCATAATCTGAGTTCATACAGAAAGAAATGATTGTTGAAGGAAAAATCATCAACAATGTTAACTAAAATATATTTTAAGATTGCGTGATACATTCAAAGTTAGCTCAAGTGCCATCACAGCACAGTCACTTTCTGCTTCCATTACAAAAGCTCACATTTAACACTGAAAGTAAATTGTTCAAAAAAATGTTGTTAAAAGATTTTGAAAAAATTTAAATGCAGGAACAATTATGCTGTCAAGGGAGTGAAGATTAAAAGTTGAAGCCGGAAGATTAATCTGATTAAAAACTAGCAACTAATGACAGTAATATTTGAAAATAAGCAGTATTTTCACTATGAGAAAGAGACATGAAGGTGGAGTGGGTGGAAGAATGTTGGAAGGGGTAGGGCGGGGTAGAGGGGGGCGGGGTAAGGAGGGGTATAAAGAAAAATAAAGGTAGTAAACTAGGAAGGTGAGAAAATTAAAGTGAAAATATAAGTGCAACAAACTTTGTGGTTGAGGAAAAGATAAAAAAACAAAATAATAAAATAATAAAATAAATAAATAAAGAGAATAAATAAAAAACTTTTACGTAAAAGGACAGACAACAAAAGTCAAACTCAAATCAACCTTATGAAAGTTTACCAATCTTTAATCCATGAACAAACAATCTATTTTACCATCTATACACTGAAGTCTAGAGATCTCTGTGTCACCACAATCTCCATCATTAGAGCAAATAATCTGATAGATATCATTGCAGCTGCCATATGCACAGATTCCTGCGCTGAAATCGTCTCTAGAGCACTGAGATCTTGCAGTAGTTGGGGGGTACACACAGGGCTCTCCAACACTGGGTTTGTATATCACTGTAATATTGGATTTCTGGTTATTTACCAGTACTTTGGGATACTTGAAAAACTTGTGGGTTAAAATAATTAGTGAGCATTATAAAATATGCCATATGAAATAGATGTTAATATTGTAAGTTCAAACATTTTTTTTTTACAAAAGCCATACAAATGAGCAAACATTAGAACCGACAGAACGGAACGTTTAATACGGCCTCAACGTAACAATACAGCTGTCACCTACAGGTTTCATCAAACACCTGGTTGACAATGAATATATTTTCTCCGGTTGCAGCGTTTTTAGCAGCGCATGACATCATTACCCCCCTGTACTTGTTAGTGACCTTCAAGAGAGAACGCCAATCTGTAGTTTGATAGTATCCAACTATAACTTCCAAAAAGAGTATTCGCGACCTCTGTTCGCCAAATACATTGCAATAAAAATAATCAAACCGGCCATAAATTTAATCAATAGATAATAATTTTGTTACGAACTCGTGGGTCGACAAAAAATAGCTCGCTGAATAGAAAAATATTCAATGAGTATTTATTTATATTATTCATAGGTTGCAAATGAAACTGAACACTAAATAAATAATAGTGAGCGAGTTGATATTTTTTATTTTCTTAAACCGGTTTTATTCTTTGAAAAATAATTCAAAATAGTAGCAAGCGTTCAAAACTTACTAAATTGAAGGGCAGCTTGACAAACTATTCCAGTTTTTAGCAGTTCGCATTTTATTATTTTCTTGATTATTATGAAAATTCTGAGTTATCTTCTTTAGGATTTGTTCGGTAAACTATAACATTTCATTGAATATTTGTGTTGTTCGGAACTAATGTTCGGTTGCATACGCGACATACTGAATTACGAACACCTATTAATTTTTGTATTTTGTTCGATGAACAGGTCGCGAATACTCTTTCCAATAATGATAATAATAATGGAATAACTATGTATAATATTGACGACTAAATTTTTTTCAATCGTATGCTTACCATAAATGTTGTTGAGGCTGTTACATCATACGCCCCATTGTCTCTCTCCTTGCTGGTCACATTCATTCGTTGTGAACTGATCACTATATTTCTGTTGAATTTAGTACCAATAATAAGTAGCTGGTCCAAAGGTTCCTTCGCACCAGGTTTTGACTACGATTGGAGTGGCAATGAAACAAATAGTCACCATTCAGAGTAACAGTTATGGCGGAGCTAACAATTGTAATAGCATCAGTACTAGAAACATAGAAAGATCTGTGAAGTGATGTCGAAAATCATGCTAAGATCCTAACCCACCTGAACAAAGACAGGCTGTGGTTTCCAGCCCTTGGCAATACACTGGACAGTAGTGGACGCGCCAACCTTGCGAACTGATGCAAACGCCATGCTTAGTCTAGTGGCCACTGGAAAGATAAAAAAATCACAAGGAAGTTAACCACAACTAATTCATGGATTTTTCGTAGCTTTATAGATTCACTGCACCTTAAAATGTAATTTTTAACCAGTGTACTGTTGCAGTACCGTACCTACCATTTGTACAAACCTAACACCGGACATCCACAATATTACACTGTCCCATTATGATACCACACCTATAATTTGTACCAATCCAACACAAGACATCCACAGTATTACACTGTCCCATTTCAATACCAAACATACCATATATGATCAACTGCACTTGATAGGTAACTTGCAGCTCAGCAGGAGAAGACAACTTGACTTCCACAAAATATTCTCCCTCTGATGAAAATTTATCCGCCGCATTGAAAGCATTTACGATGACAAGGTTGAGACGAACTTTACCCGCTGTAGATAACACCTTCACTTCAGCTTTGTACTGCAATGTAACCAGCCAATGACCAGAAGACAATGAATCAATCAGATAAATGAGACAATGGTAAGGGCGCAGGTAGAATTGCTCTGATCGATCTTTTGTGGGCATGACAAACATAACTGCAGTTTCTGAGGAAACCCTCCTAGTTTGTAATGTAATTATTTTTTACAAGAAAGAAATTTTTGCTGTATGATAGTTTACAAAACGAAGCAACAAGTGGAAGAGGAAGTTAAAATGTAAATTTCTTCTAATCGGGTTGATGATTTAAAAAATAATCTGGCACTTTGCCATTTGGTGTTAGAAACTTATTGCAATAATATCGAGGCTGTGGTTTCCGCTAGTTTAATCAAAAATAAAATGGCTCAATTATATCAGTTTGTGAATTATACTACCTTGACGTTAACATCATCAGATGTGGAGTTGTCTTCCTTTTTGTAAATAGCCAAAGGTGGTGTGTCATTAGAATGCTTAAACCTGCAACAACAGCTGAGGTTGTACAAAGCCTAGACTTGTATTAAGTCCCTCTCATGAACGTTGTCACAAAACAGGCGAGAAAGTTGAAAGAATTTTTCCGTTTTGTTAGATTTGAACTGGGCTAATTAACTGACCGACTAATCAACTAGCTAGCTATAGGTTCCTTTGATTGAAACAAAAATATTTTTTCACTCAAACTCCATTTAATGATCCTCAAATTCTAGCATTATTATGATTTATCTAACAATTTATGTCTAAAACTGTTGTCAAAAAACACAGAAAGACCTTTAGGAATGTATGCAGCCAAATCATAAATGTAAATGATAGATTAAATTTCTCGACGCCTAACCTATTTCATTTCATTTATTATTATTATTAGCGATCGCTGATTCAACGATGGAGTTGCCTCTAAACAATTGAGAGATTGTAAATTTTAAAATGTGACAGGTCTTACAAAATATCAGTTTTTCAATTAATGAAAATGCCGAGTATAGATTCATCCACAGTAATGTGGAGATAACTACCAAAATTCCTTTGTATTATGATAACTAAACTATATCTGTTAGTTGTTACCATGTGACAGTATCGAGGACTTCAGTTGGTTCTAAGACTACATCTACGTACAACTCTGCATCCTGTTTCTCTGGCAAAATAGCTGATATCCTCACTGATTTGTTACCAGGAGACAGCCCATCTACAAACATGAAACTTGGGCTAAAAACAGTATTCAAGAAAAGTGCGAGCAAAAATAATAAATAAAATGATTATACCGACCTGTAGGGCGACATGAGATGTAAATAATTAGTAAAAAGTACAAGTCCAACACATACTTAAAGCCCATATTCAATGCAAACAATAGACACGGGAATGTAGAGAGTGTATTGTTGTACATAGAGATAAATCTTATGATTCCCACATCCATGCCAGCGTAGGGCTCATTTGTTCTTGTGTGACTCAGGTGTACATCAGTATATATACACAATAAGATATTAATGCCAGATAGTACCAATATGCTTATTATTACACATAAACTACAATCCTATAAACCAAATTGTCTAAATAAATGGATTCACTTTTACAACAAAAAAGTGCCAAATTAATATAAAGATTAATACTATTTTAATTGAAATAAATGAAGTTATAAATAATTGAATATTCACTGAACGATTCCAGCCTCCAGTTTGAATGTATTTAGATAAAATAATTGTCCAGACAGTTTTTTCACAAAACCAGCTGAAGTGGAGCTTCAATCTTCGGCAGCATAAGAGCTCAATTATTTTCCTTTTTTATCCAAATTATCAATGTTAATACCTTCGAGGCAAGAGACGACAATGCGCTCTTGTACCAGAATACCGCCTCTTGCGCTTGGAAAGTCTTTTATCCAAACAGCCTAGTTAAAGGAATTATCTACATTCACTTAAACTAGCGCATGTATAGAATGTCAAAAATATAGAATACACATCCTGTCTCTTCTCATCGGTAAAAGGTGTGAAGAAGCATTTATGCGATGCTGGGCTTTATCTCAACACTCATAGCGGCGTACAAACTTGATCCAGAAGAATGTTTTGCACTATTTGTAAAGTTTCCCAACTTCATGCCTGGCACATGATCAAAAAGTTATTAAAAACTATCTCTCATTGCGAATAATTATTGAAAAACGTCAACCAACAAATTTAATTGCTATCAGAAATCCAGATTTTCATGTTAGGTGGTATGTCTGAAATAACTTGCATTCTCGAAATTGAACTGCGCAAAACAAAATCGATTGTTTATTGTATAAATAGTTATACATATTGAGGCACATAAATGGAAAAAACTAAATATACAAGAATATATATTTACAGGCAGATTGCAAACTGTCATAACATTCCTCTTTCATTGATCAGAACACGTAATATTGTCACTTTTAATTAGCAAAATATTTTCTTAAATTAATGGTTTTAGAACTTTGAATACTTTTCGGTAAGTCATTTCTTGTGACACAAACACAAAAGTAATTGCCGTTTGAACTTTTGCGATAACCACGACATTTAATCACATTCTGCTGTTGTTGAGACAACAAAAAATGAGAATATTTCTGTCAGAACTATGTGAATACCTTTTACATGAAAATGCATTGAAATTAATGTCAATTCTAATACGTTATTTATTTTTTATAGTTGTTTTTTTGTTGTTTTCGCGTATTTTATGTCTTTTTTCTTAAGTATGGCACGATATGAAACAAAATTGAGAAAAAATGTTATTGTAGCCAATACAGAATATATATATATTATATGGTATATACAGAAATAACATTTATTGAAATCTATAAAAAAAAACATATTAGGTATATTATATACCGAAGTGAAATAGCGGATTTTGAAGACAAAATATAACAAAGTTACGTAATGTGACAGATTTTGATTGTTATGGCAACAATATCGACTAGAAAGTCCAGCAGTAGCGTGAAAACCGAAGCAGAGCGCTATTACATAACTTAATTGTTACATAATGAAAATAAGCTATCGGTGTGAGCTGGGTGTCCAGAAGCAAGAACGATTCAAACAGCATGTAAAATGAACCAAACTTGGAGTTGTCCGTCCACTTTAGACAATTGCCCAGTTTTCAGTAGTAGAGCAGGGAAGAGAAAGAGGGCACAACTGCAAATGAGGGAAAACACTGTCAGATTTGAGAGTTAATTACGATGGATGCAATTACACTTTGACAAGGAAAGGATTGTAAGAAATATACATCAGAGTTGAAAAATTGGTCGCTGTTTTAAAATGGTTTCATCGATATATAATTGCTTATTTTCATGTCATGAAATGTTATTTGACCTTCAAAAGAAGCTAGACGATTGAAGAGTTAGTAAAATGGAGGTAGTTGAGCGGACAATAAGAGTTGTCCGCTAGATACAAGTCAGCAGATTCTCTGCAGTAGAGAGGTCAATGAAGCAATAGCTCAACCGTCAACAGTGCACTGACCTCTCCTGTTACACTCTCTCCTCTGTTAAGGCAGATGGATGGAAGCCCATAGGTAAGAGCTCATTGATAGAAACTTGCATAAAGTCACCATTTGGTTTGACACAATAGAGGGACCAGTCAGTGCCGAACTACAGCATAGATGTGTATGGAGTAGTACATACAGATGTCTATGGTAAATCATAGATGTCTACAGTATAGAATAGACACCCACAGTATAGAACAGACGCCTATAATACAACATTATTAATATTACTGTTGAAACAACTACTGCCTAGCACAACTGCTACTACCAATACTTCCAATACTGCTAGTACCACTCCTACTAGGCTACTACTACTACTGCTGCTACCATCAATACCAATACTACTATCGCCGTCGCTGCCACCACTACTGCTACGAATACTGCTTCCACTACTACTACTACTGCTACTACTACTACTGCTGCCACTGCTACTGCTACTACTACTGCCACTGCTACTACCAAACTTACCTCCACCAGAACTTGTCGGCAGGCCCCACAGGGCCCCTTAAAAGACCTCTTCACATCGCTGTAACAGATGGAAACAAGAGCTGTAGCATGTACCCAGCCACACTCACTTTACTGCTATTGCAGTAAGACAAATCAAACAAATTATAACAGCCAAAGTAGATTAAAAGGCTGACAATGCACTGAAGAGCCACGTGTACCCAGGCACCTACCAGCAGACAGCCATGTGACTAAACCGTCGACAGCCGTCAGAGACAGCATTGCCTATAGCCACTCTCTCTGCACACATGGTCAGTCCGTAGGAGGCATTCTCTACGTTACACCCTATAGCAGCACAGCAATGAAGTCTATTATATGCTACTGTGTAAGACAAAGATGTCTATGTAGAATGTTCGGTCAAATTATACTGCAACCGTGAATCCAGAAAAGAAATGCCACAGACTTTGCAGACAGAAGTGATATCGTTCCTAATTAAAAGTTTTTTTTTTATTTATATATTTTCAATTTTCAACGACAATGTTTTAATCTGGAAATTGAGGAGTTGCCTGCTCTATGATTACAAAGCGTTGCATTCACTGACCAACCAACTTTAGGATCAAATGTCAAATGAAGGTTAATAAATAAATAGAGACTCCGTTAAGAGATGGAGAGGTCGACAAACGGCATTGAACTGAAGACTGACTAATGATTAGGAGATTAGCCAGCACAGGACCAATTTGACTAAGTGGAATATTTCACCTGAGTAGATGGATTTATCAGGGGAGATAACAGCAGCCCCCACCCTGAATTGACTGTAAGGACAGTAGGCTTTCTCTCTCATGTCCATGGCTGCTTGCATTAGCTGTTTCATTGGATCATCTACAAAAGCGAGTGAAATATTGACAATGAGATGAGTCCATTTCTGCAAACTTGATCACTCCTCAAATTTCAAGAGACTCATTTAAATATGGTGAAATTTTAAAATTTCCTTTTCTCACATTTTTAAAAACATACGAAGCCATCAAATACAACTTTATTACGTAACATCTGTTGTATTTCATGCATTTAGGTGGTTAAATAATAAACAAACACAATTATTTGGTTACCAAACAGCACATACACAGAGCAAGTCTCTGTTTACAAACCAGTGGCTAAGTCCTGTATGGAACCTTTTGACAGCTCCAAAGACTCATTCCGTTTGTTTTCATCTTTGTTCCGTGCCTGTCAACGCACATGTATACCAATATAATACACATTCTTAAAAAAATGGGGGTAAATAACATTCACAAAATTCACTATTGGGAGTTTGAAAAAGCTAACTATACTATAATACATATAACCTTATAACCGTGCTAGATAGAAAAGTGATTTTTGTAAATAAATCCAGTTTTATTAAACATCTAACTTATACATAAGAGAAGAGATCAATGGAAATACTTATTGAACTATTACAAGCATAAAATTCATAACAAATGACAATGACTGCTGTAAGTTGCCTCCTCATAGAAAGGGCAACTCCTGTGAAAAAACAATAATATAATTCCAATGGGTTATTTGTCAAGAAAATACCTTGCTTGGTATACGAATTGATTTGAAACTAAAATTCTATGATGAGTACAGCTGAATTATTTATCTCTGTTTATTGGTTGATATTTCTGATAAACATACCCGAGTAAAAATCTTTTTAGTTTAAAAAAAAATATATTTTGTCATAAATCTAAACTACTACCCAACGGCCGTTAACAATCAATAGATGGACAAAATAATTCCTGAAAACCCAACCAGCTAGGCCAGATTAAAATAATATTCATGCAACAATTACTTCAATAAATGGGGAGTTGTCTAATATTGATTGTGAGCAGACAACTCTAGCATAACTTTATTTGATAATCAATGATTTGATCTTCAACACATTTGATACTAAAATAATTATTTTGTTTTATCCGAGGAAAAGTACCCAAATGTAATGTTGTCATAAAATAATAATAGTTACCAGATATAAAATGACGTACCTGAGAAATGAGTTGCCTCAGCTCAGTGAGAACATCTCCGTTGTGTTTATTAAGTAAATCAGATATGGCCTTGACACAAGCCTCTCTCTCATCCCTTCCCTCCTCTTGTATAATACTGTCTGTATCTAAGTCTACACTTTCCATTTCTTGTTTTATAGCAGACATATTTTGTTCTGTGTTGTTGTCTTCCATGAGCTCTTGAGCGCCAAGTGGACTCCTTGAGTCTACGTTAAATGCTGTACTATCGTCTACGTTATCTGTGCATACAAACCCTCAGTGAATTACAAGTATCAGTTAGAGATTTTATTTTATTGCCTAAAGTAATCCATCTACTTATTAAACCATAATGTGGTAAAGCTTTATTCCAACAAACTATACAAAACACATTTGATTATTTGACACAAAATAAGAAACAGCAACTACTATTACTGTTTCACACTGGAGGATATCCAGGCCAAACCGTAACCAAAACTGCGCGTATACAAAATTTCGGTCAATTCAAGAATCTTAACGCACATTTTTGGCGACGACCGGCAGAAAATCGAAAATATGTCTGCAAACCTTCAATGAAACCACCACCCAGTACTGTGCTCATTGCTAATTGTAACACAGCAATTGATGAGAGAAAATAACTATCGCAATCCAACACATAGAAAACAATAAATAATTATGTTTATTGTTATAATTAGAGCGCGAAAAACTAAAATTATTTGCAAAGTGATTATAATCCAAATTAGGATCGCTTTTCAAGTTCATTTAATATATAATACTAATATCACTAATTTACGCGCTGAATAAATAAGAAAACTAAAAATAAATAATTAAAAATGATGATTAAACAAGTCAGTAGCTATAAACACATCAAGGCAGCAGCTACTAGGTATATACTAACTATATACCTAGTATAGCAGACGGAAATATTAAACATGCGCTACAGAACTATCAAATTAGGACCATCCAGAAAATACAATTCAACTCCTCTTTTATCAAAGTGAAATTTATTTTAGCGGAGATTACAATCAGTATATACCAGTGCCAACCTATACCCGTCCCTACCTATACACCGAACTACTGACACATCACTCCAGGGTAAACTCACTTCAAAAACTACCAACCGTGATACAAACATATCTAAAGATTTAGCGTGAAGAAAATATAAGGTGGGCTTTGTGTGACAAACTATGTTGGCCATCGAACCAACATTTCTAGAGTAGCCAAGATGACCAAGTGGTTAAAGTAGCCCATTTTTACTATTCAATTGGGTATGACTGGCTCGTATTCAAGTACCGGTGGTGTAGGATGATTAGCTTATTATGCTTGGACCGCTAAATTTTGCTATTGTGACGATGCCATTTAAATCTTGACACCATTTTCCAACCACCTCAAACTCTGACTGTATAAGTGAAATAAAATTATAACTTACCTGTGGTGTCTATTTCTGAGATTTCAAAAATGGCAAAACTGGATGTGTCTGCCGTACTTTCACTTGTTTTCCGATAATATACCTTACTGGCTTTTGAATTATCTGAAATGATGAGTTCAAATTACTGACCAGCCAAGCTTCCATGATGAAATGACCTGATACTGTCAGTTTGTCTAAACAAAACGTTTGAAGTCGTAAATATGGAAATAGTTACAAAACTATGGCAATGAGAACTGCGCCCATAGCAGTAAGCTTTCCAGGAGTCGCTAGGGTTTTCCAGGACTAAATGACATTTGAGAATGACCGCCGCAATCACCATTAGTCAAATGTCACAACACTATCATCATTAATGTATTGCGGTGTCAGCAAAGTAAGCCAGACCAAGTTTTTTTATTATAAAAATTTCGACGGTTTCAGCAAATTTTCTGAAAAGTTATAGGTAATGCGAAATTTTTTTAAGGACTTCTCACTGCAAAGAATGCTACAACTGGGTAAGTACGACGTGCTTTTGGCATCAAATTTTCAAAATGATAAATCTTGCTACAATGCCAATAAAAGACAACATTTCTTCACTGAAAATCTATGAAATTCAACCTTTGAGGGTGAGTCCTTCACAATTCCACTTTACACAATTGTTAATCCAAATAATCTTGACACCTTGCTCTCTATCGATTTTTTTATTCTTGTTTTGTTATTTCCCAGCAACCACCAGCACAAACCGTTTGCGACAGTCTACTTTGAATTGCTAAGCTAAAGTAAGCTAGACTAGTCATTTAAATGAATATTAATTTTAAATTGCAACAACACATCCACGTGCATAGCATGTACACTACTACTAGAGATTGACAGAGACATTGGTAAATCATTGGATTGGACCCACCAAACTATTGGAGTAAGACATCAACTTTTTATTATACAAACAAACCTATAAATATTTAAACCGGATACCATCTGATACCATCAGGTGTGACAAAATATTGTCAAACATAGCAAAAAACTCCTAACCTATCATATCCTTATTATTATTATCCTTATTATTATTATCCTAATTATTATTATTATTATCCTTATTATTATTATTATCCTTATTATTATTATCCTTATTATTATCATTATTATTATCCTTATTATTATTATTATCCTTATTATTATTATTACCCTTATTATTATTATCCTTATTATTATCATTATTATTATCCTTATTATTATTATTACCCTTATTATTATTATTATTATTATTATTATCCTAATTATTATCCTTATTATTATTATTATCCTTATTATTATTATTCTTATCCTAATTATTATTATGATTATTATCCTTATTATTATCCTTATTATTATTATCCTTATTATTACTATTATCCTTATTATTATTATCCTTATTATTACTATCCTTATTATTATTGTTATTATCCTTATTATCATTATTATTATCATTATTATCCTAACTCACTGGCTATTGAACAATTGATGAACGATTTATTAATGCTGTTGTGTTATTTTATAATTAGAGATTTATTTATTAGTAAAAGAAATCTGTGTCAAGCACTGGTTGTTGTTGTTACACATGGGGAGTGGAACGAATGTAAACAGAAATGAACGTCAACAAGAATGAATGCTGACAGAGCTGAAATGAACGTAGACACATCCTGGAATGAATGTCGACAGACCTGAAATGAATATCGACTATGCTATGAAGAAGAAATTTTTGAGGTTCATTCCCGGAAATATCTACATTCGTTATCGGCGATATAAAAATATCAGTTCAAACTTCATTCCAGAAGTTGTCTAATTCGACCAAAAAACAATTAATTTTTTTTCTCCTGGAACAAACGTCAAAACAGTAGTTTATGAGCCTTTTCCCATGACAGAAATTTTTCTGATCCTCGGGGTATTTTCGATCTTTCACAGCTATAAAAGGACAACTCATCAATCATTGTCAGTCCAAATACAAACGCTAGAATTTTCACGATCTTTTGTAAAGATCAATATTACCAAATTTGTCAATGGCAACTCCATAATCACACATAAAAGCAAGCTTTGATAAAAGATCGATAGAGCAGTGATTGGTCTACCCTACTTTTATCATGGATGGATTGGTCTTGCCCGATTTGTAAAGCTTTACTCACAGAATGATAACAGCTATTATCATTTACTATTATATATCAGTGAGCTGCACCTAATAAGTGATAGAAATATATGTTAGCACAAATTCTTGATAACCCATGTTATTTTCAACTAAATGATAATAGCAACATAATTATTCATTCTTTTAATATCAATTTATTTATCATCTTGTGTAGACGTTACAAGAGACTTTGATTAGTGCGCCGAGAGGTCAAGGTTGAAAGAATTGTCACGCCAACAGCAGGTCAAATTTTTTCGGCACAGGTAAAACGTAGCATGGATGAATGAACCAATGGAGAATCTCTTCACATATCGAGACATCTGCTAGATCATTTCTTTTGTGCTGGCTTATATAGAAAGGCTCTACATTTCACCAGGAATGAATGTCAACACTTTGGAATGATTGTCAAATTGTTCTTCCCTCTGGCATAATCAAGAGTCATTTCAGGTTTGTCGACATTCATTCAAAGAGGTGTCTATGTTCATTCCAGCTATGTCTGCATTTACTCTTTCAACGTTCATTTCAAATTCTTAACAAACTCACCACAAATCTCCTGACTGCAAATGCCATTTCTTTTCTTCCACCGGTCTATCCACGATCTACTAACCGGCTCTGAATCTAGTGCTGATGCTAACTCACCAGCTTTGTCTAAAATCATCTGTCCACTTACTCCTTCCATTTCGTCAAACCAATTGAGAAGCGCTTCATCTAATGAATCATTTTTGGTTTTTCTCTGCCTACATCCATTTGCTTTCCCTTTCTGGACAGCAGCTCGTATGCTTGCTCTAGCCTTGACCCATGTTGAAAGTGTAGATTTTGGAATGTTGTGTTCGTTACAAATTTGAATAGCTTTTTTCTTGCCTGATTCCAACAATTCGATGTATTTCAGCTTTTCTTGATTTGTGAAGGATGAATTTGGCCTGCTTCCTCTCTTGTTTGTACTACCGATATCTGTCATGCTAGTGGTTAAATTTGTAGTTTACTTACCATAATAATAACGACGATAATAAACAATAATAATAGCAGCAAGCAATCAACTACTTGTAAAAAAAATTGAGAAAGAAAACAATAGGAACCGCTGTATTTGACAATCCAATCCAACATCCAATCCAACATCAACGATGTACCATATACTATCGTTGACGATACAGCCGATGACGACGGTGATACACCTATTTTTAGGTTCCGGTTTGGCGTTTACGGTCGTTGCAATAAAAAAACGCCATGAATTTGGAACAAAAATAACTTGAAAAACATTTTCAAGTCAAATTAATTTTTTAAGTAAAAATAAAACTAGGCAATTATTCGACTACCTTAATTACTCTCCAGAGCAAAATTACAGGTTTAATGTTTTAAAGCATTATGTTTTAACTTTTTACCAATTATTACATTCACATTTCAAATTAATCAAATCAAATTAACAACTCAATTAATAGTGCACCACTATCATGTTTCATCAATATGAGGGGCGGACCCATGGATGAAATATACTTCATTCTTCATGGGCGGACCATACACATATATAAGTACTCGGCGTCCCTAGGCCGCTATTGTGTTTTATATACTCAACGATATAACATACCCTCTTTGGATGTAATAATATATATAATCGTTGATATACTTACCGCCATTCCAAAGAACCGGAAATATTATTTTATTTACCCGTTACCTCTATGAAAATAGTACTGATAGCACCTAGGCTAGTTGAAACAATAACCAAATATCATTCGACTATTGATAGGAATTAAGCGAATAAAATTTGCCATAATAAAGGCTCTTTGACATAAGTGGAAACCCTGTAGCTCAAATATTCCTTGCTCCATTCATTCGTTAATTTATCCAGTCATTCATTCATTTGTACTCACTCATCACCATTTATTTATTAATTCTTCTTCTGCATCATAATACAGTGGAAAGGAGAAACCTAACTCTTTCTGGTGTTCATTGCTCCTGCAGGATTTTGAGGAAAGCAAATACTTACTGCAAAATGAGTGCTGGGGATTGGTGCCTAATAGAAAGTGACCCAGGCGTTTTTAGCGAACTTATAAAACAGTTTGGTGAGAACCCGCCCGAGCAACAAGAAACAAACTACTACTACTAATAAACAACTAATAATAACCATCTTAGTTTAGTATTAAAATGAATAATAACAGATAACAATAATATAGTTATGCTGTATAATCTATTAGTAGTATTATAAATAAGTATAATAATAAGTATTTTTTTAAGTTAAGAAGTATTTTTATTATTATTTATTATTTAGTTTACTTTACTACAACAGGAGATAGATACGAGATACACATTATTATTCTTTAGCTAGCACAGGCGGCTCCAATCCACAGTGAGCCATGTATGATTAGTAGCAAACAGAAATTGCATTAAAAATAATTAAAAACAAATTATAATATAGCTAGCACAAGTGCAATTTTTATTTTGACAATTTTTTCTCAAATAGAGCATCAGCATTTACAAAAATATGTTGTCCATCCAATGGTGCTAAAATTGTTTGTGTCACACCAGTGGTTGTCTCAGAAAAGTAATTGAGAAAAAGTACTTTTGCTTAAAAAAACAATGGTTTGTGGTCCCCGTAATTAAGCATTGATGACAATGGTATTGTTGCGGTGATGCAAAATCAGTGACGCATTACCATCCGTCACGCTAATTAGCTAATGGTACGTTATATAATTTTTTTTAATTACTTGAATGTGGCTCTCCAGTCAATAGATTGTTTTGTCTACATCACGTGATTGCTCCATGATAAATAGTATACCACAGGGTCGGTAAAATAACAGAGAATCTGAATGACATATACTGAAGTCTTAGTGGCCCATGGCGCAATAGGAAATCGCAAATTTAGAAAGTGTTTTCTACCCGTTATTTTTGAGGTCCACAGCTATGGAGACCATGCAATTATTGGCTAAACCTGTGCGGTTTAGTGTCTCCATTTGATACCTTTTTAAATTTTGTTTCTAGCATTTTCTGGCCCCAAGTTATTAAAAAATTAGCCACGCAGAAATATTTAAAAAATTAAAAAAACCGTGGGGGACAAATTTACATATAAATCCTTTTGTCTTATATACGCTACGCTCGCATGAGTTCTGCACTAGCTATATAATAATAATATATATAATACTGAAAGTGTGGACACTTCGTTCACATTTCATTGCGGCGCTCTCTCAGTAAATGTCAAAAATGTCTTGAAAAGCATAGTGAATTACTATATATTACTATATATATAGTGTTAAGAGAGGCAGCAATTCAGTGTTGTGATAGCATTTACTACCAATAGTTTTTTTACAAATTGCAATCATTGAAATAAATGTCACACACACGGCTATGCATGAATTTGATGAGATGAATCAGTAGCGTTCGCCACTTATGAAAATGCCTCGTAAATCAGTTTTATTTTTCCATGGGGATGGTATTTTGTAACCCAACAGCAACACAACTTTTGGGAAAATATTTCATGTGTTTATTATGTTTTCAATGGCAAAAAAGGTCGCATTTGATAGAAAACTGTTGAAACATGATGCTGGCAGTCTTTTATGGATATTTGAGCATTGTAACTACCGTTTTCGTCAACTCACAAAAAAAATTAATTTGCTATTACCGGTATTACGCAATGACATTCTTGTGGTTTGTGGTTTCCGATTGAGATTTTGTGGTTTCATTTTATTAAAGCAAAACCTAGAAAATAACTAATCATTTTAGAACAGAATTTTGACATCTTTAATTTCTGCAAATATTTTGTGTCTCAGAATATTTCTCCTGTAAAATGCAAATCCATGCATCGCCCTCACTTTGTGGTTTCAGGCCATGTCGCAATTGGAGCATAAAAGTGTAGATGGGGGAATTTTTTTTTATTTTTTGTGTCCATGATAATACCCATATAATTTTTCTGTGGAAGTTTATCTTTCATTTCATATATGTTTCATTGGTGTAGCTACTTTAAGTCAGCAGCTAAAAACATAATGGAACGAGGCAAAAAATCACGAAAACCACAAGAAGCACCTAGTAGACAATCTGTTAAAACAATAAAGATAAGTGTTATTGTTATAGTTATAGTTAATCAAGAACGAATCGCTTCGAAATAACTTCGTCAACTGGACAAGTGTTAAGTTGTTTATTCTTTGACTAGCTATCACTATCTGCTACTTTCCATAGCATCACGCTATGAGTAGCAGTGAGGAATCAACGGCACGATAAGCGTCATTGATGAAATATTTACACATGTAAAAATAATTATGCTCACTACAATTGAGACTGTGACATGGTTAGGCAATTTAGTCCACATGAATTTTATTTTTCAATTTTTTAAATGTGATTAATCGCAAAATTAATCTCCTGTGATACCTATAATTACCTACGAATCTCTAAATAAATTCAGATTTTTTTGCTCTGATTGAAATTTTAAGCATAGGATTGCATCACTGTGGATTGGAATTCATTTTCAGTCATAAAAATGGTAAGTGTGCAACATTCCAAGCAGCAATAATAATAAAAATACCATTAGTTAAACAAAATTGCAATTGCCATGTTTAAAAAAAACAAAAATAAATCACTGCTAATGGCGATTAATTGAAAGGTTTTTAATATAGTAATTGTTTTTGTGAAAATTGGTCACGTTAATCGTAAAGCTAACTCCATTGAATCACAGCCTTAACTATAATGCACACGAGAATTTTATATCTTCACAAACAGATCCAGATCGAAGGATATCATTTCTTATTATTGTATAATAAGATGTAAAAACCTGGATCGATGCGTTCGCCACCCACTGACGAGGTCCCCAAATATAAATAATAGCAGCTGTTCCATGATCCAGTCAGCTAATTTGCCTACTAATTATCGTCACACCCACCCAGGTTCATGTTAACATTTTGACGATTTTTTATTGAAAAAAGTCTATGGCGAAAATCTTGAGTTTTCAACTGCAAGCATAATTAGTGGCTAAAACAAGGCACAACTCGTACCAATATTTATTCCTTTGTATTTCACTTTGTGTGCGAGCAATGGTGAGGATGGAAAACAACTTTGCATTGCTTATCCGAATATTCTGTGCAGCTAATTGTGCAACACCTCGACTATCAATACATATATAGAGATTGTAATGATAGATTTTTTATCTCCTTATAACCAGATTTGTCTCCACTGTGGTAGGAATCTTGTGAAGACCATCAAAAAAGCAGTTGTTTGGACTTGAACTGAGGTTTGGGTAAAAAGCAAAGTTTCATCTAAAGAGATGTTTAACCTATAGTGATTAGTAATCAATCATCAACCTTTATAACCTAAAATGCTTTTGCTCTTCATTGGCATAATTGATCTGCAATGTCATTGATTTATACGAGATTTTGTAAATAGTTTGAGATATCTCTAGAAGTAGAAGCTACTAATTCTATAAAGGTATTTATTTTAATTAAAGTTAAATCCACCTGGTGGCTATAGCATGGGTGAACAGAGAAAACAAATCAAGATATCAATCCCTTTTTACGCCAATGGGTAGCATAAATTTTTTTTCAAGTTTTTTTTCTGCAACTTCAGTGATATGAGTTTTAATAGGTGATTGAAGAATATCAATAATAAAAACAATAACGTAATAATCAAATTTAATAGTTACCTTTATATTAGATCAGAAAATTCAATAATGCATAATATATTGTGATCAAATAAAGGATTATTGATCGTCTGATTCATGGCTAATGAATATCAAGAAAACTTTGTGCACTTGTTAAGCTATTGTGTTCTTAAAGAGCATATGGAATATTGTGCTGCAAATGCAATTTTGTCTGTAAACATATCTAACCAATGTCAAAAGTTAACACTTTTCTGTCTTGACCAGCTAGAGTTGTGTAATTAACAAATCTTAACCCTTTCAACATTTTCTATTTTCAGCACATTGCAAGCCCATTACACTTTCCTGTTAATCCCTTGTTGAATACATGTAAAAACTACTTTCTCTTGAAATTCCAGACAAAATAATGCAGATACATCGACAGCCCCCGTATGCAATTATCATTCGTGTATTTTATCGGACTTTTTGAGATTTAATAAGTTGTATTGGGTTGAAGTAGCAGGTGGTGGTACTAGGCGTGTCAACAAAGGGTTTGGCCTGGGGAGAGCGGATGTTATTTGCCTTGATATATAAGTTTAGTTGCTGCTCTCTTATGTATTATTTCATTATTATCCGTCACAGGTGTGACCGGTATTCAAGTGGAGGAAATTTGGTCTCTAGATGAAGAAAACTTCACAAACTTGAAGTAAGCTAGTACCGTATCACTTCATCATGCTCCAAACTCTTTCTCTCATACTTGTATTCGGAGCTCTTTGACAAAAAGTTTACAAAAATCGTCGCGCTAAATTTGATTGTTTTCCATATGGGGCTATCATTGCTCAGTGCAACGGTCGTTACATTTAAATGTTATTGATTAAATGATGATTGATTAAAATGCAATTGGTTTATTATTAGGTCGAAAAGCGCAACCTGCGAAAGTGTTCAAATCCTTGGGAATACCCACTTAATTTCGGCGATCTTTGGGTTTTGTCCATTAGAGAAAAACACGCAGTATGAGAAAGTTTTCAAACAGTGGGGAAATCCCAATTAATTACGGGGATTTCCAGATTTTGTCCTTTGTTTCATATAAGCTCGCGATAATTATTTTTTGGGTTGCCCCGGTAATACATTTTTTGCACCGGTTGCGCGTTTTTTTCTCTATTGTTTTATATAAGCCTGCAATCATTATTTTTGAGGTTTCCCCAGTAATAAAAAGGTTGCTCAGGTTGCGCATTTTTACCGATATTCTATTTTTGATTACATCTTTTTCAGTGAAATAGACTGCAATTCAGTTTTTATAATAATTATTGCAGTTGAATAGCAACAAAGTGGGAATTTCAAACGTGGTGTAAATTTTTGTGACAAATACGTTCTAAATTATTCTGATCTTATTTGTTAAATAATTTTATTCTCTAAAATAATTTTTTGTTGGCTATGACAGTTTTTATAGTCAATCAAGTACGAATGTTTTTTTTTGTTATTGCAGAAAAACATCATCTGACTGGGTTTTATACCCAAGGTCCAGCACAAAGCTATCAATCATTGGTGAAGTTTCCTTCAGTTGGTAACAGGGCTAGGCAGCGTTGCCGTAAGATCTCTGGTTGAAAACTCGATTTAAAAAACACCCGTGCCTGATTGACTATGCAAATTGTTCCAGCAACTAAAAACTCATCACAGACAAACAATGGCAAAATATCAGAACCTCGTCTAGTTTTTTAGATATTTGGCCTTGTAACATGTATGATATGCGTGTCTCTATGTACATAGTAGCTAATTTACCTGTATTACATTAAGCGAGGGTATTGCTAGTCAGAGATTGATCAGGTGAAGGTTGTCGCTCGCACAAGTTCATAGCTTATGAAGCCAGCTTTAGGAGCGTAGTAGGACAAAACTGGTAATAATAATAATCAGAATACTAAGCTATGGGGTCAGCAGCGTGGGCTTTCATTTTGCAGGCCAGTTCATGGGTTGATATTCCTGTTCAAGTGGAAGCCAGATGTACAGAGAGATGGACAAGTAGTCACAGATGGATCTGCAGACCATATATACTTTGCCAAACAGGTATATAATATTTCTTAGTCTTTTTTTGCCGTTGCCCTAGTTCAACAGCGATTCTTAGTCCCAAGTTTAAATTGCAGGTAATAAATAATGCGTGCGCTAGTCAAGCCATAATAAATATAGTCACTAACGTGCACCACAAGGATATGTCGCTGGGACAAACATTGTCAGAGCTCAAAGAGTTTACCATGTCTTTCGACCCTCAGATGAAAGGTCTCTCTATCAGCAACTCAGAAAACATCAGATCTGTACATAACAGCTTCAGCAGGTAAGTTAGTAGACCAGCTACATAACAGCTTTAGCAGGTAAGTTATCAGATCTGTACATAACAGCTTCAGCAGGTAAGTTATCAGATCTGTACATAACAGCTTTAGCAGGTAAGTTTTTGTCTTCTTTGAATATTTCAAATGGAAAACTCATCTTTTGTTTATAATTGCCCAATAAATCGTGTAAGGAAGAAGCGGTGACGTTTATTTCCAAGCAGTTTATTAAGGTCTTAGATTAGCTAGAGGAAATAACTCCATACATATATAATTATTATCAATTAATTTATATTATTACCATCTATTTATATTATTAAACAAAACGAATCCGCTTTCATATTGTAATAATGATCAGTTTGTTTATAATAATAATATTATTGCACATGATTCGGATAGTTATTATATAAAGATTAATTATTATTTTTAATTTATTGTTATGGTGAAATTATGATATCACACAGGTATCATGTTTCCCAAAACAATATATTTCATTATATTATGCGTAGCCAAATAAAAATTGTACTATAATAATGCTGCAACTGCTTTTATAATTGTCAAATACTAAAAATTCAATAAATAAACCATTATGTAATAGATATATATGGAGTTATCTCCTCTTTCCCATCTAAAGTCCAAATGAACTACGTCGAAATAAACGTCAGCGTTAAGAGCCCTGGGAAGGTACCTAGACTGCTAATAAGTGATTGGGTTGTCATTTGAACCCAATATTTTTCGAAGTTGTGTTTCCTTTGTTAGCATATTTAATGAGAGCATAGTTTCCTATTTGCTAATTGTCTCAGAGTTGTCTTCTCTTTACCTTGAAATTGAGTATCCCAATATTCAAAGTTTTATTATAGATAGCAATTTTTGCCACGTTTAAAAAAAATCACAAATTATGCATTTTCATTAGTTTTTTTGTATTTATATTAATCTTTTAGCTAGGCATGTTTTATTTATAGACACCTACTTGGTAAAGGTTTTAGAAAAAAGTAATTTGATTCATTGTTTTTTTATTTATTTGCTTTTGGTTGTGCAAATTTTGTATAATAAGTACTGGCACGGCCTTTATTCATTTTTTTTCAGGCAGCAACTTTTTGAGTTTGATGAAAAATCAACAAAATCGGATGATGATGTGTTTCATTTTGTTGGCTACCTGCCAGTAAACGGAAGACTGTATGAGCTGGATGGTTTACAGGAGGGCCCTATTGATCATGGAGCCATTCCAGATAAATGTGAGCTTTGTTACATTGCATCTTATTGGCTGATTCATTCCTGCAATAGTTTCACTCTTTGGAGCATTCAGTCTCACATACTCCACTTACTGAGTGAATGAAACAAAGTCTTATAATTCTTTGTGAAACTCCATTTTTCTTACAAGTTACCTAGAGCCAGTTTAGCTCAATTTATTGAAGACTCAATTTTGTGCGAATGATTTTTTACTATAAGCTACCTTATTAGCTGTTGTTTGTGTGCTTGCAGCTGATTGGTTGTCAATAGCCAAGCCAGTTATAGAGCAACGAATGAGCAGGTACACAGCTGATGAGATCCACTTCAACCTGATGGCCATCATCTCTGATAGGTTGGAGCAGGCAGAGCAGAAGATTCAAATGCTTATAGAGGTTTGTATTCAGTCTCACTGTGGGTGTGGCCATCAGTCTCACTGTGGGTGTGGCCATCAGTCTCACTGTGGGTGTAGCCATCAGTCTCATTGTGGGTGTGGCCATAAGTCTCACCGTGAGTGTGACCATCAGTCTCGCTGTGGGTGTAGCCATCAGTCTCACTGTGTGTGTGACCATAAGTCTCACTGTGGGTGTGGCCATCAGTCTCACTGTCGGTGTGGCCATCAGTCTCTCTGTGAGTGTGGCCATCAGTCTCACTGTCGGTGTGGCCATAAGTCTCACCGTGAGTGTGACCATCAGTCTCGCTGTGGGTGTAGCCATCAGTCTCACTGTGTGTGTGACCATAAGTCTCACTGTGGGTGTGGCCATCAGTCTCACTGTCGGTGTGGCCATCAGTCTCATTGTGGGTGTGGCCATCAGTCTCACTGTAGGTGTGGCTATCAGTCTCTCTGTGATTGTGGCCATCAGTCTCGCTGTGAGTGTGGCCATCAGTCTCACTGTGAGTGTGGCCATCAGTCTCACTGCGTGTGTGGCCATCAGTCTCACAATGAGCATGGCCATCAGTCTCACTGTCGGTGTGGCCATCAGTCTCACTGTGAGTGTGGCCACAAGTCTCACTATGGGTGTGGCCAGCAGTCTCATTGTGGATATAGCCATCAGATTCGTTGTGAATGTGATCATCAGTTACAATGTTGGTGCAGCCATCAATATCATGGTGGATGTGGTTATCAGTCTCACCGTTTTCTATGCATTTTTCTAAAACCAGTGTAAAGCTGCCTTCTATTACATCCTGGTGTAATTTTTTTACGTAAACAGACTCCAGTCACATACATCAATCATTGATTATTAGCTAGTGTCAAATTGCTCGATTTCCCCTTGTCGTTTGCTTAGAGGCAAGAGCAGACAACCACAAATTTCAGTTTTTGATTTTTATAATGGTGATGTGAATGTAAACATAAGCAGTGTGAGCGTTTGATGTAGTTTTCTCTGATGTCTTCTTTCTATGTCAGAAGAGATCAAGTGGTGCTGCTCATCAGCATTAGCTGAGCCAACACTGTGTCACCAATAGCTCATTCACTTATGTAGTTTTTTTTCTATGAAGAAGTTTATTGAAATTTAGGTCTTAGTAGCTAGACCTGCAATGAACAAACATGCAATGCAAACCAAGCATTTATTCTGAGTCGCGTTTACCGAGCAGCAAGGCACTGACCATTAGTGCCAAGAGGGCTCGACAAAGTGTAGCTCATTCTGGTCACACAATTTAGTTTGCCTTATGTAAGATATTAGTCTGCTGGGTGTGGGAATTGAGGGGCTTTTTGTAGCAATTATCAGATTGTAGAGTGTTGATGTGCACTGTAGGCTGGCATGGATGAAACAAGTGAAGAGGTCAAGGAGCTGAGGGAAGTCATTCGAACAGAAAGTATGAAGCGGGACAAGTCGAAGGTACTGCGTCAGTAGTAATGTAGACTTGGACTCCTTACTAGAGATCTGCTCCTACATTGCGTCTGATAGGGTTGTGTTAATTCTTTTGTACTGCAAATTATTTAACTTATCCACATTCAGATATCCACCAATGGCAGAGTTGCGCAGCGGTTGATTTTATTTCGTTTTATTGCTTTTAGTTTCTTTCACAACATTTCTTATTCTAGTTTAGTAGAAATGCTTACGTTTAATATTTTGCCTAGATATTTTTGGGCACAGACAAAAGAGATTATAGTTAATTTTTTCGTACAAATGAAATGTTTGGATACAAAATAATGAGACCTAAGAGGATGTGAAAAAGAATTTCATAGAAAATCCTGCTACATCAGCTGTCGAATACTTTATACTTAGTCGAACAGAAGTTTTATGCAATTTTTTTTATTCTTTCCACTTCATGAGGATTTATTCCTTTGTGATATGGTAAGGGATTAGTGAACTAACTAGCTTATTCGCGACTTGTGTTTGCCGAACAAGTTGCAATAAAAATAATCAGATCGGCAATAAATTTAATCGATAAATAATCAATTTGTTCGAAACTCGTGGGTCAACAAAAAGTAGCTCACTGAATAAAAAAAATGATAGACAAGCATTTATTCATATTGTTTACAAGTGGCGACTGAAAGTGAACACTAAATAAATTATAACGAGCAAGACCAGTTCCTGTTCATAGACCAGTTTTATATCCTTGAGAATGTTACGAAATAATTACAATGGTTCAAAATCTATTAAATGAAAACGGCAACTTTGCAAACTAATTTAGTGTATAGCGATACCACTAGTTTTTTCTTCATTACTTTAAAAATTAGGAGTTATCTTCTTTATTATCTGTTCGGTTACTCTACAACAATTCAATGATGTTCTAAACTAACATTCTGTTTCATACGCGACGTATTGAATTACAAACACTCTGTTATTTTTTGTCTTTTGTTCGACAAACACATCTTGAATTCTCTTATTACCCTTCTACATTTCTGTAAATTTTATTGAAACATTTATTTATATGCTAGATGAGCCAAAAGAAATTTCTGTGTAATCTAAGTGATAAAAGCTCTCTTGAAGTTCATCTGCTCATTACAATAGATTTGCGCTATTTGCTCCTTGTTTTGTCTGCCACAATCGATCAGATGTAATCAAATGCTATGCTGATGCTGTATGCTTTCTCTGAACATTCCTAGACTGAGAATGTACGCAGGAGACATAATTACCTACCGTTCATTATGGAGTTGTTGAAGACTCTTGCTGCACAAGGCAAGCTTGTAGACCTGGTAGCTGAGGTGGGTGTCTGTATTGTTGGTGCTCGAGCTACGTTATATATGTCATTGTATTGCCTAAAGTTATTGCTGCTTTATCTCACTTTTGATGTAAGAATTTGGTGAATTGTTTCGTATCAACTACAAAATGCCACTTCAAACCAGTTATTTGATGATTAGATTTGACGAGTAATTTATGGCCTTTACAATTATAAATCACCAGTGATTGTGAGGACAGTGTGCAAAAGTGCTATTTTGTTCCGACACCGTTCATCAATGACTTTAGCTTGTTGAAAACTACGGAATTATTACATGAAATGAATACTTAGTAATTTTTGTAAACGAATGTATATCAGCCATTATTTGAATTATTTTGTTCTGGTTATCAAAACGATGTCCTAAGCTCTAGAGGAATGAAACTCTGTTTCTAGCCGGAACAGGATATTATACCAAATTGTTATCAATAGCGTTTATTAGTTTATTGATTTACTGTTTGATAGCTGCAGTTTTTGATGGTAAAAGTGGATGATTTACATAGAGTATACATAGAGTACATACATGTACATAAAGTATAGGAGCGGACACACGGAGTAATTTTTCCACGATTCCTGGGAATTTCCACGATTTAATTCGCACGAATGTGGAATTCTCACGAAATCGCGACATCGTGGTTTGTTAACGATGCACGATTCGTGTAACGTGAAAATTTGCACGATGGTTAATTTGATTGGCCGACTAAGATCGGACTGAGGTCAAGGTCAATTTTAGAAACAGCAATCAGTCAAATTTGTTCATGCCTTCACTCGTTGGCCTCTGCTAAGGGATGATGGATGATAATTGTTAATTATAAATAACGATTATTATTATTTATTTTAATATTCAATTTTTATTATTAGTAATTAATTATTATTAATTAATTATTATTAATTAATTATTATTTATTAATTATTATCATTTTTTTATAATAACCAATAATAATAACAATGATTATTAATGAATATTTAATTATTATCCTTGAAGTAATTCTTTATTGTTATCGTGTACATTATTATTCTTGTTTATTATTATTATTTACTATACAGGAAACTGCCTAATAATCACAAAGCTAGCATCGCTAAAATTTACCTTGTCTTCTAATTGGCTGGCTACAATTTACACGCGCAAAATCATTCGTGCGATGTTGGAAGAAGACAACCCCGTGTGGCAGGTTATGATTCGTGCGAATTTATATTTGCACGAATTCGTGGAAATTTGCACGGTCGTGTGGCCCCAGCTTATAGAGTACATACATGTACATAGAGTGCATACATAGGCATGGAGTACATACATAGACATAGAGTACAGTGTATATTGTATTTTACAGGCAAAAGATAAAACAGTGGAAAGACAGAAAGCAAAGAAACGGAAGACTGCTGCTTAGCTAACCTTACATTATGTGTCGTCTGGCATTTTAACAATAAATGTTATACTGGAAGCGTAAAACATGCTGATTGGTTAGTTATGTGTCTTGCCCGAACCAATACAAATAAATTTGACTGGTTAAAAAAATATTACAAGCATTCCACTAATGTTAAATTCGCCAAAGTAATGCATTTGCAAGTTGAACAAGTTGTCAGACACAAAGGTTTATCTGAAATGGTAAATATTCGACCACATAAACTGGTTGAGCATTTGATGTCAAATTCGCTATCTAATGCAGGTTAATAATTACTTATGGTTATGCAATGTTGTCGTAACTCATCATGAGTGACCTAAAGTGACATTCTGAACAAGTCGAAGCTGGCAGAACTATGCAACAGGTGGTAATAGTAATTGAAACAATGTGCGCACATTAAATGTTGATCATCAGTGAGTATAAAAGATAAAACTCAATTACTATCATGGTACTACCACTCGTGGCATCGCACTTCACCGGGTTAAAGAGAAGCTGGAAGCTTTAAAGAAGTGCATAGAGTAAAAGGAGTTAGGTTGGAGGCTATAAGGTCAATGCTAGGGGTGCATATAGGGTCAAGGGGGAGATGATTTATAAAAATTAATCACATGCATGTCTATGGTACAAAGTAACATTCTAACCACTAATTACTATTGTTGATGGTTGTAAGGATTATAATGCTGCCATTAAATGAAACATTATTTACAGTCAGTATATCCACTTTCCAGCCACTCAAGAGATCGCCTCTTTGCACTTTTATTGGCTGAGTAAACCAGGGTCAACTGATTATGAGGAAGAAACTATAAGTGGTAAATTGACCTTGTAGCGTGCTCGTTCTCACCAAGTTCAAATAATAAGTCAGGTACACCCCATCTGGTTGAGGAACCAGACAGTCTTGATGCCCCTATCCCCTGTTAGTAGTAATGTAGGAGCAGATCTCTGTCATGGAGTCTAAGGACAAGGTGTTCCTGGTTTCAAGTGTCATTTAATTGGCACCAGTTGCCATGAGAACCTGTGAGGTACCTTTCTGTGTGCACCGGGTGTTATAATTTTGAATGTTCGAACTAGTATTTATTGCGATATTGTGATTTGTACACATTGATTTAGATGCGTGGGTTTGATTATTTTATAAACATGGTATGAGAACCTGGGTACTATTTTGCACCAGTTTTTATTGTTAGTTTGTAGTTGTATGATTAACTGTGCAGAGGTTGTTTTTATTAGGATTTGTATGATGATTGAGATTGATGAGTTTGAGCATTGTATAAAAATGAAGCGTTGTATTATTGTATAACTTTACTATATAAGAAGAAACATTATAGATAAGCATTGAACGTGTCTACCACTATCTCGAAAGAACGTACAGAAGCATTTACCTCTTTATTTATTTGCAGGTATCTGTTTACTTGTGGTTGGGTTTTATACCAAAAATTCTTAGACTATCTCCATTGATATATTTCTTGAAAAAGCGTTTTATCCCAAGCACTCTTTTTTTATTTTTTTTAAATACTTAGTAATATTTACAATATTTGTCATCCGCATGATGGATTCAAAATTGTTTTTGTTCATCTCCTTAAACAATTCCACAGCATTTTCTTGCAGACACATACTCCTGTCAAACTGTTTCGCAGAGATTTATTCGTGTAGTTCTTCCATATTTAGCATGTGTTGTGCAGCGCAAAATATTATTGCCTGAAAAGTGATCAGGTATACTGACTCCTCTCGAATGATCATATTGTCTTGTTTAGATTTATGATAGACCTTCGGAATAAAATCTTTTACATGTAGTGGTTTTGCTGCCATAATGTTCTAAAATAAATACAAAACATATCAGTAAAGGATAATAAATATTGAACTAAGATAATAATTAAAAGAGGCTTCTATTTTTTTAACTAGAGTTGAATATTATTTTTATTATTTCTTACTTTATTGCCAAGAATCCTACTGGTAGCTATGTAATAAATACTGTAGTAGGGGTTGTTCCTTCAGAAGTTGTTGCTGGAGTGAATGATTTCTGTGTAAAAAACACCGCTTCTTAAATAGTCAAAGATGCACCGATTAACTCTACAATAGATGAGAATACTTGCACGAAAATACTTTTTATAATTTATAAGGATTTTCTTCGTGTAAAAATCCCTTTATAATAAATAGAAGAATGTTGTTTTTCGCATGAATAATGTTGGTTTTTTGCAGACGAAGAATGTTGTTTGCTTGTGCGCAAATCTCTTTATAATCTATACAGACTTTTCGCTCGAATAAAAAAAGTTTTTTGTGCAAAAATCTGTATACATATATCACAAAGGGATTTTCGCGCAAAGAACGTTGTTTTTTCTCGTGAAGAATTTTGTTTGTGCAAAGAGTAGCTATGGTTTCTTTGTCACTTGTTCAAAAGCCTCTTGTACATATTTTGTCCTTCCGGGAAAGCATTGACGAGATAAATAGGTAACCGAAAGTTTTTAAAAAGAAAAAAATAGTGGTTGCTCAAAGAAATTGTACGATTTCCTTTTAAAAACAGATTCTGAACAATAAAAAGGACCCTTATGTTTAAAGGATGACTATTTTTTGTATGCAATGCATTGGCATCAGATTTATCACAATCTTCATCCATCAAATCATCAATTATCAACCATCGGTTTTGTCCATCTCTGGGAAAACTCATCGTTATATCTATCATTCCCTCGTGAAATATCACTCCGGGCACATCGTCAAAGGCTTTTCGATAGGCTCCATAACAGTAATGTATTTCTACCAGTGGAGGATAAGCTATAAACTGACTGGTTTTACTCATTCATTAAATTGCTTGCGTGTTCCCTGCACTAGTCAGACTCGCAATCATCGCCGTAACAGGAGATCGCATCCTCACGTCAAAACTTTCA
Organism: Cryptosula pallasiana; assembly: GCA_945261195.1. Lineage (NCBI taxonomy): Eukaryota > Metazoa > Bryozoa > Gymnolaemata > Cheilostomatida > Cryptosulidae > Cryptosula > Cryptosula pallasiana. The sequence continues at coordinate 42,643,131 of OX183134.1, forward strand.
GCATTACCATTCATGATGAAGGAGATGTTCGCCATCCGGCAATAGTTTCATTTATGATTTGATCAGGAGAGGTTCTCGCTTATTCTATTTCTTTGACAGCATTTTCATATGTACTAAACTCAGTAGTGCCTCCAAGAGTAGAAAATCCTATGACAAATACCAAAATTATCATAACTATTAGCAATTTTCGTTTCAGACTTGGTAAAACATCTACAATGTCACTTGTAGTACCATCAACAGTATCATTTTCATTCATCACTCTCATCTCCAGATCTTCCTCCTTCCTACTGTCGACGTCTTACCTTTTAATAGCAATACAATAATACAAAGCTTCATTTTTATACAATACTCCAACCCCTAATCTAAGTCATCATACAAACCCTAATAAAAACAACCCCTACACAATAAATAGTTAATCATACAATTACAAACTAATTAACAATATAAACTGGTGCACAAAAAATACTCAGGTTCTCATACCATGATTATAAAATAATCAAACCCATGCATCTAAGTAAGTCAACATATAAATACAAATATAAACAAACCCTACACAATAAATCCTCATTTCAAACATAAAGATTAAAAATTAAATTATAACAAAAAGGTACCTCACAGTTTCTCATGGTAACTGGTGCCAACTAACTGACACTTGAAACCAAGAGAACCTTGACCTTAGACTCCATGACAGAGATCTGCTCCTGTATTACTACTGTCAAGTGTCTCCAAGTGATCTTCATTGCTCACAACGACTTCTTCACACGTTCCATCATCTGAATTGTCGCTAACCTTCTCAAAATAATCTCCAAGATAAACAAAGTCATCTACTGCATAAGTACTGTGCTACAGTGACAATTTTCAGACTGTTACGGAATTCTATAGCTGCTGGAACAGCTGATTTGAACCTGACAATAGAAAATAAATTTTCCAGACTATCTTGTGTGAGGCGGCTGGTGAGCGTAAAATCTAAACCCAAAATCGTTATTTCATCACTGAGAGCGATAACCGAAAGTGATGACTTGATAATGCCAGTTTGTACTGGCTTCCAAGAGCCATTGCCAATTTTGATATTTGAAAATATCTCTACCATCTGCCGCAAGAACGTAATTTCTCTATCATAAGCAAGAACTTTGGTTTCACTCAAGGCCATAGCAGGGTGGTGAGAGGTCATGATGTCAAACCAGTGGTTCATTACTTCAACAAACCATGCTGTGTCACGGCCCTCTTGCACAAGATCGCTGTTAAAGAGGCCTTGGTCAATCATAAACCTGATCTCACAAGCCACAGAATTGCTGAAAACATGCATCACAGATGCTACTTTCATTTTCACAAAATGGCCTGACTTCCAGTCATCTATGGATAACTTGGGAGCTGATTTCAATTTGCGAAATTGACCATGCTATGCTACTCCTTGCATTAACGTGATAGAAAAAATTTGACTGCCATTGGTCATAGGATGCTGACAAAGGGCACTTTTCAAATTCTTAATCAAATGAAGAACATCTGAGAAATAGAGCCTTTGATCAGCAGCTACGGGGTTCGAAATAAAGTAATCTGAGCTAGTTATGCGCCGTCCTATAGTAATTCCAAAAGACTTCCACATAGCCTGGTTTGGACTTCCCATGTCACACGTAAAGTTTGTCACAAACAATCCAACTGCATGCACTCTGGTGTCAAGAATGATTCCTTGCAGCACTTTACGATAGCAGCAGTATGTGATTAGTGGCAAAAAATGCAAGTGAATCCAGCCGTTTATAGGCTGGTGGCAGGAAGTGTATTACATCATGCTAAGCTCAACCAATAAAACTCAACAGGAAGTAATTTAGCCAATCAAGAGAACAATACATATAATGGCGCATAATAATAAGTGAACAAGGTGCCTAGTGGCAAGTAATAATGCAACAATATCAAGCTCGCAGTCTTTATTAGACTTACAATCCAGATAGATGCGAAGTAGAGGTTGATAGGTCCTGGATTCGTCCTCGTGAATCGACGTAGGCTGCCTTTGGATCCTTGGTTACGGCGGCCATCTTGTTGCCGGCCCAGTATGTCACTGCAGCGCCGGTAGGGGTCACTGCAGGGTCAGTAGAGGTCACTGCAGGGCCGGTAGGGGTCACTGCAGGGTCGGTAGGGGTCACTGCAGGGTCGGTAGGGGTCACAGCAGAGTCAGTAGAGGTCACTGCAGGGCCGGTAGGGGTCACTGCAGGGTAGGTAGGGGTCACTGCAGGGTCAGTAGAGGTCACTGCAGGGCCGGTAGGGGTCACTGCAGGGTCGGTAGAGGTCACTGCAGGGCCGGTAGAGGTCACTGCAGGGCCGGTAGGTAAAGCTGCAGGGCCGGTAGGTAAAGCTGCAGGGCTGATATAGAGTCTGCAGGGCCGGTATCACATATGCAGGGCTGGTAAGGTAATTCCTCTTCTTCTGGAATGATGGGTTTCTGACTCACCACTTTGGGAGGCCTGTCTGACTTGTTGCCATTGTCAGAGTCACCTCTAGGCTCTAGGTTACTATAAGTGCGCCGGGCATGTGTGCTGCTAAAATCCACTACAATATTATATTAGCATAATTCTACATGACATTCTCCAAGTACACACAAAACTATTTTTAGGGATTGCTGAGCCCATTTCATATGCTTTTAGGTGGCCAAAGCCAAGGTGGTTAAGGTGCAATGGTCAGACATAGATCAATACTCCATAATTGGTTGCAAAACCTGTAGCGATATTGATTTCAACTTTAGCATGGGCTTACCATTTGAATATTATTGTATTATTATTATATCACTGTGCCTTCAACTTGGGCCAACAAACCAACACAAAAGACCCCCCCCCCCCCCCCACTAAACCAATCATATATTTGAAAGTTGCCAAGGTAACGAGGGGGCATGCAACTCTCAATAAAAACGCAGAGCATATTCCAAGCAAAGTATACATAATGCCTCAAATGTTGGCCGAAGACTTGAGCTACAAAAAATTCTCACAGTGTTAAGCTTTGTTCTGAGAAACTCCAACTAATCAGGTGGTTAGTAAAAACTTAATGTTTCTCTGATGATTATATTACATGTTTAGCATAGAAATTGTGCTGAAGAAACATAATAATTGAGAAAAAATTGGATTAAAAATAAAATGCGCAAACAAATTTTTTTTGTATTACGAAGGGCGCTCGTTTGAGATGCTCAACCCCCCAAGGACGCCGCCCATGGTGTAATTTATTGTAGCCTATAATCCCTCTCTTGTTTAAATATCAATCACATGACAGCGTGAGTGGACCGCTGATACAGGCAGATAAAACTACTACTCCACTCATGGGATGGCAAGCATACTGCAGCTGCACCACAAAGCTAGTTGAATGCTGATAACTAGAGTCAACCAGTAGTCTATAGTTGCCTAGTAAGACTACTAACCAAGAAGGAAGTCAGTCCACTACACAAGGTTGAAGTGAGTACCAGTGAATATCAATCACCTAAATGCTTAGAATTGCTAGCTTGTGTGCTATACACTGGACCAACAAGCCAGCTGGTAGGTAACAGTAGCTAAAGTATGACTTACAACAAAACTTTATTAACCTTTTATTTGCATTGATACGCTATTTTTATATGTAAATGTGAAAAAAACCTGTTTGTGGGTTTGTGCGTTTGTCCACTAAGGTTATTGCTCAATCTCCACTATTATGAGAGTTGAAATCCACTGCTTAAAAGCTATTGGACTAAGTAGATGTAATTCCAGGGCTCGGTTTTGTCATACAAAATCAAAAGAAAAGTGTCTAGGTCTTCATTTTTTGTTCATTAATGTAAAGGGACACAAATGTAAAACAAGCCAGGTTTTATTAATAGCAGAAGGTTGGAGCATTAAATGGATGGTTCCATGTTGGTTCACGATCAATGAAGTATTTCTTCTAGAATACCTAGATTACATCACTATTTCAATCTTTTGGCTTTTGTGAATTTGTCGTGCCTGCCGAACTGACTACAACAGTTAATGCTACATAATTGATTAGTAAGTGTTGGAGCTCAATGAAAGATGCTCCGTCACGCTTTTTTACTGTGTCTCCTGTCACACTGTCTCACTGTGTCTCCTGTCACACTGTCTTGCTGTGTCTCCTGTCAAGTCACACTGTCTTACTGTGTCTCCAGTCAAGTCACACTGTCTCACTGTGTCTCCTGTCAAGTCACACTGTCTTACTGTATCTCCTGTCGAGTCGCACTGTCTTACTGTATCTCGTGTCAAGTTGAGCCTGAAAGAGATAGAATGGGAGTGAAGGCGGAGGAAGAGCAAGGCTGGGGTGGAGCAGGGAAGGATAGAGTAAGATAGAGGGTGAGAAGTAGAGCATGACAGGTAAAGGGCTAAGAGGGGAAGAGTGAGGTGTGGTGGAGTGGAAAGAGTGGGAGAAGACAAACACGGGATAAAAATTATAGCTGGGCTTGGGATGGATTGAGGTAGGAGCAGAGCTGGTGGATGTATTTGGATATGGGTGGATTTGCTGCTAGTAATATAGTAAATCATACCATGTTGTAAGTTTATATCTGTGAATGTTTGTGTAGAGCAATGGCTGGTGTAGAAGATACAACAGTAGAATGTGGATTCTGCTGGAGACAGAATGAAGACTTGGAGAAACCAAAAACTTTACCTTGTACACATGTACATTGTTTTGGTTGTCTGACAGCTTCTTTTGAGATAAATCACATCACCAGATGTCCTGTTCCAGACTGTGGGTAAGCGATTTTATGAAAATATGTATTTGTGGTTGGCGTTGTTAGTTGTGAAGCACTGGAAAACATGCCTAAAAACTGGTGATTGAATAAACGGCTTTGGCTTGCATATAGCCTGCTGTCACTTGGTTATGGAGGTGCTCAGACGGAAAAAATCATCATTTTTTTTATTTTGTACTCATGTTATTTTTATCCTAATAAATAAATAACTAGAGCACAGAATTATATGGCTCATTACAGGGAGGTAGTAGATGTAGCACTGGACTCTCTACCTTCACATGATGTCATACTAGATAACTCCAGGAGGTGTGATGTTTGTATAGATAAAGGACTTGGCAACCAGCCAGCTGTTATCTACTGCACCAAATGTGAACTCAAGTTTTGTATAAAACATGAAGGGGTAAGTCAATGCTGTAACTATACCACAGTGACAAACTCTGGCTAACTGCATATAGAAATTTGGAACTAAGGCCTAACTTTATGCCTCATGTGTTAAAATCATGCGAGTGATTTTGCTTAACAATAAGAGAAATCCTTTCCAGACTTTCTCAATTTTTCACTACTATTCATTCTTCCGGTCAAACTCGCTGATATAAACTACGGTCCACAAATTATCATTAAGTTGTTGATAGGTTGAGGAGAAGCAACTAGCATATTGTATTTGGGAAAGGCGATATGACATTTGTGTGTTGTGATTGGTTGAGCAAGAAATCGGCTGGCGATTATTGATGTGGATTGAACCAGGCGATTACCTCAATAAAATCTTAGCTATTAATTAGCATGTTCTCCAGAAACAGAAAGTGCAAAATCACGCAATCACTAAGCTTATCTCGACGCAATCGCTCTATGCACAACCAGTTTCAGTCTCAGAACAAACATTGTCCACAGTAGCATCAAGAGTGTAGCAGTAGTCATTAAATGTCAATAAAAGCCTAAACAGTGAATGCATCCCATGTGTCAAGCTTAGACTCTAATCGTCATGTTGATGTTTCAAGGGCAAAGGTCCATGGCTGTCAAGCTGTGTTTATTTTTTGTTATCTACAACCAGTCATCTAGTAGAGCAGTCAAATAGATGTAGTACCTGGATGTGTTGTGTATGCAATCTGATTAGGCGTCATTTCGGCACCATTTGTAAAGTTATCTTTTTGACAACCACTTGTAAATAAAAATGTTCCGGTTTTTCGATGTTTTATAAATAGTAGGTTTGCATAATGACATAGGGTACTGGTGATGAACCCCTGAACCAAAAATAAGCTTAACTTATCAGGTAACATTTCAATTAAGCAGGTAAACATAAAGTTTTTATCCAGGAGCATATTGCATTGTCAAGTAAATGTTTATCAAGTTCTTAGACAACTTGTGTGTTAGGTATACAAACACTAACATATCCTTTATACACAGGACCATGATGCATTCTTAAGTAAACATACAAGGGTTGCTATAGAAGAGTACATGCCACAGTCAACAAAACACAAGTTGAGAGAATGCCCAGAACACAAAGATCAACAACTTAGTTTGGGTTGTGCAGTATGTCTTACCTTGATCTGCGTGAAATGTGTGGCAGGGCTGAATCTGTGCCAAGATGGTAAGTAGGCAATTACACTTTTCTTTTACTTTGTGAAACAGTTTGCTATATATTTCCTCTGCAAGTTCGAATCAATATGAACTTCTAACCAAGTCCTTAATACACCTTGTAGTAGGTTTCATGTCCCCATGCCATAATATTGCTCAGTGAGCATGCGTCGATATTATAAACATTTAAGATATCGCGAGTTATTATTACAATTGTTGGTATCTCAGAACATTTTGAACATAATCTGTTTCATTGTGTGGATATCATACTCCTCAGATATGTGTAAAATGTAAACTGTATTCTTTACTTGTGTTGGAGCAAAGTCAGACCTACAACTAGTCTAGAATTCATCAAACACAGCTCTCACCGTAATGAAAGTAATTATAATAACCATATAACTTGTATTATTCTCTAATATCACTAAATCAAATGTTTTTGTAGGCTCTACACACAAACTGATGTCTCTTGATGAGCTAGTAGCTGTACTAGTAGAAGATGATATAAAAGTACAGATGATAGCTAAAGAGGAAAAGTTAGAGAAGTTATTTAAACTAACATCTAAAGTTAGCAGTGAGTACGATAACAATACAACAGAGATGTTACAACTGTTGAGAGACACCAGAGATGGACAGGTAAGATAGGTTGTTGGTCAAATCAATCGGATACAGTTCTTTAAGCTCTCTAACCATCTCATGTTTACTAACTTTTTACTTAATAAACTCTAACACAGACATTAATAACTTTCTATCTGTAGCTGGCAGCCATCAGAGCCGAGTATGACAAGATGGAGGAAGAACTGATAGAGAAAAGACAAACAATCAGAATACAGATGGCAGAGTTTATGGAAGAGAATGTACTTGTTAAATGGACTCAGCTGAGGAATCTAAGAAATCAGATTGAAACCAAACTAAAACACAGTCACCAGGTCTTGTATTTGACTATTTGAATTCATGTCCAAATGTTTGTAGTACTTGACACTAGCAAAAGCAACTAAACAACTAACTTTGATTCGTGTTGTAAAAACTGTAGCGTCTTGATATTTTTTGTGTACTTCTTCATTTCCGATGTCATAGATAATTTAGTATAACATCAGCAACTTTTCATAGCTGTAACAGACTAAGTAAACCGAACCTACAATTTCTGTGAAACCGTTTTTTCCTAAATTTATAAAAAAGATCGTTCAAGCTTTGCACCGAGAACATAAATGATTTATGTGTGCAAAACATTAAATTATGTAAGAATTAACACTAGTCCACATGAAGCTTCTGAAAAATTATGAAGCTATACTTGTTTCTTTCACAAGTCAATGATTTTAAAACTGATATCTGCTATCCAGTGGTACTTAGTCATTGAAGTTTTGTTGGAGTTTTGGGAGTGAGAGAAAAGTTCCTCAGCAGTTTTTGTTAATAACCATCCACTTTATGTAACTCTATGTAACCAGCCATTTTATGTAACTCTATGTAACCAACCACTTTATATAACTCTATGTAACCATCCACTTTATGTAACTCTATGTAACCATCCACTTTATGTAACTCTATGTAACCATCCACTTTATGTAACTCTATGTAATCATCCACTTTATGTAACTCTATGTAACCAGCCATTTTATGTAACTCTGTGTAACCAGCCATTTTATGTAACTCTATGTAACCAGCCATTTTATGCAACTCTGTGTAACCAGCCACTTTATGTAACTCTATGTAACCAGCCATTTTATGTAACACTATGTAACCATCCACTTTATGTAACTCTATGTAACCATCCACTTTATGTAACTCTATGTAACCATCCACTTTATGTAACTCTATGTAATCATCCACTTTATGTAACTCTATGTAACCATTCACTTTATGTAACTCTATGTAACCATCCATTTTATGTAACTCTATGTAACCATCCACTTTATGTAACTCTATGTAACCAGCCATTTTATGTAACTCTATGTAACCAGCCATTTTATGTAACTCTATGTAACCAGCCGCTTTATGTAACTCTATGTAACCATCCACTTTATGTAACTATATAACCAGCCATTTTATGTAACTCTATGTAACCATTCACTTTATGTAACTCTATGTAACCAACCACTTTATGTAACTCTATGTAACTAACCAATTTATGTAACTCTATGTAACCACCCACTTTAAACCCAGTAACATGTTTGATCTGGTAAACTTTGCAGGTGGACATAGTGAAAGGGATGAAAGAGATGAAGGAGAAGGTGCAACAGCTGTTAGATGTAGAGTTACCTAAACTAAAAGTTGATTACGTGACAGGACTGAAAAAGAAAGGTAGAGTACAAAACGTAGAATAAGAGTATTCGCGACTTGTTCGCCGCACAACGTACAAAAAATAATAAGTGTTTGTAGTTCAATACGTCGAGAATGGAACAAAACATAAATTTGGAACATGATAATTGTTCCATGAATTCTTATAGATTACCGAACAGATCATAAAGTAGACAGTTCCAAAATTTTGTAATGGTCAAGAAAAAATATAGATTGAATCGTTAAAAACTGAAATAATTTGTAAAGCTCCCCTTTTAACTTAATAAATTTTGACCGATTGTGATGATTCTGAATTATTTTTAAGCATCAAAATGAAATTTTTTTTTCATTATGATTTATTTGGTGTTCAGTTTCTTCTTTATTTTTATTATTTTATGGGCGAACTTCACAGCATTGTTACCACTTTATCTCAAAGACTGTTATGTATAGAGCTACAATCTATTTGCATTGAGATTGTCAGCTGTAGGGCATTGAAATAAGTTAGTTACACATTTCTAGAATTTTCCAGAACACAGCAAACTGAGTGTAAAACCATTTTAAAGCCTACAAATGGCTTAAAAGTATTTGACCTGAGTGACGAAAAATGACCAGATTTCGTATGAGAATATGCTTCGCTTATCTTTTGATGTCTATTGGTAAATTGATGCTAAAACTCAATACGAAAACAGCCATCTTGGTTTTGAAGAAAAACGCAATTTTTTTAGCCTGAAACACTCTTCCGTTAGAGAGAAAAAGCTCGTCGATTTAGTTGAAATTTGCAAGAGAGGTGTGCAATAGTGTGTAAATGTACATTTTGTGCTTTAAAGCAATCGCACAAAACTGCTTCAGGTTTTTCCATTTCCAATTTTTAAAAGTCCACGAAAAACAGCGTTTTCAATGCTTTCCTGGATAGAGCTGAAACAAGTCAGAGACAAAACAAAAATTAAATCATGCAGCCCCAATTGTTCTTTTTCAAAAACTTGATCTTTCATGTTTTTTGCAATACCGATAACACAGCTGTTCCATTTTTAAAAGATGTCTATAAAATCAAAATTTGACCGTAACACATGAGCTACAATTCCAATAGCTTCCGCACCAAAGCCTGTACATTGACATGTCGTTTCAGGAAAGTATTTGTTTGATACCACTCTTTGCTGGCAAATGACCAACGATTGTAAATTGAGAATCGCTTCGGCAAAATTTGCTCATTAAACAGTTTTTAAATCAAAAAAAAGTTCGGGAAAGTAAGTTTTTTCAGAAATAGTGTTCACCTAACTCGAGGAACAATTCTGGAAAAAATTTGACCAGAATTTCGAAAAGTGAGTTCACTAAAATATTCTTTTGTATGTAGACCATGCATACTGCTTTTTATTATTAGCTATTTATATGCAGCTGTCGACATTGCCTGATGGCTAAATGCTTGTGAAAAGTGTTTGGTTTCGAATCCAATGTGTGAAAATATTTTTCACAAAAACAACACTTTGCCAATTTACTGACATAACATTGTGATGAGCAAGATTGAAGTTGTTCTTAACGCACTTTCTCAGGGAGAACACAGTGATGTGGTTAGTAGAGAGTGTGGTTATGCTAAACAGTGACTAGGGTTCAAATCGTGTGTAGTGGTGAGTTTTTTTGTTACTATTTTCTAAAATACGCTTGCCTTCACCTGTGAATACAATACCAAAGTCTAGTGTTCAATGCAAATTGTTTGTTGAATATAAGTCATGAATACTCTTATTACATCAGTAACTGGTGCGCTTCATTCATATGCAACAAATCCTGTTACATTTCCAGCTGTGGTGAGTGTGAGCTGGTTGTTCTAACCGGAGTCTTTGTATTTTGTGTTTCTCTACTGACTTTGTACATTAACTTATTATACAGCTGAGTGCAGATGTACCGAGATGGAGATAAATTCTTCAGATGGTTTGGTGATTAGCAGCGCACATGGAGTGACAACTCCTTTACCCAACTCTCTGAACTTCTTGGCTGGAGTACAGCTGCCAAAAGGACCTATCTGTGTCTGCCATTACAAAGGAAGTACTTATGTTGGGATGAGAGGCTCGTTAGCTAGAATTGACAGCAATTATCAGCTTCAAGAGAACTTTATTTCTTGTGATGGAGATGTAGACTCTGTTGTAATCCACAAAGACAAAATTTATTTGTTTGTGGAATTGAGTACGATAGTGAGACAAATCAGTGTGTATGACATGTCTGGTGGTAAAATATCTGAATGGAGTGTTTCTTTCAAGCAGTATTCATACCTTAATGTGCTGGCTGTAGTATCTGATCAGTTAGTTATTGCTGATCCACCAAACAAGAGAGTAACTGTATATTCTCTCTCTGGTCAGATACTTAGACATCTACCTTGTACTCTGTTAGGTAATGGCACTGTCTGTTTGTGTGCTTTGGGTGATGATTGTATTGTCATCTCTGATACAAAGACATCTCAGATATTTAAGTTGAACATCACAAGTGGTGAGACAGTTTGGGTATGCAAGGAGGTGAATGAACCAATGGGTATCTCTAGCTATGGCAGCAGATATATCCTGGTATGTGACAGCACCAAAAGTTTGAAAGTTCTGGACTCACTAACAGGTGTGTTGTATGTCGGTAAAAACTTTTGGTTTGATTTCGCTGCCTCAGCTTTTCTCATAAGTTTTTTGTAGATTTTTTTATGAGCAAGGCTTAACGCTTCGTTGTACTTCTACATACGTATTGACTGCTAGTACTTCACTAAAAATTTGTTTAAATTACTTACGAACAAAATGTAGATGGATTTTCTATGAATTTGTGAGTGAGATGTGGTGTATCCAGATGGAAGTGAGGCTAACATATCCCACAATCAGTAGAGTTATCTCATAGTTGTAACAGAGGCTAACATATCCCACCATCAGTAGAGTTATCTCATTGTTGTAACAGAGGCTAACATATCCCACCATCAGTAGAGTTATCTCATAGTTGTAACAGAGGCTAACATATCCCACAATCAGTAGAGTTATCACATAGTTGTAACAGAGGCTAACATATCCCACCATCAGTAGAGTTATCTCATTGTTGTAACAGAGGCTAAACAGCCCTTTCATAGAATGAAATATTTGAGGATAAACAGGAAGTTTGAATTGTCTCTTTGGAAAGTTGTTTGATTGGCTATGAACTTATAATCCCTGACTAACAAACCACTGAAGTTTTTAAGCCCTCGAGTTTAAGCTTAATTCAAACATAGTTTTCAATACCAGTTTTGTTGCCGGTTTTGTCTAGTCCACAAACAAACAAATATTTTAGGTAAACTGGTGAAGGAAATCCCAGCTGACTCTCTCACTGATGGGTTATCAAAATATGGTCTTACTACATTCACTAACAACCTCTCTGTAGCTGACTATAGCAGTAACCAAGTTCAGTTCTATAAAGTTGTAGCTTGAGACTGAGTTGTCAAGTCAGCCTACTTACAATTATATTTATTGCAAAATGGAAAGTTTCATATGGCTACTGTTGTTTTGAAGTTTTTAAACAAAATTCAACTTTAAAGCTTTTAAATGACTCAATCAATAATTGGAAATGAAATGACATGTGCAGTTTTTCTTGTGAGCTATTATTGGTTTTAACATCTCATCTATATAAACTAATAAGCGTACAAAAAGTCATATTTATCTGAGGAGTGTTTGCTAAAAACTCTTATTATATTAATCCTTTAACATTTGGCATTAACAATTACATAATTGTACTACAATAAAATACTAGTTACTATTTACTACTGAGATGTCTCTTCTGTTAATGAATACTGTCTGCACTGTAACAGAGAATTCACTACTTCACCATCTCTACCAGTTGGTGGAATGTACACAGGGGGTTCATTACTTCACCATCTCTACCAGTTGGTGGAATGTACACAGAGGATTCACTACTTCACCATCTCTACCAGTTGGTGGAGTGTACAGAGGATTCACTACTTCACCATCTCTACCAGTTGGTGGAATGTACACAGAGGATTCATTACTTCACCATCTCTACCAGTTGGTGGAATGTACACAGACTGTAATGTCACAAATAGTACAAATTTAGGCAGTGAATTATCAGTTAGAAATTGTGCGCAATAAATTCTGGTGAATATAAATCAATAAGTCTATTTAATTTGTTTGACCCAAATAATAACCACCACATTAATTAATGTTTGCCAACAGTTGCCTATATTAACATACAAGAGAGAACAACTTCATTACAGTTTAGTTCTTATCCTCTACAATAATAGATGGTATGCACTTCTAAGTTTTATAGCTTCAGGCAGTAATCAAATATCCAAATATTAGCTTCGAACTATGACTCGTGAGACTCTACAGTAGACAAGTAGCAACAACTCCCACATTCTTCTGCCAGAGCATTGTTTTGGAAGTTGTCAGCACAATAGAAATCAGAGAGTCGATTCTAAATTATAATTGAGGTAAATCTAAAGCTTCTGGTAAAAATCTACTGATTTACCAAACTTGATAAGCAGCTGGTATAAAGTTTGTACTCCTTTCAAGTAAAATTAATCTTGATCATTTTTACTAACAAATTTTGATTACAACAATAATCATTCTGTTGTTTGGATAAAGGACAGCATTTCAATTTTTTTATTTTTAAAATCGATTGGTAAAATTTTCAATTAAAAATAAATTAGGGAGAAAGTTGATGACAGATGTTCTTAAAAATTGTAATAAAAACAATCAGATTGGCAACGAATTTAATCAATAAAGACTCATTTTGTTTGGAGCTTTTGGGTCAACAAGATGTAGCTGACTGACTGAACAAAAAAATTTAAAAAGCATTTCTTTATGTTGTTTGTAAGTCGCAGGTGGAACTGAACACTTAATAAATCATAACGAGCGAGTCTAGTTTGTTCTTTTTAACCGGTTTTGGATCCCTGTGAATTTTATGAGGTGACTAACATCCATGAAAACATTTTATATAAAAAAGGCGTACTCACAAAATATGTTGATTGGCAATGATGTCATTATTGTTTTTTTTCTTTGTCTCTTTGAAAATTGGGAGTTATCTTCTTTAAGATTGGTTTGGAAATCTATAAAAATTCATTAAACAATTATAATGTTTTAATATAATGTTTCGTTCCATACGCTATGTATTGACTGCAAACCCCTATTGTTGTTTGTCATTTGTTCGATGAACACGTCGCAAATACTCTTAATATCTGAAGATGGATTACGGAAAAAAGTATTACAGTTTCTTTAGCTCAAATGTCAAAACATTACAATGTGTTGTGAGAGATTTTGCACTTAAGATGTTGAGAACCCCTGCCCCCTTCTACTCCTTGCCTTAGATTCCCCTTACACCTCTTCCCCCATCCCTCAGTGCAATTTTTATATTGACCCAGGATTCACCATTTTTGCTATATATAAGCTATCCCGGGTTAAAGCAGCCAGCTATACCGGGTCCAATGTATTGACTGCAAACCCCAAACCAGTATCTAAGCCTAGCTAGCAAAGATGGCTGAAAATGTAACCTGGAGCCCAGAGGACTGAATGCGTACCTATAGAGGATGAAGACAGAAGTTGAAAGCATGGGAACAGAGACAGAGGAACACGGATCACCATATAGTGACCAGTTACTTCCACCACCTTTGTGAGTGGAGGGAAAGCAAGCAGGAGCTGCTTTACCATGTGCAAGTGTTATGATTGAGTAGCATCGTTTTTATGTATTGTATAGCGTATTGTGATTGGTGCCTTATTTGTTTTGTTGTGTATGATTGGCTCAACCCTAATTAGGGGGTGAGATTTCCTGATACTCTCCTGCAAAGGGAGCTGCTGTACAATGGTAGATCAGAAGTCTTGTGGATTTTGTGCAGTAATTATATTGTATTGCTAAGCTAAATTGTTTAATGAAGTATTTACCCTCTGAGCATTGGTGTAGTGTGTCTGAGTCGTGGACCCAGTGGAGTTGTCAGAGTCTATTTTGGAGTAGACCGCGGGTGTTTGGAGTGAGAGATGAGTGTGTACAAGGAGTGTACATGGAGTGGTAGTTGTTGCTTTGGTGGTAGAAAACTCCAATCTACTACAATATAATTGTTCTAGTGTGGGATAGTTTAATGGCAGTCCATGTATTTCATTGAGCTGCGTACACACTAGGACGATTTTTGTCTAAAAACTCGCTCAGGTTGGAGTAGTGCAATTTTTTGTCAGTGAATGCGTACACACTAGAAGAGAATTTTGGCCGAAAAAGCATTTGCTCTTTGGTCATAGAGATAGCCAAATTTTTGTTCTCAGCATAACCATAGCATTACTAATCATATCGCAGTCTGTTATTCCATAATTCTTCACTAGGTCTATGGTTGTTATAATGCACAAGTTGCTGTGTTGATATTAATTATCTGTAATGTGTTGCTCTGAACAATAGTTTTTATTTATTCAGTTTTAGTAAATATTTATTTGTAGTTATTTAAATTACTTGTGTATTATTAAAACCTATCATTATCAATAGGTGATAAACTATTTTGGAATAAGAATGTTAAAACTAATAATAATTTTGGATATACAATTGGCAAACTTTCTTGGCAAGCTTTGATAAATAATAAATACTCGTTATTGGTATGATTTGGTTACTGCTAAAAAATGTGGAGATTTTCCATTCTTTTACCACCATTCGTTGTGTTGTTGTGTTAATAGGCAACAAGCAACTTCTGCACTCATTTTGTGTCGTAGTTTCATTGGCAATCTGCTAAAAATAGCCGGTGATTTTGAGCAGTGTTCAAAGACCAGTATTACTGGCCGATATGATATACATCAGCCGTTATTGCATTCACACTCGGCCGTTTCGGCATTCAAATCATTTTAGTGTGTACGCAGCTTTAGTGTAAATTGGAAATGAACAGTTGTTGGCAGTTGTTGTAACTGAGCCAACTAGTTGTTGGGCTGGTAAGGTAGTATTTAGAAATTGGCCAGACAGGCATTAGGTTCCTGTGGAGTTGGCAGTATACCCTGCAGTAGTTGTGTCCAGCAGTAATGAGCAAATTTATGACCCTAAGGCATTGTTCTTGGAGTTGTTTTCTTTTAAACCACAAGAATCATTTGATTGTAATGCGCTGAAGTTGCTTGGATCTACAGAAACTCTATAAACATAGATGTGTGTGGCTATTTCACAGAGCAATTAGCCCACCAAAGCTATAGATGTTTGACATCTTGGGTTGCCAACAGCATTATAAATATACAAAACAGAATATAGTGGGCACCAGCTCTTTGTGGTGCTTTTAACACAACAAAATAATGAGTTTAGAAGGTGAGTCTCATTGAAACGTAAACCTATCTACTACTAGCTTTCCATGTCACGACTCCGTAGCGCAAAGTAGTGCTACAAAGTATTGGCTTATGGAAAAACGTATTTGGCCTCCGTTGTCGTGATGCTTTAGGCAATTTTGATGTTGCTACTAAGTAGCGACTTACAATAGCGCCACACCACTGAAGTGTTATGGAAAGGGAATGCCGTAGCGCTACTGGTTTAGACACGCAAGTGTTGTAGAAAAACGACATACCGTAGCGCTACTGGTTTGCAAATGAGTGTATTGACTTTCAGCATTGCTAGAGTCAACATAATGAAATAATTAGGACAGAAATTTGAGTGATATGAGGCAATTGCTTTTCAAGACCACTTATATTAATAAAAAATGATGCAGAATAAGTGGTCACACATCTATGAATGTGTTTTCATTGTATATTATTTATCTTTTGTCCCTACTTTAGAACGTGTTAATATAATTTAAATGAATAGTCAATTGGCCATAGTTAAAAAATATTAAACAGTTTTTTTTATCTTTGTTTTTTAGGAAAAGCACATTAGTCACAAACTGCTACTACAAAATTTCATCCGTGAAATATGTAATATTAGATGAAACAAACACGGGAAGTGCATTTAAAACTAGTTGTTCGATAATTGAAACATTTTTTCCTTGATATAGTTTTTATCATTTAATTAATTATTTGACTCGCTAATTAGGGTTCATGACCATTGGGCCAAGTTTTAGGTAGCTTGGGTAGCAAGCACCGGTTTCAGCTAGCAAACACATGTTTTAGCTAGCAAGCACCTGTTTTAGCTAGCAAGCACCTGTTTTAGCTAGCAAGCACCTGTCTTAGCTAGCAAGCACCTGCTTTAGCTAGCACCTGCGGTTCAATTTAACCAATGTGTTTTTGATTTAAACTAAGTTTACCTAAATGCCAGCAATCATACAAGTATCAGTTGAGAAACAACAATGTGCTTCGTTTTACTGATCACATTTTGCTTCATTAGGATTATCTCTACCTGCTGTTATCAAATGAATTGCTTCTACAATAATGCTCTATATTTGAGATATTACATCACACGTTACTTTAAATCAGGATTAACTGACAGCAAATTAAATGAATACAAAGTTTCATCATTGATCGCTGTCATTCAGCTGTCACTGTAGAAACAAATTTTACTGACAGCATTTGAGCTATTTTACGTCTATGTTCAGCAATGATTGCACTCATAGGAATCATCCCACCAAGGAGGGGACAACTTTGTACCAAACTATTTAATACCGAATATTTTCAATCCTACTAAAACATTAAATCGTTTTAAATCTTTCAACACTTCTCGTCATTGGACTGATATGTGAGAACCTTTCCAATCACAATAAGCTAAAAAAAGTGTAATAATTGTTTGTGATTATCATTCCACTGAATTTTAAACTAAAATATATATTTTACTTGAAAATGCTTTCAGCTTAACTCCTATAACAATATATACCAGTTTAGGTTTATAGATGACTTGCATTACAAGCATGCTGACTTGTTTAAAGGCTTAGGTCCGGCTTTGTAAAACGCACTTTGTGTGTAGAGTTGTTCTCTCTTGTCAAATGTTGTAAAACTATTGAGAAAACGCACTTGGGGCAACAAAAATTTTATGGGTTTGTAAAGGTCTATGGAGGTTTATGAAAGCGCTGTCAACAGAAGGGACTATATGTGAGCGGCAGCTCCATTATGATATCATATAGTGTATTCCAAAAAGTAATCTCTATCTTCTGATTAAATTTTCAGTTTAAAATTAACTTTCAGAATCTTGATTATTATAACTTATTGCTTTTAAAGTTGTTTCTTAGAAAGTTAGCCAGTATGTCAGATTTATTTATTATCGTCGTTGTGAAACAAAACATTTGAAATATAGTTTTTGCTGTGGACTTCGATCTACTTTCCACGAAATTTTATTATGCTCGAGTATTATACCTCTCTTTAGAGGGGACCCTCTGCCGGTATGACAGTGACAAGTAGTGATCAGTTACTGCTGGATCAGTTGTCAAGCACAGAACCCATGACTCAAACAAACATCACCTAATGTAAGCTTGAATATTGGGTGGTTTATCCATAAACGCAAATTCCTAAGAATGGCAATCCTCTTGGGTGGTGGGCAGTACATCAATGAATGCAATGATTGTAAGTAGAATGAGCCTTAATATAGGCAGGCTGACAGGAAGTAATTAGCATGATACATTGGCAGGAAGTAAATAGACCAATGACAGACAAGATATAAATAATTATCAAATCATGCAATAGAATATGATTAAATGGAAAAGGTGCCAATTGGCCAAAAGGTGGAGTCATGTCCCCATAGTCCACTCAGAGGCATTCCAGGGTTCCCAGGTTGTTTCTGGCCTTTGTTCGATACATCTGGTAATCCAAGGAAGGGCACTTTTGGCTCCAGGGTTAATGTAAGGTCCTAGACGGTTTTGAAGATCCTCGGCTAAGGCAGCCATATTGTGCCGGCCTAATATTAGTATACCGGATCAGTCAGGGGTCACTACCGGCCCTGCAAGCAGTATCATCGGCTCAGCAAATATTTCTATTGGCACAGCACCTTATAAAGGCCTGAGGGTAGAATTCCAGCACATCTCTGATTGGTGTTTGATAGCAATCAGGCTGTATCTAGTGGCACACACCAAAATCTACCACAATATGGCAACACTTTTTTCATCTCTTTTTATTATTATGTAATTATACTAATGTTATTGTTTGATTTGAGTTTCACTTGAACTTTAAGTTGATACAAATTTTGCAGCAATTTATTTGATTTTGATCCTGAACATAGTCACGTAAAGGCTGGTTTGTACACGATAGTAAGCTTACAAATGACAAAAAATATTGCTGACTTGAAAAAGCAGCTCTACAAAATTTAAATTTTGTTGCGATCTCAATTTTTTTGCAAGCTCAAAAGTCTCTGCACAATGCTAATATTTAGGAGGCCCTACTTTGATACAAGCAGAATTTGGAAAACTCACTTTATAGTTCTATATAAGTTGTTGTGTCTTCGGAAAAAGATTTCGTCTTGGTGAGTGCTGACTGTGTCTACAGGAATTGTCTTACTGGTGAGAGGGCAACTGCAAATAAACTTTTTGAACCACATTTCAACCTTGAAAAATTTAAAATAAACCAAATCCCCTCCAAGTTAGGTGTCCTAGGCCCTCTAAGTAAATGATTTTCAAACAGTTTATTTCACATTAAAAATTTTGGTAAGATTCAGCAGCGGAAACTCTTGCTAGTATCCAGCAATGCAATACTGAACCAGAAAATTTGGCCAATTAATGATAAAACTAATTGGAATAAATGATCATCCAGAGAGTGCTGCCTTCCTATTGACCGAATTTGACTTGGCCAGACAGTGACACTTTAACAGATACTATGTTTCCATATTATGACAAATTGGCGATACTGTCGGCGATACCGTCGGCGATACTGCGGGCGATAAAGGGAAAGTCCTGTTGGAGATACCATTGTCCATGAATTTGTCGTGGGAGTTGCTGAAAAACATTTGTCGCTCTCTGAAAGTGAAAAATTGGCGATAAGCCGATTTCTAGATGTTTATTGCTTTTGGAAACGCTGATGTCGCCAAAGGCGATAAAAACAGGCATGCGTAATAAAACAGGAAACCACAATTTATCTATTGTAACCACATGGCATCGTTAGCTTGTGTGTGTTTATATTTAACTAACCAGGATTGTTTGTGGTTTATTACACCATTATTTATGAAACAATACAAATGATTTGAAACAAACCGATCTTAGCTGCTGGTAATTAATTACTGCAGTAAAGAAAAAAAAATATGGTAGTTTATTTTAACAAAAACTCACTTGCTGATTCTTTTTTATAATTATTGTTATTTATTACTAACTAATAAGAACAAAGAATATAATTTTTTGAATTATAGCCGATGTGCTACTAAAATCCTTTGTCACCACACAGCTTCCCTAGCTAGCCAACAAGTTTGTGATATTTTTTCATAAGTTTTTCCCGCAATATAAAAAAATCATAATAAAAACAGCCTGCAACGTTAGTCAGCTAAACTGCACTTAACAGCACACTGACTGCATCTGCCTGTGTGGGCGTGGTTTAACCAACGGCGATAAACTTTGAGTAGTGAAAATATATGCCCTTTTCGCCAATTACTTGTAGTAGCAAACTACAGAGATTTGTCGATATTTTGTCATGATATGAAAACATATGTAATAGGCAGCAGAGCTTCATCACATGTTATGTAAGTTTAAGTAAAACCTTTTATGTAGCAACAATTTCTAACATCTTTTGTGCCTTCTTATATCCTTTAATTCATTTTCTCAATCCGGTTTTGTAGGTATTTATTAATTGTACTCTATGGTAGCTTTTCCTCTAATACTACCGTCTGTTTTACATCCATAACCTTTGATTCATTGCAAGAGATTTCGTATAGGAAAGTAGACCACCTCAATATATAACCTATATACATACACCCGTCTGTTTAGTAACAAGATGTATTTTAATACAATTATGCCAAAAACACAAGTTCCTCAAAACTTTTAATTTATGAACAGTGTCTGTACAGTATGAGCCATGCAGAAGTAACTAAGAAAAACATTTGTCAAACAATTTTTAGATTTTTTGATCGGAGCGTATGTATTTAAAGAAGAGTTTGGATGAGAAAACCACAAAGTTTTACATCTGGATAAAGGCAAATATTTTGATAATATGCCAAAAATCTTCTTGCTGATAACATGATTTGAGAAGTTTTTGACCAAAAATGAGATTGTCAAAGCATGGATGATAGAACCTTTCATCAAAATTTTAAATAAATAACTTTACCAGTATTTGACTCACAAAGATGACGACAAGTACATAGATGCTTCAAATGGTCAGTTTGTACAAGGATACAACTCATACGACTAGTGAGTCAGTTTGTACAAGGATACAACTCATACGACTAGTGAGTCAGTTTGTACAAGGATACAACTCATACGACTAGTGAGTTAGTTTGTACAAAGATACAACTCATATGACTACTGAGTCAGTTTGTACAAGGATACAACTCATACGACTACTGAGTCAGTTTGTACAAATATACAACTCATACAACTACTGAGTCAGTTAGTACAAAGATACAACTCATACGAGTACTGAGTCAGTTTGTACAAAGATACAACTCATACGGCTACTGAGTCAGTTAGTACAAAGATACAACTCATACGACTATTGAGTCAGTTTGTACAATGATACAACTCACACGACTACTGAGTCAGTTTGTACAAAGATACAACTCATACGACTACTGAGTCAGTTTGTACAATGCCCGTACAATGATACAACTCATACCACTACTGAGTCAGTTTGTACAAGGATACAACTCATACGACTACTGAATCAGATTGTACAAAGATACAACTCATATGACTACTGAGTCAGTTTGTACAAAGATACAACTCATACAGCTACTGAGTCAGTTTGTACAAGGATACAACTCATACGACTACTGAGTCAGTTTGTACAATGATACAACTCATACAACTACTGAGTTAGTTAGTACAAGGATACAACTCATACGACTACTGAGTCAGTTTGTACAAAGATACAACTCATTCATATGACTACCGGAAGGAAAAGGTACGATATTGAGAAGAAGAGTTCAAGCTGGCAGAAACAGACTTTTCTTCCTCAAGTAGTTTGGTTACGGTGACAAGTTTAACAAATGCATAGATGAATATTTCAAAGAGTATGAGAGCTTTTCAATAAAGTTTTACGTATTTAAAATGTTGATGCTGCTAGCCATGCCTTCGTATAGTAACAGCGATGAATTTCGATGTAACAAAGACTCTGGTCTTACAGTGAAACTGCGTAGATCTCTAAAGATTATTGGAGCTAGATGGAAGGTAGCCCTGCTTGATAGACTGTGTTCTGACTATCTGAAAAATGTCACTACAGGTAAAATATATCAAGAAAAGGCAATTGTCTCCAGCAAAAATGAAAGTCTTTTAACCTAATGAGCGATGCAAGATATGAAAACATAGAAGAGTTTGAGACCGTTATACACAAGATATTTCATGAAATGAGCTTGCATTCACTAAACTATCCACTTTCTACAACAAAGTAACCAATGCTTGTCTATTTACAAACGGTGATCCGGATCTGACAATTAGTTTTTCTAAAGACATTGCCTACATCTATGGATTCAAACAGAATGAAAAAACTGGGTATCTTAGTCATGGTTTAATTTTTGTATATGCCTACTCCAATCTCATTAAAGTACTTAAAAGGAGAGACAACGGTCAACTAGTACCGTCCTCACTGTACACTTTAGATAGATAAGGGTACAATGGCTATAGCTTGATATACAAGTTACTAGCTAAAATGTTTTGCGCGAGGATCTTCTGACAGTTGCGATTCCTTGAGTGGTAAACACACTTTTAAGTCTGCTGTAGTTATCTTTTGCTGATGCTATCGAGTTTTTATTGGTTAGTGCATCGCGTATCAAGTTTTTTTAAAGCATGGGGTTGTCTTCTCATCCAAATATGGAGGCAAAACAACTCCACAGAGAACAAGCATATCAAATCTTAGTAAGTTCTCTACAATATGAAAATTATAAAGCATAAAGCATAAAGCAATTATGGTTTGAGTGATTTATTATTGGTCTATTTTCAAACCAATTTATTAAAGTTATCATATTTATATGTAGAATTCAGCTATGGTGGTAAGCTACAAACATTAGATAGTAGGCTCTGGTAGGTTATCATTCCTCCTAGTACTTTAAAGATTGTGAAAAGTGGATTTTAAAAATATGAAGACCTTTCAACTTCTACAGACTTTTTATCAGACTAGAGTTGTTCAACTTTGACCAGTACAATAGCAGAAGGCCTTCATGTAATGGGTTGGGAAGCATTTGATAAACCCAGCAATATCACTTTTTGTAAGGCAGATAATCTAAAGTTATACAATATGAGGGTCTAAAGAAATATTGCCTAAGAGTGAGCTACTATGAATGAATCTGAATTTCTACGCCTCCCCCCCCCCCCCCCCCCTTTAAACAGCTGAGCATCTGCACATTGCCCATTATTTCCTCATTTTGTAACTGCCATTTTCCCTTCAGTTCAGTTAAAAACTGATATTGACCCTCTTTGTCGCAAGTGTTCCATGAACTGTGATAAGTCACAGAAAAAACATTTGTTTTGGCACGGCTTTGTCATTCATCAAAGACTGTATGGGCATTAGACTAACAGTGATGGATAAAACTTGTAATACCACTGAAGCAGTCTGTGTTTATGTGAACAATCAAATCAATAGAAAGCTATTTTATATGTTCAAATCAATATTTGCTATTGTTTCCATGGACTATCTGAGTACATACACAATTGTACTTGGCCAGTCAAGTGTTTTATGCCAGCTTTTGTGATCACAAGTTTATATCAACAGTCAATGGCAGATACATAACACAGCCAACCTAGAGTCACTTAGCGACTGTAGCTGCCTAGTGGAAAACTAACTAATCAGGGTTCGGGGCACCCTATGCAGATTTACTGTAAGTATTAGTGATTCCTTTCTCACCTGATGGTCTCAGGGTTGGTAGTTTGTCTGTTATACACTGTACCACTCAACCAACTGGTTGTAGTACTAAGGTATGTTATGTTAAACTGTGGTTGGAATGCTAAGAAATAGATTAAGTGGAAACGTAGCTGTGCATTAGCCAAGTCTATGTATAGTAGTATAGGCACAATAGATGCTGAGTTGTACATTAATACTTGTTGATCCACAAAAAAAACATAAATGAGCACACCAATCAAAACTGGAAAAGTTTAGGTTTCTTCAACAGATCTTCAGAGCTGTGTATAAGTGTGTGTTTGCTAACATCTTTTACTGGTCCTGAGGCTATTTTATAACGTAATAAACCACAACATAACTTTATAGCTGTAAATGCTTGTGTAGAGCGATGGCTGATGTAGAAGATACAACAATAGAATGTGGATTCTGCTGGAGACAAAATGAAGACTTGGAGAAACCAAAAACTTTACCTTGTACGCATGTACATTGTTTTGATTGTTTGACAGCTTCTTTTGAGATAAATCACATGACCAGATGTCCTGTTCCAGACTGTGGGTAAGTGAGGATTAGATATTAAACATGTTACGAGCCAATTTTTTGATTTTATAAAAATATATGTTTGTGGTTGGCGTTGTTAGTTGTGAAGCACTGAAAAATGTGCCTGAAAACCAGTGGTTGAATAAACAGCTTTGGCTTGCATATAGCCTGCTGTCATTTGGATTGTACGTCAGATAAAAACACAATCAGTGTTTATTTTGTACTGATTTTAATTTTGTCTTCATAAATAAGCAACTAGAGTACCCAATAATACGACGTGTTACAGGGAGGTAGTAGATGTACCACTGGACTCTCTTCCTTCACATGATGTTATACTAGATAACTCAAGGAGATGTGATGTTTGTATAGATAAAGGACTTGGCAACCAGCTAGCTGTTATCTACTGCACCAAATGTGAACTCAAGTTTTGTATAAAACATGAAGGGGTAAGTCAATGCTGTAACTATATCACGGTGATGAACTCTGGTTCACTGCATACAGTCCTTCCTGAATCAAAACGTTGCCTTAAGTCTTGGAACAAACAATGTCCACCGTAGCATCAGTGATAAACCCTGGCTAACTGCGTACATTCCTTCCTGAAT
This sequence comes from Cryptosula pallasiana, assembly GCA_945261195.1. Taxonomy (NCBI): domain Eukaryota; kingdom Metazoa; phylum Bryozoa; class Gymnolaemata; order Cheilostomatida; family Cryptosulidae; genus Cryptosula; species Cryptosula pallasiana. Next base: position 42,667,649 of record OX183134.1, read on the forward strand.
CACACCCTAGCCTTAGGTCTTGGAACAAACAATGTCCTCCGTAGCATCAAGAGTATAGCAATAATTGTTAAATAACCTACAAACCTAAACAAAGTAAGGAGCAGTAGTGGCAAGCTTGGAAACAACTCTTGTTGACATATTGTAGTAGATTGTGGCTTTGATTGCCATCGAGTACAAATAAGCTCAAGTATTGTACCTCTCTCCAGAGGAGTACTGCCTGTATGGCCAGTGTCACTTGTATGATGGTTTGAGCACTTGGACAGAGCCCTTGGCTCAGCCATACTAGTCCGGGCTATTCGGTATAGCAACATGCAATTATTGCCACACAACGCTAGGTAAGCTAGAGTGTACAAAGTGTACAAAAGTGTACAAAAGTGTAACAGTAAATTAATTTTACATGGCTTATAGAACAGTGGTAATTGACAATTTCAACATTACTGAGTGTAAACATTATAATAATTAAAATGCAACAACAATAAAACAAAATTCATTATTACATCATCATTTATTTATTATAAATAATGAATAATCACAATAGCTGGAAAATTTAATAATAAAAAGAACCAAAAAAATACTGAAAGTTATGTTTTCACTGTGAACAAAAACAGCCACACATCACAGTGAAATTGTTCTTCAATTATTGTTATTATTGTGATGATTATTATATCAGGGAAACAAATAATTTGTTGTCGGAAATGAAACAGGCAAAAACCTGCACTTTGTGCCGAATGATTGGCAAGCTCACCGATGTGCTTGAGTGCATCGTCACGCTACTTTGGCCTGTGTAGCCGCCTGCACATAGCCACGAACCATCGTATAGGCACATCGGTATCAAAACATCGGTGCAGTGTAGCCACACCTTAAAGCTGGTACCCTACTAAAGTGTACAAAAGTAACGCAAAGGCATAAATAAGTACAAGACAGAATGCTGATACTGAGTGCAAAGAACAATGAGATTGTTCAACCTTCTATAAAGATGAGCTGCAGGAAAGAGATGACCTACATAACAATATGACCGATCAAGGGTACAGGACGTAAATAAGACCAATAACAATGCCAGGCAAAATATAGAAACAAATAACAAAATAATGTAAAAGCGTAAATGGGCGAAGTCGTGGGCTGTTTGTAGCCAACAGGCTACAGATCTTGTGGTTGGAAGGTAGTTATGTCCTTCACCATGTCTTCTGAGGTACTTGGACTATTTTTTATGACTTTCCGCTAAAACAGCCATCTTTGCCTGGATTTAGCCATCAGTTATAGAGCAAGACCAATCCTGTAAAAGTCAAACCCCACCCTACAGATGCCATGACTGACACTGTCAAAGTCCTTACTGATCCTGTCATATTGTACAGAAGCTAGCGCATAGTTCTACAACTGCTCACTGCAATTAAACTACAACCAGTGGCTTATTGACAGTGAGGCTGGTGATTAAGAGGAGTTATCTGCACCTCACATACTTCCTCTCCTCTATTACCTACATAGATGATGTCTCTAAGCATGTTTTTGTGCAAGTTTACCATAATATTGATGATGTAGGGACAAAAGTTTATAGCTTTCAAGTTGTGTTTATTTTCTGCTATTTTTAACTTGTCATTTAGTACAGTTCACAAACAGCCGTAGCAAATCATTGATGATCTAACTTTGTTGTGTAAGTGAACTGAATAGGCGTCATGTGGGCCTCATTTGGATAGCTACTGCTTTGACAATCGCTTTTATGGGAACATTTTCCGCTTATCACCACTTTAAAAATATTAGGTTCATATTACGATTTAGAGAACTAGTCATGAACACCTGTACCAAAAATAATTTAAAGTTATTAGGTAACATTTCAATCGAGTATGGAAACGGGTATTTACTTTTCATACAGGAGCATATTGCATTCTTAAGTAAATGTTTATCAAGTTTTTAGACAACTTGTGTGTTAGGTATACAAACACTTACATATTCTTTATACACAGGACCATGATGCATTCTTAAGTAAACATACGAGGGTTGCTATAGAAGAGTACATACCACAGTCAACAAAACACAAGTTGAGAGAATGCCCAGAACACCAAGATCAACAGCTGACTTTGGGTTGTGCAGTATGTCTTACCTTGATCTGTGTGAAATGTGTGACCAGGCTGAATCTGTGCAAAGATGGTAAGTAGGCGATTACGATTTTCTCTTAATTTGTGAAACTCGTTGCTATATCTGCAAGTTTTGGTTTACTTTACATATTCACTATGTTTCCATATCATGACAAATTATTGCCAAATCTCTGGTCTGCTACCACAAATAATTGGCGACAACGGTATGTATTTCCATGGCTCAAAGTTTATCGCCGTTGGTTAAACCACGCCCACAGATGCAGTTGTAGTCAATGGGTTGTTAAGTGCGATTTATCTGAGTAGCATTGCAGGCTGTTTTTATTATTATTTTCTTATATCCTGGAACAAATACATGACAAAAAAAGTATCAACATAATCGTTGGCTAGCTTCGGAAATTGTGAGGTGACAAAAGTTTTTAGTAGTGCATTGGCTATCATTCAATATATTATATTATTTATTCTTAGTCGGTAATAAATAAAAAAAAAAAGAACCAGGTGAATTTTTGTTAGGAAAAATACTACCCTTTGTTTTTCATTACTGCAATAATTAATTACGAGCAGCTAAGATTCGTTCGTTTCAAACCAGTTGTATTGTTTCATAAATAATGGTGAAATAAACCAGAAATGATCATCATTAGTCAAATATAAGCACACACACAAGCTAACTATCCCATGCAGTTACAATGGATAGTTTGCGGCTTCCTGTATTATTTTTTAATATCACTCAATCAGATGTTTCTTTTGTAGGTTCTTCACACAAACTGATGTATCTGGATGAGTTAGTAACTGTACTAGTAGAAGATGATATAAAAGTACAGATGATAGCTAAAGAGGAAAAGTTAGAGAAGCTATTTAAACTAACATCAAAAGTTAGCAGTGAGTATGATAACGATACAACAGAGATGTTACAAATGTTGAGAGACACCAAAGATGGACAGGTAGGATAGGTTATTGATCAAATCAATCAGATACAGTTCTTCATGCGCTCCAACTATCTCATATTTACAAACTTTGTACCTAGTCAACCTTGACAGAGACATTAATAACTTTCTATTTGTAGCTGGCAGCCATTAGAGCAAAGTATGACAAGATGGAGGAAGAACTGATAGAGAAAAGACAAACAACCAGGATACAGATGGCAGAGTTTATGGAAGAGAATGTACTTGTTAAATGGACGCAGCTGAGGAATCTAAGAAATCAGATTGAAACCAAACTAAAACACAGTCACCAGGTCTTGTACTTGACTATTTGAATTCATGTCCAAATATTTGTAACACTTGACACTAGGAAATGCAACTGAACAACTAGCTTTGATCGTGTTGTAAAAACTGTAGCGTCGTGCAAATTATTTTTGTACTTCTTCATTTCCGAAATCATAGAAACTTTAGTATAACGAGAACAACTTTTCAAAGCTGTAACAAACCAAGTAAACCGAACCTATATTTTTGTAAAACCGTTTTTTCCTAAATTCATAAAAAGGTCGTTTAAGCTTTGCACCGAAAATATAAATGATTTATGTGTGCAAAACATTAAATTCTGTAAGAATTAACACTAGTCCACATGAAGCTTCTGGAAAACTATGAAGCTATACTTGTTTTTTTTCACAAGTCAGAGATTTTAAAACTTCTGATATTTGCTATCTAGTGGTAGTTAGTCATTGAAGTTTTGTTGGAGTTTTGGGAGCTAGAGAAAAGTTCCTCAGCAGTTTTTGTAAATAACCATCAACTTTATGTAACTTTAAGTAGTAATATATGAGCAGATCTCCCTACCAAGTGTTTTTTTGTGGATTAGTTCTTGGGGGTTATGCAATGAGTTACGACGTTGGGTGAATTCGCCGAGTTTATATTGTATTTCATTTGAGGGGTACTTGAGTGGCATTTGAGTGGCATTTAAGTGGCATTTGAGTTTTGATTTTTTTTTACTCAATTTGAACTTATAGATTTTGAATGTATGGCATTCAAGTTTTGATAATTTTTTACATAATTATATACATAACTTTAACTCATAGAACATCTAGATTTTGAATGTATGGCATTTAAGTTTTGATAATTTTTTGTAATTCGACTCCTATGATATCTTGAGAGAGAGGAGATATATCTACATTGAATAAATACAGTGATTAAAAATGAAACAATATGTGAATATATACATTTATTGTGTAATAAGTAGGGAAAATTTCATATAATATAACTAGAGTCAGTAAATATTAAGTAATACCAAACACTACAACTTGTAATGACAATCAATGCATAAGCTTTTACTAAAACTATCTTGAAAACCTTCAAAACATGATCCCAAATGGAAAAAATGGATAAAGTTAGATATTCATCTATTTGGTTACATCTACAAAAAAGAGGTATTTTGGTGAAATATTTTTTCATTTTATTCAATTTTCATTAATTTTTTACAAAAACAAATCATCCTATAAATGGTTAAATTTCATCTAATTGTACAAATTTACAAAAAAACAAGGTATTTGGTAAAATATTTTTTCATTTCATTAAATCTTCATTATTTTTTTGCAAAAAAGAAATCATCCTTTAAATGGTTAAGCTTTATCTGTTTGTATATCTTTACAAAAAAAACCGGCTATTTGGTAAAATATTTCCTTTATTCTATTCAATTTTCATTAATTTTTTCAATAATTGCTTAAATATAAGTTATTCATTATTTTCTTATTATTAGGTAAGCAACCTATCATACAAAATTAGTTTCTTGAGTGAGGGTTTTATCCTGCATTTTCCTTTTGAATTTTTTTCAAAAACAATCATTTATATATACAATTTCCATTATTTTTTTAAACAGAACAATCTCTATCTCTGAGAGGTTGGAGATATTGGGGTAGAAAACTTAGACATGATGATGAGAAGGCTATGGATTTTCCCATTCAAGAACAAACCATTTTCGATGGCAATTTCAATTCTGAAAACTAAATCAATGTAATTTGTTTTTCAAAATGCAATCATCAGAAAGCTTCTGTCATGATGAGGAGGAGGCTATGGATTTACCCATTCAAGAACAAACCATTTTCGATGGTGACTTCAATTCTAAAAACGAATTAGAACTGAAGTATGCGGTATTACGTAATAATTTTTTTAAAAGAAAAAAAATTGTTTTTTAAAATGCAATCATCAGAAAACTTCTGTCATGATGATGAGGAGGTTATGGATTTACTCATTCAAGAACAAACCATTTTTGATAGCAACTTTAATTCTAAAAACTAAATCAATGTAACTTTTTTTATTCTTTGTCTCCCATGAAATTGTTCAAAACGAATTAGAACTGAAGTATGTGGTATTACATGATAATTTTTTAAAAGAAAAAAACACATCAAAATCGACAAATTACTCCTCTAGATAGTTCAAGTTTACAATATTTGAGAATTAATCACAATAGAAACATTAAGCCTACTTGATAAAAAAAGAATTTGACTGTTAAATTTAACTAATTGATTCAATGTTATTATATGGATCTTTTGAAAATAAACATTTCAATGAAAACATCATTCATATTTAGTCTTTGACCCACTTGAAACCATTTTCCAGTAAATTTCACCAACAATATTTTAGAAATGTTTACTATATATTTACAAGAAAAATGCGGTATTTTGGTAAAATATTCTTTTATTCCATTCAATTTTCAATATATTTACAAGAAAAATGCAGTATTTGGTAAAATATTCTTTAATTCCATTCAATTTTCATTAATTTTTTGAGCGAAGGTTTTATCCTACAGCATCCTTTTTAATTTTTTATGTTTTAAAACAGGGTTTTATTACAAAGTTTTTTGTTTTTCAACTTTTTAAAAAAATAATCATTATAATATATAGTTTTCGATATTTTTTTAAAACAATAAATATATATAGAGATTTTCACTTTATATTCTTTTATTCCATTCAATTTTCAAGAATTTTTTGAGTGAGGATTTTATCCTACACCTTCCTTTTAAATTTTTTTATTTTCTAAAAAATAATCATTGAAATATATAGTTTTCGATATTATTTTAAAAACAATATATGTATATAGAGATTTTCACTTTATATTTACAAAACTTTGGTATTTGGGAAAATATTCTTTTATTTCATTCAATTTTTCAATAATTTTTTGAGTGAGAATTTTATCCTACACAATCCTTTTAAATTTTTTATGTTTCAAAACAGAGCTTTATTACATTTTTTTTGAAATTTTTACAAAATAATCATTGAAATATATAGTTTTCGATATTTTTTAATTTTTTTGCACTTTTAACTTTTTTAAAAAACTGTCAAAAAATCACCAAATTGCCTCTCTAGATGAATAAAATTTACAAGTAAAAAATAATCATTGAAATATATAGTTTTTCGATATTTTTTTAATTTTTTTGTACTTTTAAATTTTTTAAAAAACAGTCAAAAAATCACCAAATTACCTCTCTAGATGAATAAAATTTACAAGTAAATAATTGTAATAGAAAATACCATATCTAGTTTTTACATTCATAAAACTGTTTTATAGTAAATTTTCTGTAATACAAACTACTATAGTTTACGATACCAATGGTTACAAAGCGCTTTTCTTGAACAATATCCTTCTCGATATTCTTCTGGTATATTATTAGACCCAGGGAGGAATTCTTGTATTCCGTATTCTCTGTGATCCAATAATTGACTAAAATACAAAAGTTATTCATTATATAAATAAATTTTACCGAATTTAAATTGTACTCTTAGCTACATTAGATAGTTTACATTATATATAACAGGAAAATAACTCACTGAGTTACATCATTCAGCTCAATATTTCTTAGCGAAAGTTCTTTACTCTGTTTTCTTTTTACGATATAATGGACTAAAATAAAAAATGATGTATTAGTATAGTATGATTAAAATTAATGTAAAATAAATATAAACTTTTGTTATTTTTTCAACTTCTATGTAAAAGAAATACACTGATTACACAAGAAAAAGTCCTTTTTTTCATTTGGATTCGGAATGTATAAATATAAATATATATATATATAATTTTAAAAATTTTTTACAACAAACACTCATGATTAAGCCATTTATGTGATAAAACGTTTTTAAACTTTTATGTAAAAAAATACACTGATTACACAAAAAAGTCCTTTTTTTAATCCGAAATATATATAATTTAAAAATGTTTTACAAAAAATGTATATGAATTGATCATTTATGTGAAAAACTAAACATTTTTGTAAAATAATTATAACCTTTTGTTATTTTTTAAACTTTTATGTAAAAAAAATACACTGATTGCACAAAAAAGTCCTTTTTTTAATCCGAAATAGATATAATTTAAAAATGTTTTACAAAAAATGTTTATGAATTGATCATTTATGTGAAAAACTAAACACTTTTGTAAAATAATTATAACCTTTTGTTATTTTTTAAACTTTTATGTAAAAAAAATACACTGATTGCACAAAAAAGTCCTTTTTTTAATCCGAAATAGATATAATTTAAAAATGTTTTACAAAAAATGTTTATGAATTGATCATTTATGTGAAAAACTAAACATTTTTGTAAAATAATTATAACCTTTTGTTATTTTTTAAACTTTTATGTAAAAAAATACACTGATTACACAAAAAAGTCCTTTTTTTTAATCCGAAATATATATAATTTAAAAATGTTTTACAAAAAAAGGTTATGAGTTGATCATTTATGTGAAAAATTGAACATTTTTGTAAAATAATTATCACCTTTTGTTATTTTTCCAACTTTTATGTAAAAAATACACTGATGACACAACAAAATCCTTTTTTAATTCGAAATATATATATATAACTTAAAAATGTTTTACAAAAATGTTCACAAATTTATCATTTTAAGGGGTTTTTCATTGTAAGAATACACAAAATTTTCACAAATCAACTTTTTAAAATTATGGTAAAAATTAATAAAACTTACCTATAGTGATATGAATCCCTTGAGTTATAGATTAGCTTCTCGAGAGTTTGTTCTCCACAACCTTCTTTTTCAGCATCATCAAAGTGGTTGAGAAAATCCTCAGATTTTGGATTATCAGCCAGTTCCGAGGCTTGGACGAAGGCTTGATGAGCTGCGAGTACACTGATGTTGTAGAAAATTGAATTGTCTGCGTTTCGACTCAGACCCTTGAACAAAATCACTCCAAATCTCTCCGATGTCACAGCAGAAGCTATTTGATGAGGAATGCGCATATCTCCGATCAGTAATTCTTCATCTACAACACTTCTGTATTGAACTAGAAGAGTCTCTTCATTTCCATTCCATCGCCTGTCAGACTTTGTTATAACTTCAGGGTTTTGGAAACATATGACACTATCTGTTGGGAAATCCTGAAGATTAGCTACCTCGAAATAAGCATTGATTTGTCGCATACTTTTTTCTGGTAATACATCAAACACATTCTTACGCCTCAAAGTAGTTCCTGTTTCTGTAGCAGCACGAAAAATTGCTTTTCCAGTCTTTTCAACACCCATGTAGATCAAAACCAGCGGTCTTATTTGCGAAGCTTCATTGACAAGTAATCCTGCTGCTAATGGAATAGTGCTCTTCACTCTAACTACCTTTCCATCCTTTTTATAGTTGTATATGATGGTGCAGTTCGTTTCATCATGGAGCTCAACGGTTAACACCTGCATAACTGTAGGTATTGGTAAATCTTCAACTTTGACTATGTTTTCAATGTTTCTTCTGGAAACTGGAGATAGAGTACTTAACAGAGAGGCGCTTTTGATGATGAGAGTTGCCAGAGTATTCAGACTGGCGCTTTGAAAGGGAATCATAGTGCGTTGAAGAAGTACATTGTCATCAATCACCTTCTTATCTTGTGAAGGTTTTGGTTCTTTATTCTTCAGTTGTTTTGTATTGACTTGTGTCGACATTCTAAAAGATAAAGTAAAAATCCATGTTATGATTTCTTTTTCAAACCAATTTGAAGATATATATACATATATATATATATATATTTACTCAATATCATACCGCTGTTAGTATCTAAATCGATAAAAATTAAATTTATACTCAATCAAGTTGACTTACCTCCAAACAGAAAAGTCCTTCTAGCAGTTGTAGTAGATGATGTTGTAGTAGATCTTGCTCCTTCAGTTGCTAATGTCGAAGTGACTGCTTTCTGTGTAAAAACAGTGCTTCTTATATAGCTGAAATCATGCCATTTATCATAAGGTTAAATTAATGAAACATTGTTTTTACGGAAGAACACCAATGCTTTCGCGGGAATAAATAATTTATTTTCACGCGAATACAAACCAATGCTTTCGCGGGAATAAACATTTTATTTTCACGCGAATGGAAACTGTTGCTTTCGCGGGAATGAATACTTTAATTTCACGCGAATACAAACCAATGCTTTCGCGGGAATAAACATTTAATTTTCACGCGAATGGAAACTGTTGCTTTCGCGGGAATGAATACTTTATTTTCACGCGAATACAAACCAATGCTTTCGCGGGAATAAACATTTTATTTTCACGCGAATGGAAACTGTTGCTTTCGCGGGAATGAACACTTTATTTTCACGCGAATACAAACCAATGCTTTCGCGGGAATAAACATTTAATTTTCACGCGAATGGAAACTGTTGCTTTCGCGGGAATAAATACTTTATTTTCACGCGAATACAAACCAATGCTTTCGCGGGAATAAACATTTTATTTTCACGCGAATGGAAACTGTTGCTTTCGCGGGAATGAATACTTTATTTTCACGCGAATACAAACCAATGCTTTCGCGGGAATAAACATTTAATTTTCACGCGAATGGAAACTGTTGCTTTCGCGGGAATGAATACTTTATTTTCACGCGAATACAAACCAATGCTTTCGCGGGAATAAACATTTTATTTTCACGCGAATGGAAACTGTTGCTTTCGCGGGAATGAATACTTTATTTTCACGCGAATACAAACCAATGCTTTCGCGGGAATAAACATTTAATTTTCACGCGAATGGAAACTGTTGCTTTCGCGGGAATGAATAATTTATTTTCACGCGAATACAAACCAATGCTTTCGCGGGAATAAACATTTAATTTTCACGCGAATGGAAACTGTTGCTTTCGCGGGAATGAATAATTTATTTTCACGCGAATGCAAACCAATGCTTTCGCGGGAATAAACATTTTATTTTCACGCGGATGGAAACTGTTGCTTTCGCGGGAATGAATACTTTATTTTCACGCGAATACAAACCAACGCTTTCGCGGGAATAAACATTTAATTTTCACGCGAATGGAAACTGTTGCTTTCGCGGGAATAAACATTTTTTTTTCAGGCGAATAAAAACCAATGCTTTCGCGGGAATAAATAATTTATTTTCACGCGAATGGAACCCGTTGCTTTCGCGGGAATAAACAATTTATTTTCACGCGAATACAAACCAATGCTTTTGCGGGAATAAAAGATTTATTTTCACACATTCACCTATATAAGAGACAACGGTTTCAGACAGAAAGCATCCAGTTCAACAACTGTGAGCAAAGGAGCAACATCTATCTACTACATCTTCCATTGCAACTACTAAGAGTTCTCTCTTCATAAAGGTAAAACTTAAATTCAAATATTTCTGCTAGCTAACACAACTATCTGAAGGCTTTATGACATATCTATCTTTAAATTGGTTATAAAGAATTGAACCAATTTTTTTTTTTTTTTTCAGAATGAATACTCAAGTCGTAGAAAGTCAACCATTGTATCTAAAGTCGGAATCTCAGCCTGATGAAAAGGTAAGAATTAATAAAAAATACTATTTAACACCTGTTGAACACCTTTAATTATTTTAGTTATCTAATTATCGCTTGTATTTTAGAACAATGCAACAACAAATCCAATCTACTTAAAGGACTTTCTTCCAGAAATGTATCATAACTATGTGATAAATAATGATGTTGTTGAAGAAAAAGCTGTAGAACGTTTGACATTTCAAGTTATAATATTCTGTATAACTCAACACATGATGAGTATGGGGATGTGTTGTAAGAAACGTGATATATCTACAGAACGTTTTGATGACATTATAAAAAACGGTTTCGAAATCGTTTTGTCAATGGTGGAAGTCGTTAATATTAATAATTTTTTAAAAGAAATTGAAAGAAGTGCTTGGAATCAAATAGTTTTCAAAAAATTATACAACATGACGTGGAACAAAAAAACTTTTTATAAATTCAGAAAGCATATTTATAATTATGTCCAAATAGATAAAGCTCTATCCTCTTCTGTAGGTATTTTAGAACTAATGTTAGAAGCGTTTCATACATATTTATGAAAAATTTTTAGTTGTTTTTTATTATTTTACAATATTTTGTTCAAACTATTATATTTTATTTCTTACCAATTGAGATGTTAAAAGCGGTATGATATTAAGTAAATACATATATATATATTTGAATGCATCCTTTGTTGTCTGTCTCCACATCCCAATAGTTTAATAAGCACATTCTCAATCTACCATAACTCTATGATCTTAACTGCTTTTGGCATAAATACATATATATATATATATATAAGACACTCTAAGTAATAAATACACTCTTAGCCACTCATGCAAATATTACCCTTTTATTTTTAGAATGTTATGGATGCTCTTTCTGAAGAGCTCCTTAGCACAGATCCATATCCAACAGAAAATAAAATGAAAAACGGCAAAACAACTCCTAAGAGAAGGAAAACTGTTCCAAAAAAGCGAATAGTAAGGAAACGAAAACAAATAGTGAGAAAACAAACTACTTCCGTTGATACGCAAACAATGGAGAGTGCAGCTATAACTCATTTAACAGTTGAATGTCTCAACGAGAGGAGAGCTAGGGAATTAGAAAAGTCTAAAGGTTCTCAAGTGATTGACTCACCAAAAGTTCCGATTTGCAAAACATTTGAAGATCTTCCTATCCCAAGCATTATGCGAGTGACTGGTGTGATACATCCATCAAGTAAGGAGAAGTGTAGATATTCTCAAGTACACTACCATGATCCTTCAGATATAAATGAACTCGAACCCAAAATACTCCTCTGTCCAGTTGAAATAGCTAAAAACTTCAACTGCAATAATTACCCCCCTCCGTTTAACGTTGTATATTTGGGTAGAAAGGGAAAACCAAAAAATAAAAGCGTTCTTTGGTATGATGTCAGACGTGTTACCAGACATCCTCTAAGCAAAAAGAAAGCTGAAGAGGAATCACTATATTTTAGTACATTGACTAAAGGTCAGCTCAAACGCTTCTTGAACATCAACACCCTCAATAGTTTTCAACCCGGCGCTATTTTTCCTTACCAAGATGTTGTTGATAGATTCGTTCCTCATCGATTTAAAGGAGGGCAGTCGAATGTAACTTGTATCCGTTATAGCATTGAACAATGTGGAGAAACGCTGTTGAAGACGCTTGCCATACCAGACAAATATGCTTCAGAAGCTAACAAATATACTCCAGGTGTGATGATCTACAGAGGAAAAACAACCCACGGAAAATTTAAGACAGAATACGATCTTTCATTTTGCTCTCCATACTGTCTCGGTCGAATGTATTGGAAACAATACTGTGATCAAGCAAAGCACAACAAAACAATATTAGAAATTGATGATGATGATGAACTTGAAGATTTTCTACGTGGAGACTTTGATGATTTTGAGACAGGATATGTTGCTGAAAAAAAATGATGAGTGTTTTAGCGATGGATAGTCTCTAATTCAAAAAACAAGTTGGACAATGTGACTTGGTGAGCTATTTCCCTTTTCTATATAATGTAAACTATCCAATGTAACTAAAGCTATAATTCAATTTCATGTAATTATTTTAAATTTTTGTTTAATCATTCTATACTAATACATAACTTTTTATTTTAGTTCATTACGAATTCAAAAGCACATAAAACAGAAGTCTCCCTTCTTAAGATATAACATCACTACATCAAAGACATCATTGTAAAAAAAGACTATGTATTAATTGTTATTACTTAGTATTTACTGACTCCCTAGCTATATTATATGGAGAGATTTTCCCTACTTATTACACAATAAATGTATATATTCACATATTGTTTCATTTTTAATCACTGTATTTATTCAATGTAGATATATCTCCTCTCTCTCAAGATATCATATGAGTCAGAATTACAGAAAATTATCAAACCTTAAATGCCTTACATTCAAAATCTAGATACCCTATGAGTTATAATTATGTATACAGTTATGTAATAATTATCATAACCTAAATGCCATACATTCAAAATTTAGATACCATATAAGTTCAAATTAAGTAAAAAAATTATCAAAACTCAAATGCCACTTAAATGCCACTCAAATGCCACTCAAGTACCCCTCAAATGAAATACAATATAAACTCGGCGAATCCATCCAACGCCGTAACCCATTGCATCACCCCAGATTATGACCCCACAAAAAAACACTTGGTAGGGAGATCTGCTCATATATTACTACTACTTTATGTAACCAGCCATTTTATGTAACTCTATGTAACCAACCACTTTATGTAACTCTATGTAACCATTCACTTTATGTAACTCTATGTAACTACCCATTTTAAAACCAGTAACATGTTAGATCTGGTAAACTTTGCAGGTAGACATAATGAAAGGGATGGAAGAGATGAAGGAGAAGGTACAACAGCTGATAGATGTAGAGTTACCTGAACTAGAAGTTGTTAATGTGACAGAACTAAAGAAGAAAGGTAAAGAACAAGACAGTATATTAGGAGTATTCGGGACTTGTTCGCCGCACAACGTACAAAAACTAATAGGTGTTCAGAATTCAATACGTCGCGAATGGAACAAAACATTAGTTTAGAACATCATAATTGTTCCATGAACTGTTATAGATTACCAAACGGATCATTAAGAAGATAACTCCCAATTTTGTAAATAGTCCAGAAAAAAATACGGATCGAATCATTAAAAATTGAAATACGCTGTAAAGCTACCTTTTTAATTTATTAAATTTCGGACAATTGTGATGATTTTGATTTTTAAACACATAAATCCGGTCTATCAAAATTAAAAAAGAATAAATTCTCTCATTACGATTTATTTAGTGTTCAGTTGAATTTGCCGCCTACGAACTATATAAATAAATGCTTGTTAATTATTTTTTCATTTGGTGAGCTATTTTCTTCATGACCCACGAGTTTCGAACCAAACAATTATTTATCGACTAAGTTTGTTGCCGATCTTCATATTAGTATTTTACAGAATTTTAAAATTATTAGTATTTTAGCGAGTCTAAAATAATTAATTTTTTAAAAAATCTAAAATTACTAGTATCTTTAGAGAATCTAAAATAATCAGTTTTTTAAAAAAATCTAAAATTATTAGTATTTTAGAGAACTTTATAATATTGTTCTTCCTTCTTTCTTCCTTTTCATTATTTTACAGCAAACTTTATGGCATTCTCGCCACTTTATCTCAAAGGCTGTTATATATAGAGCTACAATCTATTTGCAACATGATTGTCAGCTGTAGGGCATTGAAGTAAGTTAGTTACACATTTCTAGAATCTTCCAGAACACAGCAAACGGAGTGTGACAACAAATGTAAAAACCATTTTATAGCCTACAAATGGCTTGAAAGTATTTGACCTGAGTGACGAAAAATGACCAGATTTCGTATGAGAAATGCTTCGCTTATCTTTTGATGTCTATTAGTAAATTGATGCTAAAGCTCAATACGACAGCAGCCATATTGGTTTTAGATGAGAAAGCATTTTTTAGCATGAAACAGTCTCTTGTTAGAAAACCAGCTGGTCGATTTAGTTGAAATTTGCATGTGAGGTGTGCAGTAGTGTGTAGATGTTCATTTTGGGCTTTAAAGTAATCGCACAAAACTGTTTCAGGTTTTTCGATTTCCAATTTTTAAAGATCCATGAGAAACAATGTTTTTCAATGCTTTCCCAGATGGAAATAAAACAAGGCTGAGACAAATCAAAAACTAAATCATGTAGCCCCAATTGTTCTTTTTTTCAAAAACTTGATCTCTCAAGTTTTTTGCAATACCGATAACACAGCTATTCCATTTTTAAAAGATGTCTATAAGATCAAAGTTTCACCGTAACTCATAAGCCACAATTCCAATAGCTTCTGCACCAAATAGTGTACATTGACATGCCGTTTCAGGAAATTATTCGTTTGATTCCACTCTTTGCTGGCAAAGGCTTGATGTGACCAAGGATTCTAAATTGAGAACTGCTTCAGCAAAAATTGCTCAGTAAACAGTTTTTGAACGAACAAAAAATGTTGTCGAAGTAATTTCTTTCAGAAATGTGGTTCAGTTGGCTCGAGAGATAAATCAGAAAAAAATTTGAACGGCTGTTCATGAAGTGAGCGCAAGAAAATATCTTTTTGTATGTAAACCCTGCAAACTGCTTTTTATTATTAGCTATTTATATGCAGCTGTCGACACTGCCTGATGGTTAAATGGTTTACAGTGTTAACTCTTGTTAAGGGTGTTTCGTTTTGAATCCCATGTGTGAAAATATTTTTCACCAAAACAACACTTTGCAAGTTTACTGGCATAGCGTTATGATGAGCAAGATTGAAGCTGTTCTTAATGCACTCTCTCAGGGAGAACACAGCGATGTGGTTAGTAGAGAGTGTGGTTATGCTAAACAGTGACTAGGGTTCAAATATGGGGTTGTTGTGAGTTTTTTGTTACTATTCTCTAAAATACGCTTGTCTTCACCTGTGAATGCAATACCAAAGTCTAGTATTTAATGCACGTTGTTTGTTGAATATAAGTCGTGAATACTCTTATTATATCAGTAACTGGTGCGCTTCATTCATATGTAACAAACCCTGTTACATTTCCAGCTGTGGTGAGTGTGAGCTGGTCGCTCTAAACCGGAGTCTTTGTATTTTGTGTTTCTCTACTGACTTTGTACATTGACTTATTATACAGGTGAGTGCAGATGTACCGAGATGGAGATAAATTCTTCAGATGGTTTGGTGATTAGCAGTACACATGGAGTGACAACTCCTTTACCTAACTCTCTGAACTTGTTGGCCAGAGTAAAGTTGTCAAAAGAACCTCTCTGTGTCTGCCATTACAAAGGAAGTGCTTATGTTGGAATGTACAACTCACTAGCTAAAATTGACAGCAATTATCAGCTTCAAGAGAACTTTATTTCTTGTGATGGAGATGTAGAGTCTGTTGTAATTCACAAACACAAAATTTATTTGTTTGTGGAATTGAGTACAAAAGTGAGACAAGTCAGTGTGTATAACACGTCTGGTGGTAAAATATCTGAATGGAGTGTTTCTTTTAAGCATAAGGGTTACCTTAATGTCCTGGCTGTAGTATCTGACCAGTTGGTTATTGCTGATCCACCAAAAAATAGAGTAACTGTATATTCTCTCTCTGGTCAGATACTTAGACATCTACCTTGTACTCTGTTAGGTAGTGAGGCTGTCTGTTTGTGTGCTTTGGATAATGATTGTATTGTCATCTCTGATAGAAGTACATCTCAGATAGTTAAGTTGAACATCACAAGTGGTGAGACAGTTTGGGTATGCGAGGAGGTAAGGAAACCAAGTGGTATATCTAGCTATGGCAGCAGATGTATCCTGGTATGTGACTACAGAAGAAGTTTGAAAGTTCTGGACTCACTAACAGGTGTGTTGTACGTCAGTAAAAACTTATGGTTTTTTATCGCTGCTTCAGCTTCTCTAATACGTTTTTTGTAGATAATTTTATGAGCAAAGCTAAGCGCTTTGTTGTACCTCTAAATATGTATTGACTGCTAGTATTTCACTAAAGTTTTATTTATGTTACTCACAAAAGAAATGTAGATGTATTTTCTATGAATTTGTGAGTAAGATGTGATGTATCCAGATGGAGGTAAGGCTAACATATCCCACCATCAGTAGAGTTATCTCAAAGTTGTAACAGAGGCTAACATATCCCACCATCAGTAGAGTTATCTCATTGTTGTAACAAAGGCTAACATATCCCACCATCAGTAGAGTTATCTCATAGTTGTAAAAGAGGCTAATATATCCCACCATCAGTAGAGTTATCTCATTGTTGTAACAGAGGCTAACATATCCCACCATCAGTAGAGTTATCTCATAGTTGTAACAGAGGCTAGGCAGCCCTTTCATAGAATGAAATATTTGAGGATAAACAGGAAGTTTGAATCGCCCACTTGGAAAGTTGCTTGATTGGCTATAAACATATAATCCCTGACTACCAGACCATTGAAGTTTTTAACCCCTCGAGTTTAACCTTAATTCAAACATAAATTTCAATCCCAGTTTTGTTGCCAATTTTGTCTAGTCCACGAACAAATATTGTAGGTAAACTGGTGAAGAAAATCCCAGCTGACTCTCTCACTGATGGAGATTCAAAATATGGTCTTACTACATTTACTGACACCCTTGCTGTAGCTGACCGGTATAGTAACCAAGTTCAGTTCTATAAAGTTGTACCATGAGACTGAGTTGTCAAGTCCGCCTTACTTACAATTATCTTTAAAACAAAATGGAATATGTTCAAAAGTTACAGACTTTTTAAGATTTTAAACATAATTCAACATTAAAGCTTTTAAATGACTCAATCAATCAATGGAAATGAGATGACATTTGCAGTTTCTCTTGTGAGCTATTATTTGTTTTAACATTTCATCTATATAAACTAATAGGCATACAGAAAGTCATATTTATCTGAGGAGTGTTTGCTAAAAACTCTTATTATATTAATCCTTTAACATTTGGCATTAACAATTACATAATTATACTACAATAAAATGCTAGTTACTATTTACTACTGAGATGTCTCTTCTGTTAACGAATACTGTCTGCACTGTAACAGAGGATTCACTACTTCACCATCTCTACCAGTTGGTGGAATGTACACAGAGGATTCATTACTTCACCATCTCTACCAGTTGGTGGAGTGTACACAGAGGATTCACTACTTCACCATCTCTACCAGTTGGTGGAATGTACACCGACTGCAATGTCACAAATAGTACAAATTTAGGCAGTGAAGTATCAGTTAGAAATTGTGCACAATAAACTCTGTTACATATAAATCAATAGGTCTATTTAAGTTTATGTAATTTGTTTGACCCAAATAGATAAATGTAACAACCACCACATTAGTTAGTGTTTGCCAACATTTGCCCTATATTAACATATAAGAGAGGACAACTCCATTACTGCTTAGTTCTTTTCCTCTACAATAATAGATGGTAATTGTTTTATCAAATGTTTCAACTAATATCGCTTAGCAGTCAGGAATTACACAGTGATAATTGTCAACTCAGTTTATTACATGATGACGCTGACATAGACCAGTCTAATATAACAAACGATCTAATTCAATCTAATTACTGATACTGATACTGTTACTGAGACTCTTACTCATACTGATACTAATAAACAATGGCACGAGCGGTATATTATATAGTAAGCTACACATGGCAGCACCGCCCAGGACAGAGGTCAAAGGTTACATATACAGTTCAATGACCACTACACAACAGTAATGCACTTTTAAATTTTATAGCTTCCTCCAGTAATCAAATATCCAAATATTAACTTCAAACAATGACTAGAGAGATTAGATACTAGACAAGTGGCAACAACTCCAACATTCTTCTGCTGAAGCATTGTTTTGGGAGTTGTCAGCCTGATAAAAACCAGACGGTAGATTCTGAATTATGATTGAAGTAAACCTAAAGCTTCTGGTAAAAATCTACTGAGTTTACCAAACAAGATAAGCAGCTGGTATAAAGTTTGTCTTTCAAGCAAAATTAATCATTTGATACTAACAAAGCTCGATTACAACAATAATTCTTCTGTTGTGTTTATAAAAAACTGCATTTCTTTTTTCATTTTTAAAACCCATTGGTAAAAGTTTCAATTAAAAAAATTGGAGAGAAAGTTGATAATAGATGTTTTAAAAAATCACAATAAAAACAATCAGATTGGCAACAAACTGAATCAATAAATACTCATTTTGTATGGAGCTCTTGCGTCAACAAGAAGTAACAAACTGACTGAAAAAAAAATCAAAGAGCATTCATTTATGTTGTTTGTAGGTCGCATATGGAACTGAACACTTAATAAATTATAAGGAGCGAGTCCAGTTTGTTCATTTTAACCAGGTTTAGATCCCCATGAATTTTATGAGTTGACTCCATGGATGAAATATACCAGGATTGCCAGCTGCGGCTGCGTAATAGAAATTTTGTGACGAGCCAATTGTAGCCGTTTGTGGGAACCGCCATACTGCTCCAAAATTTTCAAGACCACTTGGGTCTCGTAATCAATATCGGGTTTTTATTAATTTTTAACACGCTCATTTCACGCCGTGGGCATACTGCGTTAGTTTTGACAACTCAAGTATTGTTACTTACAATACCATATCCGCTCCGAGAACAAAATTGAATAAGCCAACAATAACATATATGTAATCTTTGGTATGTGGCAAACTCGTTTCACAATTTATTGATTTTACGCAGCTTCCGCTCCGAAGGTAAAAAATTAGAACATCGCCTTTTCAATAGAATAGTTACGATATTTTGAGAGCTGCTAGAGTAGTTTATGTTTCCGCTCCGAACAACTAATTCAATATGGGCGCCATGGATGACTTCCCATTGGCAAAAATTGGCTACACCCAGTTCGAGTTTCTGGCAATCCTGGTATATTTCATCCATGGCTGACTCTCATCCATGAAAATGTATTATATAAAAAAGCGTACTCACAAAATACACTGATTGACAATGTCATTATTGTTTGTTTCTCGATTTCTTTGAAAGTTGGGAGTTATCTTCTTTAAAATTGGTTTGGTGATCTATCGGAATTCATTGAACAATTATGATGTTTTAATCTGATGTTTTGTCCATACGCTGTGTAATTATCGCAAACCCATATCATTTTTTGTCCTTTGTTCGATGAACAAGTCGCAATTACTTTTAATATCTGAAAATGGATTACGAAAAAAAATATTAGAGTTTCTTTAGCTCAAATGTCAAAACATTATTACAATATATTGCGGGAGATTTTGCACTCAAAGTGTTCAGAACCCCCCCCCCTCCCCCCTTCCCTCTCCACGCCTTGCCTTAGATTCCCCGTACACCTCTTCCCCCATCCCTCTGTATTACTTTTATATTGACCCAGGATTCTTCCTTTATGCTATGTATAAGCTATCCCGTGTTAAAGCAGCCAGCTATACCGGGTCCTATCCCGTGTCTATGTTAGCCTTGGTTCTAATATATAAGACATAGAGCACCTAGACCTGATCATTCCAGGCCAGTATCCAAGCCTAGTTAGCAAAGACGGCTGGAAAAGATAGCATGGAACTCAGAGGACTGAATGCCTACCTATAGAGGATGAAGACAGAAGTTGACAAACATGGGAACAGAGACAGAGGAGCCCGGATCACCATATAATGACCAGTTACTTCTGCCACCTTTGTGAGTGAAGGGAAAGCAAGCAGGAGTTGCTTTATCATGTGCAAGTGTTATGGTTGGGTAGCATTGTTTTTTATGTATTGTATAACATGTTGTGATTGGTGCCTTATTTGTTTTGTTGTGTATGATTGGCTCAACCCTAATAAGGGGATGGGATTTCCTGATATCCTCCTGCAAAGGGAGCTGCTGTACAATGGTAGATGAGAAGTCTTGTGGATTTTGTACAGTAATTATATTGTATTGCTAAGCTAAAGTGTTTAATGAAGTATTTACCCTCTGAATATTGTAGTGTGTCTGAGTCGTGGACCCCGTGGAGTTGTCAGAGTCTACTTCGGAGTAGACCTCGGGTGTTTGGAGTGAGAGATGAATGTGTACACGGAGTGGTAGTTGTTGATTTGGTGGTAGAGTACTCCAATCTAATACAATATATTTGTTCTAGTGTGGGATAGTTTGGTGGCAGTCCATGTATTTCATTGAGCTGAGTACACACTAGGACGATTTTTGTCTAAAAACTCGTTCATATTGGAGTCGTGCACTTTTTTTGCCGGTGACTTCGCACACACTAGAAAAGAATTTCGCTGATAAAGCATTTGTTCTTTGGGGATAGAGATAGACAATTTTTTGTTTTCAACATAACCATAGTATTACTAATCATATTGCAATCTGTTATTCCAAAATTTTTTACCATGTCTATGGTTTTTATAATGCATTAGTTGCTGTGTTGATATTAATTATTTGTAATGGGTTGTTCTGAACAGTATTTTTGGGGCTCCCTGCACATGAGGCTTTCTTCAGAATCTTCGGACTTAACAACGCAATCTTCAGATCTTCAATCTTAAGCAATGAAAAATTCTTTAGTCTTTTGGTTGAAAAAACTTATGCTAAGGACTGGTATATTTTGGTGTTATATGCAGTTCAAAACCAAAACTGAAGAAATAACTGAGAAGTAACGGTAAAAGCTGGGCAATGTTGAAGCGAAGTATACTGTTATTTTGATATTATTGTTATATTGATCTGCCAAATTGGTTTGCAAGGAAATGTGAAAGGAGTTTGGTAAGAGCTTTTCAGTGCGGTGTGCTCAGATTTTGTGACATTGAATGATCCAATACACATGATGTAATGCCACTAAATCTGAGCACACCGCAGTGAAAAGTTCTTGAAATAGAAGGGGAGGATAAAAGGGGAACGGATCAGGTGTTGCAAAATCCCTTTTGAGTTTAAAAGTACTTTTTAGTATGTTTTATAGTGTTTCAGGTTCAAACCTGAGAATGATTCCATTTGCGGATCAAACCTGTCACGCCTCTTGATTTTTCAGGGACCCACAAAATTTTGAAGTACTAATTTTCTCTGCTCCTGAAAACTGCTGAACTACCTGAAAACTCCTGAAATTTGAATCTCCTCCTTGAAACCTCCTGCAAACTTTACCAATATTTTTCTATTGAACAAAGAGTAGGTGGCTCACGGTGGACATTGCTTTTACATTATTTTTTGACACTTAGCTTTAGGTTGTTGGACATAGTAGCTTTTGTCCTGCATAGCAAAGTTAAATTGCATTCACCTCAGCAGTAAATCTTGGCTTTTTAAAACAATAAACAAACCAAATTATTGACTTTTGGTCTTTACAATCACCCTATCCTTTTATACTCTCAAACCCAGTGGTTACGATCCGAAGCAATAGTTCCAATATTATTATGTCTCCTTTTTTTCTCAACAAGTATGTTGTGGACTTGTAGAAGCTAGAACTATATGACATACAAAGCAGAACTAATCACCACCACCCAGACTTCAAGAGAATAAAATAGTTATCATTGATTATTTCAATTTGTTATTATTCTTATTAATTATTATTATTATTATAGCAAGAGTTGTTGATGTTGATGATGGATAAAAAAAAAAATTAAAACAAAAACACGAATGCACAAATTTCATGCATTTTCCAATATCATATATCTACATATAACTTATTGCTTGCTGTCATTCATAAGCCATATTTTTGTAAAAAAAAAACATATATAACACTCAAAATGGTATATACAACAATTAATAAAAAATAGTAACAATTAATTCATTTAATTATTGTTATTATTAGTAATAATAATAGTGAGAAGAAAACAAGAAATCAGTACTATTGATGACGATGTATAATCTCCTACCAGGACAGCAAAAAGAAAGGAAAAACAGAAACAAACAAACGAAGATTGAAAGACTCTTACAGACATTATCTGGTGTATCGGAGGCAAACGAACTGGACTGTTCAAGAGCCAACTAGACTAATAATTATAATAATTATTTATCAACCTTGATAATTGGAAGGGTACTGATGAAAAACTTTCAGTTGGAAGGGAAAAAAAATTCATATCTATGTCATAAACGACAATTCTGATTCGTATTGTATAGCTGATTAATACATAATATCAATATTACACAACGGTGATAAAAAAATTCACCTTAGCATCATCATTCATAGAGTCACTATATGCTGCACCCACTATGGCCTTGACCTCCAAAATAACCTAAGTTTTAGCAAATGGTTGGAACATTAGCAGTTGTCAGCCAATCAGACTTGTTAATTTCATTAGCCAGCCAATGATATCAATTCAACCACTGTACACTCTTTCTGGCTACTGGTTAATCATGCTAATAGGCCATAGCATTTGTAGTGAAAGTAATTTGTAAACAGACTGATAATGGGCTAATAATCTAACAGCTGCTTTCAACTCAGTGACTGACTGACCCTTAATTATGGTCAATTATGGAGACACTACTCAATGCAATTATAAACTAAATCTTTATCGTCAACAATAAACACGAATCTTCTTGTCTTCAGTCTTAACAATTAGATCCCTCCTAGGGTGAATCGTCACGTCACACTTGAAAAACTGCAATCGTCAGTCTTCAAAAAAATACACGGGAGGCCATTTTTTTATTTCAGTTTTAGTAAATATTTATTTCTCGTAATTTAAATTACTTGTATGTTATTTAAACCTAAAATTATCAATAAGTGATAAACTATTTTGGAATAAGAATGTTAAAACCTAATAGTAATTTTGGATTCACAATCGGCAAAGTTTCTTGGCAAACGTTGATAAACAGTAGATAATTGTTATTGGTATGATTTGGTTACTGGTAAAAAATGTGGAGATTTTCTATTCTTTCACCACCATTTGTTGTGCTGTTGTGTAATAAGCAACAAGCAACTTCTGCACTCCTTTTGTGTCATAGTTTTATTGGTAATCTGCTAAAAATTGCCAATGATTTTGAGCAATGTTCAAAGACCAATAATACTGGCCAATATAATAAAGATCAGCCGTTATTGCATTCACATAAGGCCGTTTTGAAATTGCGCAGATTTTGGCCTCAAAATCATTTTAATGTGTATGCAACTTTAGTGTAAACTGGAAATGGACAGTTGTTGGCAGTTGTTGTAACTGAGCCAACTAGTTGTTGGGCTGGTAAGGCGGTATTTAGAAATTGACAAGACAGACATTAGGTTGCTGTAGAGTTGGCAGTATACCCTGCACTAGTTGTGTCCAGCAACAATGAGCAAACTTACTTGCGCATTGTTCTTGGAGTTGTTTTTTCTTTTAAACCACAATAATCAGTTGGTTGTACTGCACTGAAGTTGTTGGCATCTACAGAAACTCTATAAACATAGGTATGTGTGGCTATTTAACGGAGTAATTAGCCCACCAAAGCTATAGGTGTTTTAGATCTTGGGTTGCCAACAGCATTTATAAATATACAAAACAGAATATAGTGAGCATCAGCTCTTTGTGGTGCTTTTAACACAACAAAATAATGAGTTTAGAAGGTAAGTCTCATTGAAACTTAAACCTATTTATTACTAGCTTTCCATATCACGACTATGTAGCGCAGTGAAATAGTGCTACGAAGTTTTGGCTTATAGAAAAGGGTATTTCGCCTACGTTGTCGTGATGGTTTAGGCAATTTTAATAGTGCTACTAAGTAGCGGCTTATAATAACGTCAGACCACTGAAGCGTTATTGAAAAACAACATACTATAGCTCTACTGGTTTGAACATGAGTGTATTGAATTCCGAGCATCACCCAGTCAAAGTAATTAAATAATTAGGAAAAACGTGAGCCATGCAAAAGTAACCAAGAAAAACATTTTTCGAACAATTTTTCCGTTTTTTGATCGGAGCGCATGTATTTAAAGAAGAATTTGGAAGAAAAAACCACAAAGTTTTACAACTGGGTAAAGGCAACAAGTTTGATAATATGTCAAAATTTTGCTGGCTGACAAAAAAATGTTAGAAGTTTATGACCAAAAATGAGACTGTAAAAACATAAATGATAGAGCCTTTCATCAAAATTTTAAAAGAAAAGATTTACCAGTATTTGACTTACAAAGATGACGGCAAATACATAGATGCTTCACCTCAAATGGTCAGTTTGTACAAGGATACAACTCATACGACTACTGAGTCAGTTTGTGCAAGGATACAACTCATACGACTAATGAGTCAGTTTGTACAAAGATACAACTCATATGACTACTGAGTTAGTTTGTACAAAGATACAACTCATACGACTAATGAGTCAGTTTGTACAAAGATACAACTCATATGACTACTGAGTTAGTTTGTACAAAGATACAACTCATACGACTAATGAGTCAGTTTGTACAAAGATACAACTCATACGACTACTGAGTCAGTTTGTACAAAGATACAACTCATACGACTACTGAGTCAGTTTGTACAAAGATACAACTCATACGACTACTGAGTCAGTTTGTACAAAGATACAACTCATACGGCTACTGAGTCAGTTTGTACAGAGATACAACTCATACGACTACTGAGTCAGTTTGTGCAAGGATACAACTCATACGACTAATGAGTCAGTTTGTACAAAGATACAACTCATATGACTACTGAGTTAGTTTGTACAAAGATACAACTCATACGACTAATGAGTCAGTTTGTACAAAGATACAACTCATACGACTACTGAGTCAGTTTGTACAAAGATACAACTCATACGGCTACTGAGTCAGTTTGTACAAGGATACAACTCATACGACTACTGAGTCAGTTTGTACAAGGATACAACTCATACGACTACTGAGTCAGTTTGTACAAAGATACAATTCATACAACTACTGAGTCAGTTTGTACAAAGATACAACTCGTATGACTACTGAGTCAGTTTGTACAGAGATACAACTCATACAACTACTGAGTCAGTTTGTACAAGGATACAACTCATACGACTACTGAGTCAGTTTGTACAAAGATACAACTCATACAACTACTGAGTCAGTTTGTACAAGGATACAACTCATACGACTACTGAGTCAGTTTGTACAAAGATACAACTCATACAACTACTGAGTCAGTTTGTACAAAGATACAACTCATACGACTACTGAGTCAGTTTGTACAGAGATACAACTCATACAACTCATACGACTACTGAGTCAGTTTGTACAAAGATACAACTCATACAACTACTGAGTCAGTTTGTACAAGGATACAACTCATACGACAACTGAGTCAGTTTGTACAAAGATACAACTCATACAACTACTGAGTCAGTTTGTACAAGGATACAACTCATACGACTACTGAGTCAGTTTGTACAAAGATACAACTCATACAACTCATACGACTACTGAGTCAGTTTGTACAAAGATACAACTCATACAACTACTGAGTCAGTTTGTACAAGGATACAACTCATACGACTACTGAGTCAGTTTGTACAAAGATACAACTCATACAACTACTGAGTCAGTTTGTACAATGATACGACTCATACGACTACTGAGTTAGTTTGTACAAAGATACAACTCATACGACTACTGAGTCAGTTTGTACAAAGATACAACTCATACAACTCATACGACTACTGAGTCAGTTTGTACAAAGATACAACTCATACAACTACTGAGTCAGTTTGTACAAGGATACAACTCATACAACTACTGGGTCAGTTTGTACAAAGATACAACTCATACGACTACTGAGTCAGTTTGTACAAAGATACAACTCATACAACTACTGAGTTAGTTTGTACAAGGATACAACTCATACGACTACTGAGTCAGTTTGTACAAAGATACAACTCATACGACTACTGAGTCAGTTTGTACAAGGATACACCTCATACAACTACTGAGTCAGTTTGTACAAAGATACAACTCATACAACTACTGAGTCAGTTTGTACAAGGATACAGCTCATACGACTACTGAGTTAGTTTGTACAAGGATATAACTCATACGACTAGTGAGTCAGTTTGTACAAGGATACAACTCATATGACTACTGAGTCAGTTTGTACAGAGATACAACTCATACGACTATTGAGTCAGTTTGTACAAGGATACAACTCATATGACTACTGAGTCAGTTTGTACAAGGATACAACTCATACGACTACTGAGTCAGTTTGTACAAGGATACAACTCATACCACTACTGAGTCAGTTTGTACAATGATACAACTCATATGACTACTGAGTCAGTTTGTACAAGGATACAACTCATACCACTACTGAGTTAGTTTGTACAAGGATACAACTCATACCACTACTGAGTCAGTTTGTACAATGATACAACTCATACGACTACTGAGTCAGTTTGTACAAGGATACAACTCATACAACTACTGAGTCAGTTTGTACAAGGATACAACTCATACGACTACTGAGTCAGTTTGTACAGAGATACAACTCATACGACTACTGAGTCAGTTTGTACAAGGATACAACTCATACGACTACTGAGTCAGTTTGTACAGAGATACAACTCATACGACTATTGAGTCAGTTTGTACAAGGATACAACTCATACGACTACTGAGTCAGTTTGTACAGAGATACAACTCATACGACTACTGAGTCAGTTTGTACAATGATACAACTCATATGACTACTGAGTCAGTTTGTACAAGGATACAACTCATACAACTAATGAGTCAGTTTGTACAAAGATACAACTCATATGACTACTGAGTCAGTTTGTACAAGGATACAACTCATACGACTACTGAGTCAGTTTGTACAAGGATACAACTCATACAACTACTGAGTCAGTTAGTACAAGGATACAACTCATACTACTACTGAGTCAGTTTATACAATGATACAACTCATACTACTACTGAGTCAGTTATTACAATGATACAACTCATACGACTACTGAGCCAGTTAGTACAAGGATACAACTCATACAACTACTGAGTCAGTTAGTACAAAGATACAACTCATACGACTACTGAGTCAGTTTGTACAAGGATACAACTCATACGACTACTGAGTCAGTTTGTACAAGGATACAACTCATACGACTACTGGAATGAAAAGGTAAGATATTGAGAAGAAGAGTTCAAGCTGGCAAAAACAGATATTGCTCAAGTAGTTGGGGTTTGTTTGGTGACAAGTTTAAGGAATGGATATATGATTATTTCATAGCATGTGAGAGCTTTTCAATAAGGTATTATTTCTTAGAATTCTATGTGATAAAGACTCTGGTCTTACAGTGAAACTGCATAGATCTCTAAATATTTCCCAAGCTAGAGGGGAGGTAGCCCTACTTGATAGACTGTGTTCTGATTATTTTAAAAATGTCACTACCGCTAAAATATATCAGGAAAAGGCAATTGTCTCCAGCAAAAATATAAGTCTTTTAACCTAATCGGCAATGCAAAATCTGATAATATAGAAGAGTTGGAGACCGTTGTACACAGGACACTTCATGAAATGAGCTTGAATACTAAACTATCCACTTTGTACAACAAAGTGACCTATGCTAGTATATTTACAAACAGTGAACCCGATATAACAATTAGTTTTTCTAAAGACATTGCATACATCTATAGATTCAAACCAAACTATGTATTGTAATGACTTCCGGTCTGGTTACCACGGACATCCACTAGGCTCAAGTATTGTACCTCTCTCCAGAGGGGACACTGTACTGCTCGACAGTGACAACTGTGTACCAGGCAACCGAATTACCCGGTATAGCAAGAGCCCATGGCTCAGACAAACATACAATACAGCATGGTGCTTGTATAATGGCTACATTCTCAAGATAAAGTCCTAAAGGGTAAATTATTCCTCTAGGGTATTTGTGGCAAGATATGAGAATGAATGCAATGATTGTGGCAAAAGTCTCTCCTTTTATAGGAGAGCTCACAGGAACTAATTAGCATATTGTGTGTAACAGTAAGAGCACAGGAAATAATTGAACCAATACAAGTGCTGATATAAATAGCTAACCAATGATGCAATCAATATGGATTAAATAGATAAAGCGCCAAGTGGCTAAGGGCGGAGTTCTGTCTCCTACTGTCCAATCAGAGTGTCCTACAGGGTCCCAAGGCTCTGGATAGCTTGTGGTCCTGGTTACAGCATATGTTAAGGTAGGTAGCTTCGGTTCTTGGCTTGGTGAAAAGTCCTAGCTGGTTTCGGAAGCTCTCAACTATGGCAGCCATCTTAAACCGGCCCTGAGTCATCATACTGGCCAGTTAGAGGTCACTAACAGCCCTGTAGAAGTCACTACTGGCCCTGTACCGGCCCTGTACACTGTGCTACCGGCGCAGTATAGCTTTACTATCGGCACAGCATCTTACCGATGGCTGTAGGTGGATTGCTAGCGCATTGCGTGGGGATATGGTGGAGCAAACTCCCAGTTTACTATGAATGTTCGCCAAAATCTACCACAGTATCTTAGTTAGATTTAATTTTTGCATATGTCTACTCCAATATCTCCGACAATAGAATAGTAGAGGATATGACTGTACCTTTACTCAGAGTGGTTCCGGTTCAAGTTGAAAACATCTCCTGGTTAAGCAAGAGTTTTCAAGTCCTCATTACATGGTCACGGCATCTGTGGATACCGATCTCATTCAAGTAGTTAAAAGGAGGGACAACAGTCAACTAGTACCGTCCTCACTGTACACTTTAGAGAGAGAAAGTTACAATGGCTATAGCTTGATATACAAGTTAGTAGCTAAAATGTTTTTCATGAGGTTCTTCTGACAGTTGTGATTCTTTGAGCAGTGAGCGGACTTTTAAGTCTGCTGTAGTTATCTTTTGCTGATGTTATCGAGTTTTTATTGGTCAGTGCATCTCTTACAGTTTTTCAAAGCATGGAGTTGTCTTCTCATCCAAACATAGAGGCACGACAACTCCACAGAGAACAAGCATATCAAATCTTATTAAGTTTGAAGTCCACTACAATATGAAAATTATAAAGCAATGTTTGAGATAGAGCAGTTATGGTTTGAGTGGTTTATTATCGGTCTATTTTCAAACCAATTAATTAAAGCTACTACATTTGTATATAGAGTTCAGCCATGGTGGTAAGCCACAAACAATAGATAGTCGGCTCTGGCAGGTCATCGTTCCTTCTAGTACTTTAAAAATTGTGAAAAGTGGATTATGAAAATATGAAGACCCATCAACTACTAACAATTTTATCAGAATTCTGTCAGATCAGAGTTGTTCAACTTCGACCAGTACAAAAACAGAAATACTTCATGTACTGTAGAGGGAGGCATTTGATAAACCCAGCAATATCACTTTTTGTAAGGCAGATAATCTAAAGTTATACAATATGAAGTTCTACAGAAATATTGGCTAAGAGTGAGCTACTATGGCTTAATCTGAATTTCTATGACCTCTGATCCTCAAACAGCTGAAAATCCGCACATTGCCCATTATTTGCTCATTTTGTAACTGCCATATTTCCCTTAACACAAAAACTGAAACGGATCTTTTTTGTAGCGAGTGTTCCATGAATTGTGACAAGTAACAGGAAAAAGTTGTTTTTTGCACGGCTTTGTTGTTCATCAAACACTGTATGCACATTATATTTTCAATGATGAATAAAATGGGTAGTACCACTGAAGCTGTGTGTGTTTGTGAACAATCAAATCAATAGAGAGCTATTTATTTGTTAGAATCAATATTTGCTATTGCTTTCATTGACTAACTGAGCTCATACACAATTGTACTTGGCCAGTCAAGTGTTTTATGCCAGCTTTTGTGATAACAAGTTTATATCAATAGTCAATGGCAGATACACAACACAGTCAACTTAGAGTCACCTAGCGGCTGTAGCTTCCTAGTGGAAAACTAACCAATCAAGGGTTGGGGCACCCTACACAGATTTACTGTAAGTATTAGTGATTCCTTTCTCACCTGATGGTCTCAGGGTTGGTAGTTTGTCTGTTATACACTGTACCACTCAACCAACTGATTGTAGTACTAAGATATGTTATGTTAAACTGCTGGTTGGAATGCTAAGAAATAGAATAAGTGGAAACGTAGCTGTGCATTAGTCAAGTCTATGTAGAGTACCATAAGCACAATAGATGCTGAGTTGTACACTAATATTTGTTGATCCACAAAAAAAAAATTAATGAGCACCCCAATCAAAACTGCAAAAAATTTAGGTTTCTTCAACAGATCTTCAGAGCTGTGTATAAGTGTGTGTTTGCTCACTTCACTTGTAGCATAATAAACTACAACATAACTTTATATCTCTAACCGCTTGTGTAGAGCAATGGCTGATGTAGAAAATACAACAATAGAATGTGGGTTCTGCTGGAGACAGAATGAAGAGATTGAGAAACCAAAAACTTTACCTTGTACACATGTACATTGTTTTGGTTGTCTGACAGCTTCTTTTGAGATCAATCACATTACCAGATGTCCTGTTCCAGATTGTGGGTCAGTGGGGATTAGATATTGAACATGTTACGAGCCAATTTTTTGATTTAAAAAAAAGATGTGTTTGTGGTTGGCGTTGTTAGTTGTGAAGCACTGAAAAATGTGCCTAAAAAACCTGGTGATTAAATAAACAGCTTTGGCTTGCATATAGCCTGCTGTCACTTGGTTATGGAAGTAGTCAGATGAAAACACAATCGGTGTTTATTTTGTACTCATGTTATTTTTTTCCTCATAAATAAGCAACTAAAGTACCCAATAATATGATGTATTACAGGGAGGTAGTAGATGTACCACTGGACTCTCTACCTTCACATGATGTTATACTAGATAACTCCAGGAGGTGTGATGTTTGCGCAGATAAAGGACTTGGCAACCAGCCAGCTGTTATCTACTGCACCAAATGTGAACTCAAGTTTTGTATAAAACATGAAGGGGTAAGTCAATGCTGTTACTATATCACAGTGATAATCTCTGGCTAACTGCATACAATCCTTCCTGAATCAAAGCGTTGCCTTAAGTCTTGGAACAAACAATGTCCAACGTAGCATCAAGAGTATAGCAATAATTGTTAAATAACCTACAAACCTAAACAAAGGAAGGAGCAGTAGTGGCAAGCTTGGAGATAACCCTTGTTGTCATGTTGTAGTAGATTGTGGCCTTGGTTGCCATCGAGTACAACTAAGCTCAAGTATTGTACCTCTCTCCAGAGGAATACTGCCAGTATGGCCTGTGTCACTTGTATAATGGTTTGAGCACTTGGACAGAGCCCTTGGCTCAGCCATACCAGTCCTGGCTATTCGGTATAGCAACATGCAATTATTGCCACACAACTCTAGGGAAGCTTTCTACTAAAGCCTACAAAAGTAATGCAAAGGCATAATTGGGTACAAGACAGAATGCTGGTACTGAATGCAAAAAGCAATGAGAGTGTTCAGCCTTCTATAAAGCTGAGCTGAAGGAAAGAGATGACCTACACAACAATATGGCCAATCAAGGGTGCAGGAAATAAATAAGACCAATAACAATGCAAAACTAAATATAGAAACAAATAAAATAATGATGTAAAAGAGTAAATGGGTCAAGTCATGGGCTGTTTGTAGCCAACAGGCTACAGATCTTGTGGTTGGGAGGTAGTTATGTCCTTCACCATGTCTTCTGAGGTACTTGGACTATTTTTTATGACTTTGCGCTAAAGCAACCGTCATCGCCTGGATTTAGCGATCCTGTATAGAGCAAGACTAACCCTGTACAAGTCAAACCCGACCCTACAGATGTCATGACTGACACTGTCAGAGTCCTTATTGATCCTGTCGTATTGTACAGTGGCTAGAGCACAGTTCTACAACTGCTCACTGCAATTAAACTACAACCAGTGGCCTATTGACAGTGAGGTTGGTGATTAAGAGGAGTTATCTGCACCTCACAGACTTCTTCTCCTCTACTATCTACATAGATGGTGTCTCTGAGCATGTTTTTGTGCAAATTTACCGTAATATTGATGATGCAAGGACAAAACATTATAGCTTTCAAGTTGTGTTTATTTTCTGCTATTTTTAACTTGTCATTTAGTACAGTTAACAAACAGCCGTAGTAAATCATTAATGATCTAACTTTGTAGTGTAAGTGAACTGAATAGGTGTCATGTGGGCCTCATTTGGATAACTATCGCTTTGACAATCGCTTTTATGGAAAAATTTTCCGCTTATTATCACTTTAGAATTATTAGGTTCATATTACGATTTAGAGAACTGGTGATGAACACCTGTACCAAAAACAATTTAAAGTTATTAGGTAACATTTCAATCGGGTATGGAAACGGATATTTACTTTTCATACAGGACCATGATGCATTCTTAAGTAAATGTTCATCATGTTCTTAGACAACTAGTGTGTTAGGTATACAAACACTTACATATTCTTTATACACAGGACCATGATGCATTCTTAAGTAAATGTTCATCAAGTTCTTAGACAATTTGTGTGTTAGGTATACAAGCACTTAGATATTCTTTATACACAGGACCATGATGCATTCTTAAGTAAACACACAAGGGTTGCTATAGAAGAGTACACACCACAGTCAACAAAACATAAGTTGAGAGAATGCCCAGAACACAAAGATCAACAACTTAGTTTGGGTTGTGCAGTATGTCTTACCTTGATCTGTGTGAAATGTGTGGCAGGGCTGAATCTGTGCAAAGATGGTGAGTAGGCAATTACACTTTTCTCTTATTTTGTGAAATTCTTTGCTATATATTGCCTCTGCAAGTTCTAGTTTACGTTACAAATTCACTATGTTTCCATATCATGACAAATTATTGCCAAATCTCTGGTCTGCTACCACAAATAATTGGCGACAACGGTATGTATTTCCACGGCTCAAAGTTGATCGCCGTTGGTTAAACCACCCCCACGGAGGCAGTTGTAGTCAGTGTGTTGTTAAGTGCGATTTAGCTGAGTAGCATTGCAGGCTGTTTTTATTATTATTTTCTTATATCATGGAATAAAGATATGAAAAAAACATATCAACAGAAGTGTTAGCTAGCTTCGGAAATTGTGAAGTGACAAGAGATTTTAGTAGGGCATTGGCTACCATTCAATAAATTACATTATTTATTCTTAGTCAGTAATAAATAAAAAAAAGAACCAGGTGAATTTTTGTTAGGAAAAATACTACCGTTTGTTTTTCATTACAGCAATAGTTAATTACGAGCAGCTAAGATTCGTTCGATTCAAATCAGTTGTATTGTTTCATAAATAAAGGTGTAATAAACCACAAATGATCCTCATTAGTTAAATATAAGCCAAACCCAAGCTAACGATCCCATGCAGTTACAATAGATAGTTTGCTGCTTCCCGTATTATTCTTTAATATCACTCAATCAGATGTTTCTTTTGTAGGTTCTTCACACAAGCTGATGTCTTTGGATGAAGTAGTAGCTGTACTAGTAGAAGATGATATAAAAGTACAGATGATAGCTAAAGAGGAAAAGTTAGAGAAGTTATTTAAACTAACATCTAAAGTTAGCAGTGAGTTTGATAACGATACAACAGAGATGTTACAACTGTTGAGAGACACCAGAGATGGACAGGTGAGATAGGTTATTGGCCAAATCAATCAGATACAGTTCTTTAAAGGGATACAATCACATCAATGTATAATGTAACATCAAAAAGGGCTTTCAAGACTGATTCTAATGATGATGTCAGTTTGTAGCGTTGATGCTACTATAAGGATTTATTTGGCATTTTTTATGGGGCTTAGTGGGGCTTAGCTGGAGTTGCATCCTCATTACACTTTTCAGCCAAAGCTAATCCTACAGGGTATAAATAGGTGAATTACAGTACATTCCATTGGTGAGCTCACCAGCCTTGTGATTGTGATGAGACTGAGTTATAAATAGATTAGCTCTCTGTCCCCTCTGACAGCTATTGTCAGCAAGTTCTGCATATAAACCACAATTATTATAACATGACATACTTGGTTTCTTCACCAGTTTTAGATTTAGTGCTAAGGTTCATAAGCATTTTTACTTACAGCACAGACGTTAAAATTTTAAAAATCTGCTGAGAATACCTAAAAAATTTCACAAGCCATGTCAGCTAAAGTTTTTTGTCAAGTTTTCACATATGATCTTTTGCATTAGCAAAAACTCTCCTTTTCAAATTACATTATAATAATTAATAGTTACAACTATTAGTTTTCTTTTAATAAAGTTTATGGCGGCACGTTTTTTGTTACAAATGAATGGCTGCCAATTTTAGTCTAAAATTTTTGCAATGGAAAATCGTAATGCTAAACCCTAAAACCCAGGGAGGGTTTATAGTAAGTTTGCTAGCAAACATTAAAGTGTAAAAGGCCGTTATTAAATGACTTGTGCAGCAGTAAATGTAGTTTCAACTTAAACTTCTTATTGGCAGCCTGTAAGAGCACTTTTGTTATGACTGACTGATGCTACTGTGACATCCAATGATAACAGAGCAAACAACTACCCACAAATAGCTGTTGTTTAGCTATTGACAAGCGTGGCCCAACAGTTGAGTAGTGTTTCTGCAACTTGCCTTTAATTTGTTTTATTCAATTTCTTCAAACCATGTTTTTTGCAAATATCAACAAATTGTTCTATACTGTATTACATAACATACAAAAACATTTGGACATCAGGTCGAAGATACAGGCTTCAGTGTTACTGTTTTTAATCATAAGAATATCAAAATGTCTTATTAGCAAAATTGAGTATTTTTTTCTCATTTGTATTTCAAAAGCAAATCATTTGAATAAGAACTATTAGCGTTCAAAATGATGAGCATTTGTACATTATGACATGCATGCAGTTTTTGTCCAATTCTGTAAGTAAATTGTTGTTCATACTGGCATTTTCGGCCTTTATGAAAGACTAGAACTCAAGCACAACATACGTTGCCACTCCATAAAATTAAAAAATTCAGGCACTTTTAAAATCATATTTTTTGATGTAGGTAGAAACAAATGCTGACTTCGTAGACAGACAATTGGAAATATAAGCTTTTATCACAGATTCGTCATACATTTATTTCTGGTCTGTCGACGCTCATTTAAAGAGTTGCTGCAATATCTCTGGCTGCTTTGCTATAGGTATGAAAAATGTGTAAATAGCGGGAACGCAATACATTTGTCCAGATTTCATAAAATAGAGTTTTCGTTGTAATGAAAGCATGCCATCAAGTTGATATCATACATTTATTTACTGCTACCTCATATGTACCATTCCAGTTATAAATATATAAAGGCTAAAGTTTGTGAACAGCTAGTCATAGGCTGACTTGATCAAAATCTAATAACCTACACTACAAACCAACAAGCGAAATGCTAGCTAGACATTGAGGACTCACTATGGCCATATAGTTGATCAGCTTGGCGTTTGTCAACTACTGTAGCTTTACAATAAAACCATGGACCTTGAAGCTGGTTGCAGTTTAAATGGGAGCAGACAACTGACACAATGATGCAGCATTTTCAAGTAGCTCTCCAAGTCTGTGAGCTAATAAAGAACTTCAACAATACACACCATCACAATCAATATTAAAACACCTATTCAATGCTATTTTATACATTGATGTGATGGTATCCCTTTAAGCTCTCCAACCATCTCATATTTACGAACTACGTACGTAATCAACCTTGACATAGACATTAATAACTTTCTATCTGTAGCTGGCAGCCATCAGAGCCGAGTATGACAAGATGGAGGAAGAACTGATAGAGAAAAGACGAACAACCAGGATACAGATGGCAGAGTTTATGGAAGATGATGTGCTTGCTAATTGGACTCAGCTGAGGAATCTAAGAAGTCAGATTGAAACCAAACTGAAACACAGTCACCAGGTCTTGTACTTGACTATTTGAATTCATGTCCAAATGTTTGTAGTACTTGGTTGGTACTAACAAATGCAACTGAACAACTAACTTTGATTCGCGTTGTAAAAACTGTAGCGTCTTGAATTTTTTTTGTACCTCTTCATTTCCGAAGTCATAGTTAATTTAGTATAACTACAGCAACTTTTCAAAGCTGTAACAAACCAAGTAAACCGAACCTAGTATTTCTGTAAAACCGTTTTTTCCTAAATTTATAAGAAGATCGTTCAAGTTTGTACCGAGAACATAAATGATTTATGTGTGCAAAACATTATGTAAAAATTAACACCAGTCCACATGAAGCTTCTGAGAAACTATGAAGCTATACTTGTTTTTTCACAAGTCAAAAATTATAAAACTTCTGACATCTGCTATCTAGTGGTATTTAGTCATTGAAGTTTTGTTGGAGTTTTAGGAACGAGAGAAAAGTTCCTCAGCAGTTTTGTTAATAACCATTCACTTTATGTAACTCTATGTAATCATCCACTTTGTGTAACTCTATGTAACCATTCACTTTATGTAACTCTATGTAACCATCCACTTTTTGTAACTTTATGTAACCACCCACTTTATGTAACTCTATGTAACTAACCACTTTATGTAACTCTATGTAACCATCCACTTTATGTAACTCGATGTAACCATCCACTTCATGTAACTCTATGTAACCATCCACTTTTTGTAACTTTATGTAACCACCCACTTTATGTAACTCTATGTAACTAACCACTTTATGTAACTCTACGTAACCAGCCATTTTTTGTAACTCTATGCAACTAACCACTTTATGTAACTCTATGTAACCACCCACTTTAAAACCAGTAACATGCTAGATCTGGTAAACTTCGCAGGTGGACATAGTGAAAGGGATGAAAGAGATGAAGGAGAAGGTACAACAGCTGATAGATGTAGAGTTACCTGAACTAGAAGTTGTTAATGTGACAGAACTAAAGAAGAAAGGTAAAGAACAAGACAGTATATTAGGAGTATTCGGGACTTGTTTGCCGCACAACGTACAAAAATTAATAGGTGTTCAGAATTCAATACGTCAAGATCGGAACGAAAATTAGTTCAGAGCATCATAATTGTTCCTTGAACTGTTATAGATT
Organism: Cryptosula pallasiana; assembly: GCA_945261195.1. Taxonomy (NCBI): domain Eukaryota; kingdom Metazoa; phylum Bryozoa; class Gymnolaemata; order Cheilostomatida; family Cryptosulidae; genus Cryptosula; species Cryptosula pallasiana. The sequence continues at coordinate 42,705,369 of OX183134.1, forward strand.
ATCGAGCAGATCATAAAGAAGATAATTCCCAATTTTCTAAATTGTTGAGAAAACATAGATTGAGTCGTTAAAAACTAAAATAATTTGTAAAACTACCTTTTTATTTAATGAATTTTTGACGATTGTGATGATTCTGAATTATTTTTAAGCATATAAAACCGGTCTATAAAAATGCAGAAAAATAAAATCTCTCGTTATTATTTATTTAGTGTTCGGTTTCATTCGCTGCCTACGAACAAGATAAATAAATGCGCGTAACTGTTTTTTCATTTGGTGAGCTACTTTTTGTTTGACTTTTTGTATTGACCCACGAGTTCCGAACCAAAAAACTATTTATTGATCAAATTTGTTGCCGGTTTTAATATTAGTGTTCTAGAGAACCTAACATACTAATTGTTCTTCCTTCTTTCTTCATCTTCACTATTTTACAACAAACTTCACGGCATTCTTGCCACTTTATCTCAAAGACTGCTATATACTGTAATAGATTCCGGTCTGTTACCACGGACATCCACTAGTCTCGAGTATTGTACCTCTCTCCAGAGGGGACACTGTGCTGAATGACAGTGACAACTGTGCAGGGTAACCGAATTACCCGGTAAGGCAAGAGCCCATGGCTCAGACAAACAGTACAGCGTAGTGCTTGTATAAGTGGCTTTATTCTCAAAGGCAAGATGCTAGAGGGTAATTATTCCTCTAAGTGGCAACATGAGAAAGAATGCAAAGAGTAAGACAGTGTGCTCTCCTTCTATAGGAGAGCTAACAAGTACAAAACATATAACAATCGTAGCACAGGAAACAGATTAGCCAATACAATTGATAATATAAATAAGTAGCCAATCAACAATGCAGTACGGTTAAATAAGGGAGATGCCAAGTGGCTAAGGGCGGAGTCCTATCTCCTCATTGTCCAATCAGTAGTCCTGCAAGGCTCCCAGGCTGTATTTAGAGTAAGGTCCATGAAGTGGGCAATCTAAGGGTAGGTACTTCCTGTTCCTGACCTTGACTGAGCTCCTACATACTTTTGAAGACCCTTATCTATGTCGGCCATCTTGTGCCGGCCCGGTACAGCTATACCGGGTCGGTAGGGTCAATACCGGCCCTGCAGGCATCACTACCGGCCCTGTACACTATGTCACCGGCACAGTAGGACTTTCCACCCAAACAGCTGTTAACCGAACGCTGTGGGTCAAAGTCTAACGCATTGTCTCGCAAGGTTCTAGAGTAAACGACCTGTTCACTACTAGTGTGCATCAAAATCTACCGCATACCTCTCTCCATTAAAGTCATAGCCTGGTTTTAATAAAAGAATATCAAGAACAGATATGTGTGGGGGTAACACCTGTACCCAGATTATATATATTTGTATAATGTGTACAGATATATAATATAGCAAATGGGAGTATATATGAAATAATATGTATAGTCTGGCATCTCATCTAGAAGAGAGCGCCCCTCAGGCTGGTGGCTTGCAGTCACAACCGTTCAACCCCTGTGGTGATAAGCCATGCCTCGGACTTAGCCACTGTAGTCTGTTCTTCGGACAGAGTCTGGTTGATTAATAACCTCCGCAGCTCTCCAAGCTGCTGCTTGAGAGCATTGACATGCTCCTCTATGTGGGTGGCCAAACGGTCACTATGCTGTAGGAAGTGGCGCGATGGCCTAGGTACTTCCACTTTGCTTGGCTTGGTACTGGCAACTTCTGGTTCTGGCAAGCAAGTTGCGCTGGGTGGGCTGGCCGCCCTCTTAGTTATCCGGTAACCCGATAGAGTTGGTGCATGCCTGCCCCTGCTTTCAACCTTCTTTTTGGGTTCCTCTCTGCGTACTGGAGATCCCAGTCGCTTCCTTACAGGCACCCTGGGAGTTGGCTCCCCTTGGTGCGTGGGTTGGCATCGCCTACACTTAGGTGCACTGTTCCATCTGATGAACTCACAAAAGCGGGTGTAGCTCGGGCGATCAACTGTGTAGATGATCCCCGTCTTCTGGTAGTGGATGGTATCTCCTGGCGCGTCAAATTTACTCTGATGCGAGTACACTGCATCGCGGCTTTCGCTTGCATAGTGGCATCGGCAGTAGTGCCTCTGATAATGCTGCAGAGTGTGCACTCTCAGCTGCCGAGTATTTCTGGCTCGGTAATTGCACTTAATACAAGTGTAACCGTTGCCTCCCGCAGCAGGTGTTCCACCCGCTCCTCAGTCTCTGTGGTGATCCAGCGCAGCATGCGCCATCTTGTTGGGTTTCTCCTGCCATCCTCCTTCCACGAGGTGGTCGGCTCATTTTCCAAGGTGGGCATCACAGGAACTGGTGTCTTCTCCTCTGCCTCCTCCTCTGCAGGAGGGCTGGGTGCTTGCACCAACCGTATGGTGAGCTTGGGCGTCACGCTCATCTGGGAGCGTGAGTCTACAACAACAGGTGCATGATAAAATTTATGCAACATGTTAATGGGCTGCCTGTATTGCAGCGGGGCTTGCTGTACCATAGTGTCATGTATGGGTGAGAGCAGTGGCCCTGGAAGTTCTAGCTCCGACAAAACCTTCGGTATCTCATCTTTAGGAGACCGCCGTTCCTTTTCTAAGGAAAGCCAGCGCCTCTTCTCCTATTCCCACTGTACCATGGGGGTGCAAGCAACATCCCGTGCCGGGGTGTGGTGCACTGTGCTGTGTGGCACTAAGGTTGGTGGTGAAGAGGTCATGGGACGTTCACCCTTAGCTGCCACCACAGGCTTTCTCTTCCGGTAAGCTCTACAAGGGTAACTATTGCCTTGTAACCTTTCAGTCTCTCTTGATTGAATCTCTGGAGGACCCCGGGCCGTTACAGGGTTGCCCCGGGCCAGTATGGAGATGTTCCGGGCTGGTATAGAGTCATTCCGGGCCGGCAGGCAGGCAGCATCAAGTGGTGAGCACTTGATCTGCCGCTCTTTTCTATCTACTGCCCTTATGAGGGTGTCAGCAGTCCCAAATTGTGGAAAAGCGCATACTCTACTGTCACCAGCGTGTGGTGAGTCTAGAGGTAAAGGTTTAGCATAGCTGAGCGGGCTACCACTCCGTAGTGCTAACGGATCTCGTGGTGTGCAGTTCTCAAATAGCCATTTTGAAAATGCAGCATTTAATTGCTCACCCTCTTTCTCTGCTAGCTTGACGTCCTCCTCCTTCTCCTTCTCCTTCTCTACTTTGGTATACAGGTCGGCTGTTGGCATCACTTCCAGTTCTGTCTCCAACTGGGTAGGTGGGTAGTCCTCCAGATCTAGCAATAGATCTTCTGCGTCGTTAAGCTCAAGACAATGGTTAGCCATCTTATTGGTAGGTGTTCCTTCTCCTGTGTCTTTCGTGGGTATGAGTGGCTTCTTCAAGCTGCAGAGTTGTTCACAACTCTGACTCACTCCGTCTGGCTCCACAGGAAGTGTTTGGGTACTGGGGGTTTTTGGCCACTTCTGCAACTTCTTTCAATGGTCAGCTACAGTGATTATGTTCACTGGACGTTGTCGGGGAGTTCCTGGGGATTCTTTAGAAACTAAGCATGATGCGGTTCGCACCTCCTTTGCAGTCTTTTTGAGTCTGTTTACTGCTTTTCTTGCCTTTCCACTAGGCGGGTGGTGGGAATTCCCATCTAGACACAGTTGAGTGCTCTCATAGCCTACCTTTGTGTTGTGCTTGCTTGCTTCATCTCTGCATCTTTTAACAGAGGGTTGATAGTCGAAGGGCAGCTGCCTCTCTCCAGCAGCAGAGCTCTCCTCTCCCCATCGCAGGGGCGTAGCCAGCGGGGAAGGGGGGGAACACTGTTTTGCCTCTAGCTCCTACAGTTGTTGTCCGATCCGGCTCAAATTTTTTGCCATCTGCCTGTGGCGGGGGCCTCTTCACAGCCTGGTGCATTCCACCTGTAGTTCTTTCTGCAGTGGGTGGCTGTATGGGAACGTCCTCGCTTTCAGCGGGGTAAGGGGGGCTCTCTGTCAGCTCTGCTTGTCTTAGACGGACACTATCATTAAGTGGCCATCCGTGCTTGTCTGTGCAAGGTAGCACATGTCCATCTATGATGACATTGGAGTCTGGAAACCGTAGGGCACACTCGTGTAAGGTGAGGAACGGCATGCCAATAATAACATATTCATTAATGTCACTAATGACGAAGTTAGCGCTCATTCTCAGTCCACGAAGCTGCAAGTTCACTTGCAGTGTACCGTAAAAGGGGATCCTTGATCCGTCAGCCATGAGTCCATGCGCCTCACTGCGCTGCAATGTGTTCTTCACTGACTGTGGCAGTTGCTGGTACAAATGTTTTGACAGTAAGTTGGTTGTGCAGCCTGTGTCAATTAACAGGGAGGCTGGCCTACCGGCTAACTTTCCAGCCAGGAAGTAGCTGGCCTGGTAAGGTCGCTCCAACGGTGGCGCTGCCGTTTGTGTTCTCCTGGGGGGTTGTCAACTCTTCTCCAGAGTTACAGGACTAAAAGGGGGTTGGTGAGCTATCTGGCTACTGTCAGTCTGCGTTCTCCTGGGGGGTTGTCCACTCTTTCCTAGAGTTCCAGGACTGAAAGGGGGCCTGTGAGCTGTCCGGCTGTCATCAGCTGGCGTCTGTGCTCTCTTGGGAGGTTGCCCACTCTTCTACAGAGTTCCATGACTAAAAAGGGTATCAGGAGTTGTTTGGCTTGTCCAGTTGTGGTTGGTTGCTGTCTGTAGTGTCTTGGGGGGCTGTCCACTCGCCTTCTGAGTTACAGGACTGTAAGGGGTCTTGGGAGTTGTCCGGCTTGCCCAGCTGCAGTCAGCTGCCGGTGGCGCTACTGCGAGCGCCAGCCGCTTCGCGTCTGTCTGGGGGTGTCTGAAAACTGAACTGCGCGCTGAGTTCGGGGGCAGGTGCCCATCATGTGGCCTGGTTGTCCGCAGCCCCAGCAGCGTGTTGTAGGTGCTGTCTCCAACTGCGGAGAGGGAGCTGCTGGTCTGGCCGCTCTTAGCGACTGTATCTCTTCCGTTAAAAGCTTCAGGCTGTCCATAACGGTTGTCATGGGATCCGGTATGGCAGGTGAAGAAGTGTGGTGTGTCTGCTGCACTGCGGTAGTGGTGGAGACATGCTGGGACGGGCTCTTGGAAACCGTCCTCATCCATTCCTCTTCCTCCTCATCAGCATCCTCTTCCAACATCCGTACATGAGCCTGGCGCTCTTCAAATGGTATCTTTATCTGCATGTACTCGTTGCCGGCCCTGACTGCTTCAGCTATGTCAACGGCTGCATGGCCAACAAGTGTCTCTGCAGGTAAGCGTTTCCGACTGTGGTGCTGAAGATATTCAGCATCATCCTCTGCATGGGTCAGTGAGGTAGATCAGCATACGCAACGCGCACTAGGCGCTCTACTTCACTTGCATGCTCTTGGAGCGACGTCTTGTGTTGGCGGCGTAGGCTGGTCAGCCGGGACATAGCTTCCCTTGGTGTTAGCCCAAAACGTGCTCGTAGCGCAGTAAATATACCCTGCAGATGTGGAGGCTTTCCACAGTCCAATGCTTTACCTCGTAATGCATCTCTTAAGAACAGCATGGCCGTGTTCTCTGGCCAGTCATTCATCTCTGCTACTTCCATGAATCTAGTGATAAAATACTCGACGTCTCCTTTCACCGTGGAACTTCGGAGCCTTTAAAGTAGCTGGTGCATTGCCTTGGTTGGGCCTCATCATAGCCGTCAATGCTTTGGTCAATCGGTCAATTGCTGTAGCTTCTGGGTTGCCAGCGGGTGCTCGACCGGCGCTGCGTGCTCTCTGGCTGGCCATCCTTTGTAGATAGAGGAGTGAACTCAACTCAGATCTAAATAATGGTCCATACAACTGGATCCCGGGCCAGTATGGGGTTGATCCGGGCCGGTATCAGTGTTTCCAGTGGCTCTAGCAGATCTAGGGGTTGGTCCAATGGATGCTGTGGCAGTATCTGGCACTCCGTAACTTGTAACAACCGTTACGAAACTTCTTGTACTGCTGAAGGGCGGAGCAAGCTCTACGAGCCTACAGGCAGTAGAGTAGGGACACTGTAAATGGATACAGTGCCGGGGTCACTGTTACCAGCTGAGTAGCACTCCAAGCTGAATAGCCTTTGGTATCTGAGTCTATATAGCTGATACACAACTCTCTCTTCTTTCTGCACAGTGCCGATATCGCTATGTCCAGGGCGGAGCGAACTCAACGAGCCTGTAGAAACTACTGTAGCGTCTGTATTGGACTGCTGCAAACGGAGCAAGCTCTATGGTTGATGCAGACAGCCTTTAGTAGGTGATATTGTGCCGGGATAGATGCTGCAGGGCGGAGGGCCTCAACGAGCCTGCAGAGAAATCCGGTAGTATCTTGTGTCAATTGCTTCTTCAAATCTACTAACCTACTACTTCGGTAGATCAATTTTCCTCTCCTCTCCAGCTCTACATTCGGTAGATCACTTTTCCTTCTTCAGTGGTAGCTGGCCTGCAGTGCATTCGCAGGGCCAGAGGGTAGCGTGAAAGAGCACAGCGTGGGAAGGTACCGTTTATCCCACTGATGCCACCAATGTAATGGATTCCGGTCTGTTACCACGGACATCCACTAGTCTCGAGTATTGTACCTCTCTCCAGAGGGGACACTGTGCTGAATGACAGTGACAACTGTGCAGAGTAACCGAATTACCCGGTAAGGCAAGAGCCCATGGCTCAGACAAACAGTACAGCGTAGTGCTTGTATAAGTGGCTTTATTCTCAAAGGCAAGATGCTAGAGGGTAATTATTCCTCTAAGTGGCAACATGAGAAAGAATGCAAATAGTAAGACAGTGTGCTCTCCTTTTATAGGAGAGCTAACAAGTACAAAACATATAACAATCGTAGCACAGGAAACAGATTAGCCAATACAATTGATAATATAAATAAGTAGCCAATCAACAATGCAGTACGGTTAAATAAGGGGGGTGTCAAGTGGCTAAGGGCGGAGTCCTATCTCCTCATTGTCCAATCAGTAGTCCTGCAAGGCTCCCAGGCTGTATATAGAGTAGGGTCTCTGAAGTGGGCAATCTAAGGGTAGGTACTTTCTGTTCCTGACCTTGACTGAGCTCCTACATACTTTTGAAGATCCTCATCTATGTCGGCCATCTTGTGCCGGCCCGGTCGGTAGGGGGTCAATACCGGCCCTGCGGGGGCCACTACCGGCCCTGTACACTATGCCACTGGCACAGTAGGACTTTCCACCCAAACAGCTGTTAACCGAACGCTGTGGGTCAAAGTCTAGTGCATCGTCTCGCAAGGTTCTAGAGTAAACGACCTGTTCACTACTAGTGTGCGTCAAAATCTACCACAATATGGAGCTACAATCTATTTGCAATGAGATTGTCAGCTGTAGGGCATTGAAGTAAGTTAGTTATACATTTCTAGAATCTTCCAGAACACAGCAAACTGAGTGGGGAAAACAGATATAAAAACCATTTTATAGCCTTAAAATGGCATAAAAGTATTGGTCCTGAGTGATGAAAACGACCGGATTTCCCATGAGAATATGCTTCGCTTATCTTTTGATGTCTATTGGTAAATTGATGCTAAAAATCAGTACGAAAGCAGCCATCTCGGTTTTAGATGAAAAAAGCCATTTTTGTAGCATAAAACAATCTCCCGTTAGAGAACCAGCTCGTCAATTTAGTTGAAATTGCAAGAGAGGTGTGCAATAGTGCGTTGATGTACATTTTGGGCTCTAAAGCAATCGCACGAAACTGTTTCAGGTTTTTCCATTTCCAATTTTTAAAATTCCACAAACAACAACATTTTTCAATGCTTTCCCGGATGGAAATGAAACAAGTCAGAGACAAATAAAATACTAAATCATGTAGCCCCAATTGTTCTTTTTCAAAAACTTGATTTCTCAGGTTTTTTGCAATACCGATGTTGCGGCACACGCTACTTGAAAATCCCGTGACTTAACGCAGTACGGCTGTTGACAGCGAATATTCATTTATTTGCTATCTCCAGTGATCTGGTAATCCTGAAACAGGATATCAAACTTAGACACATACTATCTCAATGAAAAACTAGCGTGCCAGTGAATATAATGCTGACAAGCTACAAAAAGTATTGTCTCAAAAACATAATACCTGAGTATACTTGAACAAAGAATTACAAAACTCACATCAATAATACTTTCGTGAAAATGCAAGGTATGACTCACACATTATGGGGGAAAGTAGAGTGTCCGATATACAGAAGTTTCGTGCAAAGAATAATGTTCAGCGGCTAGTCCAGCAGCACAATTAGCTGAAACAGGGTTTGCCAGTAACAAAAGTATGACTTCCAACAAAGTTTACCACACTAGTCTCAAAGTAATATCAAAATGCATAACAACAAAATTTACAATATAATGTGGAGGTCTCAGTTTGAACATGTGACTACCTCAAAATCTTGGTGACTAGTGATGTCTGATTACTGACTGAGAAAAAGCTTCAATCATAGCTTTTCAGAACTGGCTTTTTATTGTTACGAGTTATACAAGCAGGGAATTAGTATGGTAGCAAGCTCAGTAATATGTGTCTAAAAGCGCTGTTTTGCCCTACCTGCCACCGATCACCGACCCCCAACGCCAGCGCAACCCCCACCTTTACAATCGATAACACAGTTATTCCGTTTTTAAAAGATGTCTATAAGATCAAAGTTTCACCATAACTCATGGGCCACTATTCCAATAGCTTCTGCACCAAAGCCTGTACATTGACATGTCGTTTCAGGAAAGTATTCATTTTATATCACTCTTTGCTGGACCAACGATTCTAAATTGAGAAACCGCTTCAGCAAAATTTTCTCAGTAAACAGTTTTTAAATAAACAAATTTTTGTCAAAGTAATTTCTTTCAGAAATGGTGTTCAGCTGGCTCGATGGATAAATCTAAAAATAGTTTGAGCGGTATTTCGTGAAGTGAGTGCTCTAAAATATTTTTTTGTATGTAGACCACGTATATTGCTTTTTATCATTAGCTATTTATATGCAGCTGTCGACACTGCCTGATGGTTTACAGTATCAACTCTTGTTAAGGGGTTTCGTTTCGAACCTTATGCGTGAAAATCTTTTTCACAAAAAAGACTCTTTGCAAGTTTACTGGCATAGCGTTATGAGGAGCAAGATTGAAGTTGTTTTTTAACGCACTTTCTCAGGGAGAACACAGTGATGTGGTTAGAAGAGTGTTTGGTTATGCTAAACAGTTACTAGGGTTCAAATCTTGCATAATAGTGAGTTTTTATTGTTACTATTCTCTAAAATACACTTGTCTTCAACTGTGAATACAATACCAAAGTCTAGTTTTCAATGCAAGTTGTTTGTTGAATATAAGTCATGAATACTCTTATTATATCAGTAACTGGTGCGCTTCATTCAAATGTAACAAATCCTGTTACATTTCCAGCTGTGGTGAGTGTGAGCTGGTTGTTCTAACCCAGAGTCTTTGTCTTTTGTGTTTCTCTACTGACTTTGTACATTAACTTATTATACAGGTGAGTGCAGATGTACCGAGATGGAGATAAATTCTTCAGATGGTTTGGTGATTAGCAGCACACATGGAGTGACAACTCCTTTACCCAACTCTCTGAACTTCTTGGCCGGAGTAAAGCTGTCAAAAGCACCTTTCTGTGTCTGCCATTACAAAGGAAGTGCTTATGTTGGAATGAAGGGCTCGTTAGCTAGAATTGACAGTAATTATCAGCTTCAAGAGAACTTTATTTCTTGTGATGGATATGTAGACTCTGCTGTAATTCACAAAGACAAAATTTATTTGTTTGTGGAATTGAGTACACAGGCGAGACAAGTCAGTGTGTATGACATGTCTGGTGGTAAAATATCTGAATGGAGTGTTTCTTTTAAGCATAAGGGTTACCTTAATGTGCTGGCTGTAGTATCTGATCAGTTAGTTATAGCTGATCCACCAAACAAGAGAATAACTGTATATTCTCTTTCTGGCCAGATAATTAGACATATACCTTGTACTCTGTTAGGTAGTAGCAATGTCTGTTTGTGTACTTTGGATGATGACTGTATTGCCATCTCTGATGAAAGTACCTCTCAGGTATTTAAGATGAACATCACAAGTGGTGAGACAGTTTGGGTATGCAAGGAAGTAAACCGACCAATGGGTATCTCTAGCTATGGCAGCAAATATATCCTGGTATGTGACAGAACCAAAAGTTTGAAAGTTCTGGACTCACTAACAGGTGTGTTGTATGTCGGTAAAAACTTTTGGTTTGATTTCGCTGCCTCAGCTTTTCTCATAAGTTTTTTGTAGATTTTTTTTATGAGCAAAGCTTAATGCTTTGTTATACTTCTACATACGTATTGACTGCTAGTATTTCACGAAAAATTTGTTTAAATTACTTACGAACAAAATGTAGATGGATTTTCTATGAATTTGTGAGTAAGATGTGATGTATCCAGATGGAAGTGAGGCTAACATATCCCACCATCAGTAGAGTTATCTCATAGTTGTAACAGAGGCTAGGCAGCCCTTCCATAGAATGAAATATTTGAGGATAAACAGGAAGTTTGAATTGCCTCCTTGGAAAGTTGCTTGATTGGCTATAAACATACAATCCCTGACTAACAAACCATTGAAGTTTTTAAGCCCTCGAGTTTAACCTTAATTCAAACATAATTTTCAACCCAGTTTTGTTGCCGGTTTTGTCTAGTCCACAAACAAACAAATATTGTAGGTAAACTGGTGAAAGAAATCCCAGCTGACTCTCTCACTGATGAAGCATCAAAATATGGTCTTACTATATTCACTAACAACCTTGCTGTAGCTGACTGGTATAGTAACCAATTTCAGTTCTATAAAGTTGTAGCGTGAGATTGAGGTGTTATGTCAGCTTTACTTACAATTATATTTAACACAAAATGGAATGTTTCAGAAAGTTTTTAAACATAATTAGACTTTAAAGCTTTTAAATAACTCAATCAATCATTGGAAATGAGATGAAATGTGCAGTTTTTCTTGTGAGCTATTATTTGTTTTAACATCTTATCTATATAAACTAATAGGCATACAGAAAGTCATATTTATCTGAGGAGTGTTTGTTAAAAACTCTTATTATATTAATCCTTTAACATTTGACATTAACAATTACATAATTGTACTACGATAAAATACTAGTTACTATTTACTACTGAGATGTCTCTTCTGTTAATGAATACTGTCTGCACTGTAACAGAGGATTCATTCACTACTTCACCATCTCTACCAGTTGGTGGAATGTACACAGAGGGTTCACTACTTCACCATTTCTACCAGTTGGTGGAATGTACACAGACTGTAATGTCACAAATGGTACAAATTTAGGCAGTGAAGTATCAGTTAGAAATTGTGCACAATAAACTCTGTTACATATAAATCATAAGTCTATTTAAGTTTATGTAATTTGTTCGACTCAAATAATAACCCCCACATTAGTTCGTGTTTGCTAACATTTGCCCTCTATTAACATACAAGAGAGAACAACTCCATGACAGTTTAGTTCTTATCCTCTACAATAATTAGATGGTATGCAGTTTTAAATTTTATAGCTTCCTCCAGTAATCAAATAACCAAATATTAACTTCAAACAATGACTAGAGAGATTAGATACTAGACAAGTGGCAACAACTCCAACATTCTTCTGCTGAAGCATTGTTTTGGGAGTTTTCAGCCTGATAAAAAACAGACGGTAGATTCTGAATTATAATTGAAGTAAACCTAAAGCTTCTGGTAAAAATCTACTGAGTTTACCAAACAAGATAAGCAGCTGGTATAAAGTTTGTCTTTCAAGCAAAATTAATCTTGATCATTTGATACTAACAAAGTTCGATCACACCAATAATGCTTCTGTTGTGTTAATAAAAAACAACATTTCTTTTTTCATTTTTAAAACCCATTGGTAAAAGTTTCAATTAGAAAAAACTGGAGAGAAAGTTGATAATAGATTATTTACGACTTATGTTCTTAAAAATCACAATAAAAACAATCAGATTGGCAACATACTGAATCAATAAATACTCATTTTGTATGGAGCTCTTGCGTCAAGTTAGTTTTGACAACTCAAGTATTGTTACTTATGATACCATATCCGCTCCGAGAACAACATTGAATAGGCCAACGATAACATATATGTAATCTTTGGTATGTGGCAAACTCATTTCAGAATTTATTGATTTTACGCAGCTTCCGCTCCGAAGGTAAAAAATCAGAACGTCGCCTTTTCAATATAATAGTTACGATATTTTACGAGCTGCTACAGTAGTTTATGTTTCCGCTCCGAACAACCAATTCAATATGGGCGCCATGGATGACTTCCCATTGGCAAAAATTGGCTACACCCAGTTCGGGTTTCTGGCAATCCTGGTATATTTCATCCATGGTTGACTCTCATCCATGAAAATGTATTATATAAAAAAGCGTACTCACAAAATACACTGATTGACAATGTCATTATTGTTTTTTTCTTGATTTCTTGGAAAGTTGGTAGTTATCTTCTTTAGGATTGGTTTGGTGATCTATCAGAATTCATTGAACAATTATGATGTTTTAATCTGATGTTTTGTCCATACGCTGTGTAATTACCGCAAACCCCTATCATTTTTTGTCCTTTGTTCGATGAACAAGTCGCAATTACTTTTAATATCTGAAAATGGATTACGAAAAAAAATATTAGAGTTTCTTTAGCTCAAATGTCAAAACATTACAATACATTGTGGGAAAATTTGCACTCAAAGTGTTCAGAACCCCCCCCCCCCTCCTCCTCCCTCCACGCCTTGCCTTAGATTCCCCGTACACCTCTTCCCCCATCCCTCTGTACCACCTTTATATTGACCCAGGATTCTCCCTTTACGCTATATATAAGCTATCCCGGGTTAAAGCAGCCAGCTATAGCGGGTCCTATCTCGTGTCTATGTTAGCCTTGGTTCCAATATATAAGACATAGATCACCTAGACCGGGTCATCCCATGCCAGTATCTAAGCCTAATTAGCACAGATGGCTGGAAAAGATAGCATGGGACCCAGAGGACTGAATACCTACCTATAGAGGATGAAGACAGAAGTTGAAAATCATGGGAACAGAGACAGAGGAACCCGGATCACCATATAATGACCAGCTCCTTCTGCCACCTTTGTGAGTGGAGGGAAAGCAAGCAGGAGCTGCTCTACCATGTACAAGCTTTATGATTGGCTAGCATTGTTTTTGTGTATTGTATAGCGTGTTGTGATTGGTGCCTTATTTGTTTTGTTGTGTATGATTGGCTCAACCCTAATAAGGGGATGGGATTTCCTGATATCCTCCTGCAAAGGGAGCTGCTGTACAATGGTAGATCAGAAGTCTTGTGGATTTTGTACAGTAATTATATTGTATTGCTAAGCTAAATTGTTTAATGAAGTATTTACTCTCTGAACATTGGTGTAGTATGTCTGAATCGTGGATCTTGTGGAGTTGTCAGAGTCTATTTCGGAGTAGACCTCGGGTGTTTGGAGTGGGAGATGAGTGTGTACAAGGAGTGAACATGGAATGGTAGTCCTTGCTTTGGTGGTAGAGGAATCAAATCTACTACAATATATTTGTTTTAGTGTGGGATAGTTTAATGGCAGTCCATGTATTTCATTGAGCTGCATACACACTAGGACGATTTTTGTCTAAAAACTCGTTCATATTGGAGCCGTGCACTTTTTTTGCCGGTGACTTCGCACACACTAGAAAAAAATTTTGCTGATAAAGTATTTGTTCTTTGGGGATAGAGATAGACAATTTTTTGTTTTCAGCAAAACCATAGTATTACTAATCATATCGCAATCTGTTATTCCAAAATCTTTTACCATGTCTATGGTTTTTATAATGCACTAGTTGCTGTGTTGATATTAATTATTTGTAATGGGTTGTTCTGAACAGTATTTTTGGGGCTCCCTGCACATGAGGCTTTCTTCAGAATCTTCGGACTTAACAACGCAATCTTCAGATCTCCAATCTTAAGCAATGAAAAATTCTTTAGTCTTTGGTTGAAAAAACTTATGCTAAGGACTGGTATATTTTGGTGTTATATGCAGTTCAAAACCAAAACTGAAAAAATAACTGAGAAGTAACGGTAAAAGTTGGGCAATGTTGAAGCGAAGTATACTGTTATTTTGATATTATTGTTATATTGATCTGCCAAATTGGTTTGCAAGGAAATGTGAAAGGAGTTAGTTTAAGAGCTTTTCAGTGCGGTGTGCTCAGATTGTGTGACATTGAATGATCCAATACACATAATGTAATGCCATTAAATCTGAGCACACCGCAGTGAAAAGCTCTTGAAATAGAAGGGCAGGATAAAAGGGGAACGGATCAGGTGTTGCAAAATCCCTTTTGAGTTTAAAAGTACTTTTTAGTATGTTTTATAGTGTTTCAGGTTCAAACCTGAGAATGATTCCATTTGTGGATCAAACCTGTCACGCCTCTTGATTTTTCAGGGACCCACAAAATTTTCAAGTACTAATTTTCTCTGCTCCTGAAAACTGCTGAACTACCTGAAAACTCCTGAAATTTGAATCTCCTCCTTGAAACCTCCTGCAAACTTTACTAATATTTTTCTATTGAGTAAAGAGTAGACTTTCAGATGGCTCACGGTGGACATTGCTTTTACATTATTTTTTGACACTTAGCTTTAGGTTGTTCGACATAGTAGCTTTTGTCCTGCATAGCAAAGTTAAATTGCATTCACCTCAGCAGTAAATCTTGGCTTTTTAAAACAATAAACAAACCAAATTATTGACTTTTGGTCTTTACAATCACCCGATCCTTTTATACCCTCAAACCCAGTGGTTACGATCCGAAGCAATAGTTCCAATATTATTATGTCTCCTTTTTTTCTCAACAAGTATTGTACAGGAATTTACTGTCTAGAGTGGTAGCGACCACCTGTACAACGGCCCACAGTAATAAGTAAGTACAACAGTGCAGTGTACGCCTTGTCAACTCGCCCTCCACCTATCCCGAGGAGTAGGTGTAGTAGGTCGACCTAGCCGTTCGAATAACCGTTCCAGTATCACTTGCCCGTAGGTCAAGTGCAGTGTTAGTCGAGATCGACTGACCACTTTCTACTGACTGTTTATCCTAGTTGCTAGTCGACTGATTCAGTGCAATTCTCCTGTCCACTTTGTTTGTGCAAATGCTGAACTTCCCAAGTTCTTTTACCAGCGCAATCAGTGCAAGCTTACTTGTATTGTTTCTATTAAGCTACCTGTGCTTTAGCATAAGTGCGCTCATGCTTAGTAGATCAAACAAGCAAGTGAGAGTGTAGGCAGTAACTCTGATTTATTCCATACATGACATGACTATTTAAACACAAAAAGTTATATAATATTGATTGACATGGACAAGACAAAGCAGGCCACGCCTGTGTACGAGATTGGTTGATAAAAAGCCAATAGAACTGGAATAAAATATAAACAAGGAGGTGCTAAGCAGCACGGCTGAGTGCATAAGCACATGTATGAAAACAGTGGCTCTACGCAAGCAATAGAACATATATATAAGAGTAAAATAAGTAGTAGTAAAATAATAAAATAGACAGTTCGGTAGGTTATGTATGGTCGACCTGTTCGGGGCCGTGGCACATTTCCCTCACACACGCCGCCCCATTGGCGCTCGTAGGGCCAATATTATTACTGTTCGTGAGGAAAATGTTCGCTGCTTACCCCTACGATAGGTTTCTTTCTCTCTGTATCGCCACTTTCAGCTCCTCGACTCGTTGCAATTGTTTAAAGGCCTCTCTTGTCGCCACGTACAATTCTGTCTCGTATTTCTTCACTCTCCTGTAGCGGTCCTCCCTTCTTTCCTCCTCCAGCTGTCTCTCCCAGCTGTTTCGGTCCTGTCGATAGGGCATGCTCCTGTCTCTCCCCCTACTCGACTCTCGCTCTCTATCTCTCCTCTCTCCCTCTGTTCCTTTGTGCTCTAACTTTACCGCTTTCTGCGATGTGGTGGTCAATTTCTCCCCCAACCGCTTCCTGATTGGTTTGGCGTCGGCTGGACTATTCGACCTCTCTTTCGTGGGTGCAGGTACGCCGAAGGGTGCTGGGTTCGACCAGTTGATGGCTCTGCTAAACTCCTCATATGATGCGTAGTCCACCTCGTAGAGTGGCCGGTTTGGTCCACCATGTTCTGCTGCTCCATTGTTCTGCCGAATATGCTTCAGTAGTGTGTCTCTGGAGACGCTCTTATAGCTGCACTTGCAGAAGAAAAAGACAAAATGTTGTCTTAGGTGATACTGCATTCGGCGTTTGTTGAGTTGTATGTCACAGATTTTGCAAGCCCACTTTTCGCTGTCACTAGTCGGTTGCCCTGTTGTCTTAATCATTTCTATTGTGTGTGTAGAGAGCCAGGTTTCCTTCGGCTGGTATTCGTGGGTTGGAGCTGGTGGAGTCGGTGGCTGGGGTGTTCTGGCTCGACACCTAGCAGCTCCTGCCTTGGTTGTCACTTTACCGACACGAACAGGAGAGGCATCCATTTCTTTATGAGCAATTCGGGTTCGCCTCTTACTCTTTGTCGGTTCTAAGATTGCAGCTATGGTTGTAGGGTCTTCTTCTGTCGATAGAACTCCGTTGTTTATTTCTGCCATAGTAGTTGTTATTTGTTTGCTGCTGTTGTTCTCCTTCTCAAGTGGTTTTCTGACTGTGCAAACAAGCTCTGCGGCGGTATATTTTGTATCCCTGCTGTTTTTACTTTTCTTTTGTTCGAAGTCCCACGTGGTATCACGTGTTATCTCTAGGCTCATCCCTTGATCGATCGTTATTGAGTAAATTAACTCGGGCTCCGTTTCTGTGGGAGTTACTCTCCCTTCTTCTGGGTTTTCCCGTCGGGAATTCCATAGTGGGGTTGTCTCCCCTTGTCCCTTGGTTTGGCTGGCCGTGGCGTCGGTGCGAGTTGTCTCCTCAGCACCTACTTTGGTAGTTATCTGTTCTTTTGCTATTTTTGGTGGTCCTTCTTGCCATCTACTTCTACCGAAGTTGTTCATCGTTGGTAACTGCTCCTTTAAGCCCAGTTTTCGGCGGGTTTCGGCGACATTGGTCCAGGGTATGTACCTCATGTTCTCTACTCGCCCACGCAGCCCGTTTACCTGCATCTCCTGTCCAGCAGTCTCTCCTTGATTCTGAGCTTGATAACATTGGTAGTCGGTAAAGCGTACTGGTGGCTTTCTAACTCTCGTGGGTCTCCCCTCTACTGTATTTCTTTCGAGGTTGGCACCGAGAGGCGGCCATTCGGCGTCTATTGGCGCTGGTACTTCCACTACTGGTGGTTTTACTGTTGCTGGTGGCTGTTGGGCCACTGCTTCGGGGGGTGCCGGTTCTACTAGTAGTGGTGTTGGTGCCATTTCTTCGGTTGGTGCTTCAGGCACCGGGGGTTCTCGTGGCTCCCTTTCTCTAGGTACTTCGGGTGGTGGGTGTGGGTGCTCTACTGGTGGGCGGGGTGCCCTACGCTGATAGGCCCCACGCATGTTAGGCCGAACGGCCTGTTCACGGCTAGGGGGCGCTCTCCCCACCGCTTCTCTGCATGTTCGGTACGCCTTCAGTCTGCGACCGTTTTGCGTGAAACCCTGCCCATTCCTCTCTAGTCGATATGTATGGTTGGGATAGGTTTCGGCGACGGTGTAGGGCCCCACGTAGCTAGGTTGTAGCTTGGGGTTGCTCCCTTTGGTCCGCCGCTTATTCTCCATCACCACCAATTCGTCCTTACTGAACCGGGGGGGGGGGGGGGGGGGGGTTCTCCCGTCTCCTCCTGTCAGAGCCTGGCTTGCTGGTTTCGCACATAGTCGTGTGCTATGGCGAGGTCCTCTTGTACACGCAGTGAATGCTCTGTGATGCTGTAGGGATCTAGGGAGGGGGGTGAGCCGGTCAGCTGATCGGGCAGCCCCCCCTCGCGTCCCAGCATCATCAGATTTGGTGTCTCACCAGTGGTAGAGTTGGGGGTGGCTCTGCAGGCTCGCATAATCTGCGGCAGCAAGCCGTCCCACTCGTCCTGGCCTTTGCTTAGTATGAGTGTTCGTAGCGCATCTCCTAGCGTTCGGTTCTGCCTCTCCACCATGCCATTTCCTTGGGGGTGGTACGGTGTGGTGCGTGTCTTGCGTATGCCCCACAGGTTGCAGAGATCTTCCAACAATGTGGACTCAAACTGAGCCCCTTGGTCTGAGTGGAGTTGTTCGGGGAGGCCCCAATAACTAAATACCCTCTCGTCCAATGCCGTTGCTACGGTGGGTGCGGTTGCATCTGGTAGTGCTATCGCGTCCTGCCACCGGGTAAAGTGGTCGGTGAGTACCAGGATCCACTTATTTTTGCGTTTTGTGAGGGGGAGCGGTCCTACTAGGTCCACGGCCAGCTTCTGGAATGGTCGTCCGGCAAAGAGCCGTTGGCCGTCGGGAGCGGTGGGGCGATTGCTGCGCTTCGCCACCTGGCACACTTCACAGCTCTTGACGAGTCTGCGTGTTAGTCCCGACAGGCCTGGCCAGTACCAATCCAGTTGTATCCGGTGGCGTGTCCTGTTTATTCCTGCGTGTGCTAACAGGTGTGTATCCCACACGACCTTGTGGCGCCATGCTGGCGGGCACACCGTGCAGGTTCGGATCCGTCCCTGGTGCTCTGATGTGATCACCAATGTCCCATCTGGTCGGAGGCTCATGGCTTTGATCCTGTCGTGCAGGATGCGTAGCTCTGTCTCTCCTTCTTCCAGCTCTCTAGCTGAGAGTTGTCTCCCCGCCTTCACAGCAGCATACACCTTGGCTACGGGGTGCTGCCCTTCCTGCTGCGCTTGCGCTAGCTCTTGCGCATTCCTCTCGGGGTTGGTGACAGTCACATTCACCTGTCCCTTTTGCTCTGTAGGCCCCTCTGGGGGGTACTCGGCACGGGTGGGTCCCCCGTTGGTCCGTCCCCTTCGCTCTGCTGGTCCCCTCGGGGAGTGCTCGGTATGGGTGGGTCCCCCATCTGTCCGTTCCCTTTGCTCCGCTGGTCCCCTTGGGATTAGCTCGGCATGGGTGGGTCCCCCATCTGCCCATTCCCTTTGCTCCGTCCACCTCTGTCGGCTAGACTCGGCATGGGTGGGTCCCCCATCTCTCTGCTCAATTGCCCGACACTGCTTGCAGTCGAAACAGGGGTCCTGTCGACTGAGTCCATCTGCATTTCCGTGCTGCACCCATGGTCGATGTTCCAGTTTGAAACTGAATTCGGCCAGGGTCTCGAGCCAACGGGCTATCTGGTTTGACGGCTCTTTCCTCCTACACAGCCACCGGAGGGAGGCATGATCTGACCGCAGTTTGAATTCTCTGCCATACAAATATGGCCGGAAGTGTTTGGCTGCCTTGATTACTGCCAACAGCTCCCTCCTCGTCACACAGTAGTTTCTCTCGGCTGGCGACAGAGTCTTGCTGTAGTACGCGATTACTCTCTCGCGTCCCTCTTGTATCTGCGATAGTACTCCACCTATTCCGACGGCACTGGCATCTGTGTCTAGGATATATGGTAGGGTGGGGTCGGGATAGCCTAAGACGGGTGCTTGGCTGAGTCCTAGTTTTAGCCGTTCGAACGCTTGCTGTTCGTCCGTACTCCATCTCCATGGGACATCCTTTCCAGTGAGGACCGTGAGTGGCTTGGCTGTGGTGGCATAGTCGGGCAAGTACTGTCTATAGTAACCAGCTGTCCCTAGAAATGCCTGTAGAGCCTTCACGTCCTGAGGTGCTTGCCACTTCCTTACTGCCTCGACCTTGTCGGGGTCAGTGGCCACGCCTTGGGCGCTAACGATGTGTCCTAGGTACCGTACTCGTGGGCTCAGCAGCTCGCACTTTGATGGTTTAACCTTCAAGTGTGCGCCTTGGAGGCGTTGCAGTACCTCCTCCAGTCTCTGCAAATGGGACGTAAAGTCGGGGGCAATGACGATAACGTCGTCGAGATAGAGGAGCAGCGTCTTCCAGTGAAGACCTTTTAGTACGCGTTCCATGAGCCGTTGGAACGTGGCAGGGGCTGAGGTGAGTCCAAATGGCAACACCTTCCATCGCCACAGGCCACTACGGGTGATGAAGGCTGACTTATCCTGCGCATCTTCATCCAGGGGTACCTGCCAGTATCCGCTGGTCAGATCCAGGGTACTAAAGTACTTACTGCCCTCTAGTGCATCCAATGAATCATCAATCCGGGGGATTGGATAGGCGTCCTGCTGCGTGACGTCGTTCAACTTCCGATAGTCGACGCAGAACCGCCAGGAGTCGTCCTTTTTCCGTACCAGTACAACAGGAGAGCTCCAGGCTCCGTCTGCGGGCTCGATGAGGTCCTTGGCTAGCAACTCCTTGACCTGTCTTTCTGCTTCCGCCTCCTTCTCTGCGCCTAGTCGGTGCGGTGGTAGTCGTATGGGTCGGGTGCCTGGTGCCACTGGGATGGAGTGCTCTACTAGTGGGGTGCGCCCAATATCCCCATCGTGTCGACTGAACACGTCTTGGTATCGCATCAGGAGGTCCCTGAGTTGGTACTCTTCCCGAGTGTTCTGACAGCCCTCTCTGGCCTGGTTGAATAGCTGTCCTAGATGTGGGGGCAGTTCTTGGTCCTGTGTCTGAGGGGTTTGTTGGGGGCCTTGCATGGCTCGTATCGCACTGGGGTCGATCCCATTAAAGGTTCCGATCACCTCTCCGGCGGGAACTCTGATGCTGTTCTGAGACGGGTTCAAACAGCGGACCAGTACTCGTCCACGGTCGTCCGGGGCGTTGACGCTGGTGGCTAACAGCAACCCTCCCTCTCTACTCTCTATCACTCCCTGGGCACACGGGGTTTGACTAGCAAGGTGGCAGGGCACCGTTGCTTCCGTCTGAGGGGGTATGTGCGTGTCTCTTTGCACCTGTACCTTCGATATCAGGTCTCTCCCATGCCTGTCTGTACACGTCAGTTCCTTCCCTTGCACACAGAGGGTGGGTCGGTCAAAACCCATCTGACAATTCTGTTTTGCCAAGAATGGCATGCCCAAGATCACGTCCTCGTTAATCTGGCTTACGACGAACGTCTCTTCGTATTTGACGTGTCGTATCCTTCCAGCTAGGGTGATCAGACCATAGAATGGCAGCCTGGTTCCATCTGCCATTAGTCCATGGGAGTCGTATTCTTGGAGGCGGTGTTGTTGCTGGGGGGAAGTAGGTCGAACACCCTTTTGGATAGCAGGTTGGTGTTACAACCTGTATCTATCAAGTAGGTGACTGCCCGTCCTTCCACCCGACCTGGCAAGTAATAGCTTGACTTATAGGGCCTTTCTACTTGGTTGAGGTGGATGGTGCGGGGTTTTTGAGTGACCTCTCTAGGTGGGGGCTGGCGCTCCTCCCTTTTGCCTTTCCTCTTTTGTCGAGGGTGCTCGGGGTAGCTTGCTATCGGCGCCTCTTCCTCTTCCTCCTCTTCTTCCGACATTTCGTCGGTTAGGGGGCTGAATCGATTGTTCAGTGTAAGCGGCACGGGCGCTTGGGTTGGAAGTTCGGTTCGCTCCCTGTGGGGTTGACGAATAGTGGGGGCCCTGTCGCAGCCAGCATGAGTCTTTACTGCTGCGGGCCGTATTCGTTTCCCTGTCGTGAGTGCCATGGCGCAGTTTTGCATTGGCTCCTCACGTGTCCTGTGTGCTGGCAGCCCCAGCAGCGCCGTGGGGGGGGGGGGGGGTTTCTCTGTGTCGGTGTCCTTCTTGAGACGGGCCACCTCTTCACTCAGGTGCTCGATTGTTTTTAGGAGCTTTGCCAGTGGATCTCCTACCTCCTGGCATTTCAGTGGGTTCCCTGTGTTTGGAGGTGTGTCCTCTAGTTCTTCCTCTTGGATGATGCGTACATTTGATTGTACAGGAGCTTGATGCTGTACTTGCAGGAACTCATTCCCGGCTTGTACGGCTTCCTCCAGGTCGGCTGGCCTGATTGCCAAGAGGTGCCGCTGAAGGTAGACATGTCCCAGAGTGTTCTGAAACGTTTGCAAGGTGAGGTCGGTTCTATTTCTGAGCGGCAGGTCCCCATAGGCCGCCTCCACCAGTCGTTCGACCTGAAGTGCATGCTCCCTCAAGGTCTCTCGGTGTGCCTTCCTATAGGTTGTCAACTTGTTCTGTGCTTCCGTGCGGGTCAGGCCAAAACTCGCTCTTAGTGCTTGGGTGATGGCCGTGGTGTCGGCTCCTCTCCCACACTGCTCGGCCTTCCCTGTGAGTGCCTGCCGCAAGTGTATGGTCGACTCCTCTGGTAACCACCGGTTGGCTCTAGCTACTTCTTCGAATCTTTGGATAAAGTATCCAACATCCCCTTCTCCACTGAACTGGGGGACTCTGAATCGGTCCCTGCCATTGTTGGTTAACATTCGCTCCAGAATGTCCGTCAACGTTCCCACTATCTGCAATGGTGAGCCATCGCGATCTGAGCTGAGCGCTCGTCGCCTGGTTGCCATCTCCGCGCCTGCTGCCTCCTGTTTGTACTCACTGTTCCTGCGGGTCGTTCGTTTGGATTCTTCTCAATCCCACTGCTGCCACCAATGTACAGGAATTTACTGTCTAGAGTGGTAGCGACCACCTGTACAACGGCCCACAGTAATAAGTAAGTACAACAGTGCAGTGTACGCCTTGTCAACTCGCCCTCCACCTATCCCGAGGAGTAGGTGTAGTAGGTCGACCTAGCCGTTCGAATAACCGTTCCAGTATCACTTGCCCGTAGGTCAAGTGCAGTGTGAGTCGAGATCGACTGACCACTTTCTACTGACTGTTTATCCTAGTTGCTAGTCGACTGATTCAGTGCAATTCTCCTGTCCACTTTGTTTGTGCAAATGCTGAACTTCCCAAGTTCTTTTACCAGCGCAATCAGTGCAAGCTTACTTGTATTGTTTCTATTAAGCTACCTGTGCTTTAGCATAAGTGCGCTCATGCTTAGTAGATCAAACAAGCAAGCGAGAGTGTAGGCAGTAACTCTGATTTATTCCATACATGACATGACTATTTAAACACAAAAAGTTATATAATATTGATTGACATGGACAAGACAAAGCAGGCCACGCCTGTGTACGAGATTGGTTGATAAAAAGCCAATAGAACTGGAATAAAATATAAACAAGGAGGTGCTAAGCAGCACGGCTGAGTGCATAAGCACATGTATGAAAACAGAGGCTCTACGCAAGCAATAGAACATATATATAAGAGTAAAATAAGTAGTAGTAAAATAATAAAATAGACAGTTCGGTAGGTTATGTATGGTCGACCTGTTCGGGGCCGTGGCACATTTCCCTCACAGTATGTTGTGGACTTGTAGAAGCTAGAACTATATGACATACAAAGCAGAACTAATCACCACCACCCAGACTTCAAGAGAATAAAATAGTTATCATTGATTATTTCAATTTGTTATTATTCTTATTAATTATTATTATTATTATTATAGCAAGAGTTGTTGATGTTGATGATGGATAAAAAAAATTAAAACAAAAACACGAATGCACAAATTTCATGCATTTTCCAATATCATATATCTACATATAACTTATTGCTTGCTGTCATTCATGAGCCATATTTTTGTAAAAAAAACACATATATAACACTCAAAATGGTATATACAACAATTAATAAAAAATAGTAAAAATTAATTCATTTAATTATTGTTATTATTATTAATAATAATAGTGAGAAAATCTTTTACTTCCTGATAAGAAAACAAGAAATCAGTATTATTGATGACGATGTATAATCTCCTACCAGGACAGCAAAAAGAAAGGAAAAACAAAAACAAACAAACGAAGATTGAAAGACTCTTACAGACATTATCTGGTGTATCAGAGGCAAACGAACTGGACTGTTCAAGAGCCAACTAGACTAATAATTATAATAATTATTTATCAACCTTGATAATTGGAAGGGTACTGATGAAAAACTTTCAGTTGGAAGGGAAAAAAATTCATATCTATGTCATAAACGACAATTCTGATTCGTATTGTATAGCTGATTAATACATAATATCAATATTACACAACAGTGATACAAAAATTCACCTTAGCATCATCTTTCATAGAGTCACTATATGCTGCACCTACTATGGCCTCGACCTCCAAAATAACCTAAGTTTTAGCAAATGGTTGGAACATTAGCAGTTGTCAGCCAATCAGACTTGTTAATTTCATTAGCCAGCCAATGATATCAATTCAACCACTGTACACTCTTTCTGGCTACTGGTTAATCATGCTAATAGGCCATAGCATTTGTAGTGAAAGTAATTTGTAAACAGACTGATAATGGGCTAATAATCTAACAGCTGCTTTCAACTCACTGACTGACTGACCCTTAATTATGGTCAATTATGGAGACACTACTCAATGCAATTATAAACTAAATCTTTATCGTCAACAATAAACACGAATCTTCTTGTCTTCAGTCTTAACAATTAGATCCCTCCTAGGGTGAATCGTCACGTCACACTTGAAAAACTGCAATCGTCAGTCTTCAAAAAAATACGCGGGAGGCCATTTTTTTATTTCAGTTTTAGTAAATATTTATTTCTCGTAATTTAAATTACTTGTATGTTATTTAAACCTAAAATTATCAATAAGTGATAAACTATTTTGGAATAAGAATGTTAAAACCTAATAGTAATTTTGGATTCACAATTGGCAAAGTTTCTTGGCAAACGTTGATAAACAGTAGATAATTGTTATTGGTATGATTTGGTTACTGCTAAAAAATGTGGAGACTTTCTATTCTTTCACCACCATTAGTTGTGTTGTTGTGTAATAGGCAACAAGCAACTTATGCCCTCATTTTGTGTCGTAGTTTTATTGGTAATCTGCTAAAAATTGCCGGTTCAAAGACCAATAATACTGGCCGATATAATATAAATCAGCCGTTATTGCATTCACACTAGGCCGTTTTGAAATTGCGCAAATTTTGGCATTCAAATCATTTCAGTGTGTACGCAGCTTTAGTGTAAATTGGAAATGAGCAGTTGTTGACAGTTGTTTTAACTGAGCCAACTAGTTGTTGGGCTGGTAAGGCGGTATTTAGAAATTGACAAGACAGACATTAGGTTCCTGTAGAGTTGGCAGTGTACCCTGCACTAGTTGTGTCCAGCAACAATGAGCAAACTTACTTGCGCATTGTTCTTGGAGTTGTTTTTTCTTTTAAACCACAACAATCAGTTGGTTGTACTGCACTGAAGTTGTTTGCATCTACAGAAACTCTATAAACATAGGTATGTGTGGCTATTTTGCAGAGTAATTAGCCCACCAAAGCTATAGGTGTTTTAGATTTTGGGTTGCCAACAGCATTTATAAATATACAAAACAGAATATAGTGAGCATCAGCTCTTTGTGGTGCTTTTAACACAACAAAATAATGAGTTTAGAAGGTAAGTCACATTGAAACTTAAACCTATTTATTACTAGCTTTCCATGTCACGACTCCGTAGCGCAGTGAAATAGTGCTACGAAGTTTTGGCTTATGGAAAAGGGTATTTCGCCTCCGTTGTCGTGATGGTTTATGCAATTTTAATGGTGCTACTAAGTAGCGGCTTATAATAACGTCATACTATAGCTCTACTGGTTTGAACATGAGTGTATCGAATTCCGAGCATCACCCAGTCAAAATAATTAAATAATTAGGACAAACGTGAGCCATGCGAAAGTAACCAAGAAAAACATTTTTCGAACAATTTTTCCGTTTTTTGATCGGAGCGCATGTATTTAAAGAAGAATTTGGATGAAAATACCACAAAGTTTTACAACTGGGCAAAGGCAACTAGTTTGATAATATGTCAAAATTTTGCTGGCTGACAAAAAAATGTTAGAAGTTTATGACCAAAAATGAGACTGTAAAAACATAAAATGATAGAGCCTTTCATCAAAATTTTAAAAGAAAAGATTTACCAGTATTTGACTTACAAAGATGACGGCAAATACATAGATGCTTCACCTCAAATGGTCAGTTTGTACAAGGATACAACTCATACGACTACTGAGTCAGTTTGTACAAGGATACAACTCATACGACTAGTGAGTCAGTTTGTACAATGATACTACTCATACCACTACTGAGTCAGTTTGTACAAAGATACAACTCATATGACTACTGAGTCAGTTTGTACAAGGATACAACTCATACGACTACTGAGTTAGTTTGTACAAGGATACAACTCATACGACTACTGAGTCAGTTTGTACAATGATACTACTCATACCACTACTGAGTCAGTTTGTACAAAGATACAACTCATACGACTATTGAGTCAGTTTGTACAAAGATACAACTCATACCACTACTGAGCCAGTTTGTACAAAGATACAACTCATACCACTACTGAGCCAGTTTGTACAAAGATACAACTCATACAACTACTGAGTCAGTTTGTACAAAGATACAACTCATACCACTACTGAGCCAGTTTGTACAAAGATACAACTCATACAACTACTGAGTCAGTTTGTACAAAGATACAACTCATACAACTACTGAGTCAGTTTGTACAAAGATACAACTCATACGACTACTGAGTCAGTTTGTACAAAGATACAACTCATACGACTACTGAGTCAGTTTGTACAAGGATACAACTCATACGATTACCGAGTCAGTTTGTACAAAGATACAACTCATACAACTACTGAGTCAGTTTGTACAAAGATACAACTCATACGACTACTGAGTCAGTTAGTACAAGGATACAACTCATATGACTACTGAGTCAGTTAGTACAAGGATACAACTCATATGACTACTGAGTCAGTTTGTACAAAGATACAACTCATACAACTACTGAGTCAGTTTGTACAAAGATACAACTCATACGACTACTGAGTCAGTTTGTACAAGGATACAACTCATATGACTACTGAGTCAGTTTGTACAAGGATACAACTCATACGACTACTGAGTCAGTTTGTACAAGGATACAACTCATACGACTACTGAGTCAGTTTGTACAAAGATACAACTCATACGACTACTGAGTCAGTTAGTACAAGGATACAACTCATATGACTACTGAGTCAGTTTGTACAAAGATACAACTCATACAACTACTGAGTCAGTTTGTACAAAGATACAACTCATACAACTACTGAGTCAGTTTGTACAAAGATACAACTCATACGACTACTGAGTCAGTTTGTACAAAGATACAACTCATACGACTACTGAGTCAGTTTGTACAAGGATACAACTCATACGATTACCGAGTCAGTTTGTACAAAGATACAACTCATACAACTACTGAGTCAGTTTGTACAAAGATACAACTCATACGACTACTGAGTCAGTTAGTACAAGGATACAACTCATATGACTACTGAGTCAGTTAGTACAAGGAAACAACTCATATGACTACTGAGTCAGTTTGTACAAAGATACAACTCATACAACTACTGAGTCAGTTTGTACAAAGATACAACTCATACGACTACTGAGTCAGTTTGTACAAGGATACAACTCATATGACTACTGAGTCAGTTTGTACAAGGATACAACTCATACGACTACTGAGTCAGTTTGTACAAGGATACAACTCATACGACTACTGAGTCAGTTTGTACAAGGATACAACTCATACGACTACTGAGTCAGTTTGTACAAAGATACAACTCATACGACTACTGAGTCAGTTAGTACAAGGATACAACTCATACGACTACTGAGTCAGTTTGTACAAAGATACAACTCATACCACTACTGAGCCAGTTTGTACAAAGATACAACTCATACAACTACTGAGTCAGTTTGTACAGAGATACAACTCATATGACTACTGAGTCAGTTTGTACAAAGATACAACTCATACGACTACTGAGTCAGTTTGTACAAGGATACAACTCATACGACTACTGAGTCAGTTTGTACAAGGATACAACTCATACGACTACTGAGTCAGTTTGTACAATGATACTACTCATACCACTACTGAGTCAGTTTGTACAAAGATACAACTCATATGACTACTGAGTCAGTTTGTACAAGGATACAACTCATACGACTACTGAGTCAGTTTGTACAAGGATACAACTCATACCACTACTGAGTCAGTTTGTACAAGGATACAACTCATACCACTACTGAGTCAGTTTGTACAATGATACTACTCATACCACTACTGAGTCAGTTTGTACAAGGATACAACTCATACCACTACTGAGTCAGTTTGTACAATGATACTACTCATACCACTACTGAGTCAGTTTGTACAAAGATACAACTCATATGACTACTGAGTCAGTTTGTACAAAGATACAACTCATACGACTACTGAGTCAGTTTGTACAAATATACAACTCATACCACTACTGAGTCAGTTTGTACAATGATACTACTCATACCACTACTGAGTCAGTTTGTACAAAGATACAACTCATACAACTACTGAGTCAGTTTGTACAAGGATACAACTCATACGACTACTGAGTCAGTTTGTACAAAGATACAACTCATACGACTACTGAGTCAGTTTGTACAAAGATACAACTCATACGACTACTGAGTCAGTTTGTACAAAGATACAACTCATACAACTACTGAGTCAGTTTGTACAAAGATACAACTCATACGACTACTGAGTCAGTTTGTACAAAGATACAACTCATACGACTACTGAGTCAGTTTGTACAAAGATACAACTCATACGACTACTGAGTCAGTTTGTACAATGATACTACTCATACCACTACTGAGTCAGTTTGTACAAAGATACAACTCATATGACTACTGAGTCAGTTTGTACAAGGATACAACTCATACGACTACTGAGTCAGTTAGTACAAAGATACAACTCATACAACTACTGAGTCAGTTTGTACAAAGATACAACTCATACGACTACTGAGTCAGTTTGTACAAAGATACAACTCATACGACTACTGAGTCAGTTTGTACAAGGATACAACTCATACCACTACTGAGTCAGTTTGTACAAAGATACAACTCATACGACTACTGAGTCAGTTTGTACAAAGATACAACTCATACAACTATTGAGTCAGTTTGTACAAGGATACAACTCATACGACTACTGAGTCAGTTAGTACAGAGATACAACTCATATGACTACCGAGTCAGTTTGTACAAGGATACAACTCATACGACTACTGGAATGAAATAGTACAATATTGAGAGGAAGAGTTCAAGCTGGCAAAAACAGACATTGTTCAAGAAGTTAGGTTATGGTGACAAGTTTAACGAATGGATAGACGAATGTTTCATAGCATGTGAGAGCTTTTCAATAAAGTTTTTGCGTATTTAGAATGTTGATGCTGCTAGCCATGCCTTCGTATAGTAACAGCAATGGAATTCTATGTAATAAAGACTCTGGTCTTACAGTGAAACTGCATAGATCTCTAAATATCTCCGGAGATAGATGGGAGGTAGCCCTGCTTAATATACGTGTTCTGATTATTTCAAAATATCACTACCGGTAAAATATATCCAGAAAAAGCAGTGGTCTCCAGCAAAAACAAAAGTCTTTTAACCTAATAGGCGATGCAAGATATGACAATATAGGAGAGTGGAAGACTGTTATACACAAGCTACTTCATGAAATGAGCTTGGATACTAAACTTTTCACTTTGTACAACAACGTGACCGATGCTAGTCTATTTACAAACAGTGATCCCGATATGATGTTATTTTTTCTAAAGAAATTGCCCACATCTATGGATTCAAACCAAATGGAAAAACAAAGTATCTTAGTTATTGCTTACTTTTTGTATATGTCTACTCCAATATCTTTGACAATAGAATAGTAGGGGATACAACTGTACCTTTACTCAGAGTGGCTCCCGTTCAAGTTCAAAACATCTCCTGGTTAAGCAAGAGTTTAAAAATCCTCATCACATGGTCACAGCACCTGTGGATACCGATCTCATTCAAGTACTTAAAAGGAGGGACAACAGTCAACTAGTACTGGCCTCACTCTACACTTTAGATAGAGAAAGTCAGGCTTTATATACAAGTTAGTAGCTAAACAGTATTTCACGGAGGCTCTTCTGACAGTTTGGATTCCTTGAGTGGTAAGCAGACGTTTAAGTCTGCTGTAGTTATCTTTTGTTGATGTTACCGAGTTTTTATTGGTTAGGGCATCTCCTATAGTTCTTCAAAGCATGGAGTTGTCTTCTCATCCAAACATGGAGGCAAGACAACTCCACTTAGAACAAGCATATCAAATCTTAGGAAGTTTAAAGTCCTCTACAATATGAAAATTACAAAGCAATGTTTGAGATAGAGCAGTTATGGTTTGAGTGATTTATTCTTGGTCTATTTTCAAACCAATTTATTAAAGTTACTACATTTATATGTAGAGTTCAGCCATGGTGGTAAGCCACGAACAATAGATAGTCGGCTCTGGCAGGTTATCATTCCTTTTAGTACTTAATGATTGTGAAAACTGGTTCATAAAAATATGAAGACCCTTCAACTTCTACAAACTTTGTCAGACCAGAGTTGTTCAACTTTGACCAGTACAAAAACAGAAAGACTTCATGTACTGTAGAGGGAGGCATTTGATAAATCCAGCAATATCACTTCTTGCAAGGCAGATAATGTGAAGTTATACAATACGAGGGTCTATAGAAATATTGGCTAGGAGTGAGCTACTATGAATGAATCTGAATTTCTGTGCCCCTCCCCCCAAAAAAAAAACAGCTGAACATCTGCTCATTGCCCATTATTTGCTCATTTTGTAACTGCCATATTTCCCTCAAGTTTACATAAAAAATGAAATTGACTTTGTTTGTAGCAAGTGTTCCATGAATTGTGATAAGGCACAGAAAAAATATTTGTTTTTGCACGGCGTTGTCATTCATCAAACACTGTATGCGCATTATATTTAGAGTGATCAATAAAACACGTAATACCACTGAAGCTGTCTGTGTTTATGTGAACAATCAAATCAATAGATAGCTATTCTACCTGTTAGAATCAATATTTGCCGTTGTTTCCATAGACTACCTGGGTTCATACACAATTGTACTTGGCCAGTCAAGTGTTTTGTGCCAGCTCTTGTGATCACAAATTTATATCAACAGTCAATGGCAGATACATAACACAGTCAACTTGAAGTCACCTACCGACTGTAGCTGCCTGGTGGAAAACTAACTAAGCAAGGTTTGGGGCACCCTATGCAGAATTACTGTAAGTATTAGTGATTCTTTTCTCATTTGATGGTCTCAGGGTTGGTAGTTTGTTTGTTATACACTGTACCACTCAACCAATTGGTTGTAGTACTAACATATGTCATGTTAAACCGCTGGTTGGAATGCTAAGAAATAGAATAAGTTGAAACATAGCTGTGCATTAGTCAAGTTTATGTAGAGTACCATAAGCACAATAGATACTGAGTTGTACACTATTATTTGTTGATCCACAAAAAAAAACATAAAGAGCACACCAATCGAAACTGGAAATGTTTAGGTTTTTTCAACAGATCTTCAGAGCTGTGTATAATTGTGTGTTTGCTCACTCCTTTTACTGGTTCTGGGGCTATTTTATAACATAATAAACCACAACATAACTTTATACCTCTAACGCTTGTTTAGAGCAATGGCTGATGGAGAAGATACAACAATAGAATGTGGATTCTGCTGGAGACAGAATGAAGACATTGATAACCCAAAAACTTTACCTTGTACGCATGTACATTGTTTTGGTTGTCTGACAGCTTCTTTTGAGATAAATCACATGACCAGATGTCCTGTTCCAGACTGTGGGTAAGTGAGGATTAGATATTAAACCTGTTACGAGCCAATTTTTTGATTTTATAAAAAGATGTGCTTGTGGTTGGCAATGTTAGTTGTGAAGCACTGAAAAGCGTGTGTAAAAACTAGTGGTTAAATAAACAGCTTTGGCTTGCATATAGCCTGCTGTCACTTGGTTATGTAAGTAGTCAGATAAAAACACGATCAGTGTTTATTTCGTACAGATGTTATTTTTTTCTTCATAAATAAGCAACTAGAGTACCCAAACATATGGTGTGTTACAGGAAAGTAGTAGATGTACCACTGAGCTCTCTACCTTCACATGATGGTATACTAGATAACTCCAGGAGATGTGATGTTTGTATCGATAAAGGACTTGGCAACCAGCCAGCTGTTATCTACTGCACCAAATGTGAACTCAAGTTTTGTATAAAACATGAAGGGGTAAGTGAATGCTGTAACTATATCACAGTGACAACCTCTGGCTAACTGCATACAATCCTTCTTGAATCACACCCTAGCCTTAGGTCTTGGAACAAACAATGTCCAACGTAGCATCAAGAGTATAGCAATAATTGTTAAATAACCTACAAGTCTAAACAAAGTAAGGAGCAGTAGTGGCAAGCTTGGAGACAACTCTTGTTGTCATATTGTAGTAGATTGTGGCCTTGATTGCCATCGAGTA
The DNA here is from genome assembly GCA_945261195.1 of Cryptosula pallasiana. Taxonomy (NCBI): domain Eukaryota; kingdom Metazoa; phylum Bryozoa; class Gymnolaemata; order Cheilostomatida; family Cryptosulidae; genus Cryptosula; species Cryptosula pallasiana. The sequence continues at coordinate 42,737,694 of OX183134.1, forward strand.
CAAATAAGCTCAAGTATTGTACCTCTCTCCAGAGGAGTACTGACTGTATGGTCAGTGTCACTTGTGTGATGGTTTTAGCCCTTGGCTTAGCCATACTAGTCCTGGCTATTTGGTAGAGCAACATGCAATTACTGCCACACAACGCTAGGGAAGCTTGCTACTAAAGTGTACAAATGTAATGCAAAGGCATAATTGGGTACAAGACAGAATGCTGATACTGAATGCAAAGAGCAATGAGAGTGTTCAACCTTCTATAAAGATGAGCTGCAGGAAAGAGATGACCTACATAACAATATGGCCAATCAAGGGTACAGGAAGTAAATGAGACCAATAACAATGCCAGGTAAATATAGAAACAAATAAAATAATGATGTAAAAGGTTTAACGGGCGAAGTCGTGGGCTAAGCAACCGTCATCGTCTGGATTTAGCAATCGGGTATAGAGCAAGACCAACCCTGTAAAAATCAAACCCCACCCTACAGATGTCATGGCTGACACTGTAAGAGTCCTTACTGATCCTGGCATATTGTACAGAGGCGAGCGCATAGTTCTACAACTGCTCTCTGCAATTAAACTACAACCAGTGGCTTATTGACAGTGAGGCTGGTGATTAAGAGGAGTTATCTGCACCTCACAGACTTCCTCTCCTCTACTACCTACATAGATGGTGTCTCTAAGCATGTTTTTGTGCAAGTTTACCATAATATTGATGATGTAGGGACAAAAGTTCATAGCTTTCAAGTTTTGTTTATGCTATCTTTAACTTGTCATTTAGTACAGTTCACAAACAGCCGTAGTAAATCATTAATGATCTAACTTTGTTGTGTAAGTGAACTGAATAGGCGTCATGTGGGCCCCATTTGGATAACTATCGCTTTGACAATCGCTTTTATGGAAAAATTTTCCGCTTATAAACACTTTAGAAATCGTGGGTTCATAGTATGATCTAGAACACTGGTGATGAACACCTGTACCAAATATAATTTAAGGTTATTAGGTAACATTTCAATCTAGCAGGTAAATATGGGGTTTTTATACAGGACCACGATGCAGTCTTAAGTAAATGTTCATCAAGTTCTTAGACAACTTGTGTGTTAGGTATACAAACACTTACATATTCTTTATACACAGGACCATGATGCATTCTTAAGTAAACATACAAGGGTTGCTATAGAAGAGTACATGCCACAGTCAACAAAACATAAGTTGAGAGAATGCCCAGAACACAAAGATCAACAGCTGACTTTGGGTTGTGCAGTATGTCTTACCTTGATCTGTGTGAAATGTGTGGCAGGGCTGAAACCGTGCAAAGATGGTAAGTAGGCGATTTAACTTTTCTCTTACTTTGTGAAACTCTTTGCTATATATTGCCTCTGCAAGTTCTAGTTTACCTTACATATTCACCCTGTTTCCATATCATGACAAACTATTGCCAAATCTCTGGTCTGCTACCACAAATAATTGGCGACAGCGGTATGTATTTCCATGACTCAAAGTTTATTGCCGTTGGTTAAACCACGCCCACAGAGGCAGTTGCAGTCAATGTGCTGTTAATTGCGATTTATTTGAGTAGCGTTGCAGGCTGTTATTATTATTATTTTCTTATATCGCGGAATAACTATTAACTATGTGAAAAATAAGTAACGACAGAACTGTTGGCTAGCTTGGGAAATTGTGAGGTGACAAGAGATTTTAGTAGCGCATTGGTTATCATTCAATAAACTATATTATTTATTCTTAGTCAGTAATAAATAAAAAAAAAGAAACACGTAAATTTTTGTTAAGAAAAATACTACCGTTTGTTTTTAATTACTGCAATAGTTAATTACGAGCAGCTAAGATTCGTTCGTTTCAAATCAGTTGTATTGTTTCATAAATAATGGTGTAATAAACCACAAACGATCATCATTAGTCACATATATGCACACACAAGCTATCGATCCCATGCAGTTACAATGGATAGTTTGCAGCTTCCTGTATTATTCTTTAATATCACTCAATCCGATGTTTCTTTTGTAGGTTCTTCACACAAACTGATGTCTCTGGATGAGCTAGTAGCTGTACTAGTAGAAGATGATATAAAGGTACAGATGATAGCTAAAGAGGAAAAGTTAGAGAAGTTATTTAAACTAACATCTAAAGTTAGCAGTGAGTATGATAACAATACAACAGAGATGTTACAACTGTTGAGAGACACCAGAGATGGACAGGTAAGATAGATTATTGATCAAATCAATCAGACTCAGTTCTTGAAGCTCTCCAACCATCTCATATTTACGAGCTTTGTACCTAATCAACCTTGACACAGACATTAATAACTTTGTATTTGTAGCTGGCAGCCATCAGAGCAAAGTATGACAAGATGGAGGAAGAGCTGATAGAGAAAAGACAAACAACCAGGATACAGATGGCAGAGTTTATGGAAGAGAATGTACTTGTTAAATGGACTCAGTTGAGGAATCTAAGAAGTCAAATTGAAACCAAACTAAAACACAGTCACCAGGTCTTGTACTTGACTATTTGAATTAATGTCCAAATATTTGTAGCACTTGGTATTAGCAAAAGCAACTAAACAATTAACTTTGATTTGCATAGTAGAAACTTTAATGTCTTAAATAATTTTAATTTACCATTTTAATTACGAAATGGAGTAGTGGATAATTTAGTATAAGAAAAGCAAATTTTCAAAACTGTAACAGACTAAGCAACCAACAAGGTAGTATTTCTGTGAAACCATTTCTCCTAATAACATCGACGGAAAAATGTTCGAACTTCACACCAAAACCATAAATTATATAACAGTTAACACTAGTCCACACAAAGCTTCTATAAAACTATAAAGCTATGCTTTTTTTTTACAAGTCAAAGATTTTAAAACTTCTGGTATCTGCTATCTACTGGTACTTAGTCATTGAAGTTTTGTTGGAGTTTTGGGAGTGAGAGAAAAGTTACTCAGCAGTTTTTGTTAATAACCATCCACTTTATGTAACTCTATGTAATCATCCACTTTATGTAACTCTATGTAATCATCCACTTTATGTAACTCTATGTAACCAGCCATTTTATGTAACTCTATGTAACCAGCCATTTTATGTAACTCTATGAAACCAGTCATCTTATGTAACTCTATGTAACCAGCCAATTTATGTAACTCTATGTAGCCATTCACTTTATGTAACTCTATGTAACCAATCACTCTCTGTAACTTTATGTAACCACCCACTTTAAAACCAGCAACATATTAGATCTGGTAAACATTGCAGGTGGACATAGTGAAAGGAATGAAAGAGATGAAGGAGAAGATACAACAGCTGTTAGATGTAGAGTTACCTGAACTAGAAGTTGATTATGTGACAGGACTGAAGGAGAAAGGTAAAGTACAAGTTAGCATATCATATCAGTAGTAATATATGAGCAGATCTCCCTACCAAGTGTTTTTTTGTGGATTTGACCTTGGAGTTGAGACAATGGGTTACGGCGTTGGATGAATTCGCCGAGTTTATATTGTATTTTACTTGAGGGTATTTGAGTGGCATTTGAGTGGCATTTAAGTGGCATCTGAGTTTTGATAATTTTTTTACTTTTTGATGTAGTGATGTTATATCTTAAGAAGGGAGACTTCTGTTTTATGTGCTTTTGAATTCGTAATGAACTAAAATAAAAAGTTATGTATTAGTATAGAATGATTAAACAAAAATTTAAAATAATTACATGAAATTGAATTATAGCTTTAGTTACATTGGATAGTTTACATTATATAGAAAAGGGAAATAGCTCACCAAGTCACATTGTCCAACTTGTTTTTTGAATTAGAGACTATCCATCGCTAAAACACTCATCATTTTTTTTCAGCAACATATCCTGTCTCAAAATCATCAAAGTCTCCACGTAGAAAATCTTCAAGTTCATCATCATCATCAATTTCTAATATTGTTTTGTTGTGCTTTGCTTGATCACAATATTGTTTCCAATACATTCGACCGAGACAGTATGGAGAGCAAAATGAAAGATCGTATTCTGTCTTAAATTTTCCGTGGGTTGTTTTTCCTCTGTAGATCATCACACCTCGAGTATATTTGTTAGCTTCTGAAGCATATTTGTCTGGTATGGCAAGCGTCTTCAACAGCGTTTCTCCACATTGTTCAATGCTATAACGGATACAAATTACATTCGACTGCCCTCCTTTAAATCGATGAGGAACGAATCTATCAACAACATCTTGGTAAGGAAAAATAGCGCCGGGTTGAAAACTATTGAGGGTGTTGATGTTCAAGAAGCATTTGAGCTGACCTTTAGTCAATGTACTAAAATATAGTGATTCCTCTTCAGCTTTCTTTTTGCTTAGAGGATGTCTGGTAACACGTCTGACATCATACCAAAGAACGCTTTTATTTTTTGGTTTTCCCTTTCTACCCAAATATACAACGTTAAACGGAGGGGGGTAATTATCACAGTTGAAGTTTTTAGCTATTTCAACTGGACAGAGGAGTATTTTGGGTTCGAGTTCATTTATATCTGAAGGATCATGGTAGTGTACTTGAGAATATCTACACTTCTCCTTACTTGATGGATGTATCACACCAGTCACTCGCATAATGCTTGGGATAGGAAGATCTTCAAATGTTTTGCAAATCGGAACTTTTGGTGAGTCAATCACTTGAGAACCTTTAGACTTTTCTAATTCCCTAGCTCTCCTTTCGTTGAGACATTCAACTGTTAAATGAGTTATAGCTGCACTCTCCATTGTTTGCTTATCAACGGAAGTAGTTTGTTTTCTCACTATTTGTTTTCGTTTCCTTACTATTCGCTTTTTTGGAGCAGTTTTCCTTCTCTTAGGAGTTGTTTTGCCGTTTTTCATTTTATTTTCTGTTGGATAAGGATCTGTGCTAAGGAGCTCTTCAGAAAGAGCATCCATAAAATTCTAAAAATAAAAGGGTAATATTTGCATGAGTGGCTAAGAGTGTATTTATTACTTAGAGTGTCTTATATATATATATGTATTTATGCCAAAAGCAGTTAAGATCATAGAGTTATGGTAGATTGAGAATGTGCTTATTAAACTATTGGGATGTGGAGACAGACAACAAAGGATGCATTCAAATATATATATATATATATGTATTTACTTAATATCATACCGCTTTTAACATCTCAAGTGGTAAGAAATAAAATATAATAGTTTGAACAAAATATTGTAAAATAATAAAAAACAACTAAAAATTTTTCATAAATATGTATGAAACGCTTCTAACATTAGTTCTAAAATACCTACAGAAGAGGATAGAGCTTTATCTATTTGGACATAATTATAAATATGCTTTCTGAATTTATAAAAAGTTTTTTTGTTCCACGTCATGTTGTATAATTTTTTGAAAACTATTTGATTCCAAGCACTTCTTTCAATTTCTTTTAAAAAATTATTAATATTAACGACTTCCACCATTGACAAAACGATTTCGAAACCGTTTTTTATAATGTCATCAAAACGTTCTGTAGATATATCACGTTTCTTACAACACATCCGCATACTCATCATGTGTTGAGTTATACAGAATATTATAACTTGAAATGTCAAACGTTCTACAGCTTTTTCTTCAACAACATCATTATTTATCACATAGTTATGATACATTTCTGGAAGGAAGTCCTTTAAGTAGATTGGATTTGTTGTTGCATTGTTCTAAAATACAATCGATAATTAGATAACTAAAATAATTAAAGGTGTTCAACAGGTGTTAAATAGTATTTTTTATTAATTCTTACCTTTTCATCAGGCTGAGATTCCGACTTTAGATACAATGGTTGACTTTCTACGACTTGAGTATTCATTCTGAAAAAACAGAAAAAATTGGTTCAATTCTTTATAACCAATTTAAAGATAGATATGTCATAAAGCCTTCAGATAGTTGTGTTAGCTAGCGGAAATATTTGAATTTAAGTTTTACCTTTATGAAGAGAGAACTCTTAGTAGTTGCAATGGAAGATGTAGTAGATAGATGTTGCTCCTTTGCTCACTGTTGTTGAACTGGATGCTTTCTGTCTGAAACCGTTGTCTCTTATATAGGTGAATGTGTGAAAATAAATCTTTTATTCCCGCGAAAGCATTGGTTTGTATTCGCGTGAAAATAAATTGTTTATTCCCGCGAAAGCAACGGGTTCCATTCGCGTGAAAATAAATTATTTATTCCCGCGAAAGCATTGGTTTTTATTCGCCTGAAAAAAAAATGTTTATTCCCGCGAAAGCAACAGTTTCCATTCGCGTGAAAATTAAATGTTTATTCCCGCGCGAAAGCATTGGTTTGTATTCGCGTGAAAATAAAGTATTCATTCCCGCGAAAGCAACAGTTTCCATTCGCGTGAAAATTAAATGTTTATTCCCGCGAAAGCATTGGTTTGTATTCGCGTGAAAATAAAGTATTCATTCCCGCGAAAGCAACAGTTTCCATTCGCGTGAAAATAAAATGTTTATTCCCGCGAAAGCATTGGTTTGTATTCGCGTGAAAATAAAGTATTCATTCCCGCGAAAGCAACAGTTTCCATTCGCGTGAAAATTAAATGTTTATTCCCGCGAAAGCATTGGTTTGTATTCGCATGAAAATAAAGTATTCATTCCCGCAAAAGCAACAGTTTCCATTCGCGTGAAAATAAAATGTTTATTCCCGCGAAAGCATTGGTTTGTATTCGCATGAAAATAAAGTATTCATTCCCGCGAAAGCAACAGTTTCCATTCGCGTGAAAATTAAATGTTTATTCCCGCGAAAGCATTGGTTTGTATTCGCGTGAAAATAAAGTATTCATTCCCGCGAAAGCAACAGTTTCCATTCGCGTGAAAATAAAATGTTTATTCCCGCGAAAGCATTGGTTTGTATTCGCGTGAAAATAAAGTATTCATTCCCGCGAAAGCAACAGTTTCCATTCGCGTGAAAATTAAATGTTTATTCCCGCGAAAGCATTGGTTTGTATTCGCGTGAAAATAAAGTATTCATTCCCGCGAAAGCAACAGTTTCCATTCGCGTGAAAATAAAATGTTTATTCCCGCGAAAGCATTGGTTTGTATTCGCGTGAAAATAAATTATTTATTCCCGCGAAAGCATTGGTGTTCTTCCGTAAAAACAATGTTTCATTAATTTAACCTTATGATAAATGGCATGATTTCAGCTATATAAGAAGCACTGTTTTTACACAGAAAGCAGTCACTTCGACATTAGCAACTGAAGGAGCAAGATCTACTACAACATCATCTACTACAACTGCTAGAAGGACTTTTCTGTTTGGAGGTAAGTCAACTTGATTGAGTATAAATTTAATTTTTATCGATTTAGTTACTAACAGCGGTATGATATTGAGTAAATATATATATATGTATATATATCTTCAAATTGGTTTGAAAAAGAAATCATAACATGGATTTTTACTTTATCTTTTAGAATGTCGACACAAGTCAATACAAAACAACTGAAGAATAAAGAACCAAAACCTTCACAAGATAAGGTGATTGATGACAATGTACTTCTTCAACGCACTATGATTCCCTTTCAAAGCGCCAGTCTGAATACTCTGGCAACTCTCATCATCAAAAGCGCCTCTCTGTTAAGTACTCTATCTCCAGCTTCCAGAAGAAACATTGAAAACATAGTCAAAGTTGAAGATTTACCAATACCTACAGTTATGCAGGTGTTAACCGTTGAGCTCCATGATGAAACAACTGCACCATCATATACAACTATAAAAAGGATGGAAAGGTAGTTAGAGTGAAGAGCACTATTCCATTAGCAGCAGGATTACTTGTCAATGAAGCTTCGCAAATAAGACCACTGGTTTTGATCTACATGGGTGTTGAAAAGACTGGAAAAGCAATTTTTCGTGCTGCTACAGAAACAGGAACTATTTTGAGGTTTAAGAATGTGTTTGATGTATTACCAGAAAAAAGTATGCGACAAATCAATGCTTATTTCGAGGTAGCTAATCTTCATGATTTCCCAACAGATAGTGTCATATGTTTCCAAAACCCTGAAGTTATAACAAAGTCTGACAGGCGATGGAATGGAAATGAAGAGACTCTTCTAGTTCAATACAGAAGTGTTGTAGATGAAGAATTACTGATCGGAGATATGCGCATTCCTCATCAAATAGCTTCTGCTGTGACATCGGAGAGATTTGGAGTGATTTTGTTCAAGGGTCTGAGTCGAAACGCAGACAATTCAATTTTCTACAACATCAGTGTACTCGCAGCTCATCAAGCCTTCGTCCAAGCCTCGGAACTGGCTGATGATCCAAAATCTGAGGATTTTCTCAACCACTTCGATGATGCTGAAAAAGAAGACTGTGGAGAACAAACTCTCGAGAAGCTAATCTATAACTCAAGGGATTCATATCACTATAGGTAAGTTTTATTAATTTTTACCATAATTTTAAAAAGTTGATTTGTGAAAATTTTGTGTATTCTTACAATGAAAAACCCCTTAAAATGATAAATTTGTGAACATTTTTGTAAAACATTTTCAAGTTATATATATATATTTCGAATTAAAAAAGGATTTTGTTGTGTCATCAGTGTATTTTTTTACATAAAAGTTGGAAAAATAACAAATGGTGATAATTATTTTACAAAAATGTTCAATTTTTCACATAAATGATCAACTCATAACCTTTTTTTGTAAAACATTTTTAAATTATATATATTTCGGATTAAAAAAAGGACTTTTTTGTGTAATCAGTGTATTTTTTTACATAAAAGTTTAAAAAATAACAAAAGGTTATAATTATTTTGCAAAAATGTTTAGTTTTTCACATAAATGATCAATTCATAAACATTTTTTGTAAAACATTTTTAAATTATATCTATTTCGGATTAAAAAAAGGATTTTTTTTGTGCAATCAGTGTATTTTTTTACATAAAAGTTTAAAAAATAACAAAAGGTTATAATTAATTTACAAAAATGCTTAGTTTTTCACATAAATGATCAATTCATAAACATTTTTTGTAAAACATGTTTAAATTATATCTATTTCGGATTAAAAAAAGGACTTTTTTGTGCAATCAGTGTATTTTTTTTACATAAAAGTTTAAAAAATAACAAAAGGTTATAATTATTTTACAAAAATGTTTAGTTTTTCACATAAATGATCAATTCATAAACATTTTTTGTAAAACATTTTTAAATTATATCTATTTCGGATTAAAAAAGGACTTTTTTGTGCAATCAGTGTATTTTTTTTACATAAAAGTTTAAAAAATAACAAAAGGTTATAATTATTTTACAAAAATGTTTAGTTTTTCACATAAATGATCAATTCATATACATTTTTTGTAAAACATTTTTAAATTATATATATTTTGGATTAAAAAAAAGGGTTTTTTTTGTGTAATCAGTGTATTTTTTTAGCTAGAAGTTGAAAAAAAATCACAAAAGGCTATAATTATTTTACAAAAATGCTTAATTTTTCACGTAAATAACACGTTTTATCACATAAATGGCTTATTCATGAGTGTTTGTTGTAAAACATTTTTAAAATTATATATATATATATATATATTTATATTTATACATTCCGAATCCAAATGAAAAAAAGGACTTTTTTGTGTGTAATCAGTGTATTTCTTTTACATAGAAGTTGAAAAAATAACAAAAGTTTATATTTATTTTACATTAATTTTAATCATACTATACTAATACATCATTTTTTATTTTAGTCCATTATATCGTAAAAAGAAAACAGAGTAAAGAACTTTCCCTAAGAAATATTGAGCTGAATGATGTAACTCAGTGAGTTATTTTCCTGTTATATATAATGTAAACTATCTAATGTAGCTAAGAGTAAAATTTAAATTCGGTAAAATTTATTTATATAATGAATAACTTTTGTATTTTAGTCAATTATTGGATCACAGAGAATACGGAATACAAGAGTTCCTCCCTGGGTCTAATAATATACCAGAAGAATATCGAGGAAGATATTGTTCAAGAAAAGCGCTTTGTAACCATTGATATCGTAAGCTATAGTAGTTTGTATTACAGAAAATTTACTATAAAACAGTTTTATGAATGTAAAAACTAGATATGGTATTTTCTATTACAATTATTTACTTGTAAATTTTATTCATCTAGAGAGGTAATTTGGTGATTTTTTGACAGTTTTTAAAAAAGTTAAAAAGTACAAAAAAATCAAAAAATATCGAAAACTATATGTTTCAATGATTATTTTTTAAAAAGTTCAAAAAAATGTAATAAAGCTCTGTTTTGAAACATAAAAAATTTAAAAGGATTGTGTAGGATAAAATTCTCACTCAAAAAATTATTGAAAATTGAATGAAATAAAAAAATATTTTCCCAAATACCAAAGTTTTGTAAATATAAAGTGAAAAACTCTATATATATATATATATATACATTGTTTTTAAAATAATATCGAAAACTATATATTTCAATGATTATTTTTTAAAAAAATAAAAAAATTTAAAAGGAAGGTGTAGGATAAAATCCTCACTCAAAAAATTATTGAAAATTGAATGGAATAAAAGAATATAAAGTGAAAATCTCTATATATATTTATTTTTTTTTAAAAAAATATCGAAAACTATATATTATAATGATTATTTTTTTAAAAAGTTGAAAAAACAAAAAACTTTGTAATAAAACCCTGTTTTAAAACATAAAAAATTAAAAAGGAATGTAATAAAAGAATATTTTACCAAAATACCTCATTTTTCTTGTAAATATCTAGTAAAAATTTCTGAAATATTGTTGGTGAAATTTACTGGAAAATGGTTTCAAGTGTGTCAAAGACTAAATATGATGTTTTTATTGAAATGTTTATTTTTAAAAGATCCAAATAATAACATTGAATCAATTAGTTAAATTTAACAGTCAAATTCTTTTTTATCAAGTAGGCTTAATGTTTCTATTGTGATTAATTCTCAAATATTGTAAACTTGAACTATCTAGAGGAGTAATTTGTCGATTTTGATGTGTTTTTTTAAAAAAATTATCATGTAATACCACATACTTCAGTTCTAATTCGTTTTGAACAATTTCATGGGAGACAAAGAATAAAAAAGTTACATTGATTTAGTTTTTAGAATTAAAGTTGCTATCGAAAATGGTTTGTTCTTGTTTAAAAAAATTATTACGTAATACCACATACTTCAGTTCTAATTCGTTTTTAGAATTGAAGTCGCCATCGAAAATGGTTTGTTCTTGAATGGGTAAATCCATAGCCTCCTCCTCATCATGACAAAAGCTTTCTGATGATTGCATTTTGAAAAACAAATTACATTGTTTTAGTTTTCCGAATTGAAATTGCCATCGAAAATGGTTTGTTCTTAAACGGGAAAATCCATAGCCTTCTCATCATCATGTCTAAGTTTTCTACCCCAATATCTCCAACCTCTCAGAGATAGGAATTGTTCTGTTTAAAAAAATAATGGAAATTGTATATATAAATGATTGTTTTTGAAAAAAATGGTAAATATTTGAAAAAAATTCAAAAGGAAAATGCAGGATAAAACCCTCACTCAAGAAACTAATTTTGTATGATAGGTTGCTCACCTAATAATAAGAAAATAATGAATAATTTATATTTAAGCAATTATTGAAAAAACTAATGAAAATTGAATAGAATAAAGGAAATATTTTACCAAATAGCCTGTTTTTTTTTGTAAAGATATACAAACAGATAAAATTTAACCATTTAAAGGATGATTTCTTTTTTGCAAAAAAATAATGAAGATTTAATGAAATGAAAGAATATTTTACCAAATACCTTGTTTTTTGTAAATTTGTACAATTAGAATAAGAAAATAGTGAATAATGTATATTTAAGCAATTATTGAAAAAATTAATGAAAATTGAATAGAATAAAGGAAATATTTTACCAAATACCCTGTTTTTTTTTGTAAAGATATACAAACAGATAAAATTTAACCATTTAAAGGATGATTTCTTTTTTGCAAAAAAATAATGAAGATTTAATGAAATGAAAGAATATTTTACCAAATACCTTGTTTTTTGTAAATTTGTACAATTAGAATAAGAAAATAGTGAATAATGTATATTTAAGCAATTATTGAAAAAATTAATGAAAATTGAATAGAATAAAGGAAATATTTTACCAAATACCCTGTTTTTTTTTGTAAAGATATACAAACAGATAAAATTTAACCATTTAAAGGGTGATTTTTTTTTGCAAAAAAATAATGAACATTTAATGAAATGAAAGAATATTTTACCAAATACCCTGTTTTTTTTTGTAAATTTGTACAATTAGATGAAATTTAACCATTTAGAGGATGATTTGTTTTTGTAAAAAATTAATGAAAATTGAATAAATCGAAAAAATATTTCACCAAATACCTCTTTTTTGTAGATGTAAACAAATAGATGAATATCTAACTTTATCCATTTTTTTCCATTTGGGATCATGTTTTGAAGGTTTTCAAGATAGTTTTTAGTAAAAGCTTATGCATTGATTGTCATTACAAGTTGTAGTGTTTGGTATTATTTAATATTTACTGACTCTAGCTATATTATATGAAATTTTCCCTACTTATTGCACAATAAATGTATATATTCACATATTGTTTCATTTTTAATTACTGTATTTATTCAATGTAGATATAATGAGTCGAATTACAAAAAATTATCAAAACTTAAATGCCATACATTCAAAATCTAGATGCTCTATGAGTTAAAGTTATGTATATAATTATGTACAAGATTATCAAAACTTGAATGCCATACATTCAAAATTTATAAGTTCAAATTAAGTAAAAAAATAATCAAAACTCAAATGCCACTTAAATGCCACTCAAATGCCACTCAAATGAAATACAATATAAACTCGGCGAATTCATCCAACGTCGTAACCCATTGCATAACCTCCAAGATCAAATCCACAAAAAAACACTTGGTAGGGAGATCTGCTCATATATTACTACTCATATCAGTAATTGGTGCAGTTCATTCATATGTAAAAAATCTGTTACATTTCCAGCTGTGATGAGTGTGAGCTGGTTGTTCTAATCCGGAGTCCTTGTATTTTGTGTTTCTCTACTGACTTTGTACATTAACTTATTATACAGATGAGTGCAGATGTATCGAAATGGACATAAAATCTTCAGATGGTTTGGTGATTAGCAGCACACATGGAGTGAGAAGTTCTTTACCTAACTCTCTGAACTTCTTGGCTGGAGTAAAGCTGCCAAGAGCACCTCACTGTGTCTGCCATTACAAAGGAAGTGCTTTTGTTGGAATGACCAACTCACTAGCTAGAATTGACAGCAATTATCAGCTTCAAGAGAACTTTATTTCTTGTGATGGAAATGCAGGCTCTGTTGTAATTCACAAAGACAAAATTTATTTGTTTGTGGAATTGAGTACAAAAGAGAGACAAGTCAGTGTGTATGACATGTCTGGTGTTAAAATATCTGAATGGAGTGTTTCTTTCAAGCAGCATTCATACCATAATGTGCTGGCTGTAGTGTCTGATCAGTTAGTTATTGCTGATCCACCAAACAATAGAATAACTGTATATTCTCTCTCTGGTCAGATACTTAGACATCTACCTTGTACTCTGTCAGGTAGAGGAGATGTCTGTTTGTGTGCTTTGGATAATGATTGTATTGCCATCTCTGATATAAGTACATCTCAGGTATTTAAGATGAACATCACAAGTGGTGAGACAGTTTGGGTATGCAAGGAGGTGAATATACCAACGGGAATCTCTAGCTATGGCAGTAAATTTATCCTGGTATGTGAATACTCAGAAAGTTTGAACGTTCTGGACTCACGAACAGGTGTGTTGTATATCAGTAAAAATACATGTTTTCTTACCATTGCCTCAGTTTTCTATCTTCAGTACGTTTTACTATTTTTTTTATAGGGGCTGCTTAAACCTTCTTTGTACCGTCAACTATGCATTGACAGCAAATATTTCATCAAAGTATTTTTATGTTTTTTACATAAGGAATATAGGTGAAGCTTCTAACGATCGAGGGCAAGTTTCTGTGTATCCATACGGAAGCAAAGCTAACATTTTCCAACATCAGTAGACTGAGAACATATATTTAAAAGAGGCTAACTAGCCCTTCAGTAGCTTGAAATATTGCATAGGTTGACTCAACCTTTTGGAAAATCACTAGATTGGCTATAAACTTATAGTCTATGATGACCAAACCATTAAATTTTTATTTTCAGATATTTTCATTCTTTTGTGTGCAGGAGAGTTCATCATTAACTCAAGCTAAGCTTACAATTTCAATTCTGTTTAGTCTATGAACAAACAAATATTGTAGGTAAACTGGTGAAAGAAATCCCAGCTGACTCTTTTACTGATGGAGTAAGCGTTGGACTTACTACATTCGCTGACACCCTTGCTGTAGCTGACTTTGATAATAAACAAGCTCGGTATTATAAGATTATAGCTTGAGTCCGACTGTCAAGTTAAGCTTTCTTTCAATTATAAAAGTATTCATATGGACTAGTAGTTTGCTATGTAAAGAGATCCATGATGTGTGTTAGTTATAAGTCCTTGTTCAAAGGAAAATTTAGTTTTCACTCACACTCTAGAAATTATCATCAAATATTGCATAAGTCATGATCACTATAGGGTAGTTTAAAATTTAGGTTTTTGGAATGAATAAAAAAACATGCAAACTGTTTTGTTTTGCATTACATATATTTATTTTTAAAACTAGAAGGGAATTTTTCAGAAATTTATGGGAATTATTACATTTATGAGTAAAATCAATTTTACAAGTTTTCAAAATGGCAACATGAATTCTGTAAAATGAGACGACATGAGTAGCCTTTGAGTGTGATATCACATAAGTAGTATTGACTTATCTCCCTGCCACTTATGTAGCTGTGAAGCTACATCAAATTGAGGTGTATTTGCTAAGGTTTTAATTTACATAAACTTTTAATGTTTGACATTATCAATCACATAATTGTAATACAATAAATTACTAGTTACTATTTACTACTGAAATGTCTCTTCTGTTAATGAATACTGTCTGCACTGTAACAGAGGATTCACTACTTCACCATCTCTACCAGTTGGTGGTTTGTGTAGAGACTGTGATGCTATAAATAGTATACGTAAATGACAGGCTGTAGAGTAGCGGGTAAAAATTGTACACAAAAATTTCTATAAAAATTTCTGCCCAAATTACTGAGCTGGAGCATTGTTTGAAATTGAAAATCGGTTACAAGCATACTGTTTTGCATTACTCGATTATAAAGTCATAACAACTACCCCCAATAACTGATGATTGGTAATACTTATATTACAGTAACATATAATAGGGGCAACTCCACTACAGTTTTATTCTTTTTCTATGCAATAGTAGCATTGCATTGCATTAGACATAGCCAAGTCTCAAAACGTTAACTTCAAACAGAGACCAGATGGTAGACAAGTGGCAACAACTCTGACATTCTTCTTCCGATCAAAACCCACCATAATTAGTTGAACCTCAACACTTCTAATGCTAGTATCCAAATAATCACACATTTTATGATGTAACCTTGAGGCAAACACTCCAAACAAACATTGCTAGATCATTGTCTACAGCAGATCAGTATGTCAAGTCTTGCAGCTGAAACTGTGTTTTGAATCAATTGATTTATGGTAAGTCAGAAAAAGCTGCGAGTAAGAAGTATGATATGAGCACAGGCTTCATTACAAGATTGTCTAGCTTCAAACTGGTTGACTCGTGACAACTATTTTCATAAGCACCCAAAAAACTGAATGAGATGCATCAAAAGTAAATAGGTAATGCTTCCAGACATAACTCAAAGTACCTGTACCCTGTGACCAATAGTAAGCTACTAGGAAGGAGACACCACAGATAACCCTCCTTCCCTTCCCCCCACTCTTGTCAAGCTGGTGGCACTCAAGTTAGCTCAGGAGGTACCTGATAATTCCAGCTTGCAGTTGACCAAACCTACAACAACGAGATTATAGTAGAGATCTAACTCTACTGGCTAGGGGCCAGGGTTCAAATTTAAGTTTACTTTTCAGTCAGCACATCTAGTTGTAAGGTGCGTGTACCTCTGAACCGTAGTGCTTAGGGTGAACTTGATTAGTGAGGAATTGTCTTCTCAAGCTCTGAAACAGAAATATTGGTTGATAAATTAGTTAAGAAGGTTAGTGAACACTGCACTTCTTCTAACCAATCAGAGCATCAATAAAACCTATGAATGTTGGCGATCTTACTATCACAGTCAGTAGTTGGCCCAATTTATAACCAAATTATCATAGAAAACTAAATATACTAGCTAGAGGTCAGAGTTCAGATTAAAATATACTTTCTAGTCAGCACGTTCAGTTGTAGGGTGCACTGAGGGGTAGACTTTCAGTAAACTTGGGAGTGCTGTGCAGTTGTCTTCTCGCACATATATGAAAGTAAGACAACTCCACGGAGTACAAGCTTAATAATCGTAGTCACTTGTTCAAACAATCATCAGCCAAACCAGAGGTATAAAAAACGAATAGGAAGTTTTGTGATGGATTTTGGCAATATCTACATGTAGCACCAGACTACCCCCACCCTTGCCCCTTGCTTCACCAGTAATAACTTATTATCCCTTCACCCTAGTGCTGGCTGCTTCCACTCACGAAAGAGAAGTGATCACTTGTCCCGATGAAGTTGTGCTCTCTTAGCTTGGCCAAGAGTGGACAACTCTACCCTCGTTAAAAGTCCCTACTGCCTGATGCATGTCGCCCACTGACCAAGTAGCGTGTCCAACTCTATATGATTACTTAGTGTGTTGAGAAAACAAGTTTGGGCAGGGTATTGCAGCCAGCCTAACATCCCAACTAGTGAAGTAGTTAGTTGAACCCACTGTGTAGGATAGTAACCACATGCCAACCTAACCATATCAGCCAGTAGTAGAAAGCGGATATGCTAGGATCTAGACTAACGAAGTAACACCTCCAGATAAGGAATAGCTGTTTCCTTCAAGATCGATTTGATAAATCGTTTGCTGAAACTGAAACCTTACCTTGTGTACTCTGTCTTATTAGACTGGTTTGTATTGTATTATTTTTATCACTTATATTATTGGCCCTAAGTATATAAAGTTATTTATTATTGGCTAGCCCTAATAAGGGCAGTGAGTTCCTTTCCTTTCTGTATGAAAGGAGTAGCCTCTCCATGTATGAACAGAAGTCTTTTGGACTGTGAACTATTTACTACCTATGTTGCTAAACAAATTGCATCATAATATAACTAACTATACCGAATGTGTGTCTGATCATTCAGAGCGTTGGGCTCATTATTACTTGTTAGAGTCAGTGAACAGGAGTGAAGAGGAGTGAATTCATAGAAGGGGTGTTCGGAGTGAGACCCCATGAGAGAGAAGGGGTGTTAGTTGAGTCAAGAGCAGCTGAGTTCATAGTGTCGTTTGAAAATCCACTACCGTATAAAATCATTTACTTACATTACACAATTATTAAATAACATCAGAGATAAGTCAACTGTGGTGGATGTAGTGTCACACCTACCCTTTGATGAGCCCCAAACTTTTAGTTATCGTAGAGGCACACCAAAGGGACGTATCCAGAGCCTCACCATTGCTACATGTCTTTGGACTAAAGTGACCAAAGACTGAGTAATAAATTGATAGCTGATCACCTTTGCCTCCAAGTATCATATTTATTTAATACTGTGTGTTATTGTATGCTTTGTTACGTATGCATTTTTGTACTGGTTAAAATCATTTTCTGTACATATTATTGGTTGCTATACTATGATGTCATTAGCTTCCTGTAAGCCAGCCTATATTGAGGTTGGCTCTCTTTGCATTCAGTTTTTGTATCTACTACTGCTGCTGCTGGTTACATCAATTGCTTAATTAGAGAGTGGATTTGGGACAATAAAAGTGTTCATACTCTTGAACTCTGTTTTAGCTAGTCTGAGTCGTGGTCTTGTGAAGTTTTGAGTAACTTCGCCCTTGTACCCTGCAGATCTTACCAACCCTGTGCTACTTCTAGGAGAGAGGTGTTGTTAGGCTGTGCCACAAATTGGATGCTTTTACAGTTCCTAACTAATGGAATTTACTGGGAGCCCTACCTACAGAGTTCATTACAAAACTATGCTTCAAGTGCTTTATTACAGCCAAATTTGAAACAAAATTTTATGAATTGCTGGTCATACTTATTCACAGAGCAGCTTTGTTGGCAAACTACAAACCATGTCTAGTAGCTGCTGGCTGGTTATTTCATTTTTGAGTTCCTTTAAAACTATCTATCCTAGGGCACCGACACAGAGTCTTACAACAACAGTAAAGTGCAAATGGACCTGGCCGGCCTTGCAGTTGCATTGCCGGCCCTGCAGCAACTTCTACCAAATCTCTTTTGCAGTAAAGTGAGTGGTGCTGAAAGACTCTAAAATCTGCCTTCTTGACTCTAGAGTCGTTAGAAGCAAAGTGATTAATTTAAGTCTCTCAGCAGCAGGTACTAATTTTTTCATATAAATTTGTTAGTAATCAAGTTAACGGCTTTCACAAAGAGATTCCGAAAATTGTTACTTTGAAGAAGCCTAACCATCTATTTGTAGGACAGCACACTACTTATCTAAGGCATCTTTTATTAGACTCTTTTCTTTATGGATCTTTATATTCTTCTAGGTTAAGCTTTGAGGTTTTAAGATTTGGCAGAGGTCTTACAGTAGTATCAGATGACGGGTCAGTAATCTAAGACATGAAAGGTACGAATAGCTAAATGTTGGGAAAGTGTATTAAATATGTTTTTTAAGAGAAAGTCTGCACAGTTAACAATACAAAGTCTGCGTAAAAGAGCCTCTATCCTAACTTTTTTTTCCTTTCGGATAAAGATTTGTTTTATAATTATGATTTTACTTCAGATCCACTTGTCTACATTGCTGTCACATATACGCTGAATTATGGTTATCCCTACCAGACATAATGCTATCAACTCACTCATTTCTTGAGCTACGTGCAGCTCACAAATTTGGGATAACAGCCTTCATGTGGCTCTAGAAACCTTTTGTCTCAATGATTGACCTCTTGATTCAGACGTAAAAAGCTTACAATAAAACTTTCAATTATATTCTTATGACTGTGAGCAGTATAACTCCAGCAATGAAACCATTTGTAGCCTTTTATTATGTCTGTGAGGAAGCTACATACACAGCACTAAGATTTCAATCGAAGATATACAAAAGTTAAATATATGTATATAGTCACTTTTAATGGGCCAATGACATTAAAAATTGTTTTATTGCCCAACCACCTTTATAAAGCAGCTAGAGGTCTCTGTCATGTATTGAGTCCATTCAAAGTAGAAAATCCAAATAAAATAATAAAGCCCAAAGTGAAGGGTCAGAAAAGGAATGAAGGGTCTGGGTCACCTGGTAAAGGTACTTTGTCGATGTTACTACTTCAGCTGCCTTTGGTACTACTCTGATTGAGGTTTACCTGCTTCTTCATAGCTGAAGAAACAGAGGGGTAGCTTGGAGGTTAATGTGTGACAGGTGTTTTATGGCGTAATTGACTTAGACAATTTCATTTGCAAGGACAACCGCTCTTGTATTTTGCTGTTTATAATAGAAACAGTAATAGCAGAAAAACTTTCTTCTAAAATTTATCTGATTCATCACCCTCCCTTTATTATACTAAAAAGACATTTTCATTATTATTTTAATTAAAGTTTCAAGTAGTTTCAGATTTTAAGAGTCTAACTCAACAGAAATTTAGATTTATTTTCAACATTAGTATTTACATAGAAAAACTTATAGTCATTGCTTTGCCTGTTAAAATCTCCCGGTCCCAATTTACCAGAAAAAGTTGATAACATTAGTACCAAATCTTCCAATAAAGCATCTTAAATCTATGCTCATTGGTTTTACTTGTCAAACACCATATAATTGTGAATAAACTCATTAAGCTTCTTGACACATCTATCAGACACTAACTGGAGCTTTAAAAGCATCATTCTTTCTCTAACAGCTCGATTTATTTAGCAGTGGCGGCCATGCTAACTGAGCAGCTAGCTTCTCCTAGCTATCTTCCAAACAGCAATAAAGCCATGATTAAGACAACTAGAGAGGTTTCTGGTATAAAGACCAGATTAATTTATGATGAATTAAAAAAATACAATATCTATCATAAGCTGAGAAGACTACATGTAGTGCAAGCAATGTTTTGTTGTACTCTGCCCAGTTAGCTTCTACCAGACTACACAAGTTGCTTGACTCGTCATATAAGGCAAACTCATATAGCATACAAGCAAGAGCAAATTGTTGAGTAAGATATTGTAAAGGTTTTATGCTATGTCCTAACGGTTATTCTTCCTTCACCGAACACTACTAGAGATAGTTGACCATGTCATATTCTGTAACAGCTTATTGCACTGTTCTGTCGCTCACACCTGATATGCGCTATGTGGCTATAACGGTAGTACAGGGTCGGGAGCCCTACCGGTGAGGTCGTATGTTGGCTCCGGACTCGCCGCCTGGATGGTATATAGCCTACCCTCTACGATCCACCGACATGGGGAAAACTAACAAGTCGGCAATTGGCCAGACTAAATACGCAGTGTTAAAGCTTGATATACTTTATTGTATAAATGTCACAAAAGCTTGCAGGAGCTAACTCTCTGTCCAAGCGCACAAACAGATCTCCCCTTAGGGCGAAAAGCTCCTCTATTTATAGGAGCGTGACAGTTGAAAATGCAGTTGAAATATAAAACATGTGATTGGCTATCGCCAAGCTGGCACAAAAGAATAAATTATGACCCAATTCCAGCACAGGCCGGCTCAAAAGAAACTAGTCACTGCTTACTATTCAAAATACATAATGATATCATGGAAAATTATCAGTCCTCAAGAGTACAGGCAACCTTGGCTCATCTGCAGGCATACAACTTGGCTCATCGACTCCGACTCCGCTGCTACTTAGTGCTATCAACCAAGCAAGTCCATGCTTGTCTTAGCTAGCGCTTCCCAGAATGCATTGTGTGCGTACAACACACTACTGCTCAGCTGAGCTGAATTTGTTTACTATATTGATTCGAATGTAACCGCTTCACTACGCCACACTACAAAATCTTCTACAATATAACCAATAATGAGTAGTGTAATGCTGGTCAGTATTGTGGTGCAGGCTACGCTAATTGATCAGATGTTAAGACTTTTTCAACACAATAACCGAAGCCTCCAAGCCTTTGTCTGAAGATCATATACATAGTCATATCAGTCTGCTAAAGGGACTGTCCAGTACAACCACTCACTCACTCCTGTTTTGTGTATTAGTCTCGTGGCTACATTGAATTGCTATGCCATCTAGTTGTATCCAATTTTTGACTACCATTTAGGAGAAGCCTATGCCTTCTTCTTCATATTCCTACATATCCCAATAAGTATCTGCCTTACTAAACCTGCCATTGGTGCCCAGTGTGCAACATCTTAATATTCTCACTTGGGCCTTTCTCTAACCCATTTCTCTCACATCCTTCCATTAATCACCAACCAGAGCGAGACCAAGTTGTGCCTCTACTCTGTACCTTGTTTCGCTCTCCCGATCTCTAAAAACCTTCAGAAGCATGTTTTTACTTTTTCCATTCCGCTACTGCTAAAATCCTTAACATTATTGTATCTATAATTATCAAGAATTGCCATTGATAAAAAGTATTCACAAGGTTCACTTTATTCAGCAGTGTCTGACGAAGCAGAAGTCACTCACATTGTTCTAGTGCCAATTAGAAATGCTGTATTGCCATAAAAATTCCTGACATGCATAGCATAGCAGCTATGCCAACAATATTCTACTGAAACAAGCCTTCAAAGATGTTCCACAAGTCAGCAGTTTGAATTACCAACGAAATGCTTTCCTTGCTTTTTTGGAGAGAACTAAGTTTAACTTTTCATTTCAGACTCTGCCATGTCATTCATTTTTTGCTGATTATTGAAACTTTCAAAAACATTATGGCACAAGCATCCGCTCAGAGTAAGTACCAACCAACCGGGTCCCGGCAGGTTTATAGAATGGAGATATGGGAAGTTGTAGTTTTACAATATTGCGATGCTAAAATACTATGAATGTTAACAAGAGTCTATATATTTTATTTAGAATTATGAAATCTGCAATTAACGATGCATGAGCATTGGATAGGTATGGAGTGTGCAATAACGATGGTGCGCCATACACATTGAGCAGCTTAATACATTCCAAGTGTGTAACCAGACTACGGCAAGGGTGCACTTTCATTTACTGACATCGGCAAATCTAAACCAAACTCGAAATAAAAAACTATGGCGCCACTAAGTAGTATTATGAGCATAATAATCAATTAACTTTTCTCAAGTAAATACATTGATGGGAAAGTATAAAATTATTTACTTGAGAAAAACTAATTTTCAAAAGCTTTATTGATCCTTTGAGCTTTCTCAAAAACGTTATTCTTGTCACATCAACTGCTCATTTCTTTCCAAATCAGTATTATAATCAAGCAAGTCGTGATTTCAAATAATAAGTTCAACGATCGATGAATCTACTTCCGGGTGCATCACTGAAGTGAAACTACTCTGCCGGGAATCTTTTTTAATATAATTTTTTCCCAAATTTTGTCTACTTTTACCCAATTACGATACTCAAAGTCTTTCAAATATCTTTTTGTACAAAGAATACAGCATTGTGCAAAAACCTTGTAAATTTATTTAAAAATATGACCGTTGATAATAGAATATTGACTAGAGCACTGGTTGTTTGCAACGCAAATTTTAACGAGTTATTTTTTTCCAATACTGCAAAGTAAGAGAGGTATTGTTGTGGTTTTTTATCGCAACCATGGGACAAGGAACAACCATGTGGCAGACGCATGCTCTGGCACATGAAGGTATAAAATGTACCCAGCGAAGGTTGTTGCTGACCTGGTACTGGTCAGGAATCTATGTTGATGTATGTAGACTGGTCCGGAGCTGCGAGGTTTGTCAGCGTGCCAAGAGTGGAGGCGCACAACCTAACCCTGCCAGACAGCGCATGTATGCTGGGTGAACATCACAGAAGTTGGCAGTCGACTTTATGGGGCCAATGCCAGAGACAAGGAGAGGGAATCATTGGATCCTTGTCCTGATTGACCATTGGCAAGATGGCAGGATGTGCTGGTATTACCAGACACCACTGCTGCAGTGGTAGCAACTGCTCTGGATGAGAGGATTTTTGACTACTTTGGAATCCCTGAGCAGGTTCATACCGATCAGGGAGCGCAATTTTAAAGCAGTCTAAGGAGAGAACTATGTTCATTGGGGAACATTGAGAAGATTCGGACCACTCCCTACCACCCGCAGGCAAATGGGAGGGTTGAGAGAAACAACAGGATTTTGGGAGACTCTTTAAGATCATTGTTACCTAAGCGACAGCCCAATGAATGGGACCTGTTGCGGCCACAGCTGATGAGGGCTTTTCGGGCTACATCCCACACAGTGATGGACGAGATGCCCAACTTCCTGATGCTGGGCCGAGAGCTCCAATTGCCGGACAAGATTGCCTACCACCCTCCACCCTCTGACATTCTCCCAGGCACTCAAAGAACGCCTCAAAGAAGTGCATCAAACACTGCGAGAAGAACAGACGCAGATCAGGACTGAAGAAGGACAAGAACACACCCTGTTCACCCCTGGTGATCAAGTATGGTTACAGAACATGAGACAACGCAAGAGAGAAAATCTAAAGCTCCAGGCCACATTTGTTGGGCCCTACAGAGTGGAGGAGGCCTATAGTAACCACACTTACTTGCAAGGCACGGCCAGAGGTCGGCACTGAAAGGTTGCCGATTGAAACTATATCATCCCTGCACCTATTCCCGGTAACAAGCCCCAGCTGCACTGGAACCCAATCGACGACCAAATATGAGGGGGCAGTGAGGAGAAAACAGCTGAGTGCCAGATCACCTGAACTAGAGCCACCAGTACCCCCAACCTGTCGGGAACAAACCGGTGCAGCCAGAACTTCTATTTTTGAAGATCCTGCGCCACTTCCTGAGCCAATTATGGCCAGGACCACAACACTCTTGCCAAAGAAGGAATTTTTGGCAAATCATCCCCCAATGAAGACCGAGCACTGAGAGATGCCCCCGACGGAATGCAGGGCCGCCGAAGTCTTTAGTAAGTGCTGCTTGCGATGATTGAGACCAATTTTAATCTCAAGTATCATTGCTGGAAATTATGAGGGTTGGAGCGAAAGTTTGACAGAGACAAAAGTTGACTGGAATCGTTGCCAAAATTACCAGAGTGAACTCAGACAACCCATGATTCGAATGGCCACATACCTGCAATAAGTAACACATAGACTATAGAGAATAAATTTTCATGTTCATTCCCACATTTTTTCTTGAGACGCTAACTCTATATAAAATTAATAAACGTTTTTATTCCTGCAACAAGCATGGAAGAGCTAGTTGATATATCGCTAGAAGTGACTGCCCGCACCTCCGGGGATGAATGCTGAACTTTTCTTTTCTCTAGCATAATTGTAAGTCAATGCAGGTCTGTCAAAATCCATTCGAGAGTGTGTCCACGTTCATTCCAGCTATGTCAGTCTTTATTCCTGTCGACGTTCATTCCTGTATACATTCATTCCAATACTATTTACTGCAGTAGATTTCTATGACCATTAAGTGTGCGTAAGGCCCCCCTGACAACTTCGGAGTGTCAGGAATGCCTAAATTGAGCCTGGCACTGGTAGAATACTTGTATAGAGGAAGGATACCGGCACTACCGTCCCTGCAGCAATCACTACCGGCCCTGCAGCAGTCACTACCGGGCCTGCAGTATCACTACCGGCCCTGCAGTAGTCCCTACCGGCCCTGCAGCAGTCACTACTGGGCCTGCAGTATCATTACCGGCCCTGCAGCAATCCCTACCGGCCCTACAGCAGTCACTACCGGCCCTGCAGTATCACTACGGCCCTATACTGGGCCAGGGAGGCAAGAGTGGCTATAGCTTGAGGGCCCAAACTAGTACCAAAAGATACAGGAGCCTGAGTTTGCTGCCTAACCACCACCAGAACGCCAAAAGCTATGAACCACAAGCCGTAGCACTCAAGAACCTGAACTACGATCGCATCACCACTTCCTGAGCTGACTCAGCATTTATGACTCTTGAATCTCCTCCCTCCACTTCTGGGCACCAGGCATATTTAACCTCATCTTATCCAATCTCATCTCTTACTATTTATATTTTGTTCTCATATTTGTGTATTTGCTTCCTTTTAATTTTGATTTGCCATAACCATACTAGGTCATTTATTTCCTGTACCTCTGCCTATAAAAAGCAGAGCTTTACTTATATACATTGTAGTTGTATCAGCATTCTGTTTGTGATTACTCCAAGCAGCGAAATACTTTCCCATTATTATACTGCACTAGATTGTTGTAGCGTAATACATGATGGATGATCCTCGGAAACGCTGAGTTGTGAGTTTGAGCCGTGGCTCTGTAAAGGTTGTAGAGTTAGGATACTCATCCGTTGAAATAGATTGAGAGATAATCTTTGGAGAAGTGAGGTT
This sequence comes from Cryptosula pallasiana, assembly GCA_945261195.1. NCBI lineage: Eukaryota > Metazoa > Bryozoa > Gymnolaemata > Cheilostomatida > Cryptosulidae > Cryptosula > Cryptosula pallasiana. The sequence continues at coordinate 42,763,223 of OX183134.1, forward strand.
TTGTTGGGGGTGTTTTGGCAGGCCCCCCAAACTCCAGTACATTACGTCAAGAAGTGTTTACAAATGATTTGATTTAGTTTAGGGGTGTTTTAATTGAGTTAGTTTTTTTTGTCGTTGCGAAGTTTGATATTACATTTGGGCAAGCATCCAAATAATAAGTTCGCACGGGTAAGATCTCAAATATTTAACCAAGTACCTATTAAAATATTTTTAATTGCAGTATTAGCAAAATATTCAGAGGAAAGTGTTTAAACAATGGATTATGAGGTAAAGATTTGTTGAATATTGTGTCCAAAAGATAATAATCAAATCTGAGTTGTTAGTGTTTCGATAGCCAAAGAGTGTTGCAACATAGATTGAAAACAACCATAAGTTTTAAACTCATTAAAAATTACACGCAGTCTTTTTGAATTTTTTGTGGTATCTAAATAACATTTTTTGTTGCAAAAACTATTCGAAAACAAAAAAACTTTGAAAAATGTGAGAAAAATTGTGCAATTTTTTACCTGAACTCTTGAAGAGTTAATGCTAGCAGCCAATTAGAATGATAATATGCAAGTGCACCTAAAATGGAATTCAAATATATACACACCTTTTTTAGCATTAAAATATATCGAGCTGAAGCAACCAGACCATTAGGATTGCTATGTCAGTGTTCATACTATATTTTAACTAGTAATTCAATTATTTTGTACACATGACTAAGTCCAAAACTGAGCTTATGCCTCAACTCGTGGCGAATGATCACAAAGTTTTCATAACAAAGTTACGTTTTTACGCTAGAAAATAACCCAAATATTTTTCTAGAAGTTCGAAGTTGCAATTCTCTCAATAAAACTAACTGACTAACTGACCGACGGACCGACTGACCGACGGACTGACTGACCGACCAACCGAAAGGTTATAAAATCTCACTGGAAAACTAATATGTAAAACTTATGAAAAAGGCTTCACTAGTTTTGAACCTTTGCGTCACATTTATTATCATGGTAGCTTAACAAAGTTTGTAATATTAGATTTTGATGAATGATTTGGATTATGGACTCAAGAAGTAGTCCAATCCACTCACTTTCATTGTGAGCACAAGGTATTCCTTATGATTTATTGTCCGTTGTTGTCACTGACCTACTGCTAAAAACTTGGGCTTGCGCATCTGCTATGTAAGTAGCTTTTGCCACAGGGTCCTTGAGCTGCGCCATCAACTGAAGTTTTCAGATATTTTGCATTTTTGCTACTTTATGTATACTAGTAATAAAAAAAATGGAAACCAAAAAACTCCTTTGTGAGTTTGAGTTTTCAAGCTTATATTTCTAGTTTTGTTCTCCAATATATCAGTGTGCAAGTTACTGCTGCACATTGTGCAAGCTGAATAAACAGGAAATCTCTATACTAAGGGCACATGTGCTTACAATGCTGCGGAAACTGTAGTTATTGCTCAATAATAACTTGGATCTATACTGCATTTTTTCCTGTGCCAGACAAACTATTTACTTGATAACCACAAGTTGAGTTAAAGAGAGTCCTAAGTTTTACTTACAATTAGTTCAACATTGGGGGGCTGTGACGGTCATTCTTACAACTCATTTGCTTCCGGAAACTTTTCATCGATGATAAATGGCAATACTTTTCAACGAGCCGGTGTGATAAATTATGGAATAAAATTTGAAATACTCACCTCAAAATTCCGACCAAAGTGCATTGTTGTAAAGAAAAAAAAATTAATTTTACACCCCATAAAACTTTTACTGAACTGTTAGTTTTTTTTACCTGAAACAACTTTGCATCTTAATTACTGTTATGATTGCATTGTATTTTGCACCGGAGATAAATCTAATATAAAATTGGGGGTGAATTTTTTTGGTGGGAATACCATGCAGCTCCAGTCATTTTGTCCTCTGGTTTTTGGTTTTTTCATCCTGCAAGAGTAGCCCCATTGAGCATTCCAATGTGTGACTGTTTGAAAGTAATAAGATTCTCTCCTGATTTTAGGGCATTTGCCACTCAGAAAGTATGTGTGCCAAAAATACAATACTGCAGAGAAATTTGGCGTCTTCTGTAGCTATTGCAACAGTGTAATGATGAGGTTTCACTGTACAGTGGACAATGGGCTGATACTAGAATTAATATCAAATACTGTGGTAGATTTCAGTGCACTCTAGTAGTAAACGGGTAGTTTACACTAGAAACCTTGCGAAGCAATGCGCTAGACTTCTGCCCACAGCATTTGGTTAATAGCTGTTGGGTAGGAAGTCATACTGTGCCGGTAGCATAGTAAGCAGGGCCGGTATTGACCCCTGCAGGGTCGGTAGTGACCTCTACCAACCCGGTACAGCTGTACTGGGCCGGCACAAGATGGCCGCCTTAGACGAGGATCTATGAAGATGTCCAGGAACTTAGTCAAGGTCGTAAACAGGAAGTGCCTACCCCTAAAGTACCAACTTAGTGGACCTAATTCTATATACAGCCTGGGAACCCTGTAGGAGCCGTCATTGGACAATTAGGAGAAAGGACTCCGCCCTTAGCCACTTGGCACCTCCTTGTATTATCTTGCATTGCATTGTGATTGGTTGAGTATTTATATAATTAATGTAATTGGTTCAATTACTTCCTGTGCATTGTCTCTTATATGTTTTGTGTTCATTAGCTCTCCTATAAAAGGAGAGCTCCCACTGTTAATCTGTGCATTCATTACAATGAGCCATGGCATGTATTCTTATACTGCTAAACACCTAGAGGAATAATTACCCTCAGGACTGCTTTGTAATAAAGCCACTATAGCAAACACTACTCGGTACTGTTTGTCTGAGCCATGGGCTCTTGCCTTACCGGGTAATTCGGTTGCCCTATACAGTTGTCACTGTCGGTCAGTACAGTGTCCCCTCTGGAGAGAGGTAGAATACTCGAGACTAGTGGATGTCCGTGGTAACAGACCGGAATCCATTACAATACTTCTTCCTAGGGGAATGGGAAGCAGTTTTATACAGCTCGACCTTGGCGTGCCCTTGGCTCTATATTTACCCGACTCTGACTCAACGTAAGCTCGACCTTCACTTGACCTTGACTCAAACTCCAGGCAACCACTTGACTTACGAATACAAACAAGATCACTGGCTGGATAAATTGGTGTATGGTAATTGTCGATACATAAAATTTCAAATAACAAAAAAATGTAATCTGCAGACAACCCTTTCACTTGTCACAGCTAACAACCTATTGTCAATAATAATGTGCTCCTTTATTTATAAAGCTAGGGTACGGTTGAAGTAATAGTCTCTGATTGGCTCACTACAGGAGCATTTGAATGACTTTGTATTCCTTATCTGAAACTGCCACAAGTTCTACAAGCCTCAAAGGGCCCCAACCCCAACTGGTTTTTTAACCAAAGTAGAACTGGTGGCAATTTCTACCAATGTTTTACAAGGAAAAATGAGCTTCTACTTAGCTAGTAGGGCTGAAGCTGGGATGTCTGAAGAGTGAGACTGTGCAGGATTTGATGGTGTATAGTGAGAGGGAAGGGGCAACGGAAGGGGGGGGGGGGGTCAAGGCATCAATCACTGAGGGTATCAGTTACTAGGGCAGTTAAAATGGGGTACAGGAAATTTACTGGGCAACTGGTATGGGAGTCAGGATGGCCAGAGTTCATGGAATGGATGAGAGAGGGTAGTCAAAGGGGTGAGCAACATGAGTGTAGAAAGGGAGCAGGGGTGGATATGAAAAATCAATTGATCATGCAAACGCACCAAAATAAGTTAAAATTATTCTAAAATTTTGACACAACTGCAAACATATATTTTAATTGCAGTTTATACCTTTCAGTGCTACATAAAATTTTTCGTTTTTATCACGGTTGAATACGTTGTTAGAACCACTGTTTCATTTCTTCAAGAAAATCTGGCATCGTAAACTAATTACATTTATTTAATGCTCTGCTGTCAGATACATATTTTTAGCAACAACTCACTTGTAAAAAAACTGTGGATCTAAGAAATTACTTTATTTTTTGCCTGATAATTATTTGAGCATTTATCTTTCTAGCCGTTCCACCTCCTAAGAGAGTTACTGTGACGTACACCCAGATATCAGGGGGAAGTACAAACTCATTGACAAGAGTTGAACATGGTTCTATTCCAAATGAAACTGTTTTGCAATTAATATTTGTGAAAGAAAATGATGTTAACTACCCAGACGGAACTGACATATATTCGAGTAAGTACGAACAGGGTAGTTGGAAGTTGGCATATTTAGTAACTCACAGTCTTCCTGAACGCAGCTATATACTTAGTAAAGTAGAGTAGAGTATATAATTGTATTTATTGACATAACTTTGGGTTTGATAATAATTTGGGCAACAACGATAAGCTTACAGAGCTTTCTCAAGTTAGCTCCAACTTGTTTGAATTCCGTTGCAATCATCGGCCAGACAATCCACCTAACATCGATGAACAATTAAAGCCAAGTGGTTCACCACAAAATATTTACTCTTTCATATTGCTATTTAACATGTTCAATATACATTTCGAATGATCTAAACCAAATTATTGGCAGCAGTTGTGCAAAATCATGCAGAGTGTTTCCTGCGACGCAACACCAATTTGTCACTTTTTATAGCTACCCAAGTCCTGATGATAACGTATAAGAGCAAATTATATGCCTATTTAAAACTAGTCATTCAATCAATTGCTGCTGCTAAATGCAAAGTCCTAAATGCTAAAGCTTGCATAGCATAAAAAAACAGTTATTGAACTTGCCGAAAAGATCTCTGCCCACTTTTTGCATGGATGCTCAAAATCAGAAAACGCGTGTCAAGTAGAGTGGTTTTGGCATTGGTCCAAACTCGACACTGCACTTAGTCATAACAGCTGTCTTTCCTTGACCATGTACCAACAATGGCTCTCTCACCAAGTTGCATTCATAAGTGATATCTTTGAAGCCAGTGCAACTAAGTTGCAACTTTTCAACTTGTCAGGGTAACAGAAATATATCAGCAGCAAGTTTGGGTGTTTTACCATCAAAAGACATCTGAGAAATTTTACCGCAATTAAGAACCTTGCAAAAATTATTATGAGTTGCTCATTACCGGCTCTTCTATTAACCACTGCTCCTTGGGGTTCTAGCTGATCCCACTGCTCCTTGGTCTTTTAGTTGATCCCACTGCTCCTTGGTGTCCTAACTGATCCCACTGCTCCTTGGTGTCCTAGCTGATCCCATTGATCCTTTGTGTTCTAGCTGCTCCCACTGCTCCTTGGGGTTCTAGTTGATCTTTACTTGGCGGCTGTTTCTTCAACTTTCTTCTATCCTTTAGTCAAAATTCAAAGTGGGAGGTGCCTCCTGATGGTATGGAAAGTTCTAAAAGTTTCACTTGTCTATTACATAATGGTTCTCAACCAAAATCTTCAACAACAAAACAACGTATACGCACGACCAGCTCTCGATGTCCCTGATGTTTCAGAGCCACAACTGAATGGTCCAAATTAATCACTTCCCATGGCAACTTTGATCAATTTGTCTCAACTCAGGGGCTCATTGGCAGCTTGGAGTTAGAGCTGGCTTGTTCCAACTTCTAGAACTGACAAAATCAACAGACTTAAGCAGAAAAGATTGTTTATGGATAGGTATAGACACATTTAAGAACGCTCTTTTTATTGCTCAAGAAAAGTTAAACCCATAGCCTTGTCGAGCTTGTGCAACATAGCACAATTTTCCGGTTTTTAAATCGATCAATAGGATTTCTATAAATGCCTGACAGGAAAATGGCAGTTTACAGTTAGATATATAGGCAGTTAGTAAAGAACAAGATTATTCTATTAATGCGGAGAAATACTGCAAGATACTCAGACGAGATAGTGTATTTGCGACAAGGCAAGCTCATTGACCCCGCTCACTCTTAGCAGTATTCTGCATTCTCTAGAGATTTCCAGCACGTCAGTTGCATAGCAAATGATCTAATTTATCAGCGTGATCACTACTGAATGAACGACTTTAATAGAATCAGCGCTAAGGCAGACCCACAATGTTACAAGTGGCGTAAAAAGTAAATACATGTATTTGCTTAAAACCTTGTAAAAGTATGTGTACTCCACAGATTCTGACCGGAAAGCTAAAATTCACAAAACTTCTGGCAGGTGACATAAGTTGCCAGGCCTTTCATAGAAAACATGAATACGTACAATAAAACTATTAAATCATCAGAATAGAAATTAATTATAGCTAGCCACTCAGAATAACTTCAACTGCTTAAGCGCAATATATCATTGTGGGTGGTCCAATGGGAATTCGGCCTCTTGAGGGGCTGGCTTGGCTTTCCACCAACTGGGTGATGCAATTCCTATAGCCTGATCTCCTAATATCGGTACTAAGTCACACCAGTTTGTTAGCATGCTCCTTATTTTATCTGCCAAATCCTGTGCTAAGTAACTTTCTCCTTCAAGGCTATTGTATTGTATTAAAATACGAATACTTTTAGACATTGGTTAAATTCAATTACTTCTTATGTAACCTTTCATTTTTCCCATTATGGCCTAACACTTTTCATTTAAGACTGAATAGTAATTTTGCATTTTCCTGCACTTAGGATCACAACTGAAAGCTCCAATTGGCACAGTACTACTCTTAACCTCTCATTGTGTTTCATTTTGCTGTCACCAAATACAAATATGTCAACCATTTAGCAAAGCAACACCTAGCAGGTCCTTCAGTACTTTTTGGGCTTCACTCTGAAATATCCCAGGTATCGGGCTAATGCCAGAAGATATTCTGTTGTGACAGCATCGACAAAAAGATGTCATAAAAGTGGCAAAATCCTTATGCCCTTCATGTATTTCCAACTTGCCAATAACCTGAGTTTCATCAAATTTTTCTGAAGTGTGCAGTACTTCCTACCATGCTCAGCATTCTTCAGTTAGTGTTAACGGAAGATGCTCCCTGCTGAAGACTCGTTTAATGAAGTGTGTTTTACACAGATTCCAATTTTCAAATTTTTCTGCGGAACGATTGCACATGGGGCACACCAGCCAGTGGGTCAATCCTAACTTAATATCCCCCGCCACCAATAAGGTTCCCTTTGTAGGTCTGACTTGGGAAGAGGCTTTCGTAAATGATTTTGGAACAACAGATACTGCTGATCAATGATCAATTTTAAGATTAAAGATGTTATTGTCTGTACGCACTTTCACCATCCAACCTTTTTATTTAATTACTCGTTAGCAAGTCTAGTCCGTCGTCCTCCAGTTTCATCCAACCCCTGTTTAATCTACACCTCTCCATTTTTGTCGTCTAGCCGGTGTCTCTCTTTGCATTCTCTGCTTTTAGATCAATGTCCTTTTTTGTTTGCCCATCTGACATGTTGGTAGCCTGGAAGGGCATTTATCTCATTTTATCTCCGGTTTCTTTAACACTCACAGCTTGTCAATTTTCATCCCGAACAGGTTCTCCCATTTTTCTACTATCTACTCATGGTGACTGATATAATATTTTGACTTCTGGATGCACAATGCCAGAGTCAAATTCACCACATCAGCAAGTTATTCCTTGAGTTTAACATCATTAACACCAAATTACCATTCTATCTCCACCAAGCTCATCCCTCATTGGTCCATATTTACATTTGCCAGCTTGTGATTGGAGAGCTGTTATGAATTGATGAACTGATAATTCATTCTGTTTTTTTCATGCTCTTATAAACACCATTTCTGGCTGGTTCGAAAAGTATCTCCAACAATGTCAACACATTTTCCAGCATTATGGCTTCAACTGATATATTATGTTTAAATACAAGTTCTACATGAAAAAATAATGCTTTCGTAATCCACTAGTAGCAATGCATTAACATTTTTCTCTTTTTGGCCCATTTTACTTAATCTTTTAGCTACCATGTACATATATTTCTAGCTGAGCTTTGAACAGCTTCCAGTTGGTTGCCAGGTTTCCATTTGCAAATGATATTTTTTGACGAAGCTATTATCATCATCAGTAGACTACTAACGATTAGAAACTATACCAGATGAACAATTAATGACCGTCAGACCATAAAGGCTTGAGCAAGCCTCTTCCCGATTGTCAAAAAAGTTATTAATGCCAAAATAAATAACTAGCCGAGTCAGTAGACACAAGGTTACACCTGATACCATGTAATGGGTGCAAACAACGACATATATCACCTCTGGTTATAGCTAAATCTAGAGTAGTCACATGTTGAATCTAATCTGGCTAATCCAGTAATGATTGCTCTCTCCTCCTAGTCTCATCGGTCATGTGGTCTTACTTCTGTCATTACTTCACATTGCTAACTAGAAAGGCAGATATTTTTTGGCAAATTCTCTTCACCACGTAAAGCTAAACAAATAACAATAACTTGACTGAAGTGTACATGTTTTTATTAAAATAATAATACTTTTGTTGTTTAATATTCATTTTATTTTCAAAAAGTCTTTCAACGCTAGTTAGTCTTAATGATCTAAATCATTGTAAAAAAAAAACAAAAAAATACAGTCACAATGTGATTATTATCTGGATTAATTGAGCATTTATTGATAATCATTACTTTTTATTGCTTTTATTCTAATCATTTGTTATATTTGGCATGCAAGAAAAATAGCGACAACTATAACTGTATAAGAACAAGAATAGTTTTGAATATTAATGAATAATAATTAATATTATTAGATTTCGTAAAATAAATAATTAGCAACAAACAGCCACCATGTGCAAAAAAGGTGGAGAACCTACAGCAACTTGTTACTAGTTATTATGTGTTTGGTACTTCTTACCAGATAATCCATAGGCAGTGATGACTAAGTATGTCCTGTATTTTTAGTCACCATTGATTTCTTTGTTAAATAATAACATTTGTGAAAATAGTGGACAGGAACTTGATGATACACTTTTACTCATCTGTGAGAAGGTAGATTCATAAAAATAAATGTAATGAATACAACGGTTATTTTTTTATAGTTCTAATTAGACTTACCATTGAGCAACGGTGTTCACCGGTTCTTATCACAGTCATGTACAGCCATATTTACTCCATCATTAGTTTGACAATGTCAAACTTTCCCCAATAATCGCATTGTTGCACATTGGAATACTATGTTTACGTTAGCAGGAATAAGCGGCTAGAAAGCACTTCCGATGATCACATCGCAAGGTGAACCAAGCTTTAGTCTCTTAGTGACTGGTGTTGCCAGTCCTTGCATTGGTAGCTTTTTGGGATATTCCCAACTCTCTTTCATCTTTTGCTTTATACTCCTTAATAATTATTGCCTTCAAGGGGTCCGGAGTTGCCATTCAACTCAATAGTCCATATAATGTTACTGTATTTAAGTGGAAGCAGGAATGGATTCCTGAGAAGAGGTTATCAATTGCCAAATTCCTCCAGAATAGTTAGAAAATAATTTTCTGCCATTGCAGGGTTACCGGCTTTGATTCGACTGGTGCATTTGCCAGCAAGATCAATCCATACTTTTTACAATTTGTCTAATGCAAGTGGGTTGGTAGAAATATTCTCAGCGGATCGTAATAGACCGTTTCTTAGCATTATCTTAGCTCACAAACACTACCGATCCATCACACAAAATTAATACATAGCCATGTGGGTGACCTTTATTTTAAATCAGTTCATTCCCGGCATTACTGTTTTATTATTATTTATAATACTATAAATTATGTATATTGTCCCCTATCATTATAAATTACTATGATTATCATATACAGTAATAATATATTGATCATCATAGTGAAAAGCAGAGCCCTTTTGTTAAACAATAAAAAGAATTGTTATAGTTAATCCAGAATGAATTGGACAAGTGTACAGTTGTTTAATCTTTGTTTCACTAACACTATCTGTTTCCTGTAGCATCACGCTATTAATACTGGTGAGGAATCAAGAAAACAATAAGAGTCATTGGTGGAATGCTTACAAATGGGAAAATAATTATACTCGCTCCAATGCACAGGAATTTTATGTATTCACAATCTGATTCGGATCAAAAGATATAATTTCTTATTATTATATAACAGAGTGAAAAAGCCTGAATAGATGCCTTTGTCACCCACCGATGTAGTACCCAAATATAAAAAAATAGCAGTAGTTCAATGATTCCGCTGAGAATACACCTCACATCTGCCTATGCAGTAATTGTGTGTCACAAGGCCTTTAATGCTTTGGCTTAGCGTCATGCTCTGTTTACTAACTTGCTTGTTGCAATGTAATGGTTTTCCCCGTGTCAGGAGTTGACCGTTACTGGCACTCACAAGGAGGGCTATATTGCCCGACTTTGTTTCTACTGCAATGGTAGCGTAGCAGTAGAGTGGCAAAGCTTTGGTGGTTTATCTTGCGTTAGATATAACCGGATACTGCTATAGAGCAGGCACAACTGTGTTCAGGCAACCGGTCTCACAGATATCACAGAGTTGGAGGTAACAATGGTTTATTGCTACCAACAAAAGCAAACAGTGTCTAATTAAAACGCACAAAAGTGATGTTTGACACAAAGTATAAGATAAAGAACGGTGGTAACTGACGGCAAGGTTCGAGTGAATACTCAACATATAACTGGTAAAAACAGTTTCGCTTGCTACACACTAGTTACTTCTGAGTTCTCTACTGCTCGATGTCTTGCTACGATCTGAGCGTCTGTCTAAGAATTGAAGCCTCTTGGCGGAATGCAGGAGTATTTATAGGGAACAAGTAATCAGCTGATAGCATATGCATACAATTGGTTGGAAATAATACCCCCAGCGAGGCATAAAAAGCAATCATAAGCTGGCACACTAACACTAAATAATAAGCTATAAATAGATATATGTTAGTCAGAGCACTAGTTTCAGAAATCATTCCTTAAGCTACCTTCACACCATGCAATTTTCGGTCGAGTGGGCGGAGCCAAAAATCAGCTTGCAAGTGTGAACAGTGAAATCTTCAAGATTTCACAATCGGTCGCCGATTTTTTTTCATCGGTTTGCCTGTTCAACAGTAGATTGATGTTAAGAATAAACTTATGGGTAATTCATACTTCCATAGGCTGCATGACTAGAGGTGCAGATCTTTCTTCAGAGAGGTGTGGACGGTAAATCACCACCATGTCTCAGTCTTTAGTAAACTAGCTAGACTCTAGATGAGTCTGAGGATAACTAGAGCTGGTTATCTCATATGAAAAGGGGAGATAACTACTAATTTAGTTCAGCTGCTTTTTGGTTGGGGTCTGGCTAGCAGCACTCTTGTGAGAGCTGGGCACAGACGTGTTGAGTTACACAGACAACCAGTAAAAATGAGTATGGCTGGGAGCCTATCTATCTATCTGCTGATAACAGGCTAACAGAACCCTCAATAGGGCTAAGCAAAGGTATATGGAGCTAACTATGTAGCTAAGGGAAATGGATACGACAGAAGATTTGTCTATTTCAAAGCAGATACCAGGCTAGCTGAACCCTCTCTAGGGCTGGACACAGGTGATATAAGTAATTAGTAAGTTAGCTATTAGCGCGGGTGACTTTGCTACTATTGATTCAGAAATAATCAAGTCGTGTATGTTCAGGGTCTCAACATCAACTGATATACTTACTTAACTCTTTCAGTTTATATACAGAGCAAATCAGGGAAGCAAACAGCTTTCCACATGGCTTACAAATGAATGAACATTTTGCAAACAAAAGGGAATAAATAGTAGAATAAAAGCTAGATTATTATCTCAAGTTCAAGTAATATAGGGTTGAAGTAATTATCGCCTATGCATGTTTTTATAGGGTAGCTGTGGATACTTCATCACATGCAAGTGTCCTGATAAGAATTTTTATTATTTATTACCCATCTTTATGTTTTACAATAATTGTTACCAAAATTTCTAGCAAACGAGCTTAAACGTAATTTTTCCATCACTAATAAAAACTGCTGGTTGCTTGCAACAATTCAACCATACGAATTAAAACTCAGCCATGTTTTAATTTTCAATTTTGCCTAATGTTTGCATGTTTTCCCATAACCGTCATGCAGTTGCAGTATTGGTTGTTAGCAGAAAAATGCACAAAGTATCTGGTAGCAACAAACAATAATTTCAAAACCATGCAGTAACTGGTCGAGGCGGGTATGAGTTATTCACATATTAATTTTATCGTTCAGAAATAATTGCGAAGATGTGAAGCCATTTAGTTGATGCACTCTTATCAGTTACACCGGCTTTGTTTGCTCAGAGTTTAAAATTTCTCAGTAAGCAGAGAAAATGATTTCCCTTGGGTAAACTACAAGGTTGATAATAAAAACCTTTTGTGTTTCTCAGGTTTTGTGTTACATCCGACTCCTAGCACAAGATACCCCAACAGAATTTATGAAAGCCCTGGTGCAAGTTATTATGCTGGAGCACGTTTTGTAACATGTCTAGATGGCTGCGCAGTGAAATATCCTTCTAGTCAGTGGGTGAACAGCACAATCAGAACTGTCCGTGAGTTAAACTAAAGACTGGAAGCACTTTTATATCTTCTAAGCATTAGCAATTGTGAAAGGAGGAAGTATTTAAAATTAGAATGACTTGTGGAAAATTTGCTTGAAAGGCTATTTATATCTTTGTCGCAAATTGATACAAACAAGAAATGCAACAGATCTGGACAGTGTAAAATGTAAATGAGTTTCTCAGATGTGAATTAAATTTGGAGTAAATCAGCTAATACTTAAGTTCCCTGCCATGAAAACAAGTCAATTGTTGTCAATTTATGTTTAGAGTAAATTGGCTACTATATTTTGGCGCACCTTTAGCCCTTTTTGTGGTTATCAACTGTCTGACTAGTTCATAACAGATACACAGGAAACAGCCTATGCCAGTAAAATTGTGCGGAAAAGTTGACTATTTCCTGATTTCCTGTATCCACCCTTTAGCCCTGTCTAATCCCCCTTCCACCTCCTATCCAACCTCCTGACCCCATATTTCTCCAAGAACTTATTTTTACTTAAAAAGCTTGTAGCAGGGATTAGCCCTTACAGATTTGATTGGTAGGCAAAAGACTATACAGCCTGGCATTCTCTACTTCCACCCGTCAGCTCTGTCAATTTGTCCTCAGCAATCCGTCTACCGCTCCTGCAATCTGTAAAGCTTCTTGTGATAGGGCAAGACTTTGAACTCCTGTAACGCCTCTTGTGATTGGGCAAGACTTTGAACTCCTGTAAAGCTAGTTCAAGGTGATCAAATATTCAGAGAAAAAGTAGTCTCCTCTTCCTCATGTTTTTAATAAAACTTTAGACTCCATTTTTACCCATAAAAGTGCACATCTAAACTTCCCTGTCCTGCCCCGCCCGCCCTGCCCTGCCGTGCCCCACCCCGCCCCGACCCGCCCCGCCCTGCCCTGCTGTGCCCTTCCCTACCCTCCCGATATCTCATGCGGGTTGCTCCCCACTCTTGAACGATTTTCTCTTACCTAGAGAGTCTCCATTGAACCATGCCCTGAAAACTTCAGGGAAACACCTACATTACCTCTTTACCATAACCACTAAAATTGTTGACAATGAAGATGTTTTTAATTTCTGTGCTGTTTTCTTTTAGTTTTATCTTATGTTCCGTGGCTGTATTTATTTAGCTTCTATTTCACAATAAATGCACATAACTGTAATCTGTGTTATAGAACCGTTGGCACCTGAGAACTTTCAAGCTATAGTGAAAGAAGGAGAAAAAGAGTACAACATAATATTTAGCTGGAATGCAAACTCCATAGGGAGCCAGGATAGTTTCACTGTGATACTTTGCAATGGAGCGTATGAATGTAATGACATAATAAGAACTGAGCGTTACCATTCGACCTTTAAAAAGGAGTCCTACATAGTTTCAATCCAAGAGAAACGTTCCTTTTTCCCAGGCATTTATAAAGCAAGAATCTTTGCTTCTGCTAAAACAAAAAGAAGCGACGAAACCCGCTTTTTTATTGGTAAGCAATTGCAATATTATCATCAACTCATGTAGCCTTTGTTAATTGATTTCAAGTGCCAAAGTGCGAAAGACTACACTTTTAATATAACATTGAGTTTTTACGATTGATGGAAGTCAAAAATTCAAGTTTGGGTAGAAATTTGTCGTTTTATTCCATTTTAAGTAATGTTCTTGTAAATAATTTGTACACAATCCTTAAATTTCAGTTCCAACAATTGTAAGAGAAATACCCCGTGTGCTGCAGCTCAGTGTCAGTGGTAGAAGCTACGGCAGCTGTGTTTTATCTGTAACCGCCATAGCAAAGCTCTCAGTAATGCTCGGCTAGCTTTGCTGTTGCAACATGTCTGTTTGTCGCATAAATGAAACTCAAGGTCTTACAAACTCTGAGGAGGAAATCTCAAAATCGTCTTCAATTTCCAGCTAAAATTTAGCTTGAAAAACTTCTCTTATGCAAAAGTAAACTTCTAAGACAGTCAACCAGCGCTTACATAATAAAGTTTAGTGCCTAGTCTGCTTGGCTTAGGCCATTGAATCTCAGGCTAGGAAATGCTAACTATCTTACAAAGTTTAATTCGTCTAAACTATGGTGTCACCCGCAGCTACAAGTTTATTAAGAAATATGCAAATAAACCCATTGACGCTTTAGCTAATCAACTTGTATGCAACTAAGCTACAAAACTATAGATATGAGACTAATCTTTTGATGCCCATTTCATCATTCTGTTATGTCAATTTATCTAACCTACGATTATTTTACACCTGCTTATCCAAAGCCAATTAACAACATTATTTTCATCAAGAATTTCAGAAAATGACTACATAAATAAATTGAAATTCCAAACCTTGCTTAATTAAAAATTGTGAATTTATATCGTGCAAGTCATATTAAAAGTTACAATTCAATATTTGAAATTCGATATCAAAAATTCTTCCCTTTATTTCGACGTTCAAACAAAACAGTCTATTAGGGCTGCGGACACGAACAGGATTGGAAAACTCCCAATCTAGGTCGCTTCATCCCTCCTGTAAGTTGTAATGCTGATGCTAGAGCCTGAAAAGCCGGGATAAACGGGTATAAAGGAGCGCAAATTCTGATACGATAGATTGGATAGCCTGAACCATGAGGTGCCCCTTTTGGTACAAACAATTCCAAATTTCTCTACTATACTTGTTGTTTCTTACGTAAATACTGTAAAGGTTTTCTGCAGTATATTCAACAGAAGCTTTACCGACACCTGTTGGGAGCAGCCAGTACGTAGTAATAAGCAAACGATAATTGCTGAGAGCAAACAAGTGGTAGCGTGAGCTCCTCAGTGTAAGGCAGTTGTTTACCGTTATCCAAGGCTACGGGTACAGGGGTAGCAATCTCCAATGTAAACGGTTATAATTAGACTGTAGCAATAGCAATACGGTAATATCCTGTTCTTTACTACGGGAGATCTGTATTTATGAAAGCAGATCCGGTTTATTCCATGTACGCAAACTGGTTTCCAAGAACGTGTTATAGACAAGTTAGTGCTGTATGCAAAGCAACCACAATAAATAGAAGACTTTCAGGTTTATCAACGGTATATGTATTATACAAAACCTTGTAACGAGAGAAAGTCCACGAAGTGTACAAGCAACTTGACAATAATTAGATATCTTAATAATTCAGTCCAAGTAAGTCCCAAAACACACTACATTATCCCAAACGCACAAGGTGTATTTGATACCAACACTCAACTAACTCTAGAGCACTGGGTGATCTCCCCTTCTATTTATATAAAAGCATAGCAGGTGAAATTGGCTAACAATGATAGGCTAAATGTGTACAACATTGATTGGATAAATACAAGCAATCGCATTAGCAGTCAAAGTCCTACTGCTCCAGACATACAATATATAAATGTGAAGACATAAGCTGGCTCCCCAAAGACGACGCTAAAATAACAAGGTTTATAAGATTAAAGATATATGTCCAAGATGGCTACTCTGAATTTCACTACGATCTTGTGTACGGCTGGCATCTTCACATCAGGCAGGAACTCGATCTTGACCGGTTGCTAGGTATCCATAGGGTCATGGACATCATCTTCATAATAATAGTGAGTGGTCCATCATCCAGGGCACGGCTGCTTTGTATAAATCTATCACAATACACTAGATCTTTGTTCGGATTGGCCCAAGGGTAGATTTAGCTCTCCAGGGAACAACCTGGGAATGCAGAGCAGGGTGAGGAGCAAGATGGAAGAGGGCAGGGGTATAGTTAGAAAAAAGGTGGACTGAAGAGAAGTGTGGTCTCGAGTGCAAATCCTCACCAATCCTTGTCAAACTTCATATGCATCCAGTAACCAATAGGAATTGTTCAAGATCTACGCGAATATATCATGGATAAATAGCTATACCTTGTTTCCAATCATTTGAAATGCTTTAAAAACTCCCCAATGTGAAAATACCAAGCCAAGCTTATTTTACTCTTTGAAGCGAGTCTAATTTTTTCTATGCTCTTCCAGTTCATTTGCAGAAAAAGTGATCGAACAACATTGTAACACAAAATGAATTACTTCTTGAGGCTTTTTTCTTTCATATTTTTTTGTATCTCCAGTGGTTTGATTTCTCAAAATTAGCAGCTGTACAACCGATACTTCTTGTTTAGTATGCACAGAGATTTCATGACAAAAATATACCAAAGCTAACATCCTTCACTTAGCAATTTTACGAAGTGTAAAAATACCGAGAAAATGGTTTGAAGTTTGTATGCGTAATATTTTGGTGTATCTCTATCACCAACCACAGTTACAGTCATTAGTCATATTTGGATATTGAATGATGTTCAAGTTGAGGTTAAAAACCGGGGCACTTTAAGCACGAGTGGAAAAAAAACGATTAATAGTAATAATAATAATAATGACAACAACAATGTTAATAATATTAACAATAATGTAAAAGATTTTGCAGTGTCCTTTAGCAAACAACTACTGGTCTAGAGAGCACTACTGAGGCAGTGTTAGCGTCTCTAATAACCATGCGTGTTACCGGGTAACACAGGTTCTGCTGTATGCAATGGAAAACGGAACAGCTTAATTAGACAACCTTCCAGGCTAACAAAAACTTTTTATAAGTTTAAATCTCTTTATTATTAGACACTATGCATTAGCACAAAAAAGCTCACAGTACAAAAGCATAAACAATATGCCTCTCTGAGCTAATATCTCAGTATATATAAGGAGAAAATATGCAAATGATAGCAGTTGAAATTACAGCGAGCTGATAGGCTAATATAATCAGCCCATACAACAAAGCAGATTGCAACATACACAAGCTGATGCTGTATAAATACAAAGTAAAGTAAGCAGATGTATTAGGAAACAGTCATACAATAAGCTGGTGCTTTATAAACTGGCTAACCGCCAAGATTCAAATGTTAGTAGTTTGGTAGTAGGAGGGGAAGTCCCTGGCTTCGTCTGTCATTGCAGCTTGTCTACTTCATTGCAGCTCGGCTGCTGCAACCAGTGCTATCAGCAGTGTTTGTTTCAGACAAACCTGCCAGTGAGTTCCAATGGCTCATTTTGTGTACAATCAAAAATGCATCAGAATAAATTGAGTCTCACAACAGCAAGTATCGCTTACCAGTAGTAATATATGAGCAGATCTCCCTACCAAGTATTACTACTCTTACCCATTATCAGAGCAGTAGCTACACTATGTAAAATCCAATACAATAATAAAATAATTTACCTGTAATACCACAGATAAAGGGATGGAATTGAGAGCAGTTTTGGCCTGATTTATAATAATAGTGAAAAATGCAAACACATTTTAGTATGAAAGCGATAGACACATTTGCAGCCCTGTTTTCGGTTCCCTCTACTACCATAACAATGGTGACAAGACATTTATAATTGTTGATAATAATAACAGTAAAGTGCTCATGATACATTGTATGGCAAATATCTTAAAAACTACGGCAGTGTTAAGATGAAGAAAATCATTTTCAAATCCACAAAAAACCCAAAGACTTGAACTATTCTAATTTGAAACTGATCTGTGTGGAGGAAAATAATGTCAGGTTTGCATTTTCTGCGTCATTGCTGTAATCAACAAAAACAAAAGCTTCCAAATCTGAATTACACATTATATAAGTGCAAAAAAAATCATTTGATAAAAATTTAAATACATCATCAATTTAGAACAATATGAAAAATTAAATACAAGCTGGTTATGGTTATTTTTAGTAAATTAGTTGTAGTTAGCCCTTTGTGCCGCTAGGGAAGAAAGAAGTTGACTAGAGAATTATTTAAATAGTCTGCCCTCCCAATGGTGTATAAATGTGCAACAATTCCTGATGAAATAACATAACATAGCATTACATAACAATTACTAATACAAATATGCATAGTTAAGAAAATTGTGTGACAAATTTTCAGAAAACACATTTGTAAAGTAGACGGGTGCATTTTTGCACCAGTCTAACAGTGAGCAGTTTCCAAATACGCCTATTACAATTTTCGAAGGATATGCTTATACGAGTTTAACCAATTGGAATTCTTTTAGTTTGTCGTCGGATTGTATTAAGTTTTACACAAGTTTTTAGCCAGTTTGTAGCCAAATAATAGCGAATGTAGTTTTATCCTAAAGTGCTATAAGGTGTTCCGAGTATCAATACTTATCAGTCACTGACAGTGTGTATCATCAGATATGTACTCTAGCCAAGTCTCTCGCTGCTTGGAGTAATCACAAACAGAATGCTGATATAACTATAGTGTCTATAAGTAAAGCTCTGTATTTTATAGGCAGAAGGACAGGAAATAAATGACCTAGTATAGGTATGGCAAATCACAAGTAACAGGAAGTAAATATACGAATAAGAGAACAAGATACAAATAGTGAAACGTTAGATTGGATAAGATAGGGTAAAATATGCAAGAGGCCCAGAAGTAGAGGGTGCAGCTTCAAGAGTAATTATGCTGAGTCAGCTCAGGAAGTGGTGGTGCAATCATAGTTCAGGTTCCTGATTGCTACAACTTGTGGTTCATAGCTTTTGATGTTCTGGCAGTGGCTTGGCAGCAAACTTCGGCTCCGGCATCTTTTGGTACTAATTTGGTTCCTCAGGCTATAGCCATTCTTACCATTCGGACCCGGTATTGGACCGGTAGTCATATTGCAGGGCTAGTAATGACTGCTGCAGGGCCAGTAGTGATACTGCAGGGCCAGTAGCGATGCTGCAGGGCCGGTAGTGATTCTTCAGGGCCGGTAGTGATTCTTCAGGGCCGGTAGTGATTCTTCAGGGCCAGTAGTAATTCTTCAGGGCCAGTAGTGATTCTTCAGGGCCGGTAGTGATTCTTCAGGGCCAGTAGTGATTCTTCAGGGCCAGTAGTGATTCTTCAGGGCCGGTAGTGATTCTTCAGGGCCGGTAGTGATTCTTCAGGGCCGGTAGTGATACTGCAGGGCCGGTAGTGCTACTGCAGGGACGGTTATGATTCTGCAGGGCCAGTAGTGATTCTGCAGAGCCAGTAGTAATACTGCAGGGCCGGTAGTGATTCTGCAGGGCCAGTAGTGATACTGCAGGGCCGGTAGTGATTCTGCAGGGCCAGTAGTGCCAGTATACTTCATCTATACTAGTATTCTGGCAGTGCCAGGCTCAATTCAGGCATGCATGACACTCCCCAGTTGTCAGGGGACCTTGCGCACTCTTAGTGGTAATAAAAATCCACTACATTCGGGCAAATGAAATAAGTACAACTTGACAGGAAATTTTTATGGAACGGTTAAACCATTAACGCCAAAATGTCAATATCATAACCTAACATCATAACTAAATCCGGCTGGAAATGTATAAGTGTCAAAATATAAAATCTCGATTTTTTTTGTTGTTGTTTTTTTTGTTTTTTTTTTCATAATTTATAACCTTGTAACATTTATAACCTTATGTTAATCTATACAGTTTGATAAATGAGTAAACAACAATACCCGTCAAAATTAACTTACTTTTTTCACAAGTATAAGAAATTTTTCCGATTTCCCCTAATGTATTTAAAGTCTGTCATTTTCTACAAGTCTATGGATTAGATAGGTTTAAAATTTTTCTCAAAACATGAAGGTATTAGCTCGGTGCGTAATAAAAAACCTTGTTGTTTAAAGCTCAACTGTCAAAGTTAATCTTCAAGAAGGCCATAGGCCCTGCTGTAAAAAGCATCATGTGACAAAACTTTCTTGCCAATTAATACCATCAGGAATTTACAAAACCTTAGCCCTTAAGCCACAGAGAAACATATGACCATGGTTTCTTCATTAATGCTATTCGTTTAAGATTAAAGAAATTTTTTATAAGAAATACTCGTTTAAAAGAATAATAAAAATAAACAACAAATATCCCTCATTTAAATACATTTTCGTTTCCATTAAAGCATGATAAATGATATGCGTGTTTAGATCTGCAATCCAAAATTATTTTTTGTTATAAGAGTTACACGCGTTGCCAATAATACCAAGTCAAAATTTCATTCTCAAAATATCTGCTATTTGCATTAAAACTTGAATGCGTAACGCTTGGATTTTAAATCCTCTTGCCAAAAAGTATCATGAATACAAGTAGCAAGGTAGGTGCAAATCTCTGTCATGGAGTTGAAGGAGAAGGTTCTCATGGTACCAAGTGTAACCTAATTGGCACCAGTTACCATGAGAACCTGTAAGGTTCCTTTTGTGACATGACAGATATCTGCTCCTACCTTACTACTATTACAATTTTAAAAACTGTTTAATGGTTGTTTAAAATTTGATCCTACTATCTTGGTTGTAGAAAATACTGCAGAAACTACGGCCACAAAGATGACAACTGAAACTTCAGGAGACTTTTTGTCACCCAATGTGATAGCTACTGCTATTCTTACCACTGGCGTACTTGTACTCGTGATATCTTTGGCAGCAGCTATTTACAGCAGGTAATTTTTTAAATACCATTTTACTCAAACTGTGTATTTTTGTTTATATTTTTAAATCCTATTGTTGTTTACACCTTCCAGTGGTGTTAAAACTTGTCCAAATCCAAAGCACCAGTTTCCTCAGAAAATAGTTTCAAGACACGAAATCTAACTTCACGTGTTCATTTTTACTCTAAAAATTTCTTTCAAGGCACATCAACACAGACTTTTTATTTGTTGACAGCTCCCTCCTGCAGCAGAATCGGGGAGCTTCAAGGAGCTACATCAAACTTTGTGTTATAGTTAGTTTTTTTTAAGAGCACCTATCTTTTCTCAACTATTTGAAGTACTCAAAAAGCATTGTATCAAAGTGTTGCAACACACTCAAAAAGCACAACTAACTCAGTTGAACAACTTCACTCTGTAATAATCAAAAGGAAAAATGATTAGAATAGAATTATAGTACCAAATTAAATGGAAACTTGTTTATATTGGTCTTGCAAACAATAGTTATTGTTGCAATAGTGATTTATTTTTGTTTCATCAAATTTTGTTTGCCAAATTAAAAGCGTTTTTCACTTCAAATGGAAATAAAGGAACTTCAGCAGGTTTTACATTGATACTACATTTTGTTAATCTATCATTAAAAATCCAAAACCTTATAAGTATTTCCTTCAGCATCAGTTTGATTTGACAAAAATATAAAACCCTAGTTTCAAAATGTAATCATTTCTCCTCGCGTTTACTGAAATATTATTGCAGAAAACAAAGAAAAAAAATGGAGTTGAGAATACAAGTGCAATCACACAAAAAAGAGCCAGAAGTTGCAGGGTAAGTATTTAACGCGGTGACAAATAAAATTTATAATGAGCAGCAAAGAGATAAAAATAAATCATAATGAAGCTTATGATTAGATAAAGCTAACACTGAAAATTATAGTTATTTGGCCAAAGTATTATCAGTAACTTTTGGGATGATGGAGCTTCAACACTGATTTGATTTACTCTAATGAAAGAACTGTTGTGTTATTACACTTATAGGTAAATAATTTGTAGGGACATAGAGCAAAAGAAAACTTCAGATTGTTTCGATAATTGTCAATCTTCCGGACTTCATCAAACTCCGTGAGTAAGCATATGTTTTTAAATTTGTAACAGAGATTTTCATAATCCTAGCAGCTCAAGTTCATTTTTTAACTTTCCACTAAAAACAGTTATACTCCATGATTATAGTAGCACAAACTGTTTTGGCAGAGTTGTCTTTTCTTTTGAACGCAACTCGGCTAAAAACTTACATTTTTAGTTTTTAGGGCAAGAATCTTGCTTTTTGGGCCATTTGGTTCTCTGAAGTATGAGCAACTCTTTGCATCTGCACGCTTTCAGTTACTAATATATGTTAGTAATTTGTAGAACGAATGCATCTAGAAGAATGACAGGTCAACGCGACTACCGGAATTTTAGCACGCGTCATCAATTTCCAACGTACGTAATCACAATATGTTCATTTTTATTATATTTTGTACAGCCCTAGAAGCTCTGGCTTATTCCTGAAAATTTCCCGGGAAATAATTTGTAGGGCGAAGCGCCATGGGAGTGATTACCGGGTTTCTAGCTTGCTTCATCAAATTCCAACGTATGTAAACACAATTTCTTCATTTTTATCATGTTTTGTACATCAGTAGTAATATAGGAGCAGATCTCTGTCATGGAGTCTAAAGAGAAGGTTCTCCTGGTTCCAGGTCTACTTGAAGTAGTCACCAGTTACTATGAGAACCTGTGAGGTACATTTTTGTGCACCAAGTGTTTAGAATGTATGATATTTATAGTGTGGAATGTAGATTCAGACATTGGTGTGTATGTTCGGGTATTGTAATGGAGGTTCTCCTGGTCCTGTTTATCGCCAATGAGGTACTTTTTTGTGTGCACCAGGTGTTTAAAATTTTTGTGTTGGCTGCGGTAGCTTTTTTTGCACCAGGTGTTTCAACTTTTTGTGTCGTATTCATTGTGCAGGGGGTTTATATTGGGATTTTTTATGTTGATTCAGATCATGAGGTTGAATAGTTTATAAACGTATAGGTTTATACTGGGTTTTGCAACATTGTATAGTTATTGGTATAGTTTTATTACGAAAAATTTTAAGGTGTTTCCATATATAATAATGTTCATTCATCAATACTTATTGACTAGTTTTATTATAATGTTGAAAGAATGTGCAGAAGTATTTATCTCATAAAGATAAAACAGATCACACAAAAATCATGTCGGTCATAACAGTGTATTGCTAGCCATGCACATGTACATGTCCACTTATGGCGTTATTGATAGAAACGGGTGTTGATATTGCTGTAGTAATTGAGAACAAAATTTTGAATCTCTGCAGTGGTATCATTATTTAAAAGTTTTAGTGTTAGAAAAGCTTCATGATGAAAACTCTTCAACTGTTGCGATCAGTTTTTGCTGATGGTACTAACGTTGCTGGCAAAAATCTCTACTATGTCTCCAACTTTTTTATTACATAAAGAGTAAGCTTTATATGTATGAAATGTGCATCAATTTATCATCAACTATATTATTTGTCCAGACAGTATGTTCATTGATTAGACATGTTTTTGTATTTATTTTGCATCCTAGCTCTTAGAGTATTTTGCTATCAACTACATTTTAAAACAATCTCATGGTTCTGTAATAGCTTTATGAGAGGTTTAATAATTTGTTTACAAAATACTCAGCTGTTTGCGTTTATAAAACAGATACTTGTTCTAGACTAAAAGTTATGTACTGAAAATTGTAAGCTGAAAATTACAGGTAAAGTATAAGTATTAATATGATTGTCTGATTCTGAATAAAAAATGCCGTACAGGGAAATTGTTGGTGAGTACACATTTGCTTAATTACTGCTTTTTAAATGCACTCATAAATGATTCATTAACTCACACCTTAGGGAAATTGTTGGTGAATACGCACCCGCTTAATCACTGCTTTTAAAATTCGCTCATAAATTGTTCATTGGTTTACATTCTAGCTAACTTCTAAGTGTAATTTTGTTATTCGCTCGTTTGATGTTTATGTAACAAATGTTTGACTCAAGCTTTGAAACAAATGGTAAGTTTAGGGCTGATAGACTTTCAAATATATCCATCCAACTACACTAACACTAAAAAAAATGCATTGTTAGCCACTAGGTTGTTAGTCCAACCTACAGCCTTCTAAATGCTTGCCTACTTACAACCTACTGTATGACATTAGCGTGAGTTATGAATATAATAATTACTTTACATACACCTGTCTGTGTTTCAAAATGAAGCTACACACTAATTTAGTATGTATCCTCGAATCGAGAAAACTTTACTACTGTAAAGTGTAGCATGTAACATATGCTTCATTGGGTAGAATACCAACTGTTTTAATATACTCCTATACGTTAGCACATATCCTGGAATTGAAAAACTTTACAACAATAAGTGTAAAGTATAACAAATGGGTCAACAGGTAAAACCCCAGCTTAATGTAGTAATTCCACTGTGTATGAAGCTTGCACAAAAAATCTGCTCTAATATTTTATTGAGTAAGCTAAGTAGAGGTTTTGCGGGATAAAAGACTACACAGGTTAATATTGGTAAAAACGCTATCGTCTTAATTTTCATCTTAATTTCCACTTAATTAGTGCATATTAGGATTTTGATTAATGGTTGTAGTATTAGCACTATACTTTCTATATAAGAGAAAATCTTTTACCAATTACCAACAACTTCATCTCAGCAATAGAGCTAATAATATTACTAAAAGAGGTATTTGACAAAAAAATGGCAAGCGACTACTGTGGAGCAACAAACGAGTAAGTTATTTCATACAATTTTTTTACAAAGTTTTATCTATCACATACATACAGATATGTATACATAAATATTAATATTATGGATATGGAACTTCGGAGTCTAATTTATTTGATATTGATGAACTCGATCTTAGCAATATGTAAGTATAATATTGAAACTCCAATCATTATTTTATACATCTGTTTTATATGGAGCTTATAATTAACTTCTATTTTGGTTTAATCTTTTATCAAGCTCTAGAGATGCCGAAACTGTAAGACTCATAGATGGATGTAGAAAAAAAAAAATTAATTGAGAAGGAGAGTCAAAAAGAGACAGCAAAAGAAGTAAGTTTGCTTTGTATACAGAAATTGTGAAAGACTTTATACTTTAATCTAAAAAGTTAATATTAGTTTTAAGTTAATAAAATTATACTATTATTTTGCGGAAACAGAAAACAAGGGGTTTATTGCAATGAACCAGTATCTAGGGATTGATCCTACTTTTTTGTTTCAGGAACAGCATACACTTGAATGTAAGTAAAATAAAAAGGATTTTATTATATCCTTGATTAATTTAATGAATTAGAAATATATATTACTGCTTGCCTTTTCTATTTTAGTTCAAACCCAAAATCTATTATTGAAAAAATATAAAAACGTGATTGTTGAAGGAGGAAGGCTGAGTAGAACCGGAGACAACTTTAAATGTAAGTCCTATTTGTAAATGTATACAAATAATAATTTAAATTGTTATCAAGAACACTTTCTGTACGTAAAGCATGAATTTTTATTTTTTGTACATTCAGATGGCAAAGAGGTTCAGTGCTTCTTTTCAGAGCTCACAATATTGCTTATAAGCTGCTGCTCAAAGCTTTTGAGTGAAACACTGGAAATTAGTCACAAAATATCATGCCCGTTTTGTGGTAAAGATATTTAAGACATTTAAAACTAAAGATATTAGCAAACCAGGTAGAGTCCTTTCCAGACATTTCTATTCCCATTTTTTTTATTTCTTATTGTTTATGTGGAAAATCTGAAACAACTTTAAGAAGTCTCCAACGACATGATTGTATTTTTCATTCAAAATCACTTTTTGTTGTTGACAATAATTTTATTTTGTTTATTAATAAAAATCATATTGATTTAATCAAGGATTTAATTTTTTCAAAAACTTTTCATTAGTTCATCTTTATCCAATAGAAGGCTGTTTTCCAAAAAAAATATTGTTTTAGATTTTGAGTTAGGGAGTAGTTGGTTGATAATAGCTAAAAAAACCAGTTGTTGGAGATTTTAGAATTTTACTTAAAAGTCAGAATAAGAAACAAATCAAAAAAATTAAATAAATTTAGCTCTTGAATCTTCAGAATCTAAAAACGAGGTTTCAAAATCAATTACTAATAGCCAAGGTAGTGAAAAAATTGAGTCAATCTCAGTCAAAGTAATTTTAGATGTACAAGCAGGTATTAAAAAAGGAGATTTTACTAGATCTATTAAAATGAAATTATTTGATATTAGAAGAAAAATGAAAAATGATCCAGTGTTTCGTCAGGAAGAATATTTTGTTTTAACCGCTTTGATAGGTGATCTTTAAATCATTTATTTATCTGTATTTATTATTTATTTGTATTTATTATTATCATTGCTCTGGAATAGACTTTATATATATCCTCAGTTTTATAATATTGTAATGGAATTGCACAGCGTTGCCATAATCTACAACCGGCACTATACATATCCCAGTCAACTTATGCTACTCAAGACTATCTACATACGCTTGAACGCTTTCAGCCATGCAGCTGCACTATAGCTACAGCTTCAACCAGCAGGAAGGACATTTCTCGCCTTTATAGTTATTTTTATCTTGGCATTTGCCTCATGCTGTTTTGTTTATGTAGTGTCAGCCAATCATATATTTATACGCCTCTGTGATTTTGTTGCTCATTTATAAGCACTTGCTTGTGGCCCAGCAGGGCAGTTATTAGTTAGCAGTAATGCTCAGACATTGTTTGTGAGATACTGCCTAGGAGTAGTGCGTGCTTAGCTATAGCAAGACAACTGAGGAGATGTTCAGACTACAACAGAGAAGTTCCCAGAAGTGTACAGAAGACGCTTGAACTCTCGTAGGAATGCCCAGCTAGTGACTATACCGCCAGACGCATACCTTCAGTATTTCGACCTCAGTATTAGAGACATTACTATCACTTTTGTAGTTAGACTTAGTGGCAATTCTGTGCGTATTAGGCAAAATGGAGAATAAAGTCTTTGCTTACACTTTCAACTTATTAGGATCTGTTTGGCCGGTTGCCAAAATACCGTTGTGTCTGCTAACAAGCAGCATCCTGTCTCCTCTAACACAGAGAGACATTCAAGCCTTGCACTCTGTAGCCACAGCTACCACTAAAACACAGAGTTAGCCATTATCACAAAGCATCTTGCAGTGCCTGTGACAGTATTTCTCTCATTACATGGGGAAAACCGTTGCAATATGTTACCGGAAACGTTTTATGCAATTTTGTATCATGTACAATCAACACACTATTTTTAATTACTAAATAGCTATGTTTTATCTCTGATTTACTAGCTGATTTTATTTGTTTGTCTCCTAGTGTAAACATACATACTGTGATAGATTTATACAAAGCGGCTGTGCGCTGGATGATGGACCATTCACTATTACTATGAAGCAGATGACCGTGACCTTATGGACACCTAGCAACCAGTCAAGATCGCGTTCCTACCTGACGTGAAGAT
Source organism: Cryptosula pallasiana (assembly GCA_945261195.1). Taxonomy (NCBI): domain Eukaryota; kingdom Metazoa; phylum Bryozoa; class Gymnolaemata; order Cheilostomatida; family Cryptosulidae; genus Cryptosula; species Cryptosula pallasiana. The sequence continues at coordinate 42,790,596 of OX183134.1, forward strand.
GCTAGCCGTACACTGGACCGTAGCGAAAGAGAGCCAGGCTATGATAGTTGAAAGTAGCCATCTTTGACATATGTATTTTATTCTTGTTAACCTTATTGTTTAGTGATGTCCTACGGGCGCCAGCTTATGTCATTACATTTGTATATTTTATATATTTTATTGTCTGGCGCTGTAGGAACTTGACTGCTGATGCGATTGCTTATTTTCAACCAATCACTGTTGTATGTATTTATCCAATCTTTGTGTTCCACGTTTTAGCCATTTCAACTGCTATACTTTTTATAAATAGAAGGGCAGATCGCCCAATGACTTAGAGTTAGTTGAGTGTTGGTATCGAATACGTCTTGTGAGTTTGGAGATAATGTAGTGTGTTTTGGGACTTACCTGGACTGAATTAGTGGGATTTCTAATTATTGTCAAGTTGGTTATACACTTCGTGAACTTTCTTTCGTTATAAGGCTTCGTATGTCATCGCCAATACATATACTGTTGATAAACCTCAAACTCTTTTATTTAGTGTGATTGCTCTGCCTACAGCACTAAGCTGTCTATAACACGTTCTTGGAAACTAGTTTGCGTACCTTGAATAAACCGGATCTGTCTGCATAAATACAGATCTTCAGTAGCAAAGAACAAGACATTACCGTATTGCTATTGCTATAGTCTATATTATAACAATTTACATTGGAGACTGCTACCCCTTTACCAGTAGCCTTGGATAACGGTAAGCAACTGCCTTACACTGAGAAGCTCACCCTACCACTTGTTTGCTCTCAGCAATTTATCGCATGCTTTATTACTACATACAGGCTATTCCCAACTAGTGCTAGGACGGGTATGTACCCGAACTCGAACCAGCGAGTATGAATGGACGAGTATAGTACCCGAACCCGTGGGTATGTCAAAGTTTTAATTTCGAGTATTGAACTATAACGCCTCTGGAAGGGACAATGAAAATACGCTCTATAAATTTTTCATTTAGCACTGCTTAGTTCTATGACAACGCCGGAAGTATCGGGCAGATAATTCTACGTTTATGGCATAGACTAAGAACACCATATACTTCATCCATGATCTATGCCATATACTTATAGGTTATAGGTCTATGGTTTATGCAGTCTGTTCCTTGGATTTGCTGTCAAACCAAATTGGCGACTTAGCAGGCTGGCAATCATTTCAGTCAAACAAGAGAGAGAAACAAAATACGAGCCTAATTATTGTTTATGACCATAAATAATAAAAGCTCAATGCTACACAATAATATATATGTTATGAATATTGAACTATTGTCCACCGGCGATTGATGCTATACAATTAAAATTATCTAGCATTAATAAATTGCTCTTAATTATTTATTTTAAATAATTATTAAATAAAACAGACTAATTTAAATAATAATACTAAACAATTTCATTATAATTATTATTATGACATGTCTCATTCTTATTATGATGGTCATCATTAAACACTCTGTTGGTTTGTCATACTCCGCTAGTATAATTTTTTTTTTCGAAAGAATCATCAAGTTTTGAAAAATATTATATACACACGAATAAACCCAGTAATAATAGAGTAAATCAATGATGGTTGATAATAATAATAAATAATGAATAATCATTGTTAGCATCGCAGGGCATTATTACAATATTTATAATAATAAATAATGATGTTAATATTATTATGTGAAACAAAATAATTAATTATTATCATAAATAATAATACAATAATAATGATAAATAATCATCATCAACTATTACTTATTGATCATTAATAAATGGTAATAATAATTATAATAATGATAAAACTGTTTTTTTTTATTCATCATGATTATTATTATTATGGTCTTGTAATCATATATTTAAAAATCCAGATAATGAGATTATTGCTCATAATTGTTTTTAATTATTTGCATTTTTATTAATAATTATAATTATTGTATTAATATCAACAACAATATAATAATAGCTGTTATTGTGATTATATAAAAATTGCATAATATTATTACGATAATAATAATATTCATAATATAATATTTGAATGATAATCAATAATGATGATTATGATAAGTAAGCATGAAGATAACAAATACCATAATAGTTTGATTAAAGCCTGTAATTAGTTTTTCTTCTATATGATGCTGCTTTTTCAAAATTCTCATTTACTGAAATTTATTGTTGTATATTATTATTGACCACAATTAAACTGCAAGCGTTAAAATAACATACTTTAGTATTATTATTGTTGCTATAATGAAAATATTATTAGTATAGTACTACTCGAACTGTACCCGAACTCGACCCGAAATTGGTACCAAATACCCGAACCCTACCCGAACTTGAAATTTCAAGCTCGTCCTAGCACTATTCCCAACAGGTGTTGGCAAAGGTTCTGTCAATACACTGCAGAAAACATTTACAATACTGTATGTAGCATATCTACTGTTTTTTTTGTTTGTTCGCACCTACATTGTCTCAACTATGCATCTGATATGTGCACACTGAGAATAACTTTTTACCAGCTAAATTTATATAACAATGTATTCAATTTCTTATTGTTTGATTTTATTTGTTTGTTACCTAGTGTAAACATTTATGCTCTATGCAACATTATAAATATGCTCTTGTCTACCTTTATAGCACAATGTCTTAACTATGAATTTGATATGAACACGGTAGAACTACGTGTTATACAGCCTAGCAAAAAAAACAACAATCAGTAACTAATTCATTAGGCAGAAAGTAAAAGCTTGAAGTTGATTGTTTACAGCTGTAAAAACACAACTTTTAAAAGCTTTGCAGCAGCTATGTTTCTGCTAAAAATAAAAAATAAAATCACGATTTGTAAAAAACTTACATTTTCCTTAACAAAGAGTGAGCATAAATTCAGTATTTCATTTTGTTGATTAAAAGGGGAACACAACTTTAAAGATTTTGTGAAATATTGAACGTTGTAAAAACTGTTGGAGTTGTAAGATCATGACTTTTACAATTTTGTTTTGTTAAAGTTTATGGAGTTGTCTTTTCATAGTTTTGATATTCGCTTGATTAAACTTTTTGTACTTAAAAATTGATGATTAAAAATAAATTTTTAATAACATTATTAACGTTAATGTAAACATGAATATTATAATTGGTTACATTGAATCTATACAAATTAACGTACAATACAAATAACAAGTTCAAATTTCGATATTTTAGCTATCATCAGCTCTTGACAACTCTGGTAACTCATCAATCATCTAATTGTATACGCACTCAGTCTAAAAGCATACATAGACATCGCTGAAGTAACTACAGTGCGCCATCATATAAATAAAGTTGATATTATACATTTTCTAACTAACTAGTTGAGAAATACTAGTAAAAGTAGTAAAAGAAGACAAGACTCATGTACCTTAATCAGACCGTTGATACCAGTATTGTGTTCTTTGTATTATATTCACATGCACAGTCATCATTGTCATCGCTGTCATTGCTATTACCAAAATCATCGTCTTCAGAGCTATTCTCACCAACAAAATGTCTTCAGAGCTATCATCCTCACTATCATCATTTTCACAATCATCTTCCTCTTTGACATCGTTGTCGTCGTCGTCGTCGTCGTCGTCGTCGTCGTCGTCGTCGTCGTCGTCGTCGTCGTCGTCGTCGTCGTCGTCGTCGTCGTCGTCGTCGTCGTCGTCGTCGTCGTCGTCGTCGTCGTCGTCGTCGTCGTCGTCGTCGTCGTCGTCGTCGTCGTCGTCGTCGTCATCATCATCGTCATCGTCCTCGTTGTTTTTTCATCGTTGTCGTTGTCATTGTTGTTGTCGTCATGGTCATCAATCACCACCACCACCGATCACCAATCACCAATCACCAATCATTAATCACCAATCACCAATCACCAATAATCAATAACCAACAACCAATAACCAATAACCAATAACCAATCACCAATCACCAACCACCAATCACCGATCATCAATCACCAATCACCAATCATCATTCTTGTCATCAGCATCATTATTCTTGTCATCAGCATCATCAAATAGAGGAAAACCTGAAAGCCCTCCAATTTTTTACAGCTGAGTCAATCAATAGCCGTAAAGCTTCTTCAAATGATAAAAGCGTAAGAATATGTTTTTTGCTCCATTTTTATGCGCTATCGTGCTATCGTGCCTTGTCCATAGTTTTTGATTGTTGAAATGTTTTCAGGAGGGATAATCTTTCCACTCATCTAACATTGGTCATTTTACGTGAATCTGTAGATGACTGTGAGAGCAATACGTAGAGGTGTCATCTGTTGTGTTATCTTCAAATTTTTCCAAATGAAGATTCCGCTGAATGTCAGAAGTGTGTTGTTAGAGATGTTATTGAAAGTGATGATTTCAAAGTAAGCATCCAATTGCTTACAGGTATTTTTTCTGAGAGTCTTGGCTAAAACTCGCTTCGGTGTTTCACGCTTTGGTTCTGAATTTAGCTGATAATGTGAAAGTTGAGTTGATTTTGCTCTTGCATTCCCATGTAAACTACTGTATGCCGAGTAGACTATTTGAGCTCTTTAAACGTCACCGTTAGCTCTCTATCGATCAGTGACTTCTCTCAACTCCTATTTCCATTTTTTCAGCTAAAAGCTCTCCACGTTTACTCGCTCTAATCTCTTCATTTTCATCTTCAGCCATAAGGATTGACTCTTTTGTCAATGTCATTGATATGGTTTTGACATCATCATGATCGAATCTGCTATTGTCATGAAGATGGGTATATTCCGGTGTAGGGCTCAAAGGAGAGTCTGACAAAGCAACTCATGGATTCACCGATGTATCGGGAATGAGTTGCTGCTACTGCTGATGGAGGTGGTAGTGTGGGTTCCTCTAACAATAACGTTGGTGCTAGCGATGATGCTTAGTGTTGATGTTAGATGACGTGGGAAGGTGTGGCTTAATGTGAAGTTTTGGAGGCGGTTTGGAGTTTGAAGTCATTGTGTCTACAAAACAAATAAAACCATTTTCATTTCAAACCTAACTCAAACGGTAAAAAATATAAAGAATAATTAAACAGGATGTAATTATTGACTTTCTGACAAAGGCTTTAGTTTTGAGAGTAAACCAGTTAGGTTTAGGAGTCCTTTTAGAGTTCAACTACATGAGTTATTCAACTATGTAGTTTCAAATGATTATTTAGTATTTTTTACCTTAATGCTGACTGCTCTCCTAGTAATTGTAGTAGATGTTGTTCCTTCGCTCACTGTTGTTGAAGCTGATGTTTTCTGTGTAAAAACAGTGAATCTTGAATAAGTAAAGTTACAACGATCAACCATATGAAAAACCCTCGCGCAAAATCCCTTTATAATATATACAAGTTTTTCGTAAAAGTAAAAAAAATTTTTTTGAGCAATTTTTTATATATATAATATAAAGAGATATTCCCACGAAGAATTTTGTTTGCGAGTGAAGATTTGTGCTTTTCTGCAGACCAAGATTGTTGTTTTGTTCACACGAAAAATTTTTGTTTTTGCGCCAAAATTCCTTTATAACATATACTGATTTTTTGCAAGAAGAAGACATTTTTTTCACGCTTCAGATCTTCATAGATAACAAACAGGAACTTTCGCGCGAAAAATGGTGTCTTCACATGATGCTTTGAATTTTTTGGCAGTGGTGTTTTGTTCGCACCAAAAAAAGGTTTTTCAGTGCAAAAAAATGCTTCTTTGCGCAAAAAAAGCTGTTTCTTGACAGATGAATTTGTTTTTGTTTTTTCATGCGGGAAAAAAACATAGTTTTTTGAGCAAAAAACGGTGTCTTTTTTGCATGAAAAATGGTGTTTTTTTTTGCGAGAAAAATGGTGTTTTTTTTTCACAAAAAACTGTTGTTTTTCCGCGCAAAGAAATGCTACTTTTTGCTCAAAAATGTTGGTATTTCACAAAACAACTTGTGAAAACACATTTTTTCGAGCAGAAAATGTCATTTTTGCAGCTAAGAGTAGTAATATATGAGCAGATCTCCCTACCAAGTATTTTTTTGTGGATTAGATCTTGGAGGTTATGCAATGGGTTACGGCGTTGGATGGATTTGCCGAAGTTATATTGTATTTTATTTGAGGGGCATTTGAGTGGCATTTAGTAGTAATATATGAGCAGATCTCCCTACCAAGTGTTTTTTTGTGGATTAGACCTTGGAGTTGAGACAATGGGTTACGGCGTTGGATGAATTCGCCGAGTTTATATTGTATTTTACTTGAGGGGTATTTGAGTGGTATTTGAATGGCATTTAAGTGGCATTTGAGTTTTGATTAGTTTTTTACTTAATTTGAACTTATATGACATATAGATTTTGAATGTATGGCATTCAAGTTTTGATAACTTTTTTACATAACTCGAACTCATATGGTATCTTGAGAGAGAGGGGAGAGGAGAGAGGAGAGAGGAGAGATGGGAGATGAGAGAGGAGAGAGAGAGAGAGGAGAGAGATTTTTTAGTTTTCTATACATTCATGTATATATGGTTAGTTATGTACATATTTATGGCTATATTTATATCTACATAGAGAGAGGAGATATATCTACATTGAACAAATATATTGATCAAAAATGAAAATTATATGATTATATACCTGATTACATAATAAGTAGGGAAAATCTTCTGGAGAGAGGGGAGAGGAGAGATGAGAGAGGAGAGAAGAGAGAGGAGAGAGAGGAGAGAGAGGAGAGATTTTTTTTAGTTTTTTATACATTTATGTATATATGGATAATTATGTACATATTTATGGATATATTTACATTTACATCATTGAATAATATACATTTATTACATAATAAGTATATTAAATGCTATAAAATATGTTGGAAAATTACCAAATTAGACCTCTAGATGGTTAAAATCTACAGTATTTGGGAAATAACTGCAAGAGAGGAGAGAGGAGTATTTGGTAGAGGAGAGAGTATGTTGAGAGAGAGGAGAGATAAAAAGAGGAGAGAGGAGAGAGGAGATATATCTACATTGAATAAATACAGTGATTAAAAATGAAACAATATGTGAATATATACATTTATTGTGTAATAAGTAGGGAAAATCTCATACAATATAGCTAGAGTCAGTAAATATTAAATAATACAAACTTAGGAAGGAAGACTTCTGTTCTATGTACTTTTGATTCCATAATGAACTAAAATAAAAAGTTATGTATTAGTATAGAATGGTTAAACAGAAATTTAAAACAACTACAAACTCTTACTAAATAGTACTTTTTTATTAATTATTACCTTATCATCAAAAATTGACTGTTAATCGGATGTTTTTGTAGCTTTTCGTGTCTTACGTTGTTGAGTCCTTACCCTTCTAGCTTGTCTTTGAGCGGACTGTCGCTGCATGTTTCTTCTTTTTAGAGCAAGTTCTTTACGAGCACACTCGATAGAAATTGGTGTGTTTACCTGTTGTAGTTGATATTGTCGTTGTTGTAATACATAATGTAATCTCTGAATGTCTGACGTAACATCATTCCCTAAGACCTTTAATGTTAGAAAAGATTCAGTTCGAAAACTATTTAGCTGCTCTATCAAGTCTTTCTGTATGAATTTACAATTGTTTGAGATAATTCGCACTCTCTCTTCAATTTTCTTATTGCATATGTTTTGTAGAAGTATCAAGTCCTCTTGAGTCAAAGATTTAGGCTGAGTTTCTGATTCTGTGTTGTTAACTAGTTCCATTTTTTGTCATTGAATCTGAAAAAAAACAAAAAAAACAGATGATTAATTTTGTTCAGTTGTTTTAGTATAATAAATAATATATGAGTAAAAACTGTAATTTATTAAGTTTTTACCTTGATGCTCTTCTAATAGCTGTAGTAGATGTTGCTTCTCTGATAGCTGTTGTAGAACTGGATGCTTTCTGTGTGAAAACTATGGCTCTTATATAGCTAAAGTTGTACTGATTAAACCCTATGAACACCATCTCGTGTCAATCTCTATGAATCAACATTTGTTCACGCGAAGGAAAGTCAATGCTTTCGCGGGAATAAATAAATAATTTTCACGCGAATACAAACCAATGCTTTCGCGGGAATAAATAAATAATTTTCACGCGAATGGAAACCGTTGCTTTCGCGGGAATAAATAATTTATTTTCACGCGAATAGAAACCAATGCTTTCGCGGGAATAAAGAATTTATTTTCACGCGAATAGAAACCAATTCTTTCGCGGGAATAAATAATTTATTTTCACACGAATAGAAACCAATGCTTTCGCGGGAATAAATAAGCTATTTTCACGCGAATGGAAACCGTTGCTTTCGCGGGAATAAATAATTTATTTTCACGCGAATAGAAACCAATGCTTTCGCGGGAATAAATGATTTTATTTCCCGCGGATGAAAGTCAATGTTGTCGCGGGAATAAATACTTTATTTTCACGCGAATGGAAACCGTTGCTTTCGCGTGAAAATAAAATATTTATTCCCGCGAAAGCATTGGTTTCTATTCGCGTGAAAATAAAGTCTTTATTCCCGCGAAAGCAACGGTTTGTATTCGCGTGAAAATAAAGTATTTATTCCCGCGAAAGCAACGGTTTCCATTCACGTGAAAATAAAGTATTTATTCCCGCGACAACATTGACTTTCATCCGCGGGAAATAAAATCCTTTATTCCCGCGAAAGCATTGGTTTCTATTCGCGTGAAAATAAAATATTTATTCCCGCGAAAGCAACGGTTTCCATTTGCGGGAAATTAAATCATTTATTCCCGCGAAGGCAACAGTTTGCATTCGTGTGAAAATAAAGTACTTATTCCCGCGAAAGAATTGGTTTCTATTCGTGTGAAAATAATTCATTTATTCCCGCGAAAGCATTGGTTTCTATTCGCGTAAAAATAAAATATTTATTCCCGCGAAAGCAACGGTTTCCATTCGCGTGAAAATTATTTATTTATTCCCGCGAAAGCATTGGTTTGTATTCGCGTGAAAATAATTCATTTATTCCCGCGAAACCATTGACTTTCCTTCGCGTGAACAAATGTTGATTCATAGAGATTGACACGAGATGGTGTTCATAGGGTTTAATCAGTACAACTTTAGCTATATAAGAGCCATCGTTTTCACACAGAAAGCATCCAGTTCTACAGCGACTAACAGAGGAGCAACATCTACTACAGCTATTAGGAGAGCAACAAGGTAAGAAGCACTAAAATAATTATTTGTTTTTAATTAATTGAAACATCTAGGTTTTTGAATCTTAGTTTTTAAAAACAATCTTTTAATAAAACAATAGTTTCAGTATATTTACATCATTAAACTAAGTTCTTTTACTTTTTGCAGGTATGATGACATCACACTCCAAAGCACTTCCTAAGCTCCATATTGAACCAATCGCAGCTACCAACAACACTAACGCTATTTCCACTACAACCATCATTTCCACCACCAACGGCATTCACATTGATGATAGAAGATCCAATCCTAACACCTTTAATGATACATCTTCTCGCTCAAACACCAATGCTCATGCTGATATAGCAATGAACCATCATGTAGTTTCAGCTGACTCTCCTTTGAGTCCCACACCGGACTACACATATCTGCATGAGAACAGTGAAGTCAAACGAACGGAGGATATCAAAAAACCGACAGTGACATTATCTCAAGCTTCAATTTCCTTTTTATTCAGCAACAGCAAGAATAATACCGTAAACAAACTTAGAGAGTTTGAATTGCTCGAGATGGGTGGAATAATGACAGGAGCTATGCAGAAAGGAATGTTGGAAATCGGAAATTTTGTGAGTTTGTTGGATTTACCAATTCCTACGATATTGGAGGTTTTCGATGTTAATTACGTTGAAGATTATGGTATATTGGACTATGAATATGTTTTAAAAAACAATCATCGAATTCGAGTCAAGTCACTGATTGACAAAGAACTTACGATGGAGCTACAGGAACTTGATCCCTGCTCTTCACAAATCCTAGTGTACATGGGAAAGCTAGAAGAAAATCAACCCGATCTACGTATTGTAGGAGATAATCATCGTCATCAAGGGCTAAAACAACGAGTTATAGCCAAAATCTTGAGAAAAAAATCATTGAAACAGTTGCAAGCATACTTTGATATCATCACTTTCGATAATATTCCTGTCAACACTCTTCTGACATTCACTAGACTTTCAGTTTGGAAAAATTTGAAGTCGAAGCAGCGAAAACGAAAACAAGATACATCGCCTTTACGTATCACTCACACTGTCACTTACAGATACATGATGAATGACGGATCTTTGATGACTGGGAAGATTGTTGTCCCTCCTGAGAACGTTTTGAAGATCAAAAATCATGAATGTGGTATGATCCACTATAAAAGTACGATGACAACTGAAAGCGGCACAAAGAAACACATTCTCACGATTCTGAGTGTTGAAGAAGCTTTGATGCTTCTATCTACTTCAAGTGAAAAAGAAGGAATAGCTTTCAGACTTTCTCTATTTGATGATGCTGAGCTGATGAAAAGTTATGATGATGATGTTGCTGCTGATGATGCTGCTGATGATGATGATGATGATGATGACGATGATAACATCGATGCTTATACCGATGAAGAAGATGATAATATGACGGATGATGACTCTAAGAACAAAAAATTTGAGGAAAAAGATGAAGTTGTCGACAATGATAGTGAGAAAAGCAATGAAGATGATGACAATCACATTTCAAGCGAAGCTAGCAGGATTTCAATATCGGAAATTTAATTAAGGTATGTTAATCTTCACTAGTAATAAGTAACTACTAATAGACGTATTTTTTACCATAGTATAATGTAGTTGTTATAACGACATCTATGTATGCTTTTAGATAGAATACGTGTACAAGTGAATGACCGTCGACTCGCCAAAATCTATCAGCAACAACTCATGAACATTAAATTACATATTATTTGTATTGTGCAATAATTTGTATATATTTAGTGTAATAAAGTATTTTATTCATATTTAACATTAGTAATTCAGCCAATTTGTAAAACTTTCGGGGCTACAACTCTAAAATGTTACAAAAATTTCAATGTTCCGACACAAAAATAAATATTTCAAGTTATCGTCTCATTTTTCAAAAATGTTAAGACAACTCCCATTTATAATTTCTAAACTTCGTTTTTGAAAAAATATGTAAAAGTTGTCGGCACATTGTGTCAAAATGGTAAGACAACTCCGCTTTTGCACAAAAAAAATTGTGAAAAATGTTTTATAATTTGTTTGAGAAACCAAAACAGTAGAAGACTTTTTACAACCACAAGCATTATACTTTAGGTTTTACAGTTTTGTGAATTGGGTGTTGATAGTTTGTCACGATATGACATAATAATTAAGTAATTATAGTCTTCTTCATAACAATGCTATAGATTCAGTAATACAGATGTGAAATTTACTGTTTCATCACTTGAATGCAGTATGAAGGTAGTTGATGTAATATTTATTTTGTAATATTATGCAAAGTAATACAGTAAGAATGAAGCGTATGGAGTTCTCAACCACAAAACAAATAAAAATAATGCATTAGGGTAAACTAATGACAGAACAATTTTACATGAAGTGTATACATGTGAATAAAGTATTCATAAAAACACAGACTATTGTCTGTATATATAATATATATAGAGAGTATTTATAAAAAAACATCCTATTAACTATATATTTTGTGGTAAGAAATTGTAAAATAGGATAGTTGCATAAAGTCTATGGTAAACTAATGACAGAACATTTTTTACATGAAATGTATTCATAAAAACACAGACTATTGTCTGTATATATAATATATATATATATATAGAGAGAGTATTTATAAAAAAACATCCTATTCACTATATATTTTGTGGTAAGAAATTATAAAATAGGGTAGTTGCATAAGACCTATTCCAGAGCCATGATAATATTAAAAAATATAGTGAAATAAAAATTTTAAAACTCACCTAAGAATGCAGTTAGTACAAGAACTTCTTCTTGAGAAAAGTCTGAGTTTTTCTGCATTTTTCGTCTAATAGACGCTAATTTCAATTTAACACAATCATTAAAACCCTTTTTTTTCAGTCCATCTTTTATATTCAAAATTAATTTAAGTGAAGTTAAATCAATTTTCTTATCATCAATCTTTTGGCTTTCTTTTAAATCTACTTGGGTTTGAGGTTTAACTGTTATAGTATTAGATTCTAAAACACTGGTTTTTGGACTGCACTGTGAACTAGCAACAGAAATTAAGTCATTATTACTTTCTTCAGTTTCTGAAAGATCAGAATCTGAAGATATAAGTGCTCTCATTTTTTTACACTGGTTTTTAATCAAAAGTTTTCGATCTTCAGCAGCAGGTTTTTTAGCTATCGCCAACCATTTACTCCCTAATTCAAAATCTAGAACAATGTTTTCAGAAAAATAACCTTCTATTGGATAGAGATACACTAACGCAAATTTTTTCGGAAAAGTAATATCCATAAGTAATTCAGAATATTTTCTATTAATAAATAAAACAACATTATTGTAACTAGCAATATCAACAATAAAAAACATTTTAGTTTTTAAAATACAACTATGTTGCTGAAGATCTCTCAAAGTTGTATGCGATTTTCCACATAAACAATAATAAATAAACAAGTGAGCACAAAAATGTCTTGAAAGAACTCGGCCAGGCTCATGCAATCCCCCTAATTTAAACTTCTTACCACAAAATATACAAGAGACGTTGTTTTTGTTTCCTTTCAGTGCTTCACTCAACATCTTTGTGCCATATGCTATCAACAACAATGAGAGCACTGAAAGGAAATACCTAGGGCTTTTGTTATCAATATCTACAAACAAAATAAACAAATTCTCATCATATATAGATAACTTTCTTAAGCATGGTATATGTATATATATATATATATAAAGATAATGCATGTCACTTACACTTAAAACACTCTCTATCTTCTTTTATATTTCCGTCTAGAAGACTTAATTCTTTATATTCCCTTAATTGAGAATTCTCTGCTTGAACTAAAATAGAAAATACGAATGTAGTTATGCTATTTTTTTGAAAAAATTCGAAAATTTTTTTATAAATTGAATGAGTATATAGTAAGTAATATTTTCGTCATACTTACATTCAAATGTGTTGCGTTCATAGTACAGGAAGTTTTCGTTCTTCCCAACACATTGTTTACTTCCTATGAATCGTGAAGATGCTTTTTCTACAAAAAAATAACATAGTAAATGTAAAGTCATTATTATTGTACCTACAGACAAATTTACATTTTTCATAAAACAGAAAAACTTACTCATAGCAATATGCGTGCTAGCTTTGCTCTTTTCCGTCTTCTCTTCATCATCTTCAAAACACTCCTCCAACCACCTTAGTGTTTCATCATCGGTAGAACTTAATAAAACAATAAATCAAGATTGTAATTATTTAAAAACTCTATATAATACAGTTGAATATTGAATAATAAAGTTTCAATAATATACTTACATGGCACTGAAATCTATTTCGTCTATATTTAGTTCTAATGCAACATTTGAGGATGTAGACCTACAAGTAATATATATATATACATTTGTATAAATTTATAAATGTAACTGCAACAAAATTGTAAAAGATAGTATAAATAACTTACTCATTTGTTGTAGGGATATTGCTAGCCATTGTTGTTTTGCAGAGTAATACTTAGAATGAAGTATAAATGAAAACTGATACTGTTTAAAAAAATAGTTTCTCTTATATACAAAACATTGAAGTCATTTATCAAGATTAATTTGTAGACTGATTTTCTGATTATTACTATGATAAATGATATTGTTTTTTAAAAAAGTGGAAGACGATTAGGAAGTTGGTTAAAAAAATAGGAAGATAGAGATTAAATAGTTTAATAAGCTTAACCACCACAAACACTCCTGTAAACTGTCTTTCCATCTAGCTAAAATTTTTGAATGTAGAGCGTTGGATAAACAAATTTTACAACCTCTTTTAAATATAACTAGCTAGGATGAAACTTACATTTCATTTGAATGACAACTCACATCCTTCAAACATATTTTTATAGCAACAATTTTCATATAGACACATCAACAGCAAAACAATGATGCGGTGTAGTTCCATCTTTATATCATCAGACAGTAAATTAATATGTGAGAGCTTCAATTATAGTTTACACCATTAAGTATGAGTTCGGAATGTAATAAAATACTTTACAGGTACTGATAGCATTTAATAACTAGTTCAATTGCAGTTTATTGATATACTCTACTATAACACACACTACCACAAACAATCATATAGACACATCATCAGCAAAACAATGATGTAGTGCAGCTCCATCTTTATATCATCAGACAGTAAATTAAAATGTGAGAGCTCCAATTATAGTTTACAACATTAAGTATGAGTTAGGAATGTAATAAACACTTTAAAGATATCTGATAGCATTTAAATATGTATATGTAACATATAACTCTTGATTTATTAGACAAAACAGCTTCCTAAAAATAGAAAATATACTATGTATGTTGATACATTATTATTTCACACAAAAAACAATGAGATATTTTAAAAAAAGTAACAGTCTAACTAATAAAACAAGTGGATAAAGTCATGCTTTGCTCATGTTTTTTAGATGATAGCGGAGATAGCTAGGATTAAAAGTAAAACCACAAATCCGTTTTGGTGGAAGGCTGTATCTATATTAACTAATATGTAATGAAACAATAAAAAACAGGAGATAGATGCAATCAAGTTCTCTTCCTTTTTAGGTTGAATTCGACCTATAATTCCATCATCTATGGATGTTTGTTGTTTGTTGTTTTAAATAGAAATAGCATGATAATAAATAGTGCTTAGGTGTAACTAATGACTTTTCTCGAGCGACACACTTGATATTAAAAAGATCAAAACATATAGGATTAAGCGAGATGATGATTAATGTCTTTTCTGGAATGAGTTTATTAGTAAAATGACACTTGCGGGGCACTTGCGCTATATTATAATTAATTACTTTTTAAAAATGAACTGGTAACATTACGTCGACTGAAATAATACCTAAAACGTCTCGCATAAATTTTGATCTGACTGAAAATGGACTGAAAACCTTCAAGGTGCGTAAAAATTATCGTAACTCGCTATAGCGGATATTCTAAGAAATATTTATTTTCTCGTTGGTAACTTGACGTAAAATATTTTGTAACGGATGTCACACGATCTCAATCGCTTTTTTTCAACTTAAACACTTAGTTACTCGTAAACATTTGATACTCGCTTGATTTCTTTGATAACAGTAATATCCCAATTGTGTTTATCGTAAATATTTCAAAAACGGATATTGCGCGTTTCAGTTGGTTTTTCCTACTGAATCACTTAGTTACGCGTAAATATTTGAAATGCGTGTTTCAGTTGGTTTTTCCTACTAAATCGCTTAGTTACTCGTAAACATTTGAAAATTGTTTGATTTTTTCGCTGATAAAACATGTTGCAAGTATCTTTTACCAAATATTACCGTGATTTTCAATCAGTTTTCCTTACTAGATTACTTAATTACTCACCAACGTCCATAATTGTTTTTATTAATAATTGTTGCAAAGCAATGCTGTATTTAAATAATATTACTACGTTTCCAACCAATTTCCTTACTGAATTACTTAATTACTCGCCAGTATTTCATAATTTCTTTCACTAATAATTACAAATAATATTGTAAATAAATAATTTACCAGGAATATTTATGCTCAAGTCTCCTCTCTCTCCTCTAAACACTCTCTCTAGATATATACAAACACAGTTATTTTTATTGTACCTTGCACAAAAACACCCCCTAAAACTTGTTTTTAGGCTGAGCCTTATGGGTTATTTTAGGGGGAGTATCAGTCCTGGGAGTAGATACTAAATTGACACAAATTTTTTTCATATGAATTTAAAACTTAACTAATGTAGTTTTTTTACCAAACATCAGTACATCAAAAACATTATTGTAAAGGTATATTATATAGGAAGATTTTCCATACTTATTATGTAATAAATGTATATAATCATATAATGATTAATTTTTGATCAATATATTTATTCAATGTAGATATATCTCTTCTCTCCTCTCTCCTCTCTTTCTTCCTCTCTCCTCTCTCTCTCCCTCTCTCCTCTCTCTCTTTCTTTATCTCAAGATACCATATGTATGTATACATTGATTATCATTACAAGTTGTAGTGCTTTGTATTACTTAGTATTTACTGACTCTAGCTATATTATATAGGATGATTTTCCCTACTTATTATGTAATCAATGTATATAATCATAAAATGTTTCATTTTTGATCAATATAGTTATTCAATGTAGATAAAACTCCTCTCTCCTTTCTCTCTCCTCTCTCCTCTCTGTCTTCTCTCTCCTCTCTCTCAAGATGCCATATGAGTTCAAATTATGTGAAAAAAGTATCAAAACTTAAATGCCATACATTCAAAATCTAGCTGCCATATGAGTTCAAATCAAGTAAAAAAATAATCAAAACTCAAATGCCACTTAAATGCCACTCAAATGCCACTCAAGTACCCCTCAAATGAAATACAATATAAACTCGGCGAATTCACCCAACGTCGTAACCCATTGCCTCAACCCCAAGGCCAGAACCACAAAAAAACACTTGGTAGGGAGATCTGCTCATATATTACTACTGCATTTGAGTGGCATTTAAGTGGCATTTGAGTTTTGATTATTTTTTTACTTGATTTGAACTTATACGGCATGTAGATTTTGAATGTATGGCACTCATATGACAACATTTTTGATGGAGTTGTAATTGCCACTGAATTGTTTTTGTATATGATATAACCATCTACAACGCTATAGTTATTGTTATAGTTTTATTATTACATAATAAGTATTACATTATTTGCTTACTGGAGAATGTAATAAAATACATATCATAATAAAGTGTAATAGGTTGAATATATAGTGTTAAAGTCTATAAAAACTTTTTAATTTGTAAAGTATTTGATGACTTTACAAGAAATATCATCACATTCAGGTTCAATGACGATGAGAAGATTTTCTTCAAGTTTAAGTTTACTATCTTCCAATATAGATAGAGAAAGTTTTGAAAAATCCTCCAAGTCATTATAAATAAAAACTCTATAAATCGATGGTGTTGAACTTGTAATTGCTGCTGAATTGTTTTCGCATATGATGTATCTATCACACACACAATCAATAGTTGTTTCGATTTCTTCATAATTGTATATAGTAGAGTTTGTAGGGCTTGGGTGTTCCAAAATTAAATCGACTAAACCCAGAGCTTGTGGAAGAGATGGAATTGATGGTGATAAAGCTGGAACTAGTGACTCGTTTGTAATTTTTGTTGTCGTCGTCGTTGTCTGCAGAGTTGTGGTGATTGTTGAAGTTGTTCTTCGAATCGTAGGTAGTAATCCCTCATCGTATAAGCGAATGTAATTTAAAGCTTCATCGGTTTTGCAAACAAAGTATTGTTGAGGCCACATATCATAAGTGTCACAGCTTCTATGTTGGTGAGAAGACTGCATGAAACATGTGAGTGTATGCATACGATATTGTAAGTTTTTTCCTAAAATATGAGTTACTGAATTAACCGCTTCCATATTAAGAGCTCCAAAAAAACATCCAGACTCTCTATGAGATAAAGTGAATGGTTGAATCTCTGTTGCAAGACAATAACTGCTTAGGATTGGGAATAATAGAAGATAGATTCGATATTTCATTTTTATGCAGAGAGAGAGACTTTTAACCTAGTTTATGCTTTCATCATCTAGAGTTAACTGTCTTGCATTTCGGTGGACTTTGGTTACTATGCTCCAACTAAAGTTCTATATATATAACTTTGGGATCGCATTTGTCTTTGTTATCTCCTTGACATGTGATGCTGATGATAATCTTGTTTTGAATAGACTTCAAACTTTCAAAACTCGAAAATGACAAATTTACACCTTCAATACCATTGATGTTAGTGATGATAGTAGCTATTTTCGGCTTCTCGTTGGTCGAATGATTGCATTCCACACATGCAAAGTTGGTTGTCTCAAACTCTTCTGTTGGTGGACAAATCAAACGTGAGGTGTTGTATTCAAATACATATAATTCATCATTCCAAAATAGTTTTGTATTTTGAGTAAGACCTTCCGTATTATTTTTAACCCCTATTGCACATTCCTCCTGATTCAGAGTGTATTTTGTTGGCGTATTGCAGGTCAGGGTATCTGTAGAAGTTTTGCTTTTGCAGATCCAAGAAGCGTTTTGAGCGATAATAAAACTGCAATGTAAATAGTTGGAAGGATAGAGTCTCACACAGTTTGTTCTATTTTCATCTTTATATCGAATACTCTTTTCAAAAGGTGAAAAAAATAACACATCATTTTTTTCCATAACTCCATCTATACATTCATCGATTTCGTCGGCATAAAATACTTCGCTGACATTGAAACTGTCGAAACTCGAAAATGTTGAATTCACACCTTTGATTTTATTGATGTTAGTGATGTTAGCTGGATTTTATTCCTCATTTACACCTTCGATATCATTGATGGTAGTGATGTTAGCTGGAATTTCGATATCATTGATGGTAGTGATGTTAGCTAGAATTGATTCCTCGGTATCTGTAGAATCTTTACTCTTACAGATCCAAGAAGAGTTTCGAGGGATGAAAAAACCGCAATATATATAGTCAGAAGGGTAGAGTCTCACACAGTTTTCCCCATTTTCATCTTTATATCGTATAGTCCTTTCAAAAGGTGAAAAAACCAAGACATCGTTTTTTCCCATAACTCCAGCTAGACATTTATCAATTTTGTTGCTATAAAACACTCCACTAGTTTTGAAACTGTCAAAAGTCGAAAGTGATGAATCTTTGATGTTAGTGATGTTAACTGGTTTTGGTTCCTTGTTGATCGAATGATCGGAATGAACGCATTGCACGCATGCAAATTTGAATGTCTCAAACTGTCTTCTTATTGGACAGATCACACGTCTGCGGTTGTATTGAAATGCACATAAATCCCCATTTCGATATACTTTTGTATTTTGAGTAAGTCCTTCCGTATTATTTGTAATACCCATTTCACATTCCGCTTGATTCAAAACGTATTTTGTTGTAGTATCACAAGGCACAGAATCTGTAGAAGTTGTGTCCTTGCAGATCCAAGAAGCGCTTTGAGGGATGAAAAAACCACAATATAATAAGTCAGGAGGGTAGAGTCGTGCACAGTTTTTTCCATTTTCATCTTTATATCGTATAGTCCTTTCGAAAGGTGAAAAAACCAAGACATAATTTTTATCCATAGCTCCGGCTATACATTCATCAATATCATTGGTATAGAATACTCCACTAACATTGGGAAATGTTAGTGCCAGTAGCAAGATAAATACGCAGCTTATTTTTTAAAATGTTTTTGCTTTCAGTGTTGAAAGTTGAATACTTTTTTTCTTGATGTTCTTTCTATTTATACGTAAGTGACTAGTGGCTTGTTCAGCTCTCTCAGCTGATTTTGAAGATGTGAAACAATCTCATCAAAGTGGTTACCAAAATGTAAGTATGGTTCCAATCGAGATTGAGACAAAAGAACATGTGTTCCTGTCCAGCGAAATGAAGTCAAACCTCTTAAAATCGAAATATCTATCAAATCACCCAGTTCAGCATCTTTCAAACATTGCTTTATATCAATCAGTTCGATCGCTCTTTTGAGATCTTCAAAATCTATCAACTTGTCTTGCGGACAGCACACTTTTGGATCAAAGCTCCTAGAACAGTTTAAGCATTCGAGAGGATTTGCTCTTGAAATACAATTACAGCTCAAAAGCATGCTTTGTATCGATATACGAACTAGATTGAATCCTAACACAAAATAAAATACTTCTTCGGTGATGAGTTGAGCAAAAAGAGGATTCGAACGCTCTAAAGGAATGTGTTCAAAATGAGTCCTTATGAACTTAGGAACAAAATCAGCCAATGTAGCAATTGACTTGAATCCTTGAGTTTTTCCACTCATGTTTCTTCTGTAGTTTAGAGATAAATGAAGCAACATTTTTTGTAGCAGTTCTTTTATGAGTACTCAGATATATTTGTCGAATCAATAGGTATTATCGGGTTGACTGAGTCTTCTTTTTCATCAGGAGTATAAGCATATGGATATCCTTCCGCTATCGCAAGTAATTTATCCTTTAGACGTTGATAAGCCAGTTTGCTCTGACTAGTAGGTAATAGGTAGGGATTTAATCGTGCTCTCAAATTTGTTAACATAAAGGGAGACTTCAAATGATCAGAGGAAAGATCCAAAAAAGCATTAATCCATTCATCATGCACCAAAAAGCCCATTTTAGTGTTTTTCAAAACTTGTCTTCTATCAATCCAGTCGATAGCATCACCCAATTCTTTTTTGGTAGGTGTAGCACCTTCAACCATTTCAGCATATCTTTTACAAGTGATACATTTGTCATCAACGTGTGAACAGTAACAGTTTAGTAGTGATAGATTGGTTGCTTGCTTGTAAAAACTTCCTCCTAGTACACAGTATACACATGCTTCCGTAAAATAAATCCTCAACATTTCATCAGAAACCTCAGCCAAAAAAGTCTTAGGTCCTATAGCATCGGAAGCTTCTTGGTGAGCAAAGTCTTCAACACGTAACATATTTGTTGTTATTCCGTTAAATTACAAAACGCGAATGATCCGTTTTCAAATTGAAATACCTATTTAATCATTCATTACTTTTTCTTTTTTTGAGGTTAATTGTTATGCTAGCTCATGTAGATCCTCATAAATGCTTTAATTTCAACCTGACGACCATCGATTGGGCAAGGTTTTACTTCTGATGAGCATTCAGTAAGTGCTTTTTCCTTACACTCACTACAGTAAATGAGATGACCGCATGGAAGAGAGATATGATTTGCAATTACTTTTTTTTCATGTGACTCAGACACACATTGAGCGAGTTTGCTTTGCTTAGTCTGATCTTTATCTTTTTTTAACGAATCAATTGATTTAGCATCATTTTTTAACAGTGTTGACGAATTCTCAACAGATGTAAAATCATTTTCAAAAGTATGTAAGGCTTCAATCATAAAACCTATTCGCTCAAAAGGTTTTCCATTTAACACTAAAACTTGTTCGATATCGTTTTGACTGTATCCTAGTTTTTTGCAGATAAGTTTCATTTCTTCGGTGTCATTGTTGTGCGTTATTTGTTTTAATTTTTCTCGATATTTTTCAACCCGTCGCTTACACCTTTTGCGTTTTTCTGTGCGCATGTAAACATCCTCAACATACTCTTCACCTTTAATCCTGAGTAAAAAAGAACAGTCTGGGAACCATCGACAGTGTTCCTCCCACGGTAGATCACTCTCTTCCCATTCTTTAAGTTCACCTGAGCAAAAGAAGCATTTTACACTATCTCCGAACTTAGTATAGTAGAAACCTGCATTGGAAAGGAGTTTCATGGAAACTTTACCCTTCCATTGTTTGAAACTGTCTTCTCTAGATGTTTCAGTAGCAAAACGTGGTGTACCAGCACGATCAATTGATATACCTAGAGGTAATACTTCTGCAGTTAAATCTCCTCTTCTAGTTTTTTGTTCTTCCATCGTATAACTTTTGACAATTGAGATGTTTTTCATTTCATCTGCAAGTAGTTTCCTAGGTCTATACACACGATTTTGAGTGTTAAATCCTCTAACAAATCGACAAAACGGAAAACTTTTAGCATGTTCTTTCATCGGATGTTCATCTTCATCCTTCCAGTTTGGTAATACCCCTCGGCAAAAAGCACATCGAACAGCGTTGTCTTTTTCAAGGTTATAGAAACCAGCTCCAGCCATGTTTTCACCACAATGCTTACCTACTCGTCTCCAATTTGTAAGAAATGATTTTCTTCGATAACTTTCATCAAGCATTAAAGTCTCTCTTTCATCAAAAGAGAGTTCATTGCAAATGAACTTGAAAAAGTCCGTTGGGGAAAGTTGCGCAATAGTTTTTTGTAATTTTAATGACAAAAGACTACAGTGATTATCCGGATAAGTTGTGACGACATAAGTTATTGTAGTGGTATCAGGAAAAGTTCGTTGTAAAAACAACGACGAAGTAACGAGTAAGCTATCATCTATCCATTTGGTGTAGTCTTTAGTATTTTCAAAGCAATTCCGAGTTTTTTGCATTTCTTTTTTTTCATTATAAATAGTGTTTGCTACATATCTGTTGTTTGTTACTCGACACATTATTTATATATAATATAAGTAGTAGCTTCAGTTATTACTCAAGTTGAAGTTTTGTTGGAAAGTTCTTTCCCTTTGATCTTGTTCGTTGTTATTCTAAAAAAAAATGATAATGCTTTATAGCAAAAATAAAAAAAGACTAAGGTTTCAATTTTTTTCAATATACTTGAATTGATTACTATTGTAATAGAATGTAAATACTTACATCAGAAATGAAGACTTGTCTTTCTTTGAATTGAAATGAATGATATTCCTAGTTGTTTGAACTTGAGCTGCTTTCTATAAAATTCGGATGAAGAAGGAGTACTTTTTTCATTTTGAAGTCCTGAAATAATAATAATAATAAAACATAATTAAAACTTACATACAACATTTTTTGATATCTTAAATAGTGAATAATCTTGTTTTTTTTCAGAAAATGTCTTCACGTTTAAATTGATTACAATTAAAACAAAATATAAATACTTACATCACAAATGAAGACTTGTTTTCCTTGAATTAGATGAATTATACACATAGTTGTTTGAACTTCACCTGTTTCCTATGTAATTCAAATGGTGAAGAAGGAGTGCTGTAGTAGATGATGATGTAGTAGATCTTGTTCCTTCAGTTACTAACGATGAAGTGAATGCTTTCTGTATGAAAACAGTGCTTCTTATATAGCTTAAGTTGTACTGCTATGAATCAGCATTATTTTCACGCGAATGGAAACCATTGCTTTCGCGGGAATAACAAAATTTTTTTCATGCGAATACAAACCAATGCTTTCGCAGGAATAAATAATATATTTTCATGCGAATAGAAACCGTTGCCTTCGCGGGAATAAATAATATATTTTCACGCAAATGGAAACCGATGCTTTTGCGGGAATAAATATTTTATTTTCCCGCGAATACAAACCAATGTTTTCGCGGGAAGAAATAATTTATTTTCACGCAAATGGAAACCGTTGCTTTCGCGGGAATAACTATTTCATTTTCACGCGAATACAAACCGTTGCTTTCGCGGGAATAAATAATATATTTTCATGCGAATAGAAACCGTTGCCTTCGCGGGAATAAATATTTTATTTTCACACGAATACAAACCAATGTTTTTGTGGGAATAAATAATTTGTTTTCACGCGAATGGAAACCGTTGCTTTTGCGGGAATAACAATTTTATTTTCACGCGAATACAAACCAATGCTTTCGCGGGAATAAATACTTTATTTTCACGCGAATGGAAACCGTTGCTTTCGCGGGAATAAATATTTTATTTTCACGCGAATACAAACCAATGCTTTCGCGGGAATAAATAATTTATTTTCACGCGAATGGAAACCGTTGCTTTCGCGGGAATGAAAATTTTATTTTCACGCGGATAGAAACCAATGCTTTTGCGGGAATATCGCGTGAAAAACTGCTGAGTCATAGATATATTATAAGGAAGGTTTCACGAGATGGCTTTCATAGGGTTAATTAGCACAGCTTTAGCTATTTAAGAACCAGTGTTTTCACACAGAAAGCATCCAGTTCTACAATAGCTAGCGAAGAAGCAACATCTACACACCAACTACTACATTTACTTGAAACTATAGAAAGACTTTCAGTCAATAAGGTGAGAATCACTAAATAATTCTTTAACATATATTGATAGAAAACTTCAACTAGATTTGCTATAATACTTCAGAAAGTTAATTTTATGTTTTAATATTTTGTTCTTATTAATAAAAGATCAAATAGTTTCACCATAATGCATCAGAAAAATTATTTTGGTTTTGATTATGTGTTTATTTTATAAATATCTAGTCAGTTTATTCTTTTCAAATATTTTTCAAATTCCAACCACCTGTTACATATTTTTTACTCTCTTTTCAGTTCCAACTTCTCACTGAACGCTCTGAACATGAATGAAGACCGTAATACCTCATTTCTCTCAACATTCGAACCATACTCTGATGTTAAAGAAAATATCCCTCCTGATTCACATATAATAAAAAGGAAACTGAAAACAGTTCGACCAAAGCCATGGGATTCGGATAGAAATAAAACGATTGACTATGCTTGGACTTGGAAAACACCATCTCTTTCTCATCTTTCTTGCTTGTCAAAAAATGCTGCTAGTTTGCTCAACTCTTGCGATACCAATGACAGAGTAATGATTGGAAGGTTTCAACCACTTCACTTAAATCAAACGCCATCACTTCTCGAGATAATCTCCATCAAAAGACCAGCTCAGGATGTATATAAAAACTTATGTATTATCCGCTACAATGTCGAAACATTTGGCAACAGACGACAAGTGAGGTCCATGGTGAGAAATGAGGATTACAACAAATTAGCTCCAACACAACCGGATGTTCCAAAACTGGTGGTTTATATGGGATTCGATTCAGACAAGCATCCAATCTTTCACCCTATCAACTTCCCATCCAATATTTCCCTTGAGGAAGCTAAACAGCTAAGTAGATTAATTAAAAAAAAACACCTAGTCAGTTGATCAGTATGGTTCGTATCGCAACACTCTCTCAATTTGCTGTTGGAAGTGTAATCAGTTTTGAATCTCCTCAAATATCAACTCAGTTAACATTACCTAATGGAGAAGTGGTGATGGATGCGCTACTGGTAAACTACAGATGTTTGCAATACGATGGTTTGATGATGGGAGTTCTATATATACCTGAAAAACATGCTAGCGATGTCAAACGAATTGGAACAGGAGTCATACTTGCAAGAAATTGTGAAGTTAGTAGATTTGGTTATCATCGACATGATATAATCACATTCACAGCATTACAAGCGATAGAACTGGCTCAAAACCTATCCAACAAACTTGATGATTCCAACCAGATGAAGTACTTTACTACAGATGAGGTTGTTGAGAACAAGGTCTTAGTGCTTTCAATGGGAGTGGGAAACACATCTTTTACATCTTTGAGAGGACCAACACCCCCTGGTGAAAACTATATTCAAGAAGAGCAAGTCAGACAACACAACCCAGTGAGTGTTTTTTTATTTAATGTAAACTAACTGATATAAGTAATACTTCCAATTAGATAAAATTTATTTATAAAGCAATTATTTTTTGTTTTGCTTTAGATAGAAGAGAGAGAATCAAAAGCACTTGATGAAAATTATGCTCAAGAAAAAACAAACTGAACAATATAACTTGGTGAGTTACTTCCCTTAACTATATAATGTTAGCTAACCAATGTAAAAAGAATTATAATTCAAATTCATGTAATTATTTTACATTTTTGTTTAATCATCCTATACTAATACATAACTTTTTATTTTAGTTCATTATGGAATCAAAAGTACATAGAACAGAAGTCTTCCTTCCTAAGTTATAACATCAGTACAACAATGACGACATTGTAAAGAAAAAGACTATCATCCATTGATTGTCATTACAAGTTGTAGTGCTTTGTATTACTTAGTATTTACTAACTCTAGCTATATTATACAAGGATATTTTCCTACTTATTATGTAATAAATGTATATAATCATATATTGATTCAATGTAGTTATATCTCCTCGTTCTTCTCTCCTCTCTCTCAAAATATCACATGAGTTCGAGTTATGTAAAAAAATTATCAAAACTTGAATGTCATGCATTCAAAATCTATATGCTATAAGTTCAAACTAAGTAAAAAAATAATCAAAACTCAAATGCCACTCAAATGCCCCTCAAATAAAATACAATATAAACTCGGCGAATCCATCCAACGCCGTAACCCATTGCATAACCTCCAAGATCTAATCCACAAAAAAACACTTGGTAGGGAGATCTGCTCATATATTACTACTGCTAAGGAATGTTGTTTTGTTTGTTTGTTTGTTTGTTTGTTTTGTTTGAAAACAACATTGTTCGAGCAAAAATCTCTTCATAGTATATACAGATTTCTCGCGCGATGGAATTTTTCTCTCCATACAAAAAAACTTCAAACATCTCGAAAATGGGTTTTTGCTCGAAGAAGGCTGTTTCCGGCGTAGAAAATATGTTGTTTTGCAGTCGAAGAATGTTGTTTCATTCGTGCAAAAAAAAATGCTGCATTTGCGAAAAAAATCCCTTTATAATATATATACAGAATTCTCGCTCGAATAAAATGAGTTGTAGCGCAAAAAAGCCCTATGTTTCACAAAGGGATTTTCGCGCAAAAAATGTTGTTTCTTGCGCAATGATTGTGAGCTTAGGTCAATCAGTGTAACATTGCCATTTTAAAAAGCACTGTTTTCACACAAAACACATTCATTTCAACCAAAACATCTGAAGGATCAGCATATGCTTCTGGATCTACTGCAACAACTAGAAGGATTCTCAGCAATAAGCTAAAAATTAATAAATAATTATTCAAGGCTAGCTGTGAAACTTCATAAGATATAACTTTTAATCATGTATTATTTATTGTACTCAGATAATATTTACTCACAAAAGTTTGTTAATACCCTATGCTCACCCTTTACACTGTATGATAATTGTGATTAACAAGTTTTTTTGTTTTTTCGGGAACAATTCATAAAAATAAAAACAGTTTACGTCAACGTAACAGGAACTGATCCTAAACTTCTATCTGAAGTACTGCTGCAAAACTTATGTAATAAAAAAGTTCAAGACAAAGTACAGATTTTTGCAAACAATGTTAGTACCATCAGCAAAGACTGGTCACAACAGCTAAAGAGTTTTTTTATATCAAACTCTTCTAACACTGAAACTCTTAAAGAATGATACCACAACAAAGATTCAAAAAGTTTGTTCTCAATTACTACAAAAAAGTCAACAAAATCTGCCTAACACACCCGTTTCTATCAATAACGCTCATATAAGAAAGAGAACTCGAAAAACAAAGACTCATCACAGGGCAAAAAAATCTACACAATAAAAAACAAACTGTAATACTGTTTACACTCAGTTTTTTGTGTGGTCCATTTTATATCTTTATGAGATAAATGCTTCTGTACATTCTTTCAACACTATAATAGAACTATTCAATACGTATCTATGAATACACATGATTATGCATGGAAACAGCTTAAATTTTCTTGTAGTAAAACTATACCAATAACTATACAATGTTGATCCAACAATCAAACTCACAATACTAAACTCTGTATAAACCTACACGTTTATGAACTAGTCAACCTCATGATATAAATCGACGTGAAAAATCCCAATATAAACCCCCTGCACAATAAATACGACGACAATAATTAAAGCACCTGGTGCACACAAAAAGGTACCTCAAGCGCAATAAACAGGACCAGGAGAACCTCCAACACAAATACCATAACATACAAACCAATGTCTAAATCAACATTCCACACTAAAAATTCCATAGATTCTAAACACCTGGTGCACACAAAAAGGTACCTCACAGGTTCTCATGGTAACTGGTGCCTACTTCAAGCGCACCTGGAACCAGGAGAACCTTCTCCTTAGGCTCCATGACAGAGATCTGCTCCTATACTACTACTTACAGCCCTAGAAGCTCTGGCTCATTCTTAAAAATTTCAATGGAAATGATTTGTAGGGCGAGGCATCGTGAGAGCGATCACCGGCGGCGTTCTAGTATGCTTCATCAAATTATAATGTACGTAAGCACAATTTGTTCACTTTTACAATATTTTGTGCAGCTCTAGAAACTCTGGCTCATTTTTAAAAATTTCACTGGAAATGATTTGTAGGTCGAGGTATCTTGATAGTGATCACCAGAGTTCTAGCCTGGGTTCTCAAAATCTATTGTAGGTGAGCTCAGTTCATTCATTTTTAGCATGTTTTGTAAAGCCCTTGAAGCTCTGAGTAATTTGTTTCTTTGGAAATCTTTTAGAAGGCATTGGTCTATAAGAACAATTCCCGATGCTCTACTGAGCTTTATCAATTTTCAATGTATGTAAGTGGAGTTTGTTCATTTCTATCATGCCTTTCACAGCCCTAGAATTTTCGGCTTATTCTTAAAAAGTTTTACTGGGAACTAGAGTTATGAGATGGTTTACCAGCATTCCAATGAGCCTTAACAAAGTTCAACGTACTTAAGCAAAAATTGCTCATTCTAACATGCTACAACTTTTTTTCAAAAGCAAATTAACATTGTGGGAGTATAAAAATCAGTCAAAGATAATTTTTACTTGTCCGTGATTAAAACTGAAGCTTTTCCATAAAATCATGTCTCGCTTGTAACAGAAGACATCTAAAGTTTGTATACAACATTAACCAATTTTATCACTTTAGTGGCAGTGAACAGCCATTTTCTTGACCGCGTAAAATTATTTCTTTATAAAACTTTGAAATGGAACAGCTGCAAAAGTTATTTGCACTTTGCTACAGCTCTCAGCATAACCAATAAAAAATAAAAATATCAACCATTGTTTATTAAACTTGCTTTTTTATAATCTATTTGCTTAGATTATTTTGATTAAACTTACTAATTTTGTTTGCTGCTTTCAATTGAGTGATTTAAAAATACAGTATATTTTTAAGTTTTTGAACTTCATGTTTTGCACAATAGACAAATAGCAGCTGCAGCTTTTCAACCCTACTAAGCGATGAGTATAGGTATAATTTTTGGTTTTTTACTGGCGATCTCAAATAAAGTTAACTAAACATTTGTACACCCTTGAAATATTTTTTGATCATAAAATGTTATACAAATGCGGAAATCCTAAATAACCGAAAGAGAAAAACATTTGGTGATTATAGTATTGTAGCGGATTTTTATGACCACAAAGTGTGATCTAAGGTCTTCCTGACAACTGCGGAGTGTGAGGAAAACCTTTCATGAGTCTAGCACTGCCACAAATCTAATAAAAGGCAGGTGCTATCAGTACCAGCCCTGCAGAAACCCTGCCGGCCCTGCAGCCAATCTATACCAGGTCGGGAGGAAGAGAGCCAATGTAGCCTGAGGACCAAGAGTGGACTCAAAAGAGACAGTAACCTGAGTCTGCAACCTAACTACCATCAAAATTACTGGAAGCTTTGGACCTCAAGCTATACCAGCCTAAGAACTCAGCTCAGAAATGGTGGTACAATACAGACCAATGACTAAGCAGTATTGCTCCTAAAACTCCGCCTTCTACTTCTGGGGGTTTTATTTATTGAACCTTATTTAACCCATCTAATTGCTTGATATTTATAATCTGTTTGTTGATTTGTATAGTTCTGTTCCACTCATACGCTATTGGTAACATGTGTAGTTAGAACAATCAGTTCCTGTGCCTCTGCCTATAAAAGGCAGGGTTTAGCTTGTTCTCATTGCAGTTTGTATCAGGATACTACTTGTGACTGTACCAAGTAAACACCGTACATCACCATTGTTATATTGCACCGAGCGCTGTAAAATAATAAAATGATTATTACTCTGAAGCACTGAGTATTGAGTCTGAGACGTGGGCTCTGTAACAGTTGTGCAGTTGGAGATACTGCTCTGTTGAGTTGATCGATAAATAATCTTCATTGGAGAGAGGTTTTGTTAGTAGCATTTTGGCTAGCCTCCTCAAAATCCACTACAATTTATTATACATTAACTATACCACACTTTGGTTGTTACAAAGGCCCATAGTTTATCATATATAGTTTTGACCAAATGTTAGAACTATGAAGGGTTTTAATTGATTCCTGTCAAACTCAGTGTGTTAAGAGTGTTTCTGTGATGGCCATTAGGCATCAGACACACCTGTACTAGCACTAATTATAAACCAGTAATAATAAACAAGCGGTTTACTGCCTGGTATACCACCCTGGGAGGGTATCCCAGACCGGCAGCAACATGGCTGTCATAGCTAAAAGATCAAAAGATAGCCCAAGGACCTTAGGAGCCCCTATCTACCTATTTAATGGCTCAAGCTGCAAACGATTTAGAATCCAAAGTTCTATATTGTTTGAGAGCCTACCAAAAGATATAGAGACCTCTATGTTGTACATCGACTTAGTAAAATTTTCCTTTACCTATCGCCATCAACTGTATTTAACCATATACCAGATATCTCATTTGAAAGTATAATAACCAGTTATTGTATTAGTTTACCTATATTTTGCGCATTGGTCTACTCACCAAGCACACCAGGAACCTCTTTTGGTTAGGTCTAGGAAGAGACCAAACTAGTTGCATTCATTGCCTGATTGCTTTAATTGCTATTGTGTGTGTCACTTGCAGTTGCTCTAGTGGTGAGAGATGCGTAAGAAAAACTTCTGTATAAACTTGAAAGCATAGAGCTGTATGTCTTAGTTGAGCGCTCACCTTTGTTGAGGAGTTGGGGTACCTCCTTTTTCGTATCATTTTCTGGAATCAACATCCACCAATTTACTTCCCAAGCGAGATGAAATCATTGCTGTCAGGAATGTAGAGGCTGACTGAACCACTGCTTTGGCAGACAGATTATCTGCCTGGTTCAGTTGATTAGTCGATCAGTAGTGGAACGACAAAATCAATTAATTAATCAGTTTCTTGCAACTTGAAGCAAAATTGCGGACTTGTAAAAATGAAAGGTTTAACCTCCATGGATTAGTGGATTACTGGCTGGCGAAAATAGGTTTAGATACACAATAGCCTAAGAAGAAATGAGCGTAAACTGCAATAAATAGTATTTACTAGAAAAATTTGTATTTAAACTTTTTTAGCATAACAACTGTAGCAATGTGTTAAGAACATGAAACTATACAAAAGTTTCATGACGACTTCCAAATAATCGTTTGTTAGTTCGATAGTTAATAGATTTTTTTAATGTTTTTAAATTGTGGCAGTACAGTTGATTTATTTTCAAACATTTTTGTGTTCCTGTAGTTCTGCATGCATTGAATTTCCTTGTAGCCCTAAAAAAATTACTAACCTGCCAGGGAATAAACAAACTCCAAATCAAACCCAAGTTGTAAACAATCTAATTTCAGGGGTAAAAATGCGCAGGCTGATAAAGTTTTTAAATAGTGGGGAAAACCATATCACCCACGGGATTTTGTCCATCGATTTATGTAAGGGCGCGGCTGTAATTTTTGCTTTCCCCCGCTATTCAAAAACTTTCCGGTTGCGCGTTTTGACCTAGTGTAAGGAGTCAAAAATTAAGTGCTTGACATCTACAAGATTTGTGTAGTTCGGTTTAGGCTTAAGGCCTGGCCACACACACCAAGGTTTTCTTCACTTGATTGCGATGAAGTGTGAATTTACACGTGGCATTGCCGCACAACAGTGCCATGCAACTGACGCTACTAGTTTACTTCAAGGCACTGTGTGCATGTTGATGCTGAACGAGATGCAGTTGTTTTGGCTAATACGAGTACTCTTGACCTCCGACCTATGTTTGCCAAGCAAATTGCTCTAAAAATAATCAGACCATCAGTAAACTTAAGCAATAAATAATCATTTTGTTCAGCATCCGTGGGTCAACAAAATTTAGCTCAATGAATAAAAAAAGTGATCAACAACCACATATTTACATCCTTTGTAGGTCATGAAAGAAAATGAACGCTAAAAAATTCACAATGAGCGAGTTAATTTTTCTCATTTTCGTAGTGTAGCTTCACATCCTTAAAAATAATTCAAAACCATTACATATTTCCAAAGTTTACCAACTTGAAAGGGCAGTTTTTGAAAACTATTCCAGTTTATAGCAATTCCACTTTCATTTTCTTCTCAATTAATTTGAAAATTGGGAGTTATCTGCTTTATGATTTTTTAGATAATCAATAACAGTTCAGTGACTAATTAGGATGTTTAAAATCAGTGTTCCGTTCCAATTACCATGTATTGAGTCACGAACACATAGTAATTTTTGTACTTTGTTTGATGAACAAGTTGCGAATACTATTAATACCATTCGTTAACCTTCTAAGCGACACCCATGCCGGTATATTTAACCAGAATTTTTATTAACCGCGAATATTACACACCTGAGTTTCACCAGAGCTACACCATCGCTGGTAGCATGCTCACCATAGTGGTAAGGTGAGAAAATCAGATGTGTGCGGCCATGCTTTTATATTGTATTGTTGTCATGGCAGACTTGCTGAGCCTACCATCATTTTATCCTTTTAACATACTTTCTTTTCACAAAACAACAGTGTGAATATCAAAATAAGATTTAAAAAGTTTAGAACTAAAAAAAAACTAATGGATTCTTTGGAAATTTTAGAGCTTGAAATGAGAGAAGTGCTTACCAGGCACTTTATCAAGATGCTAAGAGACACAAAAGCAAGTAGTACTGCTACTACCCTTACATGTTTCTTTTCTAAATTGTTGTTATTGAGAAAGCTGAAAGGTCACAATAACCTAGCAATAAATGCTAGGGCTGATATTCCAATACTCTTAGGTATATTTCCTGTATTTAACCGATTGAATAAAAATATAAACTGAGAATAACAGGTCACGAACGTATTCATGTGACAAAAAGACATAGCTGGGTCTTCAAGATTACAAGAAATGGACGTCATCTTGGACTATTGCCAGAGCAAAAACCATGAGGTGAACAGGAGGCTAATCACAAACAAAGAGAGGGTATCTATTACCTAAAATTCAACTTTTTATTTGATATTAAAATAATTACACCTTCACCAACCTAGCACCATTGATTGTAACGAATCAGCAGCCAAATTATAAATTATTTGTAATAGCTATAAAAAACAGCTGGCATATAAATTCTGCAACAGATGTAAGCTAAAAACTTATTTTTACATGGTACTGCCTGTTTCTATTAAAATTTTCATGACCTGATTTGATTGATACAGATAGAATATATATGTTTTGAAGCAGATCTACACCACGAATTATGTATACCAGAAAGCAAATCACATTTGTACGACTAGCCAGTAATTTGTTCTATCTATAAATGGGTTATTCGTTGGTAGAAGTAATAATGCAAGCATTGCACTTTCCACGAAAAGTCTAATTTTTTAAAGAAGTAATAATATGGTGTTTGTTTTTTGTGGTATCTTAAACAAGATGGCTAGTTTACGGCTATTACTGGTGTTTACTCATATATCTTTAACTGATCGAAATACTTAACTCAGAAATGAGTAACTACATGCACAGTACGTAATTTAAACCCTGACAAACAGTAATTTAAATTACGTGATGTCATCTCATTTGACGTTTCTCAATTGATGTTAACTCAATTGCTGTTATCTACCATCCTGCAAACTAAACACCAGCATAATAGCCACAGAATATCAGTTAGTGCCACATAATTCTGGGAAAATTATCATATATGGCAGGGAACAGAAATTATCCTAATTGTGAGAAGTTTTTGTGCAACAGTCAAAACGAATAGGGAGAACTGGAAAGATCGTTTGTATGTTTGTTGGCAAAGAAAAAGGGCATTGTTTAAGTTCGATAGTACAAAGTAAAGCGTTATCGACATCCATTAGTTAAAAATCTGGTATTCCCTATGTGATTTTGTTTAGTCTGTGAAATGTACATAGGTCAGATTGGGATTGAAAATAAGACTCAGTTAGATATATAAATACAAAGTTTTCCCAATGTTTTTTATCATAACCACACACCTAACTACAAACTCCTTTAACAGTAACAGACGTTTGTTGTTCTTGTTACCTTCTAATTATTACGAGCAAAGCAAAGCCTAATATCTGTGGGGTTTTATTTTTTTTTAAACCTCAAACTTGTAAGTTGTCTGAAATAATCTGCAGTAAATAAGAAAAATATGTGACCAAGAGATGTGATGGCAAAACAGGAACGAGCCAGCGCATTCAAACAATTATTTGTATAAGGTACAGATAATGTTGTGAAACTTCACTTAGTCTAATAATTCTATTTTTCTTGAATAGACTAGCTCATTTTCTGCCTAAATGGCTTTGCAGATTTTATTACCTTTTTTGTTTCATTGTGGACCTAGCAAAGATATTTTAAACAATTTATTTTAACTTTGGTATACTTTATACAATTTATGTGGCTGGTTGGCAGGAGCTTTGTGGTTAACCTACAGGATGAAGGAGAGTGTTACAAGGCAACAAGAGTTGAGATCGATTTTTCCTTAGCGTAGAAAGTTTTCATAACAGTTTAAGCAAATCTAACAGTTGATTAGCAGGTCTATTCACAGTGTGTATGGTAAAGAGGCTATAAACCCGTACACTGTTTGCACTTGTTTGTACTTCTACATATTTCTGTTATAAATGACTATATGCAGGTAACTGAAAGAAGCATCTGACTGTTCCCCGGTAATTGATATATTTGTTGCTGAACATCAAAGTAAAGTAGAATAAAATTGTTAAAGTCACCTGAAACTTTGCACTTTTCTGATCCAAGCAGTTGTGTAAATGAATTTATTTCTAGTAAATCTATTAGGATCAACCAAGCAATGGTAACAAAAACCTGAAGAGTTACGAGCAAAAAAAACTCGTTGAATATTGCTGTTTTATTTACATTTTTCAACCAGAGAATATATATATTTTTTGATCAAATATCATTTTTGCACCAGTTCAAGTGGAATACTGAATTTCCATGTATGATTTAGTAGTCAAAAATTCGCTGAAATAAAAAGTGTTGCAGTTTTAGAACGCAAAAAATTATTTGGATGAGTTACGAGTTTCAAGGAAAAACATTTGATTTTTTCTGGTTCTGGGTTTCTACCATGAAGATTGTTCGAAAGTGATTTGCTCAATTACTGGCATTGCATGAATGTAAGCAATGGTCAAACAGATTGTAACATCAGGGTAGATATTTAAATAACTTACTGTCTATCTCATTACAAAACACCAGTCAACCTAGGTCGACTGGTATTATAGTTTATCTACTGTTAACTTATTTTTCACATATTCATATTTTTAGTTAATAAAGGTATTACAAGTCACGACAGAAATATCAAAAAACAATGTTTCGTTAAATAAATTTTGTATTGAATCTACATCCAGTTCCAAGAATTTATCATTATTCAGCATACTCATCTTCAAAGTCCCCAAATGAAGGAGTACGAATGCAAGAGACAACAGAAGCTGCTACAAAAGCTTCCGCATTTTCTTGCATTTCTTCAATCGAAGTGTCGATGGGAGCATTAGCTGTAGAATCTGGCTCATCACAATCATCACTTGTAAAGTATTCAAACCTTGGAGTCGCTGCTCGAGGGGTAGAAGATATATCCTGCAATATCTTTTGATGTTCCATTTGCTCCCATTGTTGTGTGACAGCAGTCAGCAGTCCTACTTCCATTAGCTCGATGGCTCCCGAAAATGAACTATTGAAAAGACCAATCGGCATACCTACCAAACTAGACGACATAAATTGTTGGTATGGGTTTAAAATTTCTAGTTGACATTCTGCCAAAGTCTGCTTTTCTGCTACCATTGAGTCACCATGGACACCCAAAGCAGTTACGGTGTTGGTTGTATCTTTCGTTTGATAATCATACTGGGAAAGTTGAACACCAGCTAAACAATGCTGGAACCTTGAGATTTTTGGAGATGTCTGTTCACAACATCTCTCTGAGGTATCACTGTCTCTGATTCAATCACCATACCAGGTGCATCTGCAGAAGATAAAGTACAACTGCTGCCTTTATTACAAGCTTTATTTTTCTGAGACTCAGAATGGCAGCTAGTAGCGCTGTCATGTTGCCTCCTTTGCATATTTTCCCTAAATGTATCTTTATCCATTTCGGGTTGTGTTATGATAGCTTGCTTTTCTATTATCATTGCCCTGCCTCTGGTGGCATCATCTGGTTCTTCACAACATTCCTTGGCAAAATCTCCAGTAGCTGTCACCGCATTAGATTCACCTCTTGTCTCAGCTTTCTCTCTTAATCTTTGGTGAGCTGGTTGTGAAAATGAAATGTTCACAGGATTGTGCAATGTACCAGTTAGCTTTGTTCTAGTATTCACATCCAATGATTCAGTACCTGTTGGACCATCTATAGCAAAAAACGCTTGTCACGGAAAACATTGTGCATCACAAAAAAATTAACCTTCAATATATATCAATGCAGAGAAAATGGTAACACGCAAAAGAGTGAAAAAAAGTATCTGCTCAAAAATTTTTATCAATAGCTTCATCGTCAGAAACCATTAATAAAAATTATTGGTGTATCATCATGCCTCTTAAGCTTGAAACATGTCTCAACAGCTCATTCTACATATTATAGTACAAAAATATATATAAAGTAATTTACCGACATCAATATCATGTTACAAAACTTTTTTTCATAATGTGCCAAAGCTAGAAGAAAAGGAAAAAGAAAAAGCAAAAAAAGAGATACGGAAAAAATGAGTTTACGCAAGTACAGGTTATTTAAAATTATTATCCATTGGTATTTAAAAGATAATCAAATAAGTTTGATTTGAAAACAGACAGGGTTTTTTTTTTAACTGGGATGTAGGCAGTTGGTTGAATGTGGCAGATATATGTGTTTCTATTGCAGCTTGTGTGTTGGCATAAAGTTTCTTGCAGTTCCAAAAATTAAAATTGCAATTACGACTAGTGGTGAAATCAACAGAAATAAAGCTAGGAATAACGTTATTAAAAATTTTTAAAACCAGGGACTGCCGTAAAATATTGAATTAATTTTGGTAATAAAAGTGTTCACGACCTCTTTTCACCGAACACATTGCAATAAAAATAATCAGACCAGCAATAAATTTAATCAATAAATAATCATTTTGATGGGAACTCATGAGTCAACAAAAAGTAGCTCACTGAATATGAAAAATAACGAGCGAGTGTTTCTTTATATTGTTCGTAGGTCAAGAATGAAACTGAACATTAAATAAATAATGACGAGCGAGTTGATTTTTTTCATTTTCATAGACCGGTTTTATATCCTTGAAAAATAGTTCAAAAAATTGCAAGCGTTCAAAACTTACTAAATTATAAGGCAGCTTGACAAACTATCCCAATTTGCAGCAGTTCAAATTTTATTATTTTCTCGATTATTTTGGAAATTGAGAGTTATCTTCTTTATTATTGGTTTGGTGGACTAAAACATTTCATCGAATATTTATATTGTTCTAAACTACTTTTCCGTTGCTTACTCGACGTATTGAATTACGAACACCTGTTATTTTTTGTATTTGGTTTGACGAACAGGCCGCGAATACTCTTATTGGTAACAGCTGAATTGAAATAACAATGTCATTTGTTCTAATTAACAAACGAGGAATGGTATGAACATTTGCTATTAATAAAAAAGCTCTTTTTTTAATGAAAATAATTATTTCGAAAGGTATTTGGGAGATAGATTGTGATAAATATTTATATCATAAACCAGTGACAAAAAATAAAGTGATAGTAAAGTGTTTTTGCTGTTTTGTTTGTAAGAAATTAATCAAACTTATTTTTATTTTTACCATAACATCCTGCAGTTCTTGCCATAACAGATGATTCCTCTTGATCTTCTAAAACTTGTCCGAACAATGCAAAACAAATAGAGGAGATTTATTAGACATCCAAAGCAGCAAGAAACAGCTTATTGTAACAGCTACCATCAACAAAGTTCTAGTAGAAATAAAGCATCTCACATGATTTGTAGGAAGCTGTACTCTGAAAGCAAGAAGATGAATGAAGCAAAGTTAAAGCCATCGAGCCAAGCTTTTTTGAAAGCAATACAATAAAGTTTTGTACTGTCTTGTGGGCATTTCCTAAAATTTGCAAAAGTTGCCAGTTTTGAATCTTAACTCACCATTTTTTAACACCAATCGTAAAGTTTTTACCACAAGTTGTCGAGGAATATCACCTTACCATCAAGTTTTACTGTTTCAAATAAATTTGCTTTGCGATGCTGAATTAACGACTTCTTGCTAAGATTACAGTGTGCTAATATACACTCTATTGCATATTAGTTGACTCGGGACAGTTTTTTTACGTTTTTAAAGACATTGTCTTATCATTCAATCTTGAATCGATTTCTATTATGATAGTCATTTTGTTTAATAATGGTAGTTCAAAGGCTTTTATAAAATAATGTTTAAGAGATCACACATTATTGCATCAGCTGACTGATCCATCAGCCCCATAGAATTATCTCCCTTCCTAGAATGCTAACTGTAGGTAAAATATAACATGATTGGATGCAGGGGCGTTTTGAGTTAAAAATCCAACCCCCTAACAAATTAGATAAAACCGCGCGAAGTGCGAAAAATTTTTGTTAGGGGGTTGGAGGAATTTGTTAGGGGTTGCCTGTTAGGGGGTTCACCATGAATGTTAGGGGGTCGAGTTTTATTAATGTCATAATATATTATTACTTATTAGCTAGTGATTATTCTTTTTTCTAATTTTTGTAGTTTATTAAATTTAATGATGATAATAATAATTACTATTATTTTATTATTTATGTGTTTTATTATTTTGATTATTTATTGTTATTATTATTAACATGTTTTATTTATGATTTTTTTAATTTTATAATAATAATAAATAATAATATAATTTGACTGCTTCAAATTATTATTAACTGTTATTTATAATAATTATTATAAATAATAATAATAATTAATTTAATTAATAACAACTACTACTAACTATCTAATAAATAATGATCATAAATAATAGTAGTGGTGAAGTGGGGGAAAATCCAATCATTATAATAATAGTTACAGTAGTAGTAATAATAAGTTTAACCACCAAGCCACATACAGACAGTTTTTAGTTGTTGCATAGCAGCTTTATTTGCATGTTGTTTAATAATATTAATGTAAAGAAATATTTCTTTATGGTAGAGCTTTTATCCAAAAGCACGAATATCCATTTATTTGATTGGTCACCCATATGTTCATGAGCCAATGATGTGCCTTGTTAGTTTTTTGATAACTTTATTATTTTATCACAAGGTGAGTCAATGTCAATCCAGAAAAAAGTAAAAGCATGTAGTTGGGCTAGGTCTATGTTTCATGTTGTAATGCTAAGATAACTCAAAACAACCATCAGAAGAAAAATCAATCCTCGCAAATCAAAACAATACCCGAGAAATTTGACCCCCTAACGTTAGAGGGTTGGGAGTTGTACCCCGACTGTTCGGGGGGTCGGGGGTACTCAATACGCCTCTGATTGGATGGTTTCAGAGCGTACTATATATAATCTATATTGTACACAGGTCTGGTAAAAATGGCGTCTTAGAATTAATGAAATCATCTATCACATTTGCTTTTATGATTAGCACATCCCTGTTTAAAAGGACTATTTTTACAGCAGGTATTGCATATCATGAAAACGACAAGCATTTGGAGGGAATAATAGTGTAGTACGCAATTTTTAATAGTTCCTAATGTCACCAGCCGCTATCAGCTGGTTAGCGTTCTAGGACGGAAGATGATTCTATGATCAACCAGTTGATGCAATACAGCTCACTGCATTGCGTCAGCCTCATTGATTCACTTTGCATTCATCACACAGCTCGGTAAGGCAATGGACATCACTTTTAGGAAATGTATGAAGATTTATACGCTATTCAAGCATCCTGTAAAGTCACAAAGAGAGATCGTTACAATTTTTGATGCCAGTCAACGCTCAGTCTCACGAATTATCAAACAAGAAGTTACATTTGGATCTTTGTCACCAAAACGAAAAAAAATTGTAGAAAACCTAAAACAACACCAGGAGATGATTTGTATTTGATCTGTCAAAGCAAACTTGCACCACAAAAGAGCAGTGATGATTTGAAAAAATTATCTGGCCAGAGCTGGATTCAATTTGAGTTTGGGCACTGTTCGAAAGAGACTTTTGAAGGTTGGGTCGTACAACCCACGGACCACTCGTAAAAATGACTTACGGCACAAAAAATGAAGGCTAAATTGACTTTTATGGTAAAGAAGTATTAGCACTAGACAAAATATGACTGGGGGAAAGTAATGTTTTCAGACGAAAGCTATTTTTTTATTCAAAGACAGAGGAATCAGCACGCTCGCCACTTCCCTGATAAACAACTCTGAAAATTTCACATTTACCGAACTGTGGGGCTGTTTCTGTTTCTATGGCGTGGGACCACTCAACTGTAAAGACACATCTTTGCAAAAAAAGGATTGTAGAACCAAAACCAAGCTGATAAAGGCCATAATTCAGGTCTGGTACCGTGACGAACAAATACAGAAAAACAGTAAAAATTCGATTGAATTCATGCCCATGTGAGTTTTACAGGTGATAGAAGACAAAGCTGGTCAAACTTTGTATTAAAATGTAGAAAGATAATGAAAATTTATGCAAATAAACGATTAGTTTGATGAAAATGATATTGCTATTGTTCGAAATGTTTGAGTCAATTAACATGCAAAACTGTGTACATACCAACTCTTTCATTACGTTGCAAAATTAGCACTATGAGCTACAAAAAGATGGAGGAACTTTGGAGTTGAATCTCCCGGATGTAACAGTCATCTTCTAGCTGTAACTCCTTTACCACTGCGACCCAATTTTGCTGTAACTGAAAAATATCATCAAACTATACAATTGGTAGCAGAAGCATAGTTCTTACACAGACTTTTAAGAATTACTTAAGCCTAAATCAGAGAATGGCAGGAATGCTTTAGTATATCCCCAACTTTCAGTATGGTTGGAACTAAAAATCATATTTTGATTTGGGTTTTATTTCAGTCTTCTCAACTTCTGCTGGAAAAAAAACTTCTCCGGTAGACGATTTAGCTTCTGACAAACTTTTCAGATATCAATATGGAGTTGGCTTAACCTGGTCTTTGATTTCTCACTACGGTGGCATATAAGCCTTGTTTCAGATGCCAGGCTGTCCCGGATCACTTTTTTTACATTGTTTTGCTTTCAAACAGTTTATTAAATGGGATTTTTGTTTGCAACTGCGAAATCGAAAATTTACAGCAGAGGATATATTCATGTCAAAGGTACAATGTGGCAGGGCAAAGTTGAAAATAAACTATGGAGTATATTAAGCTCAATGTGTCAAGGTCACGGCTATAAGATTTTAACAAAGTGATTACACTGATCTTCTGAGATGCAAAGTTGCAAAGCATTTTTCAGCATATCCAGTCCCTCGGCATACTCTGACAAGCAGAACTTAAATTGTAAGCTTTCCATGTAGCCTAGTAGCTTGAAACGCAGGACATTACAATGGTAGCATTGACATTCTCATGGATGGAGGACATGGGCAAACTAGCAAAGTATAGTATTTACATGTATCATTACTTATGTATCAGCTAGGGTACGCATACACACAGAAATTTGTCAGCTTTGAACACCAAGTCACTTGATGAAACCTTCAAGCCACAAAAAGTGTCTTAGTTTCTTTAATAGTTCTTGATATTTCATTATCATATTGTAGTTTGTAACAAAAATGCGTTTAACTGACTTTATTTGTTCAATTCTTGTACTAAAACATTGAATTTGCAATACTACGAGCATGAGCCGATGTATTTAACCAGTTATCAGAGCACAGCAACTCAACAGCCATGACTGCTGATGAAGTGCATAGATGACTATTAAATGTCTTGATTGTTCCTTCATTGTTTAGCACTAAATAGATGGATTCTCAAATTGCTTCATAACCTAATTTCTCAAAAATACACCGTCAGAAATCCATAAAGTCTTTTGGAAAAAATTTTCATCAAAGACCGGATTCTTTACCTGCACTTTTTCATAACATTATATATAGTTACTAGGTTACTAGTTACTAGGTTTTTCTCAGATTGAGAATAAGCATTGCAGTTGAAAATTTTGCGCAGAGTGCTAGAGAGAAACAAAGCTGAATGGTTGACTTTTTTTTGCCTTTCCATAGAAAACCTAAACCTTATAAACCAATAAAAATAGCAAACTCAAAGTGGAGCTTTTTCCCTTCTAGTTTTTAGCTGTGCAATGTGTATTGAATAAGCGGGTTTTCATAACTCGTATCCATGTTTATTCTTTGAATTACGTCGCTGATTTAAATTTTTGGTAGTTTTAAGTTTGTGTTACAAAATTGAAGAACTGTAGTAGATTTCTGTCTTCCACTACCAACATAACAGCATCCACTCCATGTGCACTCCTTGCACACCTGCTCTACATTCCAAACATTTGGAGTCCATTCCAAACAGACTGTAACAACCTCTGCGGAACAACGACCAAGACACACTGCACCAACGTTACACGAATAAATAGTTTATTACGCAAATCTGTTGAGCAATACACTATAAGTACTTGCACAAATTCCATTGTACTTCTGCTCTAAGACAGTGCAACAGCTCCTTCTATAGGAGAAGGAGAGGAACACTCACCCCCATACTAGGGGTGAACCAATGGCACAGAGTAATACCAACACATAACAAATAAAAGTATACAATACAATTTATGTAAACAAAGTAAGCCAATAAACAAAGTAAAACATGAAAAAGCAGCTCTGGGCTGCTTTCTCGTTCATTTTAGAACAATGGAAAACTTCCATTTCATATTAGATATCCTATGTTCCTTGGTTACTGCTCCATAGCAATAAGTCTTTTATATTTCTTTCCTTAGTGGCAGGGATCTTTCTCCTGGGACCCTATGCCACCTTTTTCAGCCATATTGTTTGCTGGGTTGGTATACTGGCTCAGGGTAACCCAAGGTAGGCTTTCCATATTACATATACCCCATACAGGGTCTGTACGGGTTTTTAGTAGACCCAGGATTGCTGGTATCCTCAACCAGGAATAGCTGTTATATATTATGAAAGGAGGTTTCCGGTTCCAGTTAAAACTGGTGTTAGGAGATAGGTGAAGGGGGTCTAAAAGGATTTAGGGTGAGGAGAAGGTGAGACAGGGGTCTGGAGTATCTTTGATCACAAAAATTTCCCACAGGTCTTTATTTTGCAAGCTTCTCAATGTCAATTTTTTTGGCAAATACTAATTTCATAGTTTTGAATCGTCGATGTTGATATAAGTCCTGAAACGTTTAGTAAATACTGGAGAGATCATGAGGACTTTTCTTTAAGACTTTGTGCTATTATTAACCATGTTTGTTTTCAAATTTCCAAACAAGAAAATTCTTATGTTTATTTAATGATTGATCAATATATTCTGTTATTATTAAATAATGAAATTTAACTAAATTCAAGTGAGAGCTTTTTAAAGAGAATCTGGAAATCTTAAGAATTTTTCAGGACTTCAAAACTAATGGATGTCACCAGAACCGTTTTGCAAACTAATTTGACATATGCAAACTTTAGAATGATGTTTGGTAGGCCAATAAAAAAGGTTGCTGATATGACATCTAGCAGTCCGAAAAATTTTAGGAACTCATAAGGTAGTCCCGAAGATTTTATTTTAAAAATTTCTACTTTTAGTCATTGGGTTCACTTTGGTGAAATAGTACAGTAGTAGTATTTATTCGATCAATTAATATACTTTGCTATTATTAAATAGTTACCCTTAAATACGTTTAAGTGAGAGCTGCTTACAGACAAGTAGGAAATCTTAAATATATTTCAGGAATTCAGGGTAAATACCACAAAAATAATTGTTAGCATATCTTTATAAATTTCCAGATACATTGCTTCAAATTTGTGACTTTTAACTTCTGTTGTTTTTCATTGGTTTGACACGGGTTGAGGTTCTTTTAATGATATGAATCTAATATAGCTTGTAAACCACCAGAGGACATCCCTTCGTAATTTGTAAAACAAATTGCTCGTTGTGAACTCTATTCAGTAGAGACTATGTCTAGTCTGCTCGGAGCGGTTTTTAAGGACTGAAAGCTAGTCCAAATGAGGAGCCATAAACTTTGCAGGGGTTTCATTGACACATAAGAAGCAACTAAACATTTATACCTGGTAACAGTTGAAACTACCAAATGCAGCGCTCAAGCCTTCTTTATCAGGAGCTTCTCTGGAAATATTGTTTACTGATGCAACTTCTTTGGTTATTATCTGGCTATAACAATCTGGAATAGACTCCAGTACCGCGACATACCAATCAAAGACGGCATAAAAAAACAAAGGAAACAATACTTTCAAAAAGCGGTTTTCAGTAGCGTAAAAGTTTTTTTAGCTTGTTCCAGTTTTGACCAATAGAAAGGAATTTAAA
Source organism: Cryptosula pallasiana (assembly GCA_945261195.1). NCBI lineage: Eukaryota > Metazoa > Bryozoa > Gymnolaemata > Cheilostomatida > Cryptosulidae > Cryptosula > Cryptosula pallasiana. The sequence continues at coordinate 42,834,673 of OX183134.1, forward strand.
CTGTGGTCTTTGAATAGTGTTTCAAAACTTTAGATTAGATGAAAAATTAATTCCATTTTATATCTTTATCACCAAAATGTGAAGTACTGTCAGCATCTTTTAGAGGTTTTTTTAATGCATTTTTAAAATTTAGCGTTTTGGGGCTAAAATGAGATCTATTGGTCCTGAGGTCTTGAGAAGTCTGTAAGGCTTACTGTTAAGCCTTATGCAACTTTTAGATAAACTTACTGAAACTTAATTATTTGGTTACAGCAAAAAGTGTCCAATGACAGTTAAATGATAAGAAAAATAAACCACTTTCTTTGTTGCAGTTATTAATAATAACAATAAGCAAAGAAAAATTGGGAATCGGTGTGAGTTGTGGTTTTACTTTACATGTTTAACTACAAAAACGGCAGTAAGCTAACTTTGTGAACAAAGCCATTATGTTTTATTTTTTTGATATTCAAGTTTATTCCAAACACTGTTTTAGCTTTTCCACAGTTTTGAAAATGTGTTAAAAGGTTATTAATCAAATAAATTCATCTTCTACATTACTTTAAGCTCCTTTCTTTTGCATCAATCACTGCTCTTCTCTTGAGAAATTTCCAAATGGAGTCTCTTCACCTTCTTCATTAGTTTCTTTGCTAGCCATAGCAGTTTTAGGCTGTTGAGACGATTGTGACCCAGTCTGATGTGCAATATTTATGATCGGATTAGCGGAACTTGCAACAGGTGTCCTCAGTGTGTTGCCCGCAGACGTAGTGCATGTTCCCCCAGGTTCCTCTTGCACAGATACTTGAACATTTCCGCTAATTGATGCGCTAATACCTTGGTGAGGTTCTTTGTGAGGAATCACATTTCTGGGTCTCATGGATGTTTCTCCTGTTCTTGCCAGTTGCTCTTGCAAAGCCGCTTCAAAGTTTCCTCTAGTTGCTGTGCTAGTGCCACAGTGAGGTTCTTTATGAGGAATCACACTTCTGGGTCTCATAGATGTTTCTCCTGTTCTTGCCAGTTCCTCTTGCACAGATGCTTCAAAGTTTTTTCTAGTTGCTGCGCTAGTGCCACAGTGAGGTTCTTTATGAGGAATCACACTTCTTGGTCTCATGGAGGTTTCTCCTGTTCTTGCCAGTTCCCCTTGCAAAGATGCTTCAAAGTTTCCTTTAATTAATGTGCTAGTACCATGGTGGGGTTCTTTATGAGGAATCACACTTCTGGGTCTCATAGATGTTTCTCCTGTTCTTGCCAGTTCCTCTTGCAGAGATGCTCCAAAGTTTCCTCTAGTCTGTGCGCTAGTACCATGGTGGTGTTCTTTGTGAGGAATCACACTTCTGGGTCTCATAGATGTTTCTCCTGTTCTTGCCAGTTCCTCTTGCAAAGATGCTTCAAAGTTTCTTCTAGTCTGTGCGCTAGTACCATGGTGGTGTTCTTTGTGAGGAATCACACTTCTGGGTCTCATGGATGTTTCTCCTGTTCTTGCCAGTTGCTCTTGCAAAGCCGCTTCAAAGTTTCTTCTAGTTGCTGTGCTAGTGCCACAGGGAGGTTCTTTATGAGGAATCACACTTCTGGGTCTCATAGATGTTTCTCCTGTTCTTGCCAGTTCCTCTTGCACAGATGCTTCAAAGTTTCCTCTAGTTGATATGCTAGTACCACAGTGAGGTTCTTTACGTGGAATAACACTTCTGGGTCTCATAGATGTTTCTCTTGTTCTTACCAGTTCCTCTTGCACAGATGCTTCGAAGTTTCTTCTAGTTGCTGTGCTAGTGCCACAGTGAGGTTCTTTATGAGGAATCACACTTCTGGGTCTCATGGGTGTTTCTCCTGTTCTTGCCAGTTCCTCTTGCACAGATGCTTCAAAGTTTCCTCTAGTTGATATGCTAGTACCACAGTGAGGTTCTTTACGTGGAATAACACTTCTGGGTCTCATAGATGTTTCTCTTGTTCTTACCAGTTCCTCTTGCACATATGCTTCGAAGTTTCTTCTAGTTGCTGTGCTAGTGCCACAGTGAGGTTCTTTATGAGGAATCACACTGCTTGGTCTCATGCATGTTCCTTCTGTTCTCGCCAATTGCTCTTGCAAAGGCGCTTCAAAGTTTCCTCTAGTTGATGTGCTAGTGCAATGGTGAGTTTCTTTATGATGAGCCACCTTTCTTGGTCTCGTGAAGGTTATTACCATTCGCCTCTCCTCTTTCATAAAGACAGTAGGAACATTATTGCTCGTAGAGGGTGTTTGATTTTCATAGTGAGGTATGTTTCCCTGTGTTCTTGCGAGCTGTTGTTCAACAATGTTTGTACTAGAAGTGAGACTTTCATTTATATGAGTGTCTCTCTGTGACATAAGTTCTTTCTCAACTTGTTCTGTGAACCTTTTCTTAGCAATGAATCGTTGAGGAGATTGGTGTGACTTTTTCCGGGAAGTTCCTTCTGATTTGGATGCAGCCTTTCTAGATCCACTTGAGCCATGAGGTAAGTTTTCAAAGATTGAGGTTTTTGCATGATCTGCAACTTCATCTTCTAATGCTTCATCATTATTGCTGGCATATGACTGTTGTTGTTGAAACTCAGCTGCTGCTCTTTGTTCTCCAATCATTTGAGAGGTTCTTTCACGCTGAATGTTAGTGTTGACATCCAACTGTTCTGTGCCAGTTACTTGAACAGAAATAGAAAGATGATCAAAATCATTTTTAAATAAACTAATGGAAGTAAAAAGTTTGGTTTTAAAGTCAGAAAGTTTTTTTTTAATTTAATTGTTGATTAACGGATTGTTTGATCAACTTTTGGTATGTCAGTCATTACTTTATCAGTAGCTTTCACCGCCTTGTAAATGATTTAAGTAGTTGAAACTTAGAAACACCAAAAACATGATTTAGAGAAGTGAAAAGATCAAAAGCTTTTAAGTGATAGGTGGAACACTCAGTTTTTGCTGTTTTGTGTCAGATTTTAGTGTAATACGCTCCTATAAAAAACTACTTTCATGTTTTTTTTAGACTGCAAACGTAATTTAAAATCAAAATCAAATCTACATAGAGAAAAACCTTGTTTAAAAGAGCAATTGCCTGCATAATTCAATCTTGCTTGCCAAAAATCAAATGCTTGGGTGATTTATCTTATCTAATATTCACAAATTCGAACAAAAACTTCTTTGAAACAGTTTATTGTTGGTGCATGTTGTTTCTAACACCGAACAGCGAAAGAAATTGATTTTATGTGAATAATTACTGCCAACTCTCAGTGTTGTAACATATTTTGGTATGAATTTAAACTATTTGTACAACTGCTTTAAGGGATAGGATGGTCAGCAGTGTGCACAGAGTGGACATTTTGGCCTGAGTCACTGACTTCTCCGATCCCGATCACTTGATCAAAATTTCACTTTACTGAACCCAATTTTGAGCATCTCAATTAAAATCCAGTTCCACTAAACCAACTACCAAACCACTCTACCAACAAAAACTGATCTATTTGACCTTGACCAGTCACCAAGTCGAATCACACATCATTAATAGAAACAAGCGATGACAACCAGCCAGATAAGCTATACCTGAAGTAACGTTAGCCCAAATTTACATGTTCACAGTAACAAAAATTACGATATAAATACACTGGTAAAGACTCAAGACTAAATGCAATATCAACATGGGTTTTTTAATACAGAAACATATGCAATTGAAGTAAAGAGTTCATGTTAGTTCACTACAATCATTCATAGCATGTATCACTGCATCTAATATGAAAGCATCGCTTGTCCAATTTTTTTTACCTTGACCTCTCTTGGTCTATCTGCATCAACGACCAAGGTTCTATTCTTATTAGTAACATATCCATGGGGATTTGATTTCTCCTGAGTGATAATAGCTGAAAACCCCCAAGCGATATCAGCCTAGATCAAGGTGGTTTTGATATACGGCTAGGTGTTTTCTATATAAAAACAGTGGCTTAAAAATTGTGGGGAAGTAACAGGAGGTCATGGAGCATAGACTAGGCCACTGTAGAGAATTGGGGGTGTGGCCTGGTAGGGGGTTGTCAGTGACCTTTGTACTGCAGACGTTACTATTATCTACCATTGCAGGAAAAAAGGGGAAAAGTGTGGTTGTCAAGTGACAAAGCGCTGAAAGGAGAGAAGGGAAGGTGGTGGATTGAAATTGTTGATCAACTGCATTATAATACATTATGATACAGACTAAGTCCTTAAACAAACTTCAATAACTTTTCCTTTAGTTAGTAGGGCCAAAAAATTATTACCAGTATAATCAGATCTCTATGTTCAAAAAATTTTATAAAATATTCTAAAACACAGACTTTTAATCTAAATATGCAACCTTCAACTAAATTCTGATAATGAAGTTTACAGAAATGGTTTTATAAATTTCACAAGCTCAAGTTTCTGATGTTTTATATATTACTGCATAGTTTAAAAATATAAGAACTTTTGCATTAATAACCAAAAATCACAGCAATTGAATAATGGAGTAAATTTTACTGGTCACTAACTGTGAATACCACTTATCAACGGTCACACTAATAGTCTGTAGTCACCAGTCAACTTGAGAAATCAATCATCAAAGCCCAGTATTAATTGCAGTCAACCTGTTTGCTATGTGAAATGCAATAGAACCATTCTCAGACTATACTGGCACAGGGTATCTACTGCCCTGGCCCTGGGTGGCTATATAGGGCCAGCAGCAAGACAGCTGACATAGCCTGAGAGATGAAAACTAGCATAAGATCTTTTATGACCAGTATCCAGTAGCTAACTACCCTCAGAAGTTAAGAGAGTAGGATCCAAGGCCATGAAGGACCAGGAGCCTATGAAGAGAGAGAGATACCGAGCTAGAATGCCTATAGACTCTGCCTTCACTTCTGGGCGCCAGCTACGTTCAACTTATTTACTCGCATCACATTGGCTACTACTTTTATTTATCATTCTATGGGTATGTTCATATTCTTTTTATGTGTGATTGGAGTGTTTGGAAAACTTGACCAAACACTTCCTGTCACTTTTTGTGACTCTGGGTTTAAAAGGCAGAGCTTTTGTTTGGATCATTGCATTGCCCTACTGCAGATTGTAGCTAGCACAAATGCAATTTTTATTTTGACATTTTTTTCTCAAATAGAGCATCAGCATTTACAAAAATATCTTGTCTATCCAATGGTGCTAAAATTATCTGTGTCACACCAGTGGTTGTCTCAGAAAAGTATTTTTGCTTAAAAAAACAATAGTTTGTTGTCCCCGTAATTAAGCATCGATGACAATGGTATTGTTGCGGTGATGCAAAATCAGTCACACATGACCATCCGTCACGCTAATTAGGTAGTGGTACGCTATATAATTTTTTTTAATTATTTGAATGTGACTCTCCAGTGAATAAACTGTTTTGTCTACATCACGTGATTGCTCCATGATAAATAGTATACCACAGGGTCGGTAAAATAACAGAGAATCTGAATGACATATACTGTAGTCTTAGTGGCCCATGGCGCAATAGGAAATTGCAAATTTATGAAGTATTTTCCACCCGTTATTTTTGAGGTCCACAGCTATGAAGACCATGCAATTATTGGCTAAACCTGTGCGGTTTAGTGTCCATTTGATACTTTTTAAATTTTGTTTCTAGCATTTTCTGGCCCCAAGTTATTAACAAATTAGCCACGCAGAAATATTTCAAAAATTAAAAAACCGCGGGGGACGAATTTACATATAAATCCTTTTGTCTTATATATGCTACGCTCGCATGAGTTCTGCACTAGCTACAGATTGGACTTGCTACGTGGATTGCCTCCTTTTTTATTCTGAGGAAGAGTAAATGTTCATATCACTCGAAAGCACTGAGTATTTGTCTGAGCCTAGGGCTCAACACAGTTGTTAAAGTTGAAGATTCTCCTTTACAAACAGTAGTCTGTTCTACCCCGGCATGGGGTCACCTCTGGGAAGAGGTTGACTGTTCATTGTCAGGCTTTGAGAGGCTGACTGTGTTGTTGTGCCAACACACAGCGGTTTTTCCAGTTATAATGACTAGTGGCGAAGTAGCAGGACGCCAAAATCCGCTACAATACTGTAATGCATTCCGGTCTGGTTCCACGGACATCCACTAAGCTCGAGTATTATACCTCTCTCCAGAGGGGACATTGTGCTGCTCGACAGTGACAACTGTGCAATCAGGCAACCGGATTATCCGGTATAGCTAGAGCCCATGGCTCAAACAAACAATACGGAGTGTTGTTTGAATAATGGCTGTATTCTCACCAGACAAAGTCCTAAAGGGTGTTATTCCACTAGGGTTATTGTGGCAAGACATGAAAAGGAATGCAATAATTGTGGGAAAAGTCTCTCCTTTTATAGGAGGACTCACAGGAAGTAATTAGCATAATTTTTATAACAGTAAGATCACAGGAAGTGATTGAACCAAAACAATTGCACATATAAATAGTTGATCAATCATGCTATAAATATGGATTGACTAAAATAGGCGCCAAGTGGCTAGAGACGGAGTCCTGTCTCTCATTGTCCAATAAGAGCATCCTACAGGGTCCCAAGGCTCTGGATAGCTCACGGTCCTGGTTACTGCGGATGTTAGGAAGGGTAGCTTCTGTTCCTGGCTTAGTGTAAGATTTTAGCTGGTTCTGGAAGCTCTCTACTATGGCAGCCATCTTTGACCGGCCCTGAGTCATCATACCGGCACTGTAGAGATCACTACCAGCCCTGTAGAGGTCACTACCAGCCCTGCAGGGGTCACTACCAGCCCTGTACACTGTGCTACCGGCACAGTATAGCTTTGCCGCCGGCACAGCATCTTACCGATGGTTGTAGGTGGAACTCCAGCTCCTGTAGTGGGTATATGGTGTAGCGAACTCCCAGTTTACTACAATTGTTCACCAAAATCTACCACAATACTACACTGTGTGCTGCTGAAAGGGTATCAGATAAAAAAGATTAAAAACCTTGGTTTCTTCCCATTATAGTTTTCTTTCGACGTTTAAAATAGTGCAGATCTGTTTTGCCCGAACACTTTGGTGAGGTAAGCTTTGTGTTAAATCAGAATTGGAACAAGAAGAGCCTTCATTTATTTATTAGCTTTTTTCTCCAAGGCGTTTTATTAAAGTATGTTTTTCAGTTTTATATACATTAGATTATACATAGAAGTGTTTACAATGCACTCATAAAACAAATAGGCAGATAGTAGATGTTCATAAATCAGTAAAACAATCTCTAAAAAAGATGACTCGCAATTCAGAAATAATTTGAGAAATAATAAAGTTACATTTTTGTAAAAAGATACAGCTAGTGGTGTGGACCTTTTCATAGATTGAGTTTACAATATCTGTTATTACCCACAAAACTTAATCACATAATTCTCTCAATTCAAAATCCATCTATTACAATGGAAAAATTAGACTTCCTTTTGTACCTATTCAGTGTTTAGTTTCACTTTTGATTTTTGAGCAATATTAATAATTGATTGTAGATATTTTTTTTTTAATTCTGGAGCTATTGTTTCTTGAGCCTAAATTTCCAAACAATATTAAGCAAATTTCTTGTGGCTCAATCCTTTTTATTGCAAACTGATTTGCAAACATGGATCTCTAATTAAAAAAGTGATGCTAAAAGATTAGAAGCACCAAGTGTTATCTAGAAATAATGCTTTATCTTACCATCATCAACTTGCTGAGCAACTTCTATAATCAGCTGTTCTAGATCCGCTTCGCTCATTTCCATTTCTTGAGTTATAAGCTATAGTTTGATTTAAATCAGAATCGTTACTGGCAGCAAATGCATTTGTACATAGCTGATGCTTTACCTCACCACAACTACTCTGCTCAAAGAATGCTAACAAAACTCATTAAGAACATTTAACTTTGACAACTAAGTCTAACCAACCATTAAAAAAACTTAAATAATCCTACTTTTCAGCCTATGACCTGGTATATGCAACACAGTGACAGTAGTATAATATGAGCAGATTTCCAGAGGGTGTATCTAGGGCATTCAAGCATTTATACGCTCTGGTGCTTCTATGTATAGCAAATAGTTTGTGAACTTATTACTATCAGAAGTAAATTTTAATTGGTTTAGTAGGTTTGAACAGTGGTTTGAAATTATAATAGATGTTTGCTAGATAGTGTCTTAAGGCCAGGAGCTTATCGGCACAGAGGAGAGCCCATTAGGTGTAATTTTGCGCAGCAGGTTCACAAGATCATGTTTAGATAACGTTGTCATATTAGTTTGGACTCTGATTTGAGCCAATATTGGTAGATGATGTATCGATGACACCCAAATGTTCTTTTTCGCATCAGGTGGAATACCAGAAAACACCTGTTGGGTGACCTTTTGTTTGCACCAGACGTATTTGTTACAATTGTGTTTAAAGTGAAGTAATATAGCTTTTTTGCATTGGTTTGGATCTTTAGCTGCTATTTTGGCACAAAGCATTGTGTGATGAACAGTGGTTAAACGCTGAAACTAGTTGAGCCAATGCCTTATGATTTCTAGTGATGAAAAACATTATTTTTAATAGGTTAGTTATTTGGCATTATTGAACGTTTTATTTTGCTATAATTTTAACCAGACAGTTGAGTCCCTATAAACAATTTATGGTGGAACAGTATTATTTTGTTAAGTTAAAAGTTGTGATAAATATTCTACAATCACGAAGAAAAAAAACATTGCTTTTAACGAATGAAATATTGTAATCTAACAATTGGTATCTTTTATGAACTTCTTTTCGACCTGATTGAGAATATAATCATCAATATACGGATAAGTTCAGTATTTGTATCTATGCTGTTTGGAAAAACAAAAAGAGATTGGCAAAGACAATTTGTCTTTACCATTGTGGACTTTTTAATTGTACTGATAAAAGTTAGAAAATGTATGAATAAAAGTCAGAAATTTTCGGGTTCAAATAACTGTTTCAAGTTGCTATCATCATTTCGCTGTACGAAGGATGCAATATGCTTAACATATTTTATACTGTTTGCTTCACCACATACTCTAATGGTCGGAGGTGGAAACCAATGATCTGGTCGAGAGAGGATTGAGAAACTTGCATTGTCCGATGAAATAAGTGGAGAAGGATAAATCCATTCAAAGATTTCATCATCTCCCACCAAAGACATTGGAAGGAGACTTAAGCTGGGGCCACACTATCGTGCAAATTTCCAAGAATTCGTGCAAATAAAAATTCGTACGAATAATAACCTGCCACACGGGGTTGTCTTCTTCCAATATCGTACGAATGATTTTATGCGTGTAAATTGTAGCAAGCCAATTAGAACAACAAGGTAATTTTTACCGATCCTACCTTTGTGATTATTAACCAGTTTCCTGTGTAGTAAATAATAATAATAAACAAGAATAATAATGCACACGATCACAATAAAGAATTACTCCAAGGAGAAATAATTAAATATTCATTAATAATCATTGGTATTATTATTATTAGTTATTATTACAAAAAAATGATAATAATTAATGAATAATAATAAATAAATTATTAATAATATATTAATAATTAATAATACTAATTAATTAATAAAAATTAATTAATAATAATTAAATATTAAAATAAATTATTAACAATCGTTATTTATTTATAAGTAACAATTATCATCCATCATCCCTTAGCAGAGGCCAACGAGTGGAGGCCTGAACAAATATGACTGACTGCTCCATGGATGAAATAACATTTCATCCATGGACTGCTCTTCCCAAAATTGACCTTGACCTCAGTCCAATCTCAGTCAGCCAATCAAATTAACCATCGTGCAAATTTCCACTTTACACGAATCGTGCATCGTTAACAAACCACGATGCACTATTTCGTGAGAATTCCACATTCGTGCGAATTACATCGGGGAAATTCCCACGATTCGTGGGAAAATTACGCCGTGTGGCCGCTCCTTAAATCGCAGCAGTGTTTTGTTTTGTGTAGTTATACTAATAATATTGCAGACAAATCATTGTGCACCCACTCCTTAGATTTTTTATCGGAAGTCAAATCTTTTACATTGACTACTCCTAGAGCCAGGGGATTGAGTAGTTGAGATATGTCCTGTGTTTGGCATTTGCTTTTTCCTCAAAAGTTTTTGTGAATGAGAGAGATAATTTTGTTTTCTCTTTTTAATCATTTGTAATAGCATTTATTGGCAAACAGAATTGTTTGGCCGAAGATGTCCTTCGTGAACCAAAGCTTTGCATCAAATGATGCTCCTAGCATTGATACATTTATCCAGCTTGCTCCATTTTTCCATATGCTTTGATGACGTTTCTAGATTCTTGTTTTTTCACCTGATAGACAGATCGTTTGTTTAGAAATCAAAATTTTCCATTCTATCAATTAGCGATTCATGGTTTTACTGATTGTATACTCTCCACGAGAACCTATGTTGTTGAATTGAAAATCCTATGACTTATTGAAGATTTGATAATTTATCTGTTCTCTTTGCCACACATATTTTGCTGAAGATCAGCTGAGAAAAAAAACATCTACGTTTTTGCATCAGTTGATTTGGAATAATTCACTCTCAGAAACAGCTTTACTCTTAAAATTTTTTATTGGTTGTCGATTTTTGTTACAACGGTTCTTCTGATATTCCATTCGGAGTACAAAAATAACATCAGGATGTCATAAATAAGTTACCTACTACTATTAAACTCGAACCAAAAGTCCAAACCAAGGTAATAACTGGGATGTGAAGATGATTGTACTAACCTGATACTCAAAATATCACCAAATAGGTTCTCCTGGGATGCAACCAACTGCACAAAACCACATCTACACCCATGAACTCCTAGCCTTGACGAACCATCTAGACTACTCTTGTGAAATCAACATTCCAACAATACACCAACTGGGATCTAAACTGGCTTGTAACAAACATGACAACTCAGTTTGTGCATAAAAGGACAACCGTGTCCAAAAGCACCTAGATATTCTGGGAGTGACCTCTGGCAATCCGCTCCTATTATGCTCCTAGTAACAATAACAATTCCAACACAGGCAATAAGACTAAGTTATATAACACATAAACCTGTGTGATAGTTTCACAGTAAATAATTTTTACAGTTTTCATGATATATATAAGTGAAAAGATACTGTATTCGAAAATAATTTTTGTAAATACATTTTTAATGGCATGGATTAGCAATGAAATTCCACCTTCATGAAGAATTTGCGGAATAAAACAGAAAACAATGAGTTGGAAAGTGTTTCACAAGTTACAGTAGTCTAAGCATTAAACAAACACGTTAACAGCAACTAAAAAACTTGGAAGATGGAAATTTTAAGCGAGATATTAGAAAGCTGTAAAAAATCTTTCAACAATAAAATTTCATGTTAGTTGGCTAAGATCATTAATTTTATAGATAACTTTTAATTACTTTTTTGGTTGAAAACCGCAATTTGTTTTCGAAATTAGAGGTTCAAAGTTGAGTGAATGACACTGCATGTGTTATTATGCCTGATAAGGGGGATAGTGACCCTTTTTTCCTCAAATCGTTTAGTGACTGGAAACAGCTTACCACCAAATTTAGTTATATACAAAGATAGACTCCAGATTTTCTACCTAATTTTTGTTTTTGTATCCTATAATTGAGGTACTATACTTGATGTGCTCATCAGTTACAGTAAGTGTACCAATCGATTTCCAGTTATCGAAAGCAGATTATTTTACCTAAAAGTCACTTAAATTTGTATTTTCTATGTACTGTTCAGCAACACGCTGTATTTATTTTATGCCACTAAAATCATAAGCCTATTTAGACTCTGCTTTCCAAATAACCCCATTAATGACTTCTGTACAGTGCGCTATCTCCAAAATTAAGAAAAATATTAATATTATTAATCAAAATCAAAATTTCATTTTTTTGTCCCGTTACAAAACTTGCTTAAAAAGAGAACATGATTGATTTTCGTGAAAAACTACTTTGACCGATTTTCGGTAGGTTATGTAGTTACCAAGTTACCTCCATGTTTATATCTTCATCTGCAGAAGGGTAAATCTGTAGTGTTTCCTCGGGCGGATCAGGCTCTACGTTATTTTTTGAATTCGGTTCCATCTAAAATTTGAATCAAATGACAGCTAAAACAGTAACCGTAGAGAGTCTGCTTTCGAAAAGCAGGAATCAGTAGTCTTTCTATATGTGGAGCTAATTTTACACACTCCAACGGGATAAACTTGAACAGTTTTGTATTTAAAGGTTGGGAGAATGGTTATGCAAATTTGTGATTTTGGTTGCAATATTTGAATTTTTTAAGTTATGTAGACGCGGTATTACACAAACGGTGTTTCCTTCTGATATTGATGCAGCCTTGCTAGATTCACTTGAGCCGTGAGGTAAGTTTCCAAAGATTGAGGTTTTGGCATGATCTACAACTTCATCTTCTGATGTTTCATCATTATTGCTGGCATATGACTGTTGTTGTTGAAACTCAGCTGCTGCTCTTTGTTCTCCAATCACTTGAGAGATTCTTTCACTCTGAATGTTAGTGTTGACATCCAACTGTTCTGTGCCAGTTACTGGAGCAGAAATAGAAAGATGATCAAGATCATTTTCAAATAAACTAATGGAAGTAGAAAGCTTCGTTTTAAAGTCAAAAAGGTTTTTTTTTAATTTAATCGTTAATTAACAGATTGTCCAATCAACTTTTGGTATGTCAGTCATTACTTTAGCAGTAGCTTTCACTGCCTGGTGAATGATTTAAATAGTTGAAACTGAGAAACAACAAAAATATGATTTAGTGAAGTAAAAAGATCAAAAAATCTTTAAGTAATTGATGGAACACTCAGTTTTGGCTTTTTTTGTGTCCGATTTTAGTGTAATAATTTCTTATAAAACATTTACTTTCATCTTTTTTTGAGACTGCAAACTCAATTTAAAAGCAAAATCAAGTCTACATTGACCTTGACCAGACATCAAGTCGCATCACACATCATCAATAGAAATAAGCGATGACAACCAGCCAGATAAGCTATACCTGATGTAACGCTACTCCCAATTTACCTGTTCACAGTAACAAAAAGTACAATATAAGTCCACTGGGAAATACTCAAGACTATATTATTGTATTTAGGTGGTTTTGGTATAAGACTAGGGGTTTTCTATACAAAAATAGTGGCTTGAAATTTATGGGGAAGTAACAGGAGGTCATGGAACATAGACTAGGCCAGTGTAGAGAATTGGGGGTGTGGCCTGGTAGGTGGTTGTCAGTGACCTTTGTACTGCAGACATTGCTATTATCTACCATTGAAAAGAAAAAGGGGAAAAGAGTGGTTGTCAAGTGACAAAGCGCTGAAAGGAGAGAATGGAATGGAAGGTGGTGGATTGAATGTATTGATCAACTGCATTATAATACAGTATGATAGAGACTTAAGTCCTCAAACGATCTTCAAAAGCTTTTCCTTCAGTTAATTTTGCCAAACAAATATCCACAGTTTAATCAGATCTCCATGTTCGAAAAAATCTATAAATTATTTTAAAAACAGACGTTAAACCCAAATATGCGACGGTCAACTACATTCTGATATTGACGTTCAAGAAACAGTATAACAATTTTCAAAAGTACTGGTAGTCGTTAAACTCAAGTTATTTATGTTTTATATATTACTGCATAACATAAAAATATAAACAGCTCTTTGCATTAATAGCCACAAATCAAAGCAACTGAATACTGTAATGGAAATTGCTGGTCGCTTACTGTGACCACTACTTATCAAAGGTCCCCCTGATAGTCTGTAGACATCAGGCAAACCTAAAAAAGCAGTTAACAAAGTCCGGTATTAATTGCAGTTAACCTAGTTGTTAAATTACATGCAATAGAACCATTGTCATCTACTACCCCTGCCCTGGGTGGCTATCACGGGACAGCAGCAAAATGGCTGACATAGCCTGAGGGATGAAAATTAGGCTAAGATCTTCTATAACCAGTATCCAGGAGCAAACTACCCTCAGAGGTCGAGAAAGTTGGATCCAAGGCCAAGAAAGACCAAGAACCTATGGAGAGAGAAATACCAAACTACCTAACTATTACTGGCTGGAATGCCTATAGACTCTGCCCTCACTTCTAGGCGCCAGTTACCTTTAACTTATTTACTCGCATCACATTGGTTACTATTTTTATGTATTATTCCATTGGTGTGTTTGTATTGTTCTTGTGTGTGATTGGAGTGTTTGACAAACTAGGCCAAACACTTCTTGTCACTTCCTGTAACGCTGCCTATAGAATGCAGAGATTTTGTTAAGAACCTTGCATTACCCCACAGCAGATTGTACTTGCTACTTGGATAGCCATGTTTTTATTCTGAGGAAGAATATATGTCCATATCACTTGAAAGCACTGAGTAAATGTCTGAGCCAAGGGCTCACCACAGTTGGTAAAGTGGAGGATTCTCCTTTACAGCCGGTTGTTTGTGCCATCCCGGCACTTGGTCACCTTTGGGGAGAAGTTGATTGTTTATTGTCAGGCCTTGAGAGGCTGACTGTCTTGGTGTGCCGGCAGACAGCAGTTTGCTCGGTGACTACCACTAGTGAAAAAGTAGCAGGACGCCAGAACCCGCTACTATGCAACACTGCGAGCTGTTGAAAGGGTATCAGATATAAAAATGGAGTAAAAACCTTGGTCTCTTTTCATTATAGTTTTCTTTCAACCTCTAATAAAATTCAGATCTGTTTTGCCCGAACACTTTGGTGATGTAAGTGTTGTGTTAAGTCAGAATTAGAACAAATACAGCCGTCATTTATTTTGTAGCTTTTTTCTCAAAGGCATTTTATTAAAGTATGTTTATCAGTTTTATATACATTAGATTATACATAAAAGTATTTACGGTGCACTCATAAAACGAATAGGCAGATAATAGATGTTCATAAATCAGTAAAACAATCTCTAAAAAAGATGACAATTGCAATTTAGTGATAATTTGAGAAAAAAACAAAACGATATTTTTGTAAGCAAATATAGCTAGTGATGTGGACCTTTTCATAGATTGAGTTTACAATATCTGTTATTACCCACAAAACTTAATCGTATAATTCTCTCAATTCAAAATCCATCTATTACAATGGAAAAATTAGACTTCTTTTTGTACCTATTCAGTGCTTAGTTTCACTTTTGATTTTTGAGCAATATTAATAAATGATTGTAGATATTTTGTTTTTAATTCATAGATCTATTATACGTTGACCCTAAATTTCCAAACCATATGACATTTCATTGAGAAAATTTCTTGTGGCCCAATTATTTTTATTGCATACTGTTTTGCAAACATAGATGTTTAGTTTTATCTAGAAATAGTGCTTTATCTTACCATCACCAACTTGCTGAGCAACTTCTATAATCAGCTGTTCTAGATCCGCTTCGTTCATTTCCATTTCTTGAGTTATAAGCTATAGTTTGATTTAAATCAGAATCGTTACTGGCAGCAAATGCATTTGTACATAGCTGATGCTTTACCTCACCACAACTACTCTGCTCAAAGAATGCTAACAAAACTCATTAAGAACATTTAACTTTGACAACAAAGTCTAACCAACCATTAAAAAAAACTCAAATAATCCTACATTTCAGCCTATGACCTGGTATATGCAACACAGTGACAGCAGTATAATAGGAGCAGATTTCCAGAGGGTGTATCAAGGACATTCAAGCATTTATACGCTCTGGTGGTTTCATGTATAGCAAGTCGTCTGTGAACTTATTACTATCAGAAGTAAATTTTAATTGGTTTAGTATAGGTTTGAACAGTGGTTTGAAAATATAATAGATGTTTTTTAGATCAAAGTAGAAAGTAAAAGATAGCTCGCTAAAAAAATTAAAATAACCTTTTTTTACAAAACATGCAATAACCTTTGTATTTTAAAAAATGGAAACGCATACTTCCTCAGATGCTGCGACAATAGATTTTAAAAAATTATCTATAATTGTATGACTGCCACATGAATGCCAAAGACGGTAGTTTATATACTCTACACTTGATGTCACCATCAAAATAAAGGTCACAAATGAGCTCAGAGATCATTTCTCTTGCATTCAATTCAATAGTTTGTGCTTGAGGCATCCAACTTAAATGCTGACAAAACTCCGCAGTCGAGTTATATTTTCAGCCTATAGAATCAATAAGCTGGAAATCCTGTGACACCTGCTGTGTGTACTCTCGTCGGCTTAATCCCCATTATTTTGAACAAAGTTTTTTTACATAATTTATGAGCTGTTGAAAACTAAACAATTTCAAATTGTTAGCCTTTAACATTAGCTCTCCAAAGACAAATTAAACTCAAACCTGAATATAGATAATTGAATGTTCTATAAGGAGTTGCAAAACTTTTGACTCTAAAAGTATTTTGCAGGTTTGTTGGTAGAATTAAGCTGATGCTTTTTCAGCAGATGCCAAAGCATACATGTACTCTTTAAGTTTCACCATTTATATAACTGGGTAAAAAGTTAAAATCAGGTTTACATTTCTTTTTGTTATTAGATTTTTCCTGAGTAAAAACTATCATCTTGTTCATTATTGTTAATTGAGGTACTAAACTTAATGTGCTCATCAGTTACAGTAAGTATACCAATCAATTTCCAGTTATCTAAGCAGATTATGCTACCTAAAGTCACTTAAACTTGTATTCTCTATGGCACTGTTCAGCAGCACGCTGTAAATATTTTATCCCACTAAAATCATAAGCCTATTTAGACTCTGCTTTCCAAATACCCCCATTGATGACTTCTGTAGAGAGCGGTATTTCCAAAAATAAGAAAAATATTAATATTAATAATAAAAATCAAAAATTTCATTTTTTTGTCCCGTTACAAAACTTGCTTAAAAAGAGAACACGATTGGTTTTCGTGAAAAACTGCTTTGACTGATTTTCGGTTGGTTATGTTGTTACCAAATTACCTCCATGTTTACATATTCATCTGCAGAAGGGTAAACCTGTAGTGTCTCCTCGGGTGGATCAGGCTCTGCTTTATTTTTTGAATTAGGTTCTATCTAAAATTTGAGTCAAATGACAGCTGAAACAGTACCAGAAGAAAGTCTACTTTTAAAAGGCAGGAATTAGTATTTTTCTTATATGTGGTGCTAATTTTACATACTCCAAAGGGATAAGCTTGAACAGTTTTGTATTTAAAGGTTGGGAAAATGACCATGCAAATTTTTGATTTTGGCTGCAGTATTTGGTTTTTTTAAGTTATGTAGACGCAATATTACACAAACGCTGTTTCCTTCTGATATTGATGCAGCCTTGCTAGATTCACTTGAGCCATGAGGTAAGTTGTCAAAGATTGAGGCTTTTGCATGATCTGCAACTTCATCTTCTAATGTTTCATCATTATTGCTGGCATATGACTGTTGTTGTTGAAACTCAGCTGCTGCTCTTTGTTCTCCAATCATTTGAGAGGTTCTTTCACGTTGAAGGTTAGTGTTGATATACAACTGTTGTGTGCCAGCTACTTGACAGAAATAAAAAGATGATCAAAATCATTTTCGCATAAACTAATGGAAGTAGAAAGGTTGGTTTTAAAGCTACAAAGTTCTTTTTGAATTCAATCGTTAGTTAACAGATTGTTCAATCAACATTTGGTATGTCAGTCATTACTTTAGCAGTAGCTTTCACCGCCTTGTGAATGGTTTCAGTAGTTGAAACTAAGAAACAACAAAAAAAAATTTAAAGAAATAAAAAGATCAAAAATTTCTAAGTAATGGGTGGAACACTCAATTTTTGCTTTTTTGTGTCAGATTTTAGCGTAGTAGTTTCCTATAAAAAATTACTTTCATCCTTTTTTGAGACTGCAAACTTAATTTAAAAGTAAAACCAAGTCTACATTGAGCAAAAACTTGTTTAAAAAAGCAACTATCTGCATAATTTAACTTTGTTTGCCAAAAATTGAATACACGAATGGTTTATCTTACCTAATATTCTAAAAAAAAACTTCTTTGAAACAGTTTATTGTTAGTGCACGTTGTTTCTAACACTGAACGGCAAACGAAACCGAGTTTATGTGAATAATTACTGCCAACTCTCAGTGTTGTAAAGTATTATGGCATGCATTTAAACTATTTGTGCAACTGCTTTAAGGAATAGTAAAAAGGTTTTTGTTAGGATCTCAAAGTACCTTCACTAACACTGTTAGGAGTTGCCGATATTGTGTGTAATAACGCTACGGTAATGCAGAGTGCAAGTAGATCGGTAGCATTGGATCTCTGTGGAAGGCAGTTGATTATAACTATCAAATGCTACCGGTACGGTAGTAATGTCCTTAAACGTAGAAAGTAACAACAAATATGAACAGCAGGCGCTATCGGATGGTAGTAATGGCTCTCTGTTGTAGGAGATATGTATATCAGACAGGTCTCTTAGAAACAAGGTATGCGAACTTAGTGTTACAGGCAACCGGCCACACTAATCACATGAGTTTCAGATTAATACTAATATATTATTAACATACAAAACCTCACGAAATAATAGTACTAACAAGCGTACAGTAAAACTTTATGTCCCTTAGACCCAACCAAGACGGTGAAAGAATATCGCTGACTACACTTCTGAGAGCAATTAGACGCTTTCTCAACCAAAGCTAAACAAACTCTGTCCAGTGGGTGATCTGTCTTACTTTTTATGCAAAAGGATAGCAGTTGAAAATCAGCAATAATGATTGGCTATCAAAAGAGCAATCGCATTAAAAATCATAAATCACCCCAGGGGTGGATTAAAATCAGTATTAAAATAGCGCAGGAAGGCGCATTGAAAACTAGCTAGCCGCCAAATAATTCAAGCGTTAATAATATTAATAATCGTGTACTCAAAATGGCGTCACTCAACACTCCATGGCTGGCACTCTTAGCACTTGATCTTTATTCTTCTGCGGGTACTTCAATCATCTGGCTCATCTGGGTAAGGATCTTTACCATGTTTGCAATCACGCTTGATCTTGTCTATACGCTTCATAGGCAAGCCACCGCTCACTCCATTCCATCGCAACTACTATGCTAGTAGTTAGCAGGCAAAATGTCAATCGCATGGCCGCTCTGTGTATTTCCATTACAATAGGATGGTTAGTGGTGTGCACAGAGTGGACATTTTGGCCTGAATCACTGACTTCTCCGATTTCGATCGCTTGATCAAAATTTCACTTTACTCGACCCAATTTCGAGCACCTCAAATTCCACTAAACCAACTACCAAACCACTCTACCAACAAAAACTGATCTATTTGACCTTGACCAGTCACTAAGTCGCATCACACATCATCAATAGAAATAAGCGATGACAACCAGCCAGATAACCTATACCTGAAGTAATGTTAGGTCCAATTTACCTGTTCACAGTAACAAAAAGTATGATATACAATAAATACAGTATTGTAATGGAAATGCGCGAGTGGCCATGACCTTGATGGATGCCTAGCAACTACGAAAGCAGTAGCTGAAGAGTAGCTAGAGATCCTTACCTGACAAGAAAAGTCAGAGGATCACAGGACCCGTAGCTGTGGAGAGCCAAGCTAGAGCAGTTGAAAGACGTATTGGTTGACCTATATTATTATTACTAACTCTTGCAAGTATTTAGCGATGTCCCAAGGGCGTTGGCTTATGCTATTGTTCATGTAGATGTTTTATGTCTTCCGCTGCCGAGATGTGACTTCTAATGCGATTGCTTTTGTATTACCCACTTATTGTTGTCCACGTTTCAATCATTTTCAGCTGCCATGTTTTTGTATAGATAGAAGGGCAGATCGCCCAGTGCTTCAGAGTTAGCTTAGAATTTACTGAGCATGCTAGAGATCACCTAGTGTATTCTGGGATTTACTTGGACTGTATCAGTGGGTATTCTAATTAACGTCAAGTTTTCTACACACTTTGAAGGATTGTCTCTATTGTACCAGGTTTTGTATCTCTGAGAATGTAATGTCATTATTCCGAAACTCGTCTTATTAGTGTGGGTGGGTTGCCTGAGCACTAAGTTGTCTATAACACGTTGTTTCTGACAAGAAGTTTGCATACCTTGTGTACCGGATCTGTCTGCTAACATACGAATCTCCTATAACCAAGAACTGTATTACCGTATTGACATTGCTGTTGATCTACATTTTTACCTTGATACGCTGGAGGATCCTACTACCTTACTAGTAGCCTTGAGTATTATAAGTAACTGCCTTGCACTGAGAGCTAACGCTACAGTTTGTTTTGCACTCAACAACGCCGTACTGTCTTTGTTACAATACGGGCAACTTTCCTCAGTGTCGGTAAAGCTGTTTCGGTAACTCACAATGAAATCCTTTACAATATTAACATGGCTTTTCTAATATAGAAACATATGCAATTAAAATAAAGAGTTCATGTTAGTTCACTACAATCAGTCATAGCATGTATCACTGCATCTAATATGAAAGCATCAGCTCGTCCATTTTCTTTTACCTTGACCTCTCTAGGTCTATCTGCATCAACGACCAAAGTTCCATTCCTATTGGTAACATATTCATGAGGATTTGCACTCTCCTGAATGATAATAGTTGAAAACACCCAAGCGATATCAGCCTAGATCAAGGTGGTTTTCATATAAGGTTAGGGGTTTTCTATACAAAAATAGTGGCTTGAAATTTATGGGGAAGTAACAGGAAGTCATGGGATATAGACTAGGCCAGTGAAGAGAATTGGGGGTGTGGCCTGGTAGGAGGGTGTCAGTGGCCTTTGTACTGCAGGCATTGCTATTAGCTACCATTGCAGGAAAAAATGGGAAAAGAGCGGTTGTCAAGTGACAAAGCGCTGAAAGGAGAAAATGAAAAAAAGAGGGTGGATTGAATGTGTTGAACAACTGCATTATAATACATTATGATACAGACTAAGTCCTTAAACTTCAAAAGCTTTAGTTAATTATGCCAAAAAAATATCAACAGTATAATCAGATCTTTACGTTAGAAAAAATCTATAAATTATTCTAAAAGCACAGACTTTCAACCTAAATACTTGGATTGCCACCTTTTTTTTCTGAGGAAGAGTAAATGCTCATAACACTCGAAAGTATTAAGTATATGTCTGAGCCGAGGGCTAACCACAGTTGTTAACGTTGAGGATTTTCCTTGACAACCAGTTGTCTGTTCCACCCCGCCACAGGGTCACCTCTGGGAAGAGGTTGACTGCTCATTGTCAGGCATTGAGAGGCTGACTGTCTTGTTGTCCCAACAGACAGCAGTTTACCTGGTTACAATGACTAGTGGCGAAGTAGCAGAGTGCCAAAATCCGCTACAATACTGTAATGGAAATTGCCTAGAGCAGCCATGCGGTAAGATAGTGTGCTACTGGCCTAGTAGTTACACTTGAGCGAGCAGTAGGCTGCAAGCGCTGAGATAAGCATGCATAAGCTTGTTTGAGTGGGATAGTACAGTACCTTGCACAGATGGAGCAGACGATCCACGGACCCTTACTGAGTCAAGATCAAGTGCTAAGGATTGCTAACTATGGACTGATAGTTTCACAGCATCTAGTAACGCTATTAATTAATTGACACTTGAATATTAGGCGGCTAGCCAGTTTTCAATGTGCCTGCTACCTATAAGACTTTTTATACTTAATCCACCCCTTTAGGAATCATATCTATGCTGTGCAAGCTATTTGTCAAGCCAAACATATGTTATTATTTTCAACTACGGTCTTTTCCTATAAATAGCGAGGCAGTTTGCCCTAAGCTCAGAGTTGTTTTAGATTTACTACGAGTTAGTCAGAACCAGTTTTCGCTGAGGCTGAGATAGTCTCTAGTTTATAGGTGTCAGCGATTGCTTGTACCGTCTTAGTGTTGGATCTAAGGGACGTCAAACTACTGTGCACTTATGATAACTATATTATGCGGCAAGCTTTTGTGTTCCACTAATAAATTACTAATAATCTGAATCACTTGTATTTAGTGAGGACGGTTGCCTGTACCACTAAAGTTCGCATACCATGTTAACCAGATCTGTTGGCTATACAGATCTCCTACAACAGAGAGCCTATACTACCATACCGGTAGCGCCTACTCTTCGTATCCATTAACTTCCATGATAAAAAGCCTTCACTACCACCATGCCAGTAGCGCTTGATAGTTATATTAACTGTCTTCCAGGGAGAGTCGACGCTACCAGTCTACTTGCACTTTGCATCATCGCATTGTTATTACACTTAGTACAGGCTACTCCTAACCGTGTCAGTAAAGGTTGTTCAAGATCACAAAGAAATCCTTTACAATATTACACTGTGAGCTGCTAAGAAGATATCAAATAAAAAAAGAGTAAAAAACCTTGGTCTCTTTCCATTATA
Organism: Cryptosula pallasiana; assembly: GCA_945261195.1. Lineage (NCBI taxonomy): Eukaryota > Metazoa > Bryozoa > Gymnolaemata > Cheilostomatida > Cryptosulidae > Cryptosula > Cryptosula pallasiana. Next base: position 42,856,926 of record OX183134.1, read on the forward strand.
GTTTCTTTTCAACATTTAATAAAATTCAAATTTGTTTTGCCCGAACACTTTGGTGATGTAAGCTTTGTGTTAAATCAGAATTGGAACAAATAGAGCCATCAAATATTTGTTAGATTTTTTCTCCGAGGCGTTTTATTAAAGTATGTTTTTCAGTTTTATATACATTAGATTATACATAGAAGTGTTTACGGTGCACTCATAAAATAAATAGGCAGATAATAGATGTTCATAAATCAGTAAAACAGTCTCTAAAAAAGATGACTCGCAATTCAGAAAGAATTTGAGAAATAATAAAGCAACATTGTTGTAAAAAGATACAGCTAGTGGTGTGGACCTTTTCATAGATTGAGTTTACAATATCTGTTTTTACCCACAAACCCTAATCATATAATTCTCTCAATTCAAAATCCATCTATTACAATGGAAAATTAGACTTCCTTTTGTATCTATTCAGTGCTTAGTTTCACTTTTGAACTATGAGCAATATTAATAATTGATTGTAGATATTTTTTTTTTAATTCATTGAGCTATTGTTTCTTGACCCTAAATTTCCAAACAGTATGACGTTTCATTAAGCAAATTTCTTGTGGCCCAATTATTTTTATTGCATAATGTTTTGCAAACATTGATCTCTAATTAAAAAGGTGATGCTAAAAGACTAGAAGCACAAAGTGTTATCTAGAAATAGTACTTTATCTCACCATCATCAACTTGCTGAGCAACTTCTATAATCAGCTGTTCTAGATCCGCTTCGTTCATTTCCATTTCTTGAGTTATAAGCTATAGTTTGATTTAAATCAGAATCGTTACTGGCAGCAAATGCATTATTACATAGCTGATGCTTTACCTCACCACAACTACTGCGCTCAAAGAATGCTAACAAAACTCATTAAGAACATTTAACTTTGACAACAAAGTCTAAGCAACCATTAAAAAAACTTAAATAATCCTACTTTTCAGCCTATGACCTGGTATATGCAACACAGTGACAGTAGTATAATATGAGCAGATTTCCAGAGGGTGTATCTAGGGCATTCAAGCATTTATACGCTCTGGTGCTTCTATGTATAGCAAGTAGTTTGTGAACTTATTACTATCAGAAGTAAATTTTAATTGGTTTAGTAGGTTTGAACAGTGGTTTGAAACGAAAGTATAATATATCTTTTCTAGATATTGTCTCAAGGGCAGGAGTTTAAAGGCACAAGCCGTACCCCAGAGGAGAGCCCATTAGGTGTAATTTTGTGCAACAGGTTCACACGATCATGTTTAGATCACATTGTCATATTAGTTTGGACTCTGATTTGAGCCTAACACTAGCAGATGATGTATCGATGACTTCTGTTTTGGCACACTTGTTTTGGCCAAAGATTTTCTTCGTACCCCAAAGCTTTGTATCAAATGATGTTCTTAGCATTGATACATTTATCCAGTTTACTCAAATTTCCCATATTTTTTCATGGCGTTTCTAGATTTTCGTTTTTTTCATCCGATGAACAGGTCGTTTGTTTAAAAATCAAAATATTATCAATTATCAATACATGGTTGTACTCATTGTATACTTGTGGTAGATTTTGGTGAACAATTCTAGCCAACTGGGAGTTCGCTACACCATATACCCACTACAAGAGCTAGAGTTTCACCTACAGCCACCGGTAAGATGCAGTGCCGGCGGCAAAGCTATACTGTGCTGGTAGCACAGTACAGGGCTGGTAGTGATCTCTACAGGGCTGGTAGTGACCTTTAAAGGGCTGGTAGTGATCTCTACAGGGCCGGTATGATGACTCAGGGCCGATCAACGATGGCTGCCATAGTTGAGACCTTCCGAAACCAGCTAGGACTTTTCACCAAGCCAGGAACTGAAGCTACCTACCTTAACATCCGCGGTAACCAGGACCACAAGCTATACAGAGCCTTGGGACCCTGTAGGACACTCTGATTGGACAGTAGGAGACAGGACTCCGCCCTTAGCCAATTGGCGCCTTTATTATTTAGTCTGTTTACTTTATCTAATTGGTTGTTTATTTATATACTTGATTGCATTGGCTAAATCATTCCCTGTGCTATGTGTCTTATATGATATGAGTTATTGTGAGTCCTCCTATAAAAAAGAAACTTTTCATACACTCTTGGCATTCATTCTCATGTCTTATCACAAATACCCTAGAGGAATAATTACCCTTTCGGACTTTGTCTTATGAGAATATAGCCATTCTACAAGCACTACTCTGTATTGTTTGTATGATCCATGGGCTCTTGCTATACCGGGTAGTTTGGTTGCCTGATACACAGTTGTCACTGTCGAGAAGTACACTGTACCCTCTGGAGAGAGGTATAATACTTGAGCTTGGTGGATGTCCGTGGTTACCAGACCGGAATCCATTTCATACTCTCCACTAGAACCTATGTTGTTGCTTTGAAGATCCTATGAATTGTTGAAGATTTGATAACTTATGTTTTCTCTTTGTCACACACATTTTTTTGAAAGGCAGCTTAAAAAAGAACATCACTGTTATTACATCTGTTGATTTGGAATCATTCAATCTCAGAAACAGTTACACTCTTAAAAAATTTTATCGGTTGTCGATCTTTTGTTACAAGGGTTTTTCTGATATTCCATTCGGATTACAAAAAAAATGCTAGGATGTCATGGAGACATCACCTAGTACTATTAAACTCAAACCAAAAGTTCAAACAAATATGGGAACCTGGATGTGAAGGTTATTGTGCTAACCTGAGACTCAAAATATCACCAAATAGGTTCTCCTGGGATGCAACCAACTGCAAAAAAATACAACTACACCTATGAACTCCTAGCCTTGACAAACTATCTAGAATATACTCGTGACGTCAATGCTCAAAGCAATATACTAACTGGGATCTAAACTGGCTTGTAACAAACAACACAACTCAGTTGGTGCATAAAAAGATAACCGTGTCCAAAAGCACCTAGATATTCTGGGAGTGACCTCTGGTAATCCGCTCCTATTGTGTTCCTAGTAACAATAACAATTCCAACACAGGCAATAAGACTAAGTTATATAACACATAAACCTGTGTGATAGTTTCACATTAAATGATTTTTACAGTTTTCAAGCTATATAAATGAAAAGATACTGTATTCGAAAATAGTTTTTGTCAATACATTTTTAATGGCATGGATTAGCAATGCAATTCCACCTTCATGAAGGATTTGCAGAATACAACATAAAATGATTTGTTGGAAAGTGCTTTACAAGTTACAGTAGTTAAAGCATTAAACAAATACGGTAACAGCAAATAAAAAACTTAGACGATGGAAAATTTTAAGCGAGATATTAGAAAGCTGTAAAAAATCTTTCAACAATAAAATTTCATGTTAGTTGGCTAAGATAATTAATTTTATAGATAACTTTTAGTTACTTTTTTGGTTGAAAACCGCAATTTGTTTTCGAAATTTGAAGTTCAAAGTTGAGTGAATGACATTGTATGTGTTATTATGCCTGATAAGGGGGATAGTGACCGCTTTTCTCAAACAGTTCAATTACTGGAAACAGTTTACCACCAGATTTAGTTATATACAAAGATACACTCCAGATTTTCTACTTAATTTTTGTTTTTCTATCCTATAATTGAGGTACTACACTTGATGTGCTCATCAGTTACAGTAAGTGTACCAATCGATTTCCAGTTATCGAAAGCAGATTATGCTACCTAAAAGTCACTTAAATTTGTATTCTCTATGGTACTGTTCAGCAACACGCTGTAAATATTGTGATGGAAATGCACAGTGTTGCCATCAAACTGCAGCCGGTACTACACGTATTTAATCAACTTATTTAATCAACTTATGTTATTCAAGACTCTATACGCTTGAGCGCCCACAGTAGTGCAGCTGAGTTACAGCTATAGTTTCAAGCCAGCAGGAAAGACATTCCCGCCTTAAAGCTATTTATATCTTGGCGTGAGTCCCATGCTGCTTTGTTTACTCTTGATTAGCCAATCATATATTTATACACTTCTGTGATTTTGTTGCTCATTTATAAGCACTTGCTTGTAACCCAGCCGGCCAGTATTATTTAGTTAGTAGTAGTGCTCAAACATTGTACGTTAAGAGACTGCCTCGGACTTGTGCGTGCTTAGCGTTAGCAAGACAGCTGAGAGCGGTTCAGACTACAACGGAGAAGGTCCCAACAAGTGTACAGAAGACGCTTGGACTCTCGTAGGAATCCCCATCTAGAGACTACACCAGAAGACGCCTACCTACCAGTACGGACAACAGTATTATAGAGACATTACTAACACCTTTGCATTCATTCTTAGAAGCAATTCTGTGCGTATAAAAGAAGTGGAGAATAAAGTCTTTGTTCACACTTTCAATCAATTGAGATCAGTTTGGTCGGTTGCCAACTACCGTTGTGTCTGCTGATAAGCAGTATCCTGTCTCGTCTCATACAGAGAGATACTCAAGCCTTGCACTCTGTAGACAAGGCTACCACTAAAGCAAAGAGTTAGGCACAATCACAAAGCTTCTTGCAGTACCTGTGGCAGCATTCCTCACATTACACGGGGAAAACCGTTACAATATTTTATGCCACTAAAATCATAAGCCTATTTAGACTCTGCTTTCCAAATAACCCCATTAATGACTTCTGTACAGAGCGCTATCTCCAAAATTAAGAAAAATATTAATATTATTAATCAAAATCAAAAATTTCATTTTTTTGTCCTGTTACAAAACTTGCTTAAAAAGAAAACATGATTGATTTTCGTGAAAAACCGCGTTGACCGATTTTCGGTAGGTTATGTAATTACCAAATTACCTCCATGTTTATATCTTCATCTGCAGAAGGGTAAATCTGTAGTGTTTCCTCGGGCGGATCAGGCTCTACGTTATTTTTTGAACTAGGTTCCATCTAAAATTTGAATCAAATGACAGCTAAAACAGTACCAGAAGAAATTCTGCTTTCAAAAGGCAGGAATTAGTAGTCTTTTTATATGTGGAGCTAATTTTACATACTCCAAAGGGATAAACTTGAACAGTTTTGTATTTAAAGGTTGGGAGAATGGCTATGCAAATTTTTGATTTTGGTTGCAATATTTGAATTTTTTATGTTATGTAGACGCAGTATTACACAATCGGTGTTTCCTTCTGATATTGACTCAGCTATACCAACTTGGGTTTTACTGAATAATTGTTAAAAACTTTAGGCAGATTTCATTTCGTTAAGTTATCCTTGCTTGTTTACCAAGAAAACAAAGGACCTAGCACACATTGTGATTCACACTACTTTATTATCCGTGTGAGGCTATTTAAAAAAAGACGCTTCCTGAAAAACTTTTCTTCACGGAACGCTTGTGAGTAATTTTTTTGTTTAGCTCAACAAAATCTTTTACTTATTACGTTATATGTGGGTAAGCACAAATTGTAGTTGACACTGCGAGATTGTAGCTCCCTAGCGCACGATGTTATCTTTTTCATGATTTGGGCTGAAAATGATCTCCAATTTTTTACAAGTGAGAAAGAAAGCTTATTTTACTATATGGATTGATATTCAAATGATGTAAACAATTGTTAACAGTTGATTATTATTTTATAATGAATAAAAAACTGTCATTTGTTGCCATGACACTAGAGAGCAATAAAAAGGTGAGTAACTTTGCTCAATATTTCTATGACTATTACTGAAAAATAATGCAAAATAAAATTAATTGTCATGATCTAAACTAACATATCTCTATATTAAATAGTTTTGAATTTTTTATTCGACCTGAGAGATTTATACTTTGCATTTAAAAACAACTCATGAAAACATAGCATGACACACTTGCGTACTTGAAGGCTTTATCTAGTAATAACTTCAGGTTCCTCAAAACCCTTGGATAGAAACTTTGTGTATTCTTGTTATGCTTGAAAAAATTCCAATTATTTCCTTTTACACCAAATATGAAAATAAAAAAATTTGAACCTTTGCCTGGTTCTAAGCTTTTGTCAGTTTTCAGAGATATTGATGGGAGTTCGCTTCTCAATTTTCTGCATTAGTCCTTAAATGCAGTCTTCTCAAAGCATAGGTAAAACAATTACATATTCTTTGCTTTCTAACAAAATTTAGGTACAGACTATATCCGTTTTCGCTCGATCAGGCAAGTATCTAGGAAGCATGTGTGGCTTAAACCACCTCATATCGATACAATAACAAAATGGTGGATGTCTTCTAACAGTTACTGATAAACTTATTTTGCCAGAAATGATTACAATGATTCCACTCTTGAACATTATCAGAGAACTTCCTGTGAGTTGCCACAACAATCTACAAGCAATGCCCGTACACGTTTTGGTACTTCTGAATTGGCTACCACAATTGCTGTCAAAACATTTTTCAATACTTTATTTACAATCTTTTCACACCCTGTACATTTTTCAGACCTCTCTGTCAAGGTAGCCATTTCCATACTCGTCTTTATTCAGATGCGATTACATAAAACTTTGTATAAATAATGTTTTTAGTTTGTGAAGAAAATTTGTTCGACGACTAATGTACATAAACCACCTTATCGTACCAGCAGGGGGTATCTGTATCCCCGTTTGTGGATAACGACTAGCTGCCCATCAAACAACGTTCTCACTGACAACTGGAAAATTTTTCGCCAAATTATAGCTCTTTTTATATAACCACCCCTTGCAGTGTCTACTCCCCTGCAAAAAATTAATGGCTGAAGGTTTTTTAATTTTAGCTTTAATTTCAATGGGATATCTGTTTTCCAATCTGCGGTAACACAGTTGTTCACGCCGCAAAGTTTATTTTTACGTACTGATAAAGGGAGTGTTTACGCCCCTGTGTCAAACATATAGCAAAAGATTAGTAAATTATTGCATTCAACTTAACTACCAATAATTTTGGAAAGGACATGCATTACTTTAGTTATAAACATTTCCACTCATTAAAATTCTTAGTACTTGCTCAAGTGTAGCAGTTTTTTTAGTTAAACTTACTAAAAAGGTCACTAAAACATTATACATTTCACACATAACAAAAAATTTATAATATTTTAAAACTCTCATCATATTTTAAAAATAATCAGAATAACCTTTCACCTTCTAGTTGTCTTATTGTTGATCCACCAGTGGCAGGCTGGACAGCTCCAGCAATATGGGTTCCAATTACAGTAGTAGACCAGGAACATCACTCAGACTGTCAAACATGCCACATTGCTGTAACCCTCTGAGAAGTAGTGATCACCCTTCAAGTATCAAGTAAGTTACACACTTTACAAGAAAAACAAAACTGCAGAAAATAATTAATAAATATGTTACAGTTGTGCAAGAAACTCTTATAAGTATTTTTCACAAACAAAAAGGGATGTTAAAAGAGCTTGTCTTACCGTAACGCTATACTTCAGTTATGTTTGGCTATCATTTCATTGTAGTACGGTTAATTTGTAACTTTGCCACTCAATCAAAATCAAACGTTAATTATTGTAAACTAAAAATAGAGGTCGAGGCCGATTATGATGAAAAGATAAATAATGCTATTACTGTATATCAAAGAAAAATTTTTAAAAAAAAAAGTAAAGCAAGTTTTGGTTTGTTTAAAAGTCAAATACAAAAATAAAATTATTTGATCATTTATTGGATTATTGATTTTTTGTCAAAAAGTTTATTTAAGTGTGACAAGCTTAACCTAGAATTAAATAACACAAAGTTTTGTATTTCAAGCTCACTGCGTCTAGTTTTAGTCCTTTAGTCCTTGTTGTAGCGCTCCCTTTTTGATCTTTGCTTTCACATGCATTGAGAGCTTTTTGTGGCATGATAACTTATCTTTTCAGGGCAGCAAACAAATGATGTCAACGCCAGTTTTTTTCCCATTTGGTGACCATTTCTTTTCAATGAAAAAATTCTTTACGACTTATACATTATCCTCAGAGTTTAATACTCTTGAAGGCCTTTTAGAGATTATGTAGAATTTAGGTTAACTAGAAAGCTATAATTTACTTTTCTTGCTTCTCTTTGTTTGTCTCTTTTGTGATTTAGTTGGTTTCAAATGTTTTTGTTTCAACTACTATTGCAGTCAAATGGTATAACCTACTCTATTTTTGAAAATTTTTGATCTCAATTGTCATTCACAATGTGTTCATTGCACAAAGGACAAAAATTAATAGATGTTTGTAATTAAATGCGTTGCGTATGAAACCAATTATTAGTTTTGAATATCATATTTTTTCAATAAACTCTCATACATTACTAAACAAATCCTAAAGAAGATAACTCCCAATTTTTAAATGATTAAAAAATAAAAGTCATTGATATAAAAAAATGGTCTGTAAAGCCGGTTCCTTACTAAGTATATTTCTAGTGATCGTAATTAGTTCTTAACATTTTCTGGCGGAAGTATCGGTGTATGAAAATCAACCAGTCAGACTCGCTTGTTATAATTTAATTATTGTTTAGATTCATTTGCGGCCTATGAGTAATACAATATGCGCAAACCTGCGTCATGGGTCTAAGGACAATCGGGCTCTCCTGGTTCCTATTATACTAATCCCATGAAAAACAATATAGATAAATCCTCATTGACTATGTTTTTTATTCAGTGGTCTACAAATTTTTTTGACTAATTTTATTGCAGATTCGATTATTTTTATTGCGTTTTGCTTGGCAAACATACGTTGCGAATACTCTTACTGTCCTCTGACAAGCTTTGACTTTGATTTGGAGTGAATCCGCAAGAAGTAGATTCATAAATCTTTGCCCTTTCAATGGTCTTTACTTGACACAATTATTTTTTTAAAAACCGAACTTCGGAACTTTCCAAATTACAGCTATTGATGCTTGAATAATATCCAAAATAATCTTTTGGAAACTTATGTACGTCGAAACCGATCAGCGAAAGCTGTCTTAGTTTTGTGTGGAGATGCATTTCATTTATTGATATTTATGAGTAAAATAACCAAAGAGTCAATAAGGAATGCACTGTCTTTAGTTCTTTAAACTTTGCTTTATTTCACTCAAAATGATATCTTGTGTTGGTCAATTGGTCTGAGGCCTAAATCAACGTTTTATATCTGGCACTGTTTAGGAATTGAAAGTGATCTTTACATACAAACTCAGAATTTTTTCTATTTCTGGAGGACTGAACTTAATCAGCTAGCTTAATTTTATTGCCTTCACAAAGAAAACACTGATCATTAAAATATAAAATTGAAATTTCTTTTATGGGTGTCAAAGCTATGGTTTGCAACTTTGCTGCTTTAATGACAAAACAGCTATGCCAATTTTTTAAGGAGTCTACTGGGACAACATACGGTCAGTCAGCGCAACACCTGCCTCATACACAAAAGTGCATGAATATACACAGGTCTGAATATATTTTAGGTTCGCAGCAGCTACAGGTTGCGTGTTTGTTCCCTTAGGTGGCGTGATATGCGTAGGGCAATAAAGGTTTATATATGTAGCATTTTTTCATCACATGCCCTGCACCCATCTTGATTCAGAGCTTGTTTGGAATTCTACTCCATTCAAACTAACTTCAATGAAAATTAGGCATTATCAGTGTCTCAACGTATTGATAAGATGAAGTTTAAATCAGAGCGTGTAACACTCGAACAATCATTGTGCCCAGCAGACCAGTTAAAATATTGTCTACATATTTCCAAAAGTTTTTAGAGTTTTTTCTCTTTGTAACTCACCCATAGCTGACTCTGCTCTCAAGCACAAGATAGCACATCTAAAGCACTGCATGCTTCCTGTTTACAGAAAAACAATTTATTTTTGTTCTTTAAATTAACCATTTATCAAATATCCAATGACTTGTCAGACATGAGAAATTAATTGGTATGGTATCACTTTGTACACTTTCTGGTTTCAAATAGGTAAGTTATGAAAAAAATAAAATGAATTACGTAAGCAATGTAGTAATGCCTGCATTGTTATTTTACTACTTGGCTAGTTCTGCAAAACGACAATTCATTCAATTAGAATTACTATTATGATTATGTAGCTCTGGTTTGCGTACTAACTAGTGCTAAAAAAGGATTTTATCACAAAGGTTTTTATAAGCCTTTGGTTATAAATCATTTATTTTGGCTTATTTTTTTTCCAGAAAACAATCAATGTTTTATTGTGATTGGCTAATGCGAAAAACAATACTGCAAACAATGCCGCAAAGTAGGTTTCTTTGGCACTGAATGTTCATGCTTAATGCTTCATAAACTCCAAAATGAGTGCTAGATGCGTACTAAACAAATTGGCTATCAACAAGCCAATAATCCTCTGGCTGAAAACAGCTGTTGAAGATTAAATGTCAAAATTGAGCGCATCAAAACTAATTATCATGTTTCGCAAAGTATCCCAAAAGCATTGTTGGAATGCTATACAAAACTATATTGAATCTTTTTAGGCTATGTAATTTTATATGTTAATAGTACATGTAACAACAACTTTGGACAATCATACTACAAGATGTCTTAACAATTTATTACACTAAAACCTCTGTTAAATAATAATAAAATGAGCTGGCACATATACACAGAAAATTTATTAGTGTTTTATTATAGAAAACTTGGAGCTTTCAATCCAGTTCAGAAATTTTAAAAATCATCTGCTCTATCGAGTTGCTTCAAGAATTTTCTACTTAAAGATTTTAGGATTATTTGGCAGCGTGTTTGTGTTTATAAAGTGGGTCTTAAATACCTCTGACAGAATTTCATTGGAATTGTTGATTTACTGTTTCATGAATTTCAATAAATTATGACAAAAACATTATTATAATTATGATTCTGGTGTTTCTGTTGGTGCTTTGAAACCAACTTTCACTTGGGAACTACTTCAACTCTTTTTCTTTATTCTACTTTTGACCTTTTTGCCTTTTTAAATCCTCCCCCTACCCTGCTCCCATTTAATTATCCGCTGTTCTTATCGCTGGTTCATTAGGTACATCTACTTTTGGTTTCCGACAAAATTAAAACTCTGAAATTATGTAATAGATACCAATTGTTACTAGAGATGGGATCAATTTTGATGAGAGAATAACTCCCACATTCAAACAGCAATTAACATTAAAATATAGTGTTGTTTCTAGGTTCAAATTACTAATGAGCTATGTCTTTGCTGAAAAATATTAAATGCACTCGTTTGTAGTGCATGCAGCAACAGGAAACATGTCATTTTCTAAATACAATATTTGTTCAAACACTGATCAATAATTAAACTTTTGTAAAAGTCTAGCACTCCATTACTATTTGATGACGGCTTAAGCTAGAGTTATTAATCATTGATAAAAAAGTGTTTGTGGCCAAGTGTCACGCATTAAGCTCAAATATCTCTACAGACAAGCATGGGCCACCTAAAAACTACAGCAGTTTATGTTAGCGCCTTTTTTATTGCTACTGTTTCACTGGCTGTTCATGCAGGTAACCTTGTTTGCATCATTACCTAATCCTTACCTATTTATATTAAAACTAGGCTTACCTGCTTTACAGCATTTGTGCCTATGTTCATTTGTGATACAATTTTACCCGCATTTATTTACTATTACTATTATTATTGTTATTATTATTGTCATTATTAAATGCCTTGTTTGAAGTGAAGAAAATTAGTATTTTTTTCAACTTTTTAGGTCAAAGTTCTGGTTTGTAACTTTTGGTTTGTGTTTTGATTTTTTATTTTCTTTATTGCAAAAATAGCTAAAAAAAACTGTTTTCACAATTAATATTTCATCTTCTTTTTATTTACTAAAACACCTCGTTTCTCTGTTTAACTTTTCATCAAACTGACAGTGTTTTCCGATCATTACATAGCGTTCTATTACATTATAATTAGACCACAAAAGATTAGCTGAGTAAAGCGTTCTCTTAATAATGTAAATATCATCAGACATAGAACTGTAAGAAGAAAAATATTCTGCTTAGACATATATTGCTGTAGTTAGCATTAAAGCATAAACTTTCAATAAAGAGCTTGTAGTAGTCATTGCATTAAATCTTCGTCCTCACTTTTCCTGAGCCATCATTTTACCTTGCTCTCATGATAATATACACTATGGTAGTAACTGCACATTGATAAATTTTAGGCAGAGTTTATCCAAAACCAGTTGGATTCTGGTTGTTTGATAACGTCTACAATGGAAAAGACTTGTCAGGTGAGTCAAACTAGACAATTTAAAATCTCAAGACTTATTTCCTCAGTTTTTGATGCCAAACTGTCAAACGACACGTACCCGTGTTAGTTTATTTGCTGAGATCAATTTCAGTTTTTTAGCGATCGTAAATATCAGATTAAAATCTTTTTAGAATTTAATTTGAAATTTAATTAGAATGATTATTTCTTAATCAGCTAAGTGCTGGATCAAATAAACCAAAACAAGTTTCATTGGAATAAAACTTCAAATTTGATTGTTAGTGGAGACATTGTCAGTGAAAAACAGAATGCCAAATAGTCTGTTTACGATTCCATTGAAGTGAAATGCATTTAATAATCAATAAAATTAATAAAACTAGAACAAACCCTTAATTTTCTGCTTGGGAAAAACTTTTATTTAATTTTTAATCAATTATTTGAATTATTTATATATAAAGAACAAAATTCTTTCCAAACCCTCAATTTTAGGTATTTACATATTAACTAAAAAAACTCACAAAACTACCATTTATGCCCCAGCAGAAGATCGATAGTATATATTCATTTAGTTCTCGAGTGTAACAAACCGAGTACGAATTGGGGAAGAAATGCTTCATAGAGATCTGAATAAGAGTGACGTAAATGGATAATACCTTTAGTGAAGCCATTTGCATATTGCATCAATCAATAATTTTTTGAATGAAAAATAATTGAGTTAAAACAATGAAAATCAATGAAGAGAAGTGAGTTTAGTTGTTTGGAATAATATCACAGCACATGACTCATTGACCAGTCCATAACTTGTTATATTTTGCAATTATTTTTACAGGCAATGGAAATGATGCCACTTTGTTCAATACTGGATGGACTACAGGGCCATTTGGAATAGAGAACCGCGCCATGTTGCTTACCGGGGCTGATGATCAGTGAGTTAACCCGTGTAACAATTGTTGATGCTTGGACCACTAAATATACATTTCCGATCATTTAGCGGAATAGTCCCATAAAGCTAAATAGTATACCAAGTGTCATAAATTCTAAAACATGCACACCTGCTGAATGTATAATTTTGCATTTAAATCAAACTTGGAGCAATAATGCAAACTATTCAACTACCAGCAGTCAACAATCAGCAATAAGCAGTCAGCAGTCAACAATGAGCAATCAGCAATCAACAATAAACAAACAGAATTATAGCTAGCAACCTATTAATTAACAAAAGTTTTGTAAAATTTTGCTGGTAAAATGGAAATCGTTCGGAAGCATCGATAAGTGTCAACGAGTGAGAACTTCATTAATCCAAATGGATAACAGCTCTCTGAGCCTATTTGTTACTAAAAAAGAAAGTGACTGTTTGTACTGTAATCTTCAAAGTCTGTATTCCAGCTATCTTGCCACTACTTATGTGTGTCTTAACAAACGTATCTAATTTCTCTTACCTAATTTTCATTTAACAATCATCCCTTTACTTTACCATTAAGTTCCTATACCTCACCTTCTCAGCTGCAATCTGAACCAATCTTTCTCTGTGTTAAAATTACACTCAATCAGCACTTCAGAATTGCAGATTTTTTTTATCAGTTCACAACCTTTTTCCAAAAGCCTGTATAAGACTCTTTACGAGTTAAAAACTACTCCTACCTGTTGTGCATGCATCACCTGTTTTCAGTCATCATAACTCATAAGATCCAACGGAGCCATAAAAACATCATGGTTTTCTACAATCAACTTCTGGCTAGACAGTATTTAACAAAATCCAAACCAAACAATGTAAATTTATTTATTGCTTACTAAATTTATCATTTGAAATAGAATAACTGAATAGAAATTCTCAAAGTATTACCAATTCCAATAATAATAAAAAGCTGATTGATTTAATTTCATTGGCAAAAAGCCAAACTTTGCATCAAGATTTGCTAAATTGTAAGAAGTTGACCGTTTGTAGATTGTAACACTATTATGAGGTCAAGTACAGCGAATAGGCATCACTGTACTCTATCCACACATGTACTCAGCTTAGATGTTGTATTACATAATACATTGAATGATGAACAATTGTTTCTAAGTTAAATATTTTTTTTTTACCATTGTCCGAAATAATTTATTAATCAAAAGTTAAATGTAACTTGTATTTTCTGATCACCATTTTACTTAGAGGGACTTTGACTGGCATCAAGAACTTTCTCATTCAGATGTGTTGTTGTCTGGCAAAAATCATTATTTCTAATAACAGAAAAAATATTCAAATAAAAATACTCCAAAAAATATTAAAAAAAAAAAATTTGGTCATTTGGCAACTCCCCAATCAGGGTTTGAAATTAAGTTAATGGTATTTCATTACGACCTATGCATAACATTGTACACAACATATTATAGACCAGATTAGCGCGATGAAGAAAATGTAATCCTACAAATCAAATATCGATCATGACAGAGTGATATTCGATACTTGTGTGGCGCATGTGTGCTGACACCCTAACGGATAGTTGAAACTGTGGTTATAGTAGTCTAGGAGCCTAGCCGGCTCGTGGGATTTTGTGGTGCTTCATTATCAAACATAGTAAAGGATAGTGGAGTGATAGTAGAGTGTCACAAAATCCCACAAGCCATGGATAGGCGCCTAAACCATGGTTATAGTGATGTGATGAAATATTATTGTTTGCGCTCAGTTGAAAATTAGATTAATTACAAGTGGTGTCTATACAAAAAGCAAGTCAGGAGCCATGAGGTGACATGTTAAAAACAAGTGATTTGAAAAAAAGCTGTTTACCTAACTATTACTGATGCATCACCTCTCCCAAATCACACCTAATTTAACTTAAACTCTGGAATTATCGACAGAGTTATCACATTCATATAATCCAGGTATATTTTTATTTCACTCCGTATTGTGGAGCAGGTTTGCGAATGCTTCAAGTAACCATGAAACTTTCTATTTAAATAACTCTAATGTATAATAATTATGAGGAAATATATTTGATATTATAGGTCCTCCAGAGTAGAAATTCCAAACATAAACAGGGCTCTTAGTGTTGGAGACTCTTTTACATGGATGACCTACTTCAAGGACATGGTGAGTTTGACAATTATAGTCTTTAAACGGTTACAAGTTTTGTATAGTACAATATATATGGCCTATATGGTTTGTATAGTGCAGTATATATGGCTTATATGGTTTGTATTGTATAGTATATATAGCCTATATGGTTTGTATAGTGCAGTATATATGGCCTATATGGTTTGTATAGTGCAGTATATATGGCCTATATGGTTTGTATAGTACAGTATATATGGCCTATATGGTTTGTATAGTGCAGTATATATGGCCTATATGGTTTGTATAGCAGGGGCGTAGCTAGAAAAAACCAGGGGGGGTGCGTAGCACCCCGGCGGGGAGGGTGCGGGAGGGGCGCCTGAGCGCCCTCCCGCAAGGGGGGGTCCGGGGGGGGCCTCCCCCCCGGAAAACTTTTTGATTTTAGCAGCTAAATATGCAAAATCGTGGCATTTGGAGGCAAAATACTGTCCCAAAACTATTATGATAAAATGATCTATTCCACTTGTAATATATAATAATTCTTATTACTACCATCATAAATTAATAATTATAATAATAATAAAATAATATCAATAATGTCATGTTAATTAATTATGAATAATGATATAATTTATTTATTTATAATTTATTATAAAATAAATGATAATTATTCATTTCATTATAAATTATATATTTTGACAAAACAAGTAATAATAATTTGTAACAAAGAAAAAATATTACAAGATTTTTACTTCCTTCTACCGCTACTACTACCAGGAGATTACTCATCATCATTACTACTACTTCTTCTTGTGTAATATAATAATAATAAATGTCTATGTATAATTATAAGAACAATAAATCAAATCAATGATGAATAGTTATAAATAATATAATAATAATAATAATAATTATTACCATTTATTATTATTTATAATAATAGTAGTTATCATCATTATTATTATTATAATAATTAATCATTATTATTATTAATTATTTTCATAGATAATAATAACAGTAATAAATAAATGATCATTAGTTAGTAGATTACTATTATTATTTATTATCTTATAATAATCTTTATAATAATTACAATCAATAATATTATTTTTAATACTATAATTATTATTATTATAAATTAATTATTATTATTACTGTTATTCTTCAATAATAATTATTATAATACTATTATTTATTAATACTAATAATATTATTTATTATTATTCCTTTATAAGAAGAACAGTAGTACTAGTAGTAAGTAGTAATAATAAAAATAATTATTTATAATAACTAATAATAATAATATTATAATTAATAAATAATAATTATTATTGTTATTATAATAATTATTATAATTTAATAATGACTTACTTAGCTTCAGTAATTAAATAATCTATCTATCTAATAACACCAATTTTTAGCTACTTGCTAGAAATGAAAATTGCAGACATATCTTATTCGAATCATCATGGCAGGTGTAATAATATAATCAAAGTTTTCTTCATCATCACTCACATCATCATTATATTATTATTAATTATTATTGTTATGCAAGTGCAATTAATCTCATAGACAAAGAGAGCAAGAATCTTTGCTGAAAATTGCAACATTTTGCAAAGTAGGCCATAGTACCTATGTAAGGTTATAGGTGGAGTAATAAAACTAGCTATGCTTGAATAGAAAAGCAGTGATCAACTTTTTCTACTACTATTATTACTTTGCACCTATCTCTTTACTCCTTAGATTAGCAAAACTTCCTACAGAGTGACAGTGCAATGCAAATGAAACAGAGCCAAATCTCTTCATAAATGGATAGCATTTGATATTACCTACCTGGCAAGAAACTCTAAAAACGTAGGTTGGACTCCACCACGATTCATTTTTCTTTTTTCTGCTTTGATTTTCCTTAGCTCAATATTTACGGCCGCACACATACGGATTAGTAGGTATAGTCTAAATGAATGATTGTTGCGTGCATGAGATAAATCTGGGCAACACAAGACGATCTCATATTACGCGTTATTACCGTAGCAACAATAAAAATAAATGGCTGACAATAATAAAGACAACTTTAGTAGAGATGTTTTGGAAAATGGAGACCTTGCCAAGGGGGTGCGTGCGTCTTGGGCGCCCTGTGGTAGCTACGCCCCTGTATAGTACAGTATATATGGCCTATATGGTTTGTATAGTACAGTATATATGGCCTATATGGTTTGCAGGAAACTGACAAGCAGGGACCAATATTCAGCATAGGGCCTGCTGGTGTCTGGAGTCACATATTCTGGAAATGTTGTGGCAGTACAAACAATGCTTTCTTGCTCAGGTTCAATGTGCCTAACTCAGCATCTATAGCAGTTAAAAAGACTGCAGAAAACTTCTTTCTGCACGGTAATTTGCGCAGCATTTCCATTATAGCAATTATTTCAGCTCATCTCGCCTTTTTTTAGTTTTTGTTATTTTCTTAAACTTCTATATTTGTTTGATATAGATTGAGAATTTTTGTTCTAATTTTTTTTTTTACTTAAGGCACGTATGTTTGTCTATTCATTTATTTAGATGAATGGATGACAGTGGCAGTCACTTATGATCAAGCCAATAGTTCTGTAAAAATATTCCAAAATGGAATTGAGTTAGAACAGTTAAGGTGAGTGCATGCCAAAGCACAGAATGCTGTTGAACATGGCAAGAACAATTATCTAAGTAGTTGAACTTGTAGTCGCAATACTTGTATATCAGAGCTTTACAGGTTGAACCTCAAAACTAGTAGTTAGATTTTATATATCTTGACTTTTAAGCTTTGACTAGTGTAAAAACGAACTGAAACCTCCTACTTAGCAGCTGCACGAAACTCCTCAGCTACAACAAAAACAACCTCACTAAGGTGTCCTCCTGTAGTGGGTTACCAGTCACCATAAGTGATCACTACTTTCTAAGGACTCACTGATAGCCTGTAGGTTTCAAGTATGCCTCCTATAAGCAACTAACAAGTCATGTATTATTTGCAAGTAACCTATCTACTCATAAAATAAGTAGGACCATTCTTTCACTATACTGGCACAGAGTTATTACTACCTCTGCCCTGGGTAGCTACCCTGGGCCGGCAACAAGATGGCTGACATAGCCTGAGGGAACAAATATAGTCTAAGGACCTCAAGCACCAATATCCAGGAGCTCCAGGAGTACAATGATACAATATTGTAACAGCTGCAGTATTTATGTATTGGCAGATCTACTTACGATGGGCTACTAAATGATGAATATGACGTTGTAAATATTGGAGCTGTGCAATCAGATAACAGAGAACTACACGCTAGTGTGTTCTGCACCATGTATTTTGATGTAGCTCTTTCTGCAGATCAAATGTTGGCAGCATTCCAAGGATCCTCAGAAGTGGTGAAACCAGGATCAAAGTCTGTAATAGAGCAAAAGCTGTTGGAAAAAAGAATACCAAGCTATTACTGGCTGGGATGGCCATAGACTCCGCCCCTCACTCCTGGCACCAATTTCCTTTAACTTATTTATTCATCCACTATTGGCTAGTATTTCATACATATTGTTTTTGGTCAACTCTTGTGATTCTTATAGCCAAATGTTTTCTGTCACTTCCTGTAACTCTGCCTATAATAGGCGGAGTTTTTGTTCAGTTCAATGCAGCTCAGTATATGTCATTGTTGTGTTGCCACTTTTTATTCTTCCAAGAATAAATGCTCATACTACTCGAAAGCACTGAGTGTATGTCTGAGCCGAGGGCTCATTACAATTGTTAAAGTGAGGGTCCTCCTTTACAACTAGCTACAAGTGTCATCTCAGCACAGAGTCACCTTTGGGGAGAGGTTGATTGTTCATTGTCAGGCCTTGAGAGGCTGACTGTCTTGTTGTACCAACAGACAGCAGTTTGCCCGGTGACATTGTTAGTGGAGACGTCGCAGGTCTGCTAAAACCCGCTACACTACCCGGTAGTAATCTCTAAAACTTATCATCACTTTATATCGTTCTTTTCCGACTCAATTTAACCGGCTCCATCTCCATCTAACTACCGCCCTTGAGCCATCTGAACTACTATAGCCCAAAATCTTGTTTTTCTATATCCAGAAAACTTAAAATATTTTCACAAACATAGGAAATTCCAAAAATAAAAAAAGCTAACAACAGATGGTAATTTTTTATGATTTTATTTTCATTAATTGAGAAATTAAGTATTCAAAGGCCTCAAGCTTGCAACAAATGGTTTCATCCAATCACTATTGACAGTACGAAATCAATGATATTGTATGTTAGTTTAACACGTCATTGCTTAAATGAATCGATTGGAAAGACTGCTTACGTCAAACTAGAAAAAAATACTTTGGTATGGTATGTTTTCCTAGATTTAGACCTCAAGTTGTTTGCTGGCTTTTTCAATGTCTACAAAATGGCTGCAGCCCTTAAGGAAATCACTTCATTTCCTGTTATTTAGCTTGCTCTGGTTTACTTAGGCCTAAAGTATACAAGATGAATCTACATGCTGCTTGTTAATCGTTTGAGCTAAACGGTAATATGATACAATATTGTAATAGCTGTAGTATTTATGTATTGGCAGATCTACCTACGATGGGCTACTAAATGATGAATATGACGTCGTAAATATTGGAGCTGTGCCATCAGATAGCAGAGAGCTACATGCTAGTGTGTTCTGCACCATGTATTTTGATGTAGCTCTTTCTGCAGATCAAATGTTGGCGGCATTCCAAGGATGCAAACCTCGTCGTACGTATGCAGTTCTACTTATTACTAGTTATGCCTACGGCTGCAATCCTACTAAAGTTCTGCTACTTACTTTTAGTTGTTTATAGTGAGTGATGCCCAAGAGATTGCTGTTGTTTTAATATCAGACATCCAATACAGCCAATACAGCCAACGAACAAAAATTTACATGAAATTAATCCCCTGGCCTAAAAACCACTACCTACCTACGCAACCTAATGATTATACAACCCTATCTACCGCTACCTACCTACCTTTCAGCTCCCCCTAATTTAGTTGGTTACCTGCAAAGAGCTGTAGATGATTGATAGACTTTGAATTTGTATTTTTCTAACCATTTGACTCAGCGAAAACCAGTTTTGTTTTTCTTTATTCATATACAACAATGGCTTCCAATTATTAGCCCCTAGGCTAAATAAAAATCCCAAAAGAGTTTTTGTTAGTAACTTACTGCTAAGTTTGGTTCAATAAAGAAAGCTTTTAGGAATCATCATAATATAGCTTGATTTTTGACGTTGTCTTGCAACAACTAAATTATCCAAAATTAAAAAGTAGTATTGGTAGTTTTACTGGAAATTATTCTAACCAAAATATTTAAAAAGAAATCTTATAGAATTATGCAGTATCAACTCATGTGGTTGAAATTTGTACATTTGGTTCAATTGCTAATTAATACTGATATCGCGGAAGAAAACGAGACCATTATTGCCCTTCTGGGACTTCTGATAGTGTGACTCAGGGTTTGGGACATTCAAATGGAAAAAAAACTGTTTAAGTTTTTTGTTTTATTTCATTGAGTTGCATGTATCTGACAAAAGAGAAACCAAATAGGTTCCACTTATGGAACTAAAATAGTAAAACCAAAGCATTAATAATTTCGTTTTCGATACTATTGTAGCAGCAACAACTCTCCCTAACCCTGTAGGGTTTTGGAAGTTTGACAAGAAACATGAAGGAAAAGATCTGTCAGGTACCATAAACAATCTTTGTTCTATGTGAGAAAAACTTTTACGTTTTAGTGTTTTCTATAACTAAAGAACTCCAATTATTAAAAATCTTCTACAACTTTGTTCTGCCAAAATGTTTTACTGGATTTACTACATTTTTGATGTTACGGTTTTTTTTTAAAAATGTGAATATTGTTTGATGGCCCAAAGAACAGCCCTAACCTTTGATTCTTTTTAAATTTTGAAACAAAAGAATCACTTTATGCAGCGTTTTCTTTCAGAAACTTCAAGAAAACCAAGGCCAATGAAACATAATTTTTATGTTACACGATGATGATGAGTTGATACAGCTTGATTATTAAAAATGAACAGGTTTGCAAAGTGCCCACTCATTTGAGAAACAAAGCATATTCGTAACTTGAAGTATTAAAATTTTAATTTGAGACACTGTCATAGGTTAATCAAGAAAAGAGAGTAGTTAATTGCTCAGTCAAAACGGCTCAAGCAATTTTTTTTCTCTATTTACACTAACTCAACACCAAAAACATTGGGTTACTACTTGATGATTTAGACCGACTGTCTGCCCTAAAGTGAAGAGTGTGGATTGATAATAGGTTTCACCCAACCCGCTGATGCCACGACATTACCTTTAGTTGGTGAATTCTAATTACATTGATTATATATGATTATCAAAAGAAAGGTTCGATTCGATAGCTGCTAACTTTTGTTGAAGCCAACAGCAATACAGAGCATATACAATGTTATCTAACAGATATAAATCTGTTTCATGCAGTTCTCCATTTCTTTAAAGTTTGAAAACCTTTCAACCACAATAATTGCAAATTGTTTTTTATGAAAACAAGTTTTTTTTACACAACATATCATATTTATGCCAACTAGAAATTCGAAGTGACAAAAAATATAAAACGCCAGTTTCAAAAGCATGAAATGTAGCTTTTCTGAATGCCCTGAATTTTACTAAACAAAATCTCCAGAAGTTCAAACTCACCAAAATAAAATAATTTACTCTGATTTTTTACCTTAAAATAAGTCAAAAGATGCGAAACTCTTTTTTTTATTCAATTTTAATTGCTAACGGGTGCTCTTCAGATAACTGTTTTAAAAAATTACCCAAAATTTAAGAGCTTTCCTACCTTAAAACGAACTATCCGGTAAAAATAAACAGCTGGTAAGAGTATCAAAATTTGAAGCTCACGAGAGCTTGTAGTTTCATCTCAAACCAAAAGTTTAATCTTGAATATCCGTCAAGAGATAAACTTGGTCACTGTTCATGGAAGTTATCTGGTCAGTAAAGGAATAGCTGACTAATTGAAATTAGATATATGAATAATTTTATTTACAAAAAATAAACTTGTTCTAATTTCTAGGCAACGGAAATGATGCAGTGCTACACAACACGATTTGGTCATCAGATCCTTATAGTACACCAGACAATGCCATGACCTTTACTGGAGCGGATGACCAGTAAGTAAAAATATACCGAAGATTCATTCTGCAGAAGTAAAATTTTTATATAAAAAGATTGTTTTAGTTTTTCTTTTGGTTTCTTTTCTCTTTTTATTACCCGAAGTTTATTGATAAATTATTCATAATAGCTCGGCTAAACTTTTGCTGTGGTTTCGAAAATGAAGAAACGAAGTCTAGATTTACATTTTATTCTAAACAAAAATACTACACAATATTTATTTAGATACGTTTCATTCAGAAGCTAATTTTATTAACAGTAAATAAATGAAGGAAAAAATCAAAAAACTTTTAATTTCGTATTTGGATAACAGTGTTAACCCATTTGCTCCGTTACAATCCAACAAAAAACACTTTGTGAGCTGTCATATAATTCTTTGATATAAAAACAGCTAGAATTTCAATTTTAAATATCTTATAACGAGATTGCTTTATGCGCCTTATTTGCGATTTCCAATCATTTTTTTTTGATAATGATTCTAAAAAACCATAAAATCATGTTTTGAGCCTGAATGTAAAATGAAGCAAATAAAATTAGAGTAATTAGCTTTTTATAGTAACTTTGCAGCTGCTAAAAGTAAAACAAAATTTTCCTAAGTCTGAATTATCAAAATTAAAACATATAAAAGAAAAAAAACCAAAGTTGTAAATGCACCTATTTAGCGCTGCTCACATATCAAAAAATGAACTTGGTGAAACAATAATTGTGCATGTAGCGATAAAAATGAGTCTGCTTCAAGCAATTTTAGAACATCCAAATATGAAATTCAGCTTAAGCAAGATAACAACTTCAACACTTGACAACAATGTAGCAGCAGAGTTTTACCTCAATCGTTATCCATATCTTGCCTTTTATTTTGCAACGATTGACTGATTGAAAACTTTAACGCTTTTTTTATCGCAATAAACGTTGTAGATGTAGCAAAAATTTATTGCTGAATAAAAGAGTGCAATATCACAATCCGACAAGTTATTACTGACTATCAACCGGATAGTGAGGAACAGAGTTTCGACAATTTTTATGGGTCACGGCAACTAAAAGACCTGAAGAAGCTCTTTTTAATCAAAGAAGCCAGGCAACTCACTCAACTTTCTCAGAACGCACTCAAAATATTAGTTTAAACTCAAGTATTATGTCTGCAAAGCTGAGGGTATTTCTGTAGTGGTTTGTGCCACCCACACAACGTAACCACTAACTGTTCACTAACGGCTGAATACAAGCAGACATCGTGTCTGCTGGCACAGCAACTCAGCCTGTACAGGCCTGACAACCACCACCTCTCCTCACCAGAGAGGAGACTGGGCCGGTATGTCTCCAGTAGCCAACTATAGATGAGTAACTCAACTCCACAACTAATGGCGAGCTTGCAGCTCAGATATATAATTCAGTATTTGCTGGTATATACATTTATTGTCTCATACAATCCGAGTAAAAGAGCAATCGTAGCAGTGCCAACAAATGGCAAAAGCAATATTGACATTTGGCAAGTGGCACTGGGCATCAGAAGGCTTGGCTTTTAATAGGTCAAGTGACAGGAAATTTACAGGAAGTCATTGGCCTACTTCGCTAGTAGTTCAATGGTACAATGCACAATATTCAAGTAAACAAATATGATCACAAGTTGAATATATAGTCATATAGAATAACAGGCGTAGAGTTAAATGTTAATGGTGCCCAGAAGTAGGTGGCTAAGCTTCTGAGTGATTCTCTAATAAAACGTGCTTCTAGAGGTCTCTAAGTTCTGGGCTGGTCCTTTGGACGGCCTTTGGACTTGAAATACTGGTATTTGGAGCTGCTTAGGATGCGGATAGGAGCTCATGTGGTCCTTAAGCTACTTTTGGTTTCTCTGGCTATGGCTGCTTTCTTGTTGCCGACCCGGGATACCTTACCAAGGGCGGCCGACCCGGGATACCTTACCAAGGGCGGCCGACTCGGGATACCTTACCAAGGGCGGTATTGTGCCGTTTCTCTGCTGATATGGATGAAGATGAAATATAATGAGCGATGGTTCCGTCGGCACGTGCCAGTGTTAATGATGGGTCTGTCTGATGCCGAGTGGTTATCAGGGGCACCTCTCTAACACACTGGTCATGGCGGAGCTCCATCAAAACCTACCACAGTCCTTGAAATGCAGCTTTATGTGAGTCAATCGAGCAACCAATCAAACATGTCAATCATTAGTAGTTTGCTTGTTATATGAGCCTGTTGTGAGATGAAACATTTGGCGGCGACATACTTTAGTTGCCTGAAAAATATTATTAGATATTTTTTTGCTTTTTTTCTTATTACAACTCAGTCTCAGTGTTCATAAAATATCACTACTATGATAATGATAGTTTAAGGCTGTATAGTGGCAAGCAAAAACTTGGAAAACATAAGTAACTACTTTAATGCTTAATAATTTTGATTGTGTATTATTTCGAAAAAAAAAATGACCAAAATGATATGCCGATTAATGATGATTTAACAGTCAACCAAAGGAGTTTTGTATGCTTGCTCCAGTATAAAAAAAACAATAATCATAGCAAGTATTGTGTGTGTAACAAATATCACAGGGCTGCACCAATACATGATAACTAGAGTATGCACCATTTATGTACTCCTAATATGATGCAGTCGATTAATGGTGTAGTAGTAGGCATTGTGTTTGATCACTTTGACCCCTTTTCCTTATTTTTGCAGTGAAGAAGATTTCTCTGAAAGTATTTTAGCACAACTGTAAGCTTATCTTTACATAACAGACAAATAATGTGTAATCTTTTATTGTGAACAAGCAAAACATTTTTTGCATTGAAAACAAAAAGATCAAAGTTATTCCTCAACACAAATGAAAGCTTCTTTGTTGGAAGAAGAACTCCTTGACTTTATTTAGATTTTTATTTTGAAAGTTATGCTTCAAAACTCGTGAATGATTTGATTTCTTTTGATAGGTTGCGAAGCACATAAAGTTTATTTTACGCCAAAGCAAACTTAACTTTAGTTTCATGAATATAGCTAAACAGATACATGAACCAACCAACTAACTTTCCATTAATATTTAAAAGTGAGCAATAAAGTACAATAATTTAAACCAAAATAATGCAAAAAGTTTGTATTTGCCAGATCCTCAAGAACTGAGATATCAAATGCGCATAGAGGGCTTAGTGTTACCTACTCCTTCACTTGGCTCACTTATTTCAAAAATTGGGTAAGTTTTGATTTCATAAGCTTGAAACTTAAAACTTTGATAGTGTACAATACCAGTAGAAACTTTTTTGTACTTTCGTTCCAACACTTGTTGTCATAATTCCACGATGTTGTGTGACTACCTATATTAGAATAAGACAAAATTTGAATAATCACTGTGACTAATAACTATGATTGTATGGATTACATTTGTATTATTATCATAAAAATGTAAACAATTTTAACATTTCAACGATCAAAATCATGTAAGTCTATTGTTAGATGTTCGGAAGGCTACTATATTTTAATCCTCAGTATCAATGAATGAGACTGGAGTTGTACATTGTAGAACATTAGCGCACACGGTCCTATCTATACTCTTGGACCAGACAGTATCACTTTGTTGTAGAACATTAGCGCACCAGGTCCTATCTATACTCTTGGACCAGACAGTATCACTTTATTGTAGAACATTAGCGCACCAGGTCCTATCTATACTCTTGGACCAGACAGTATCACTTTATCTGCTTGCTGCGGGGACGGTTCAACATTTCATTATCGTTTGGATGAGAGAAATAATGGCCCAGCTCATTCTCGGTCAAGTGCTAATTTTTTTGCTCAAGGTAAGTAGCGATCTAAGATGAGTATGTACTAATGAGACTAAATATTACACAATGTCACTATGGAAAAACAAGCCAATGATTATACTTTGATAGCAGATACCAGCACTCAGATAGAATACTGGAAGTTTTCTGCTATACCTAGTTGATAGCATTGTTTACAATTCTTATCACCATTATTTAGTGTAACAATTTTCAAGACAACTCCAACAGTAGCATTGACACAACCTAAACCAATTTGTCTGCAAAAAATAGTCAACCTTCTGCTGGGCTAGAAGCATCTAAGGGGAGTCAATGAGTGGCATAAGAAGAGTGGAAAACTCCAAAAAGCAAAAAACCTGTATTGCTACCTAGTCTCTCCCTTTTGATGATATATCAATGCACAACCCTAGTAAAAAAAATTTGGTGACGACTGAACTGGTGAGTGAGCTGGAGGATAAATTAACTGGGAACTAATAAGCTTACCACCCCTCTAGATACTTTCCTAGTATGTCCACTGTTTTTATTAATCGTGGTAGTTCTAAGACAAATCAAGCGTATGACAGCTTTATGTCAGTAGAAACTATCACTGTGAAATAACCCAAAAATTGCCAGTTACCATCAAGCTTATTCCAGAGATACACAGTTATGGCACTTGACCACCAGCTCAGCTGCATGAATATTTCAATGAGATAAATCTTCAGCGAAAAACATCCATTTTGACTTCATGCCATAGGTGACGCTTGCATAAGCTCAAACTTTTTCATCTTTAGAAACTGCTTGGCCTAGAATATTGTATTGTAGTGAATTCTAGCGGGTTACTATAGAATCGCACTAAACTCAAGTATTTTTACTCTCTCCAGAGGAACACCGCCAGAATGGTCGGTGTCAATTGTTTCAAATGACTTTAGCAACTAGTAAAGAGAGCTTTCGGCTCAGACCAACTAGTCAGTTTGCTCTGGCATGAATACATTTGTTGTACCGATACAGCTCTAGAGAAGCAATTCTCTAGAGTCAAGTGGCAAGAGTAGATATAACATACAAGTGGACAGATTATAGGCAAACTTCAGCCTTATATAGGCTGCAGCACAGGAAACTAGAATTGCCAATAACCAATCATGTGTTAAGAATATACATAACCAATCAGGTGTACAGGGAGTGACTCAGACAAATGATACGATATGGTTAAAAATAGAACGAGCGCCCTGATATAAGGGGCGGAGTTAATGGGTAAATGTCTGCTGCTGTGCGTTTCCATCTTCTGGTAGGTCCTAGGGCTGAAATATAAGCCGGTGTCTTTCCTTTCCTTCTTTTGAAGGTAGATGCGTACAGATTCATCCTTCTGTAGCTCCTTGGCTATTTTCAGGTTCTTAGGCTATATCCTTCTTTTGGCCCCGGCCCAGTAATGTTGCTATCGGCCCAGTAAGGTCACTACCGGCCCAGTAAAGGTCACTACCGGCCCAGTCAGATTACTAGCGGCCCTGTTATATTTATACTACAGGGAAGGCAGTACTGCTCACTCTACTACTGGCAACAGAGACAACCAGACACCTGTTGCTTGTGCCAACGCAAGGCTAAAGGGGTGTCTCTGTCCTGCAGAGACAGCCTCTAACAGGTAAAGGTCTGTGAAAGTTACTGTTTACTAACTTGGTGCACAAAAAATTACCACAGAATTTAAAACTGATTCTGTTTTTTTGGAATACAACTAATAACTATTAATATCCATAGCAAGTATCTTTCTTGTATAGGAAAAACTGCCTGGTGAGTAAAACATGTTCATTACACAGGTAATACTCGCTGCTTACATTCATTAATGTGAAGGAGGATTGTGTCATGCTACGTTATAACACTATTCTTCTACCCTTGAGTTTGTTGGCTTAGTTTGGATTTATGTAGTAGTTAACTTCTTTGGAGTAAAGCGGTCAAGGACTTTAAGTTGCCCAAACTTGGTCAACAATTCTAATAGCAATAAGGAGAAATGTGAGCCTTGAAAGTTGCATCATCAAACTGGGCACCCGGAGGGCCAATGGGGTCCAGGAAGTTTTATAGGTTGCGCTAATAATGGAAATACCGGAAGCCCCTATTTTTAAAACAAAAGTCTACTCATTTTAGCAAGATGAACAAAACTTTCTTCCCATACTTGGCAGTAGATGAGGCATGGGGTGCATAAAAATGGCGATGTACCCCTAACATAAATTATAACAGTGTGAATCAACTGTGGAAACAACCCACAATAAATTATCAAGGGTGTCCCTCGTTAGTTATCGTTGGCAAGCTCAATTAAACCCGAACTACGAAACTATGGCTTTACCAATGAGCTTAATATTTTATCATTTTTTCTCAAGTGAACAAACCAAAATATTTTCAAGAAAGATTTTCAAAGGACATATTGATCTTTTAAGCTTTCTTAACAAAATCATAGTTGTCATATCAGTCGCTTAAGATGTCTCAAATCAGGATAATAGTTAAGCAAGTCGTGATTTCTAATGATAACACTTAGTATCGCAAAGTTAAGGCTTGGCCAAACACACCAGAAGTTTGTCCAGCTGATCGCTACGGTGAAGTGTGACACCGTGACATTGCGACACACAGCAGTGCCTTCAACTAGCACTACCAGTTAAATTTCAAGACACTATGTGCGTGTTGATGTGTTGATACAGACGATGCAGTCGCGTTAGCTATTAGCATTTGTTAATAATTTAGGCCACGCCAACTCTGGGGTAGTTCATGGCAAATGTTACACACCAACGTATTGTAGTAGTTTTAACACTGGCTACTAGACACAACGGGGTCACTCCATCAACTTCTGAATATTACTTCGGAATCACTCCGAATCAACGCTACTAACTGACGGGGTCCTAGACCCAAACACTCAACGACAAAGGTTTAATTAACAATACTTTATTTATGCACAATCCATTTAGCAAGATATAATGTTATCTAACAACTCCACAAGACTTCTGCTTCAAATCATGCAAGAAAGCTCCTTTTATAGGAGAAGGGGAGGAAAACTCACCCCCTTATTTGGGTGAGCCAACCATACAACACAATAGTAAAAACAAGCAAATCACAATGCAGTATACAAGATTATTTATAAAGTTATCCAATTAAAGTCTTGAGCACATGGTGCTTTGCTCTGGGCACTTGTTGCCACTCTTTTTCTGTAGCTGGTAATCTTCCAGTCCTTATTAGGGCATGCTGGTATTTTTCCATTCCTTATTAGGACATGCTGGTACTTAGCTTGCTCTCCTGGCCGTTGTATTTGTCCGATTGACTTCCTGATTGGGGCATTAGGTTCCTTAGATCCTAGGGTACCTCTTCCACCCTCTTTCTACCCAGGCCCGCGGTAGCTGACCCAGGGTAGACCCCGGGCAACCCGGGGTAGTTTTTAGGTGTGGCATAGTGTCTACACAGGGTCTAGGTCTTTAAGGCTTGATTTCGTGGGGGTAGTTTGCGTGTAGGGGAAAGGAGAAGGGTTGTAGGTTATGTTTAAGGGGTGTAGACAGCAAGGGTTGGGGGGTATGGGGTGGGGGGTATGGGGTGGGGGTGGGGGTGAGGGTGGGTACTTCGAACAAATCTCTCACAGTATGACTGAAGTTATACCAGCACTGGTGGCATGCTCATCGTAAGGTGAGAAAGTCTGGTGTGTTGCCAGGCCGTTAATTATATCACGGTTGTTTTGTTATGTTTGCAGACCAATGGGCAAAGGTTGCTGTGACATATGACTACTCTACTAAAAGTGTGAAGGTTTATCAACACGATGAAGAGAAAACAGATTTAAGGTCAGTCAGCAATCACTTTTTGGATTTTGACAAAATATCATGAAACCAGAATGGGTGATTTTGACCAGGACTTGCACTGCATAAAACAAACATAAATCAGAATAGATAAATATATAATCTGAAGAGGCTGTACAATTTAGCCAACCCATTTGATGGTGGAGTTGTTTTCTTGAAGCTGATGCTACCAATCGTATAATTTATCATTCAAAATTACTATTAGTCGAATTATGTTTTTTTTAATTTCGAGATGCTTGCAGCAGTTTAAATGAGAAAAATAGTGTTGTGTAGAATACTTGAGAGATCTCCATAGCTTCTGAAAGTATTTTTATAAAATAATTTTTAATTGAACATTTGAAGAAGTTAATAAACACTTAAACTATTTCTAGCTAAATTAATAACATTTTTATTAATTTTGCCAATATAGTTTGATGAGGGTGTGCCCTGCTTGTGCATCATAGCGGCCTCCTGCAATAGTCGTTATGTAGCAGCATTGAGTGAATGAATAAGACACTCGCTGCACTGTCAGTATTACACATACTATACCCGATTAATGCTTTTGATTTTATTTGCATAATTTGTGAATATAAGATATTGTGGGAGATTTGTGTGAAATCAGTGACCCCAGCCCCTTCCCTTCCCCCTCAACCCCCCTACCCTGCACCCCTTGCCACCCCTGAAAGAGTGCAATAGAATCCCTTCCCTTTGTCTAGAAGTATCCTTAAAATACCTGAGTTGTGCAACTACTATAACTTATCATGTATGCCCAGCCACCCACTATACTGATGAGTCATTCGGAGATTACTCGGTCATATATGGCCACCATTCGGAGATTAACCGGTCATAAATGGCCACTAATGGATAAGCTTGAGTGCACAACAAAGCATGACAGCCTATTGAAGTCATACAAGAGAAAGAGCATTGAAGTGGGACCCAAGCTTAAGGAGGAGGAGCCTTGGAGCTAGTAAACAATGTGCCATGTGTGCACTATTCTATTTAATTGTCTTTGTTTATTTTATGTATTGATTGTGATGATTTGTTGATAATTTATAAGGATCTGTTATATTGGTTTACCCTAATAAGGGAGTGTGCCTTCCTGGTCTCTCCTATAAAAGGAATTGTTGGAGACCAGGGAGGCAGAAGTTATTGTGGATTACTGTGGAGTTATTATGCATGGCTTGCAGTAATAGTGGAGTAATCATTGTACTTGTATCTTGCTAAATAGAATGTTGATAATAAAGTATTATTATTAACAAGGAACACTCGTATCAATTGTCTGGACATTATTAGTATTAACAAGGAATAAATGAAAGCCGTTGTGTCGGTGGTGTAAATAAAGATAGAAAAACACTACATTGGTGGCAGCGGTGGGATCTATGAACGAGAGAGACACAACGGATAGGAAGAGAAGAAGGTAGGAAGAGAAGAAGTTAGAGAGAGAAGAAGGTAGGAAGAACTAGGAGCTATACCAAGCCTGTATCTCTTGCATACCACCTTCCCCCTCTTCAGAAGCTACTCTGTGTCAGTATCCCTCTGTATACTACCTATACCGAGCCTGTATAGCCATATACTACCTACCCCGAAGCTATACCGAGCCTGTATACCCTGTATACCACCTTCCCCCCTCCCCAGAAGTCACATCGAGCCTGTATAGCCACATACTACCTACCCCGAAGCTATACCGAGCCTGTATACCCTGTATACCACCTTCCCCCCTCCCCAGAAGTCACACCGAGCCTGTATAGCCATATACTACCTACCCCGAAGCTATACCGAGCCTGTATACCCTGTATACCAGCTTACTCTTGCCAAAAACAGTCACTCAACCCCCCCTAGCTTGCCATTGTATCTAACATGGCCACCCAAAGAGCTAGGAGTGCCGGTAGAAACCCTGTCGGAGCACAACCTACCGTAGCGCTGGAGCAACTCACCGAAGCTCTGCAGATGTTGGTACAGCCTCCCCGAGGACCAATACAGACACCCTTCAAGGCCCCAAAGTACGACGGGACGGGAGACATCGAGTATTTTGTCGCTCGGTTCCTCGAGGTCACAGATGCCAATGACTGGGGCCAAGCTACAGCCCTGATGCATCTCCGAGCGGCACTGAAGGACGAGGCACTAGAGTGTGGACGCCCCCCTCACGTAGAAGGTATCTTCGCCGCCCTCCAAGCCCGTTTCGGACTCACCCCAAAGGAAGCGCAGGCCAAGTTAATTGTGTTGCGTCATTCTGCCCAAGCCTCACTACAACAACACGCCAACGAAGTGGAGAAATTAGTTCGTGTGGCATACGATGACCTACCCCCCCCCCCCCCCCCCCCCCCGAAGAGTCGACCGAATGGTACTAGAGACTTTCGCCAGCACTATTGGTAATGCCTATCTACAACGGCACCTGCTGGCAGTCCAACCACACACGATTGAGGAAGCTATTAGAGCTGGAAACGAATTCCTGCAAGTCAAAGTTGAATTCGAAAACAGGCCCTCCAGAGTGAGAATAGTGGAAGAGGAGGAAGAACACTCACCCCCACCCAGTGACCGGCCCCCCCCCCCCAACCTCCCCCCCTAACCAAGTCCAACAGGCGGCCACCCTACCAGAGGACACCCTCAGTGCCTTGATGAAGAACTTACAGACGTTGACCGAAGCAGTTAAGCTCCAGTCCGACGCATTGCAACGATTACAACAACGAGTCAACCCACCCCTTGCCCCCTCCCTCCCCCACCCTTTCCCTACATCCGCCCCCCTCCAGTGTTGGGGATGTGGCACTATCGGCCATTTACAAAGAAGCTCCCCGGTCAAACCTTGGCCATCTACCCCGCCCCCCCCCCCCTAACCAGCAGTCAAAAAACGGACGCCGCCCGCAGTAGGGAAACCGGCCCCTCACTGCCCCCGGGCACCCCGGCGTTATCAAAGAAAGTTGGCTAGAGTAGAACAGTACAACCCCGTACTAGAGATTCCCCCATGGCAGAGAGAGAGACGGCGTGTAGTACCCATCTCAGAACCCTGGCAACTACCCACCACCAACCGGTATACCCCCCTCCAAGATATAGGAGACGAAGAGCCCTACTCCCCGGTACCCAATGAAGCAGAGTCGGACTACTACCCTACTGACCTGTATACCCAACCCACCCCTTCTCATAGACGAAGTCTTGCTGACCACGGTCACCTGGTGTGCCACCCTACACAGGACACCGAGCCACACCCACCTCGTCAGTCTTTGGCTAAGAAACTACTCCCCCCATCAACCCCGTTGACCACTGAGCGACCCTCTCGTACTCGACATAGACGCTCCCCTACCCCCCAACCCTCAGCAGTTAAACCCGCTGACCTCACTTACCCCCATCAGAGCGCCCTTACAAGGCAAGCTACTTCTTACTTGGTCGAGTAGAGGGAAAACCGGTGTCAGTACTCATCGATACTGGATGCACCACCAACCTCTTATCACAACACCTGTTCAATCGACTGGCCCCAACTACTAAGAGCTCCCTGCAAGAAGGTGACTCACACGGTGTGTTAGCCGACGGATCTCACATCCCCTTCTTTGGTACCATCCACCTACCCATTCGGCTGCGAGATGTCAAAACGGAAGCCACTTTTGTCGTAGGCCAAATAAATGAGGACGCCATTCTGGGCATGCCATTTCTCACTTCTCATCAGTGTCGCATGAAGTTCGACCTGTCAGTGATAGAAGTTCATGGCCAAGAACTGCTGTGTACAGACCAGCAAGGCAGAGTGCTGGCTACTGGAGTCCAGGTGGTTAGAGACACTCAGATCCCCCCCCCCACACCGAAGCAACCATACTGTGCCGAACTACCCACTCCATACACCTTCCCCTCGGTATCGTAGAAGGCATCCCCAACTCCCCCCCCCCCTAGCTGCCAGTCTTAATACCCCGAATGACCGGCATCAGCTATTGGTGAGGTGTCTCAACCCCACCAACCAACCGCTGGACTTGAAAGCTGGCAAAACGATAGGAAGGTACACTGGAGTACACAACGGTGATGTAGGATCACCAGTAAAAGAAGATGAGCCCACTTCCCCCCCCCCCTCCACCGCCATTCCTCCCCCCGTCCCCGAACATCTACAAGAGTTGTGTGTCCAAGCACTAGGCAACTGTCACACCCCCCAGGAGGAGTTCAAATTGGCACAACTCTTGCACTCGTATGAGGAAGTATTCAGTAAAGGTGACCACGACGTCGGCCTTACCAACCTAGTAACCCACAGCATTCCCCTGAGACCTGGCGCACAACCCATCCGTCAACATCCCCACAGGCTAGGGCCTCATAAAGAGAGAGAGGCTGAAGAACAAGTAGCCAAACTGCTCGAACGGGGTTTGATAGAACCCAGCACTGGCGCTTGGAGTTCCCCGTAGTATTGGTGAAGAGAAAGGATGGCACCTGGCGCTTCTGTATTGATTACCGGCGTCTAAATGCGGTAACCCCACAGGACGCCTACCTCCTCCCTCGGATAGATGAGAGCCTAGATGCGCTGTCTGGAAGTCGGTATTTTAGTACCATTGACCTAGTGAGCGGGTATTGGCAAGTGCCCCTCGATGCAGACGCCAGCGAAAAATCTGCCTTTTCAACTCGATCAGGCCTATACAAGTGGAAGGTCCTTCCATTCGGTCTCACCTCTGCCCCAGCCACCTTCCAAAGACTCATGGAACGAGTACTACACGGACTTCACTGGAAGTCACTCCTCCTATACCTAGATAACATTATCGTCATCAGCCCCGACTTCCCCACCCACCTACACCGGCTGGCAGCAGTGCTACAGCGGCTCAAAGCAGCAGGACTTAAGTTAAAGCCCAGCAAATGCGAACTGCTACAGTCACAAGTCCGCTATCTTGGACACCTCGTCAGTGAGCATGGTGTTTCCACGGATCCCGAAAAAATCGCAGTAGTCCGTGACTGGCCCACCCCCACCTGCCTTAAAGAACTCCATGCATTCCTCAGTACAGTCGGGTATTACCGACAATACCTCCCTCGCTTCTCCACTACGGCCAAGCCCCTGACCAAGTTAACCTGCAAGGACGTTCCATGGGAATGGACAACCCCTCAGAGAGAAGCTTTTGTACAGCTTAAAGCTGGACTGCTGTCTGCCCCCATTCTCGGCTACCCAGATGCCGATAGCCCGTATATATTGGACACCGATGCAAGCGATGACGGTGTTGGAGCTGTCCTCTCCCAACTACAGAATAGTGAAGAAAGAGTGATAGCGTATTATAGCAAAACACTGAGCCCACCTGAACCCAACTATTGTGTCACTCGCAGAGAACTACTGGCCGTAGTCAAAGCCACAAAGCATTAAGACCCTACCTCTACGGTCGAACCTTTCAGGTGAGAACAGACCATGCCTCCCTCATGTGGCTATGTAAGCGTAAAGAGCCATCCAGCCAAGTAGCCAGGTGGCTCGAAACTCTGTCAGAGTTCCAGTTTACCATCGAACACCGAAGTGGACACTTGCATGGAAATGCTGACGGCCTTAGTAGACGGTGTCCCTCCGATTGTAAGCAATGTAATCACATTGAATCCAGAGACGGCGGACCCACGAAGAAAGAAATATTGCAAACCTTGCCCCACCCCTTCTCCCCTTCCCCATCCACCCCAACTGACCCAACCCCATCACACCCCCGAGTGGTAGCTATCACTCGCCCCCCACCCCCGACACCGACCTGATGGACGCTCAGAAGACAGGTCGCCACCCGGTAGCTATCATCTACGAGGCGGTAAAGAACCATACCCCTATTCCCCCACAGCAGTTGGAACTCGGAAGTAATGAACTCCGACAGCTGGAGAAACGCCAACACTCTATGCAGATCCGCCCAGACGGTATTCTAGAAGTACACCAAGCCGGACAAAATAGAGCCCACTGGTGTGCTGTGTGCCCCCCCCCCCCAGCCTGAGAAGCAAAGTAGTGTGGGAGACACACCTCTTGGCCCACCAAGGCATACAGCGGACATTAAAGAGAGTAGGCCTCACATGGTACTGGCCAGGTATGACCGCGGATGTACGGAGAGCCATTAACAGCTGTGAAACCTGTCAGCGGGCTAAACATGGCGGTACAAAACCCAACCCCACACGGCAGCGAATGTATGCCGGCCGCCCTTGGCAAAAGTTGGCCGTAGACCTGGTGGGCCCCCTCCCTGAGACCGATAGAGGAAACAAGTGGATACTCGTCTTAACAGACCACTTTACCCGTTGGCAAGATGCACTCCCCCTCCCTGATGCCACTGCCCCTGTTGTTGCCACTGCCCTCGACGAACACGTGTTCTGCTACTTCGGACTACCCGAGCAGATGCACACCGATCAGGGTGCCCAGTTTGAGTCAAGTCTCATGCACGAACTCTGTACTCTCTGGCGGGTAAAAAAGACTCGGACCACTCCCTACCACCCCCAATCCAACGGTTTAGTAGAGCGCAATAATAGGGTATTAGGAGATGCCCTACACTCTCTCCTATTGAAGAGACAACCCGGAGAATGGGACTTGATTCTCCCCCAAATAATGAGAGCGTTTCGTGCTACCCCCCATTCTACTACAGGCGAAACACCAAACTTCCTGATGATGGGAAGGGAATTACGGCTCCCCGACCAACTAACTTATCACCCCCCCCTTGGTTGAGTGTGTGCCCGTACACGAATATGCCCAAGCCCTACAGGAAAGACTTGAAGAGGTTCATGAGACTCTCCGAATGGAGCAGCAACAGATAAGAGGGGACGAAGGAGAGGAGCCGTCTCTATTCAAAACGGGAGATGACGTATGGTTGGAGAACCGGAGGAAAAGAAAGGGAGAGAACCCCAAACTCCAACCCAAGTTCGTGGGCCCCTATATAATAGAAGAAGCCTACAGTAACTACACATACCTGATCAATCGACACGGCCAATAGTCAGTGCAAAACGGCAGTCGCCTGAAACCATATAGGGCATGCCTGGAGCCGTACGGACAGGCCCCTGCAGCCTTAGAACCCGTCCGCCGCCCCAACATGCGTGGCGCTGCTCCCCGCAGGAGAACAAAACCCCCTCCCGCTTTACAAGAAATACCCTTTCCACTCCTGGACCTCCCAATGCCTTCCCCTTATATGGCGCCCCCCTCCTCTCCAATCTCTCCCCCTGTAGAGAGGCCAGCACCCAGAGCAAGTCAACCTGTAGAGAGAACAGTACCCAGAGCACCTCAACCTGTAGAAGAGTGCTCACCTAATCTCTCCAGCGAAAATCAATCCAATAGGACGAGAACTGGCCGAGCTGTAGGTCATACGGTAAACGAAGAAGTTGTCCCCCCGCCAGTTGCACGCCCCCCTCCCTTAGCCCCAGCACCTACAGGCCACCCTAGACGAAATGTAGGACCACCCCAACGATATGGCCAACCTTGGTGTCACCAAGTCACTGCAAGAAGTGATACACTACAGGAAGAAAGAACCAAGTTATTGGCTACCGTTAGAGCATTCACCACTAAGCCTGAGGACCACAACCCCCCTTGCCTGATCTCAAAAGAATCGCTAGGGTCTCCCCTACCCCACCCTCCAAACTTCAGCTGGCTCTCTCCATTCAACCCCCCTGCAGGAGCCCCCAAAGATACCCCTCTTTCCCCCCTCTGTCATGAGTCATACCCCCCAAGTGGCAGAGCAAACCGGTTTGCAGCTGAATAGTCATGAAAATATTGCCCTTTTGTCTGCTAACTTGCTTACTGAGCAGTCCGCTTGCTTGCAACAGCTCCTTCAAAACTACTTGCAAAGTATGAACACCGAAACTTCCGCCTGCTTACAGCTTGAGGATGACGACGACAACCTCCTGCTTGAAGCTAATCTAGCTGAATATCAGCCACCCTCTAGCCACAGCGAGGATCAGCTGCTAGGCATTACAGGAGAGTCAGCACCCACTACGCTACCAGCAGCCACGTCAAGTCAGTCTGGTGAGATGAAAGATGCCTATGACCAGTGGATGCTCGAGAACCCTATGGCAAGTGACCCCTCCACTCTCGCCACCCTTGAGTCTTCTCCCCCCCCCCCCCCACCCAACCTAGATGAGTTCCCCCCCCCCCCTTTCCCCACCCAAGACACTCCCGACTACCCTTCCCTTGGTATCCACCTTAACCATTCCCCCAACGACTACCACGATTAGTTACAGCCAATGTCTCAAAAACCCCCCAAGCCATTACCACCGTCAGCCAGTGACCCCGACTCCACCCCGGCTCAGGATGGATGGATTACTCTCAAGAGAACCCCATATCGAGTCGTAGAGCCTGAGGCTGCACCACCCTTAGCTATAGAAGTTAGAAGAAAAAAAATCGGTGTGCAGACAATTAGCTGCCCACCAATCAGTTGTCCAAAATATATTATTTCCGGTGAGGTACACCACAAATCTCTGTTGTAAATTAATTAATTAGAGACGGTGTCCCTAATGGAGCGGAGTATGTGGGAGATTTGTGTGAAATCAGTGACCCCAGCCCCTTCCCTTCCCCCTCTACCCCCCCTACCCTGCACCCCTTGCCACCCCTGAAAGAGTGCAATAGAGTCCCTTCCCTTTGTCTAGAAGTATCCTTAAAATATCTGAGTTGTGCAACTACTATAACTTATCATGTATGCCCAGCCACCCACTATACTGATGAGTCATTCGGAGATTACTCGGTCATATATGGCCACCATTCGGAGATTAACCGGTCATAAATGGCCACTAATGGATAAGCTTGAGTGCACAACAAAGCATGACAGCCTATTGAAGTCATACAAGAGAAAGAGCATTGAAGTGGGACCCAAGCTTAAGGAGGAGGAGCCTTGGAGCTAGTAAACAATGTGCCATGTGTGCACTATTCTATTTAATTGTCTTTGTTTATTTTATGTATTGATTGTGATGATTTGTTGATAATTTATAAGGATCTGTTATATTGGTTTACCCTAATAAGGGAGTGTGCCTTCCTGGTCTCTCCTATAAAAGGAATTGTTGGAGACCAGGGAGGCAGAAGTTATTGTGGATTACTGTGGAGTTATTATGCATGGCTTGCAGTAATAGTGGAGTAATCATTGTACTTGTATCTTGCTAAATAGAATGTTAATAATAAAGTATTATTATTAACAAGGAACACTCGTATCAATTGTCTGGACATTATTAGTATTAACAAGGAATACATGAAAGCCGTTGTGTCGGTGGTGTAAATAAAGATAGAAAAACACTACAATATCAATGAATTACAGCCAAGCATTTAATAAATAAAACTTAGACACTTTTGCTGTTCTTGTTCAATTTTCAGAAAATTTCATAAACAATATTATTGCTTTGCCATAATTATTGAGATGACACCCACTCTTATAGCTGATCTTATTATTAATGATTTTCTTATGTTATTTGAGTGATTTATATCTCTCATAGCAACTACAATTGATTGAAACTTAAAAATAAATAAACAATATTTAACACTAGACTAAAATGAAAATAAAAAGGGAGAAAAAAGTTGCGAAAATTGTGGTGGACTAAGGTTTCGGAGTGGAACTTTGGTGCTAAGCACTTCAAAGATAAGTTGCATGAAAAGTGTGTGGTTCCTAAATAACAACAAAACCAACAAAAAAATAATGAAATAGGAAAGAAATCACATGAAAAACTGAGCCAATTGGACTTTTAAGACATTGTTTCTACTGTGCGTTCTTAAGGCCATGCAACAAGGGATCAAACTAGTACCCAGACTCAGAATTAAAAACCAAAACCACCCGCAAGGGAATCAATCTCTTGAAAGTTATCCTCCCACAACTAAGACAGTTCTACGTGAAAACAATCTTATTTTCCGGGCAGTACTGATAAATCATATCACATGTAGCATTCAATGAGGTCCTACAACAGTCTCATGTAATTAATAAATAAATGCCTTTTGAATAATTATTGTTTATAATGTTAGTTATTTTATTGTAACCAATTAAATGCAATAACAACCACAATTATTTCATACTACCTATCCACTGACACCAATGATTGACAGAGGTGGTAATAATACAAAAATATATTAATATTGAGGATACTAAATTGCTACTGCTACACAAGAAATGGTAATTTATTTAATTGTTGATACAAAAATCAATTGAACAATTGCAATACTGCTGGCACAATTGCTTCGATTCTTCCATAGGTTTACATTTCCTGGTCCGTTGGACGATGAATGGGACACGATTTATATTGGAGCGAAACCTGGAGATAGCAGAGAACTAGAAGGCAGTGTATATTGTATGATGTACTTTGATGATGCACTGAGCAGACGCCAGCTACAGGCAGCATTTAGCCTCTGCAGACCTAATGGTAAAGTGTTATAGATAATTCCACTGCAAATACTTAGTGCCATATTGCTGGAACATTTCAAACACACAGTGCAAATGAAGTAAAACACTGAGAAAATATCGATTAGTCCAAGTACCAACAATTGTAATGAATAAGACTCTGTTTTTTTTGTTTTTTTTTTGTAGAATTACTCAGCGCTTGATGTTTTGTCCTTTCCAAAACACAATCCACCATACCTTGAATCATGTTAAAGATTTAAAACATATTTCAGCCAAAAGCTGATGCTTTTTTCGTCATTTGATTTAATTTGTGTAGGTAAACAATTTTATTTCATTGCAGAGGCCCAGGCACTGTACCCATGGCCTTCCCCAGTTGCTCATTGGCCAATGAACTCTTACTTTGGAGTCAGCAATGCTGCCGATGGCTTAAATAAGGATGGTGAAGCTCATCATTACTATGTCAGAGATGGTCCATGTGGTAAGTCACCTGTTACAACGTTGGTTGGTTCCGTCGTTTGATTATGCATTATGATGATATAAAACGACTTTATTTTATTGACGTTCAACTTATGCCCCTTATATGTTCTTTGCTTTCCCCGTTAAGACTTACTCTACCATTATTCTTCCCCTGGTATGGCCAACGTTATTTATAGACATTTTAAGCGGCTGTTTTTTATATGTTTGTATTTTTAATTTTATTTACGAAAGGATTATCCCAAAAGTTTCTTTGCAAAGTTCCATACATGCCGGTAAGTTCTAATAATTTTCTAAAACGATTTGCAATGTTGAGCATGTTTTTTATCAGGTATGTCATAGATTACTTACAAAAGACTCGCCATTTTGTGGTTCAACTAACTATCCACTAGCATTCATTGCTTTGTTTCTTTTTGTGGATTTTGAAAATTATAAATCATGTTTTTAAAGCTTAACAACATGAAACAAGTAGGATAGACTGCTTAAACCAGTGTAATCACAACAGTAAAAAAAAAACAATTATGCAAAAAATATATCTGCAACTACAATTTAATAAAATTGACTGGCTTTACTAGGAAATGTTAAATAACATAAACACATGTAGACTGGTATAACAGCAGTTAAAAACGGTCTTCAAAACGAAAAATTTGGTTTCAGTTTTATTTCTAAAGCCATAGCTGCACACAATCATGAATGTTGCACTAGAAACTTGGCTATATTTCAAGTTAAATTTGTCAACAATTGAAATAACTACAATAACTGGAATCATAATTTTTAATTATTAAACAACCTAATTGACTAGTTGTGATTTTTAAATGTGGAAGGTACTTACTACTATTAATCAAGGGCTATGTAAAATATTTAGGGAGTTATACTCTATGAAATAAACATCGAAAGCTATTGTATTATTTTATTGGTACTGAACTTGTAGCTTGCACCTAGTTAGAACCGCGAATGTTAGTTTTGGAACTCTTGACTGATAAAGTCTATGGAAAAAGCAATAGTGCTCAAAATTATTTACAGTCAAGCAGACAAACTGCCAGAGTTATCAACCACCGATGGACTCACAAGCTATCCGGTCAACAGACAAACCGACAAAAGGAATCTTTTTTTTAATATATGAATATGATTTCAAAATTATGAGCTAGTTAGAGAACTTTCTTTAAACTTTTATTCTGAAATGCAATAGCCACAGCATTTGTTGTTTGGGCGAAGATTTTATGCTTTACGGTCATATATAATTCAAGTCATGATCAGCAGAGATTAATTCTCTGTGCGGGAACAGATAGTTTTCTTGTACTCTGTGTTGCATATAATCATTTTAGTTACTGTATTTTCTTAACAAATTAATTTTCAGGCGCAACTGATGAAGCCTTTCTGTTTAAAAACATTGGAGCTTCCAAGGCCCTCATAGATAACCGGGATGGAAAACTCGATGTGACCAGTTTCACTTTTTGTGCTTGGATTAAACCAAGCGAAGGGTTCGTTTTACTGAGCATGCTCTCCGATATGACTTGTCTATGTACATAAAACAGATTAATATCAAACTGCGTTTCTTGAAACTTTCAAAAAATTTATTATTTTTGTCTTTGAAGTTTTTTGGTTTGCAAAGTATGTATAAAAACTTTTATGACACATTTTTTTTTAAAGCCCAGGTTTAATTGTAAGAATATGGGCAGATGAAAGTGGAAGCTCAGAGGCACTCCATATCTGGAAGTGGCCAGGTGGAAGACAACTCTATTACGCACATTACTCCGCAACAGATGGTGGCCTCAAAGGAACTGTACAAACGGCTGATGGAACTCTTCCACCTAATGTATGGAGCTATATAGCAGTGGTGTATGATTATGGTTTGGGTGAGTTCTATTTTGGTCTTGAACACACAATATTAAGTTGCAGTGCTTGCAATTTTCTTTGATCTGATACATGAAGCAAAAAATAATTTTACAGCGTGAATTTCACACCTAACCATACTGATTCCTTGTAGGAGACATATCTATCTACATTAATCATGCACTGGAGGCTAGTTCCAACATTGGCAGCCACAAGACAAAAATGGGCCCAATATTCACACTCTCTGAGAATAGCGATACAAGCCTATAGTAAGTTGGTTGGATGAAATGCACAGCGTTATTCCTG
The DNA here is from genome assembly GCA_945261195.1 of Cryptosula pallasiana. Classification (NCBI taxonomy): domain Eukaryota; kingdom Metazoa; phylum Bryozoa; class Gymnolaemata; order Cheilostomatida; family Cryptosulidae; genus Cryptosula; species Cryptosula pallasiana. The sequence continues at coordinate 42,899,633 of OX183134.1, forward strand.
ACAAAAGCTCTGTAATGTATCGAAACAGTTGCTGAACAGAAGAATTTGTTGGTATTTTTCAGTAGGAAAATATCATTTTATTTTTGGACTCTCTGGTTTTAATTTTAAATATTTAGTAGAACTTAGATAAGCTTTCAAGCTTTTGTTAAGCCAAAATTTCATCAGACATCAAAAACAACATTGCATGAATCATGAAATGGCTCAAGGCTGTTACTGTTTATTTAGCTAGTATAAAGTTAATAGAGTTTACTACAGTTAAGCTGCCTCTATCTCATCTTCTTTGGCATTACTCTTGAGCAACTGTAGATCCCTATACAACGTATCTTGGGTAACTTTTTGTTTTGTTTATTCTATGATTTTCACCCCGATTAGCTTATGCACTTCAACTAGAGCGCTTTTGCTACATTGTGCATTATTTTTTTGTAGCTCAACCGACTCTCACTTAGCCTGTGTTCAATGGTTTGGTGACCCACTTTCTCTGAGTGATATGAGTTTGGTACAGAAGCAATGTGAGAGAAGTAGTCAAACATACAGACCATCACCAGAATTGATTTTCCCATTAGACAAAACTAGAGGACTAACAAGCAGCGGGCGTGGCTCCCCAACAGCTCTCTGCGGTAACCCAGTGTCCTATGTTGAAGGTAACTATACTATGCACTTCTGGCATTCTCTTAGACATTGAGGGGGGAATTAAGTAAACTTCAGCCAGGTAGTTTTAGAAATGGCAATGTTTAGCCAAAACAAATTCAAAGTGTGTTCGTACCTTCACAAACTCAAATGTTGTGCAATTCCAGCTACTTGTGGCACAAATACAGCAATAAGTATAAGGTAATCTATGTAATTTTTTTACCAAGGACATCTGAGAACATTTAAGATTTTTGATGTTTTTAGCATAGAAATAATTGTGCCCCACCCGCAGCAGCAACTTCAGTTTATCTGCTATGTGAAGTTTCTCTTTTAAATATTAGTCAGCTTGTAAATGGCTACCAAATCAAACATTCACACTAATTATTATTGTAGTTCAGAAAGATCAAAAGCCTCTAAAAAAAGAAATATTTTGTAGGTTAGGATCAAACTACTTGCGTACAAAGGCAACAGAAATCTCATAATTTGTAATACGTAGTGCTGATGAGTAAAAAGCATTTAAGATGTGGTCAGAAAACTGTTTAGCAATTTTGGAGGACGCATTCCAGAGTGTTGTGACAAAAGGGTAAAACTAAGATACCGTTGGTTTTTATGTTGAGCGAGTAAACTTTGTTTTCATTTTGATATTTTGATACTAAAGTGGTATATAAGATCTGCTATAATGCTAGACAAGCAATGAACAGATTTATGCTGAGTTATCTCATTGGAGAGATAAATTTTGATAAAGGTTTTTACTAGAAGCTTTGAGTGATTTGCTTCAGCTGTTAGTGATACCTACATATAATCTGCAAAACTATACAGTTTACAAAAATATTTTTTTCATGGGTTGTTGACAACTTATGTCAAATTTTGAATCATCAAATAATTTCATAGAAATGTTTATAGGTACTAGGGCTAGAGATGGAGAAGCTATACTCTTACCAACTAACACTACAATAACTCTCCCACCTTTCAATCACAAGCTGGAGGGTTCATTCACTTTAGCCTTGCACATCAAGTTGGATTCTTCTACAGAAATTGCTTTACTAGATCAACTAATTACCATAAAAAACTCAACCCTTATCATCAGGTGCTGAATTTGGTTTATACAAGCATTCATTTGTGGGCCACGAGTAATACTTGATTGATAATGTTAAGCGTTTGTTTTTCGGTTTTAGTTTTTTTCCAATTTCCAAGTTCTGTGAGTTTTTTACAGGTTCTATGATGAAGTAATCGAGTTGTTAAACTTGACTTCTCATTCAGAGAGTTTATTTGTTTGGTTTGGAGTTGTCTACCATGTACTACAAGGAACACTTACTCTTTACATCAATGGAATCGTAAGCTTGTCAATGCATTTTCTTCTTTGCTTTTGAACATTGGTTGTGTACTAAATAAAATTGGTTGGCTTTCGTGTTTTATTACTATAGAATGAGCAAAGTGGCACATTTTTCGATTATGTTGCCACTTGTTTCATATAGCTTTTCACAATGCAGACCATTGCTACTAAAACGCCATCCCCCCTCACCGATTTGACATCCTGCTGGTGGAATTTTAGCCTGTCGAAGTAAAGTATGTTGGTTACCACAGTTTCACTGTATCAGAAAATATAACCCTAACAAACAGTGGACCAGAGGCTACCATTCATTGCTATCAACTCTATACATCAGCTCTAGACCTGCAACAATTTCTGCATACTAGAGATGCCTGCATTTCCTACAGTAGGTTCAATTTAGTTCAATAAGTGAAAATTTTGAAAGTTAGCTTGTAAAACCTGTAAACAACTGAATACTAATTATGTGTGATTTATTCAGGTGAACAATCCTCCCTTCCGTACCCCAGAGGCTTCTGGCCTTTGAATAGCAGACATGGTCTCAGAGAGCTCACTGGTAGATCTGTAGATCTCAAAGCACTAAATGGTAGTCAGATAAAGTTCAATGAAACGGGACCATACAGCGACCTGAATGGTAAGTATGTTAGTTCCCGCCCATGATAGATAGTCTCAACCACACGATATCAAAAAGTCTAAGTCAAGAGTTGGCGAGCAAACTGCTCCATTTTTTGCGATTTTTTAGATGCAGTGATCTTGTCTGGAGACAGCAAAGATGCTGTCCTTTACATGATGCCTCATGAAAGCCTGGATGTAAAGTTCTCATTTACAGTGACTGCATGGGTCAAATGCTACAGTTCATTTGGTGGTGGGAGGACAAATATATTTGACTGGTCACCAGTACAACAGTCAGGTAGTCACTAGTCAGTCACCAACAGTTTGTATAGAAGTTTCAGGCTCACCTTGATAGCCCAATTCTCTTTTGATAAAAAGACGCTGGGTGGTCTGATGAAGTTTGGCATCTAGCCTCACCTAATGGTTTGATTATTTTTTAGATTGTGATGTTCGAGGAGACGACTCCCAATCTAGAGTTGGTGTATCTGTTAACTCAGCCACCAAAGGCCTCTATGTACAGTTAAGAGCAGACTCAATTAACTCCCAAGTGACATTACCAGAGACTGACACATCTGAGAGTTTGTTTCAGTCCCAGTACTTTCAGAGAGAGGAATGGGTACACATATCTGTGGTAATTGACTTCCATGGAAAAACAAGTTCCCTCTATCTCAACGGTAGACATGTTGAAAGCAAACGGTAAGTGCCAGCAGGTCCATGAAATAGAGATTTGCTTATTTCTTTTTATACAGCTGAAGAAGTTTGTCTGTCTTGGGAGCCTTACTGAATCAGTGAATCGAATAAAGTACTCATTCAGCTCAACGAGCAACCTTTTTCTGATAACTCATAAAATTGTATGAGTAGTTTCGTAAAATGACAAAATTTTAATAACGTTTTTGCCTAAATCTACAGAACAATGATGTACCTTTTGTATTTAACAAAATCATATTTAACAAGACTCTATTGGTATCACGGAGCTTTTGCTTCAAATACAATTTTATCAAGCATTTGTGAACACTAACGTTTTTAAGTTTTAATACTTTTAAAGGAGTTGTTGATTTTGTCTTTCAGACTGAACAGGCATATACTAAAGACATTCTATGCAGTCACCATCGGTGGCTCTGTGAGTATAGATAATGGTGAAGTTGTCCCCTCCCTACTAAATACTACCAATGCAGACAATGCATTGTCTTGTCTTCAGCTCTATGATGTACCCCTAAACCATAAACAGATAAAACGAGCAATGCAACTCTGTAAAGAGGAAGGTGAGTGTTGTATATTGTGTGAAGTGTTCATAATGTAATAATGTTTGTGCTATTGTAGATCGGAAATTTTTAGCACAAAATCAACAGCTTTCAACGGTTTGCTTGTTTTATTAGTTTTTTCAAAGTAGAATTAAACATTGTCAACCTGTCAAACTAAGGTACACAAGAATTGCAGTTTATTTTGTATTATTTAGCTCAATCACAGTGGTTCTCCCCCCACCCTGATGTGCAACCAGGATTTAGTAACAGTCAACCAGACTCTACAATTACTACCAGATCTCAACTTGAATGCGCCAGCATCTGTGAAAGTAGCACTGACTGTGTAGCTTATGGTGGGTGATTGTTAGATAAAATTGTGAACCGAAAAGTTTTTTTATTTTTATCAATGAAAAAAAAACTTTTTTCATTATTTTTGGGGGGCAATGAAAACTATACAATCCACATAAAAACTGATACAAAAGCGTTTTCGAAATTTGCGATCAAATACTGAAAATAGCTCTACTCCGTGATGCCTTTACCAAAATAGCTCTACTCCGTGATGCCTTTACCAAAATAGCTCTACTCCGTGATGCCTTTACCAAAATAGCTATGCTCACTGCCAGAACCTATAGTTCAAAAATTGTTCATTTTCACTTAGTCTCAAAAAATGTTTAATATATAAAAAAAACTTGGCAAATCCCCTAATTTTGGATTAGATGTGTCTTAGTCTTTAAAACGAATTATTTACCTTGAGTTTAAGGATCTAAGTAGATTTTTTTTTTAAAGAAATTGGACCTCGAGCCTATCCCTTTACAACTAATTAAAGACAAACATACGTTAGTAGACAATAAACCTGTTCCAGTCTTCATTTGGATCTTCGGGCATGATACAATGCAATTTTGTTACTGTATTTTGTCAATAAAAATTAAGTTGATATTATTGCAACACCTTGAATAGCATCTTGATGCATCTTTTCTTAGCATATCACAACCAACAATGCGATTTATCGGAGAAAAGGAAAGATGATTTACCTGATGATAACTTTGTTTATACTGGAAGACACTATTTGGAGAAAGACAAGAGACCTTGGAAACTATTTGTATGATTTGATTCTTGTGTATTCGCTGTGTGACATACTGTCGAATGGTTTTCACCTTTTCATGGTTCGGCATAAGTTGCATTAAGAATCTAGTGAATTCAGCGGTTTTAAATTGAAGTTTGTGGCTTTTTTCATTTGTGGCATCACATAGGCCAAGGTCAAACTTGTTATTTCATACATTCAGGCGACATGAATAATAGCCATTGTGTTTCTAATTATTGTACAACCATGTGTCATAGTGATTGCTTTTTGTTTTATGAAATTGACTAGGGACATTACTTGTTCCGTACATGACAAGAAATTTCTTGGACACTTTGATGAATGTTCTCGAAAGTATAAAAAACATTCAAAGAAAACTGTCTGATAACATGAAAATAGCTCAATGTTTGTTAAAACTGACAAAAATTGAGATCAAAAAACATTAACTTTAGCTCAAATGTAATATCAAAGCGAGGGCAACACTTTCCTGTTTTACTTTCTATTAGATTGTGGCTTCTGATGGCCCCAGTCTATAATTGTGAGGGATCTCATTAGTGATTGGTAGCAAGGTCGTCTATGGATAGTTGCCTGTTTGATATATAGAGATAATTCTATGGTCCGTAATTGATGCCTGTTGATAACACGCGATTCCAGTGATTGATGTCAAGTTGCAACCACACAATCTGTATACTTATGTCATTATCTAAATATACAGCTTTGGATAAAATTAGACCAATATGGTCCCCTATAAAGTTAGCTGCACTGTGAGAATTGCTGACATCATTTAATGTAGACTGAGAAATAGTATACCACCGGTAAGTTACTACAGCAGAAGTACATATTATAATAATTGATAACAATATTAATACAACAAGACAGATAATTTATATTTTATATTACTTATTATAATAATATTTGTTGTTCCATATAGAAGTAATATTTCAACATATATATTTGTGGAATTATATTATGTAATTAATATCAGTTATAAGTAAATAGCTGTTGCCGTTATGACAATTATTTATTATATGCATGTATAGTATATAGTAATTAATGGTACGCTGACTTGCTAAATCATTAACGTCACCAGCTGATTTAAATAATATCATGGTAGGACGTCACACTTTTGGCTGAATCCATATTTTTTTTGGTATGCCATTTTGTTGAAAGTTGATCGGTGTTATGTATGAATTGAAGAGACAATTATGAAAAAATGCTGTCATCAAAAAAGCAAGTTCACTTGCTTAGAAAAATATAATATTCTCGCATGAATGCAGTCATCTTTAAAATTCTCCCATTTAAAACTTTGGGTTTGTGCAAGATGTAGTAAATACAAAAACAAGTGTACATAAAGTGATGTCTTTTATTTTCTTTGAATAAAATTGAAGCTAATAAGAGTATTTGTGACCTACATTCGCCAAACAACACTAAATAAATATATCAGATTGGCAATAAACTTATAATAATTAATCCTTTGTTTGGAACTGGTAGGTCAAACACATAGCTTAATGAATAAAACAAATAATCAACAAGCATTTGTTAAAATTGCTCGTAGTATTGTAATGCTTTTTGCCACTACTTGGTCACAACTGTCACTCTGCTTGTCTAAGTTTAAATCTGCAACTCCCTATTTAGGGCAACAACAAGACTAGTCTTGGAGTGTGAGCTTTATTGGTAAGAATAAAACTGAGCTCTCTGGCTCAGTCTCTCATATTTAAACAAAAGTACAACATATATCACATAATCCATGACCAATCATGTTTTATTATAACAATAAGGCATATAGTGAATCACTTGAGCATATCGTTTATTTATGGTCCAATGGGTTCTCGACAGTAAGGTGGGCAGACTCTCTGTTCGACCTTTGCCCTCTTATAGATCTGTGTTATATTTGTCAAGAGTCGTGTTCCCTTGATACTGTTAGGAGGAGGCAACTTGTACTTCATATCATCTTTCACTTGTAATTATGAATAACTGCAACTATCTTACCTGTGCCAGGTAAGCATGATTCTCCAGCAAATTTTCCCCCCAGTATGCTAAGGAGATTGAACCTTCAATATATTATAACAAGAGAATCCAATTAGTTTATTTTAATGGACTGGTTTTATTTTCTCAAAGCGTTATGAGATAAATACGATTGTGAAAAATATATTAAACAAATAGAGCCACTTTATCAACTATATTAGCTTATGACGATGTAGTTTTTGTTTTTTCTTGAATACTTTGAAAATTGGGAGTTATCTTCTTTATGATTTGTTTATTGATTTATAAAAATGTATTGAATAATTATGATGGCTTAAATGAATGTCCCGTAACATAAACTACGTGTTGATTTGTAAAGGCTTAATAATTTTTTATCTTTTGTTTGACAAAATACGCGGTAAATGCTTTTCATAATTCCAGTCAATGGCTTTGCTACTACACTTAGAAAATTAAGAAAACTTAACAGCTTGAGCTTGTAAAAAAATTGCACTAACGGGCAGTTTTTTTACCCAACTAATAGTCTAGTTAAACCTAAAATATCAAACATTTGCTTTTACTAAAAAAAACGTTCTACCCTTTTTGTTGGCAAAACCAACCAGTTATTATTATTGATGAACAATTTATTTTCCAGTTAATAAACAAGAAAGTAATTTTTAAGAGGTGTGCTTAAAGTGGAATAGCTGTTACATCACAAATTTTACAATTTGAAAACAAGTTCATTAAGTAGCAATTACTTTGTATAATATGTTGGTGAGTGGATCTTTGTACTTAAGGAATTCTTTAAATTTGCAGAAGAATAATAACGAAAGTGACCAGAACAGTTAATAAGTTCTTATAGATTGGTGAAAAGACGATAAAGAATATAGCTTCCAAAATACAACTTGATTTAGAATAAACACTAGTGACGATGTCTATGCTTGTACAGTTAGTAAAATCCCTCTTTCTTTTATCATAATTTCAATGTATTTACTTTCATACATGTCGTTTTTGAGGATATTAAACCAGTCTACTGTGATGAACAAGTTAAACCCCAATGCTATAATTAATTTATTGTTTAGTTCAACTTGCGACCTATAGACATCATTCATTAATACTGTGGTGAATGTTGGCATCAGAGTACACAAGGTAGAATGTTGAATACACAAGATTGGATGAGTTAATGAAAAGCTCAGCCAGTTATAGGCTGACTTGCAGTGACAAAAAGTACTTGGACTAGTAAACCATGTACTCCAATCACATGCAAGGCTAATATAAATGGACAAATAGGCACACAAGTTAAAAATAGTAGCCAGTAGAATATACTATAGCTAATTAAAAATATCTGGTGCCCATAAGTGAGGGGCGGAGTTAGTGATCTCCCAGCCAATAACCATTATCTCTAGGTGGAGGCCCTGGTATTCGGCAGATTTGGTTCCTGGAATCCTGATATCTGAGAATTGAAAAGGTCTAGATACAGGCTCTGGAGACCCATAGGCTAGCTTTCGTCTCTCAGGCTACATCAGCCATCTTGCTACCAAGTTGTCCAGGGTCAGTACATTAAAGTGTATTTGCCTGTATAGTTAAGTACCGATGTTATTTCAATCAATGCCAGTGTTACTGTATTGCTTGCAAGCTATCAGGGGGATCTTGGTGAGTGACAAGTGCCTTGTGACTTACGAAATTCATGACAAAACTCCTTCATTGGGTTTCCTTTTAGTGACCTGTTCTATGTTATCATCGAGTTGCAAACAAAATAATAATTTATTCATTAAGTTTATTGGAAAATGGATTGCTTTTATTGCATACTGCTTGGAAAATTTAGGTCATGAAAAATCGAATTATAAGCCATCAAATTGTATATTTAAAAAAGAGAGCAATCATTTGCAAAGAAAAACAGAAAACTTATTCTTAGAAAACTGCTATAGACTGAAAACATATACAACAACTTGTTTTGCCTCCGTGAAATGATAAGTTTTTTTTTATTCTTGCAAAGACTCTGGGTAGAATCATTTTTACAAGAACACAAAAGACACAACACGCTTCAATGGTCGTATAGTAGTAGCTAAACAAATAAAGAGATAAGAAAATAATCTTCAAACATGCTCAAAATAAATAAATAGTTTGTGTTTGCTGTAGACAAACTTTGCTTAATCCGTGTTAGCTCATCTCAAGTAGTCAATTATTCAGCTGTCTTCACACGAAGCATCTAGGAAAATTATATTTCAACATATAAATTGATAATGTTTTTCACTGCAGTCAATATCCTACTGCCTGGGATGACTTTCATGCGAGGTGTTTGTTAGCAATGTTAATGGAGTGTTAGGAACCAGTTCTGTGGCATTCAATTTCTGAAATTCAAGAAGTTTCATGGATGCTGCTGGTTGTTTCTCTAATGTTTTAAGAGTTTATGTGTGCATGTCCCTGGTAACACTTCACCTGTAATAAATTATGCAACTGTTCACCATATGATTCAATCAGACTGTTAATGATTTTAAACAGACTTTAAGTGGTTTGTGTTTTTGGTTTGTTTGTACAAGGGAGTGTTCACTTTCTTTTTACACTCTCCAATACTTGCTGTCACATTATTTATTCTGACAAATGAGATTCCTGTACGAAAATATTGATTTTTTCACAGATGAGCAAATATTGTTAATGGATATGTTCCATTTGTGCATTAAACTCTCGTGTGGATAGCTGTGGTGGCCCAAGTATGAAAGCAGCTTGTATCGGCAGTATTCTCATACTGATTTCAACCCTTCAAATCAATGCCGGTAAGTCGGGGTAGCAAAATTAATTATGTTCGTAAATTTGACCTCTGCACAGCGTCTATACACATTTTAAACCAGAAACAAGTCCTAGTGTGTAGATGTACATTGTGAGGACTTTTAACAGCATTACGGGGAGCTGTTGGCAACTAAAGCAATAACTTCGGTCCTGGTACTTTGTGTTTTTTTTTACAAAGCTATAATACAACACTCAGTTGTAAGATTCAATATAAAAATTACAATGTCAAAGCTTATTTGATGTCATAATTAATTTTTTTCAGCATCCTGCTGGCAACACTGCATATTTATATGTTTATTGTTTATCCTGCAATTTTTGCAGCTTGTTTGAAATTATACTTATGATACAGTAGTTTATACTGTATATATTGTATATCAATCTGTTTATAGCCAGAGTTTATCCAAAGCCAGTGGGATTTTGGCTGTTTGATGACATCTACTATGGTAAAGATTTATCAGGTGAGTTTTTTATCTCATTAGTAAACATTAGTTAACCGTCTTACACTTTCTAGATTAAACTTGGTAGTATTTGTTACATAAGCTTGGAATCATCATATAAACATTGCCAAAATACAAAAGAAACATTTTTTAAGTTCATTTGTAAGAGTCTTTTTAAACCAATTGTTATTTAGAAAATAAAACAAAATTGATTTAAAGCTAAATATTGCTTGTCAATAAAGGTTTACATTTAGATAACTTCAAAGTCAATGATAATTACAATAAATCAGCTAGGTGAGCTAGAGATCATTGTACAAGCAGCAAAAGACAAGATCATAATTTCAAGCCAAAGCTAACAATGCTAAGAGCTACATTTTTGTTCTATTTATCAATAGCTGCTTGATTTATTCTCGTAATAAAATATTACATTTTGTTTTTCTTCTCATTTTCTGATGATATTCCTCTGAAAATTTTGGTCTTAACAAAAACTTGCAAGAATAAATTTTTGTTGATGCATTTTGTAAAAACATGAATTTTCAGTACAACGCTTTCGTTGGACAATCGATATAGGTACAAAGTTGAACAGTTGAGTTCACCAACAGTGAATTACTTGCTATGACATTTTTGTTTATGTGGCGACAGAATATATAAATGTTAGAGTGCTACTTTATAAATATTACATTAGTGCACCATGAGCCAGTTCAATGCAAACATTTGCATGTATAATATAATGTAATGGATTCCGGTCTGTTACCACGGACATCCACTAGTCTCAAGTATTCTACCTCTCTCCAGAGGGGACACTGTACTGACCGACAGTGCCACTTGTATAGGGCAACCGAATTACCCGGTAAGGCAAGAGCCCATGGCTCAGACAAACAGTACCGAATAGTGTTTGTGGTATGGCTTTATTACAAAGCAGTCCTGAGGGTAATTATTCCTCTAGGTGGTTAGCAATATAATAATACATGCTATGGCTCATTGTAATGAATGCACTGATTATCAGTAGGAGCTCTCCTTTTATAGGAGAGCTAAGGAACACAAAACATATAAGATACAATGCACAGGAAGTAATGCAACCAATGACATCAATTATATAAATACTTGACCAATCATAATGCAATGCAAGATAATACAAGGAGGTGCCAAGTGGCTAAGGGCGGAGTCTTTTCTCCTAACTGTCCAATGACGGCTCCTACAGGGTCCCCAGGCTGTATATAGAATTAGGTCCACTAAGTTGGTACTTTAGGGGTAGTCACTTCCTGTTTACGACCTTGACTAAGTTCCTGGACGTCTTTACGGATCCTCGGCTAAGGCGGCCATCTTGTACCGGCCCAGTACGGCTTGTACCGGGTCGGTAGAGGTCATTACCGACCCTGCAGAGGTCATTACCGACCCTGCAGAGGTCATTACCGACCCTGCAGGGGTCAATACCGGCCCTGCTTACTATGCTACCGGCACAGTATGACTTCCTACCCAACAGCGATTAGCCCAATGCTGTGGGCAGAAGTCTAGCGCATTGCTCCGCAAGGTTTCTAGTGTAAACTACCTGTTTACAACTAGAGTGCACTGAAATCTACCACAATAATCAACTCCAATGTTAAACAAACTAGACTCTATTATGCACGGATAAAACAGTCTATGGGAGAAGCTAATGATAAAAACAATGAGAGCCTCCCCAGTGTTTATACATGAAAAAATAAATTAATTATTTAACAGTTGATGATATTATTCTGCCTACAGGCAATGGAAATGACGCCACTTTGTTCAATACTGGATGGACTCCTGGGCCATTTGGAATAGAGAACCGCGCCATGTTGCTTACTGGGGCTGATGATCAGTGAGTTGATAAAGAATTAACCGCAGAGAATGTTTTGGTCACTCAACGCTTGTTGTTGGCCATCAGTTGATGGTATATGTGATCAAGCTGTTGCAATTAGCAATCCCAGCTCCTCTCGCACTTTGTACACATAGAAAAATAGCTGGATTTTTGAGTAAACATCAATATAATTATTTGTGTTATAAACTAGAAAGATTAATTATTTTAAGATCTTCAAGAGCAGAAATTCCAAACATAAACAGAGCTCTTAGTGTTGGAGACTCTTTTACATGGATGACCTACTTCAAGGACATGGTGAGTTTGACAACTATTGCTTTTAAACGGTCACAAGTTTTGTATAGTACAGTATATATGTCCTATATGGTTTGTATAGTACAGTATATAAGGCCTATATGGTTTGTATAGTACAGTATATATGGCTTATATGGTTTGTATAGTACAATATATATGGCCTATATGGTTTGTATAGTACAGTATGTATGGCCTATATGGTTTGTATAGTACAGTATATATGGCTTATATGGTTTGTATAGTACAATATATATGGCCTATATGGTTTGTATAGTGCAGTATATATGGCCTATATGGTTTGTATAGTACAGTATATAAGGCCTATATGGTTTGTATAGTACAGCATATATGGTCTATATGGTTTGTATAGTACAGTATATATGGCCTATATGGTTTGTATAGTACAGTATATATGACCTATATGGTATGTATAGTACAGTATATATGGCCTATATGGTTTGTATAGTACAGTATATATGGCCTATATGGTTTGTATAGTACAGTATATATGGCCTATATGGTATGTATAGTACAGTATATATGGCCTATATGGTTTGTATAGTACAGTATATATAGCCTATATGGTTTGTATAATACAGTATATATGGCCTATATGGTATGTATAGTACAGTATATATGGCCTATATGGTTTGTATAGTGCAGTATATATGGCCTATATGGTTTGTATGGTACAGTATATATGGTCTATATGGTTTGTATAGTACAGTATATATGGCTTATATGGTTTGTATAGTACAGTATATATGGCCTATATGGTTTGTATAGTACAATATATATGGCCTATATGGTTTGTATAGTACAGTATATATGGCCTATATGGTTTGTATAGTGCAGTATATATGGCCTATATGGTTTGTATAGTACAGTATATATGGCCTATATGGTTTGTATAGTACAGTATATATGGCCTATATGGTTTGTATAGTACAGTATATATTGCTTATATGGTTTGTATAGTACAGTATATATGGTTTATATTGTTTGCAGGAAACTGACAAGAAGGGACCAATATTCAGCATAGGGCCTGCTGGTGTCTGGGGCCACATATTCTGGAAATGTTGCGGCAGTACAAACAATGCTTTTTTGCTCAGGTTCAATGTGCCTAACTCAGCATCTATAGCAGTTAAAAAGACTACAGAAAACTTCTTTCTGCATGGTAACTTGCGTAGCATTTCCATTATAGTTTTGCTGCAATTCTTTCAGCTAATCTCGCTTTTGTTCTTTTTTTCAACTTCTATATTAGCTTGATATAGATCGAGAACATTTATTATTATTTTATTCAGTTATGGTATGTATGTTTGTTTATTCATTTATTTAGATGAATGGATGACAGTGGCAGTTACTTATGATCAAGCCAATAGTTCTTTGAAAATATTCCAAAATGGAATTGAGTTAGAACAGTTGAGGTGAGTGCATGCCAAGGCACAAAATGCTGTTGAACATGGCAAGAACAATTATCTAAGTAGTTGAACTTGTAGTCGCAATACTTGTATATCAGAGCTCTACAGGTCGAATCTCAAAACTAGTGATTGGATTTTATATATCTTGACTTTAAGCTTTGACTAGTGTAAAAAAGAACTGAAATCCTCCTCCATAGCAGCTGCACGAAATTCCTCAGCTACAACAAAAACAACCTCACTAAGATGTCTTACTGTATTGGGTTACCAGTCACCATAAGGGACCACTACTTTCTAAGGCCCCACTGATTGCCTGCAGGTATAAGGCATGCCTCCTATAAGCAACTAACAAGCCAGGTATTGATTGCAAGTAAACTATCCACTCATACAAGCAATGAAAGCATTATTTCACTACACCGGCATAGGGTAACTACTACACCGGCATAGGGTAACTACTACCCCGGCATAGGGTAACTACTACACCGGCATAGGGTAACTACTACCCCAACCCCGAGTAGCTATACCTGGTGGGAAAAAAGATGGATGACATAGCCTGAGGAAATCTAATATAGTTTAAGGACCTCTAGCACCCATATCCAGGAGCTTGCCATCCCCAGAAGTGGAGAAACCAGGATCAAAGGCCTTAAAAGAGCAAGAACTGCTGAAAAAGAGGAATACCAAGCTATTACTGGCTGGGATGGCCATAGACAACGTCCCTCATTTCTGGGCACCAGTTTCCTTCAACTTATTTTAATACCTAAAATTGACTAGTTTTCTTATACATATTGTTAACTCTTGTAATTCTTATGTGTGTTCAGAGTTTTTGGCAAACTAGGCTAAACATTTCCTGTCACTTCCTGTAACTCTGCCTACAAAAAGAGGAGCTTTTGTTTAATTCAGTGCAGCTCAGTACATGTCATTGTTGTGCTGCCATTTTTTATTCTTCCAAGAATAAATGCTTATACTACTCGAAAGCACTGAGTGTATGTCTGAGCCGAGGGTATCATTCTATGGGTATGTTCATATTCTTTTTATGTGTGATTGGAGTGTTTGGAGTGATCGGACTTGCTACGTGGATTGCCATTGGATTTATTCTGAGGAATAGTAAATGTTTATATCACTAGAAAGCACTGAGTGTATGTCTGAGCCGAGGGCTCACCACAGTTGTTAAAGTCGGGGGTTCTCCTTTACAACTAGTTGCAAGTGCCATCCCAGCACAGAGTCACCTTTGGGGAGAGGTTGATTGTTCATTGTCAGGCCTTGAGAGGCTGACTGTCTTGTTGTGTCGGCAGACAGCAGTTTGTCCGGGGACCGAGGACAATGTTAGAGGAAAAGTAGTTGGACTGCTAAAACCCGCTACACTACCCGGTAGTAATCTCTAAAACTTATCATCACTTTATATCGTTCTTTTCCGACTCAATTTAACCAGCTCCATCTCCATGTAACTACCGCCCTTGAGCCATCTGAACTACCATAGCCTAATATCTTGTTTTTACATCCAGAAAATCTACAATATTTTCACAAACATATAAGCAAATCCAAAAGAAACTAGACTAAAATGTTTTCTCTGTAGAGAAAATAAAAGCCATACAGATGCACGGTTCAACGAAAAAAAAATTGTTCAAATTCGACTTACGGTTCAAAAGTTATGGAGCAAAACGAATTTTTCGAGGAGTTATCCTCTCGGTATCTGATTGAAATCGCAGCTATTAATGAAATTACATGATGCAAAGTAATTTGGCAGCTTTCCAAGTAAGCAGCTCATGGTTTGAATGATTATGAACGCATCCAGTTGTTTTTACACGACTTACTTCCCTTGTCAAGACGGAAACTGGTTTATTTTTGGAGTTACCCTCTCAACAAAACTTTTAAAGTTTTCAGGCAGTTACTATAGTGACAGAACATAACATTAAGATGAGACAAGCTGCGCAATTTGATGATATATGTACATTTAACTTGGGAGTTGTCCTCTCTGTATAATGTAAAACATCAATACGCACAAACAACACTGTTCTGCTCATATATTACTACTGTTCATTCATTACTTTTTGCGGAATGTTAGTCGATGTGACTGAATTGAAGTTTTTTCCAAGATTGGTAACGATCAACGTAACAATCAATAAAAACTGGTATTGCTTTGAGTTTTAATGGAACAGCGTGTTGCGGTGTGAAACCATTGTATGCGGCATTATTGGCTGTAAGACATGCACACATGGCTTTGATTAAAAAAAGTTTAAGTGAGTTGCGACAAACGATTCAAAAGTTAAAGAGCAATGTAAGTCTTTTGTTTGGAGTTGTCTTCTCCGAGGTGGCAGGCAACTCTCTAAATGGTCTGTCATAGTACCCATGCACTTGGCAACATTCCAAATAAGTTACTCAATGCTAATGCCCTATTCGTTTGAGCAGACTATGACGTTGTGTCATGACGCAGCTCACTTCATAACGTCCTTGATCAAACTGCAGTTCACTCAACAACGTCGTGTCATGACATAACGTCGTAATAGGCCCCTCCTGTGGGAAAACATGCCATATCTACTTGTATATCCACAGTTTAGATTGGAATTTCTTCCAGCAGACTATGACGTTGTGTCATGACGCGACGTTGTTGATCGAACTGCAGTTCACTCAACAACGTCGTGTCATGACATAACGTCCTAATAGGCCCCTCCTGTGAGAAAACACGCCATATCTACTTGTATTTCCACAGTTTAGATTGGAATTTCTTCCAGCAAAAAAGTTCAAATTTTCTCAAAATCATTAAAAATTGCCTCTCCTTGAAAAACTTGTAAACTTACTATTGAAAACTTTTGATGCCCGTGTACATCTACCATAGCTGCACACCCTCGTATAAAAATCATGCAGTTTGGATGAACAATGACAGAGCTATTTAGCATTTATTGAACAAAAACGGCTGTTGAAGAGGCTTGCGGAAAGTGGAATAGCTGTGACATGGTGACTTTCGCAACTTGAAAAAAAATATTTCGTTAATCTCGAGATGTGCACCTACGTAACCAACTAATATTTTGAGAGTTCTGATCAGCGAATCTGTAGTTATAGAAGAAGAAACTTCGCGAAAGAAAAATAATAATAATAACTAGACTAAAATGTTTTCTCTGTAGAGAAAATAAAAGCCATACAGATGCACGGTTCAACGAAAAAAAAATTGTTCAAATTCGACTTACAGTTCAAAAGTTATGGAGAAAAATGCATATTTTAAGGAGTTATCCTCTCGGTATCTGATTTAAAACGCAGCTATTAATGAAATTACATGATTCAAAGAAACTTGGCAGCTTTCCAAATAAGCAGCTCATGGCTTGAGTACTTATGATTGCATCAAGTTGTCTTTATACGACTAACTTCCCTTGTCAAGACGGAAACTGGTTTATTTTAGGAGTTACCCTCTCAAAAAATCATTCAAAGTTTTTATGCAATTACTGTAGTGACAGAATATAACATTTAGATCAGACAAGCTCTGCATATTGACGATAAACGCACATATAACTTAAAAGTTGTCCTCTCTGTATAATGTTTAACATCCAAAAACATAAGCAACCCTGTTCTGCTCATATATTACTACTGTTCATTATTTTTTCGGAATTTTAGTCAATGTGACTTAATCAATGTGTCTTCCAAGATCGGTTATGATCAACGTAAGAACCAATAAAAACTGGTATTTCTTTGAGTTTAAATGGAAGAGCGTGTTGTGGTGTGAAACCATTGTATGCGGCATTATTGGCTGTAAAACATGCACTCATGACTTTGATTAAAAAAAGTTTTAGTGACTTGCGACAAACGGTTCAAAAGTTAAAGAGCAATATAAGTGTTTTGTTCGGAGTTATCTTCTCCGAGATGGCAGGCAACTCTCTAAATGGTATGTCAAAGTACTCATGCACTTGGCAACATTCCAAGTAGGTTACTCAATGCTCATGGCTCTATTCGTTTGAGCAGACTATGACGTTGTGTCATTACACAGCTCACTTCACAACGACGTTGATCAAACTGCTGCTGGCTTAAAGACGTCGTGTCATGACTTAAAGTCCTAATAGGCCTCTCCTGTGAGAAAACCTGCCATATCTACTTGTATTCCAACAGTTTATATTGGAATTTCTTCCAGCAGACTATGACGGTGTGTCATGACGCAACGTCCTTGATCAAACTGCAGTTCACTCAACAACGTTGTGTCATGACATAACGTCCTAATAGGCCCCTCCTGTGAGAAAACACGCCATATCTACTTGTAATTTCAACAGTTTAAATTGGAATTTCTTCCAGCAAAAAAGTTCAAATTTTTTGAAAATCATTAAAAATTGCCTCTCCTTGAAAAACTTGTAAACTTACTATTGAAAACTGTTGATGCCTGTGTACATATACCATAGCTGCACACCCCCATATAAAAATCATGCAGTTTTGATGAAAAGTGACAGAGCTATTTAGCATTTATTGAACAAAAATAGCTGTTGAAGAGGCTTGCGGAAAGTGGAATAGCTGTAACACCGTTACTTTCTTAACTCGAGAAAAATACTTTCATAAAATTTCAGATGTGTCCCTACGTAACCAACTATTTTTTAGAGAGTTCCGATCAGCGAATCTGTAGTTATAGAAGAAGAAAGTTCGCGAAAGAAAAATAATAATAATAATAATAATAATAAAACCTACTAAAACAATAGCCATACAGATTATATCTGTATGGCTAATAAAACCAGCAAAAACAATAGCCATACAGATTATATCTGTATGGCTAACTAACAACAGATGCGAGTTTGTATGGTTTTCTTTTCATTAATTGAGAAATTAAATGTTCAAAAGCCTCCAAATAGTTTTATCCAAGCACTATTTCCAATTCAAAGTCAATGAGATTGTATACTAGTTTAACACGTCATTGTTTATACGAAACCACGAATCGATTTGAAAGACTGCTTACGTTAAACCAGAAAAAAATAAAAAAAATTACTTTGTTATGGTATGTTTTCCTAAATTTAGACCTCAAGTTGTTTGCTGAGTTTTTCAATGTCTACAAAATGCCTGCAGCCCTTAAGGAAATGACTTTATTTCCTCTTATTTAGCTTAGTCTGGTTTGCTTAGGCCTAAAGTATACATGATGAATTTGCAAGCTGCTCGTTAATCGTTTGAGCTAAACGGTAATATGATACAATATTGTAACAGCTGCAGTATTTATGTATTGGCAGATCTACCTACGATGGGCTACTAAATGATGAACATGACGTCGTATATATTGGAGCTGTGCCATCAGATAACAGAGAACTACATGCTAGTGTGTTCTGCACCATGTATTTTGATGTAGCTCTTTCTACAGAACAAATGTTGGCAGCATTCCAAGGATGTAAACCTCGTCGTACGTATTGTTTTATTAGCAGTATTTAAATATCATTCTTCTGGCTTGCTCTATTCTCGCACCATTCCCTCCCCCCCCCCTCGCGCCTCACTCATCATGAGACCCACCTTAGCTTTCAACCTCTACTTGGCTCTAACCCCTCTTTACTCCATCTTTACCTTTCTCTAACCTCTCTTTACTCCACCTCTACCTTGCTCTAACCCCTCTTTAATCCACCCCTACCTTGCTCTAACCCCTCTTTACTCCACCCCTGCCTAGTTCTACCTTCCTTTTCTCCCTTCCTCTAACCATTCAATGTTACAGATGACACGCAAATACAGTGTGCTGGCACTTTGTAGTCCAAACAGAAAATTAAATTGCAAACACAATATTATAAACGAACGCTGTTACCTACGCATACTGAGAGTAAATTATATGAGCCGTAAGTTGACTCAGAGTTGCCTACTTGACACTCCAATCATGTGCAATTAGCAACATTTGCTATCATGTAAGTTATCTCCACCTACTTTTTGAAAAAATTAGTATACAACTAACTTGGGTTGGAGAAGGAAAACTAAAGTTTTGTTACACATAATTATTTAAATTGTCAAAACAAAAGCAATTTATTTGAAACACTGTATCAATAATTGAAAAAAACAACAGGTGCTTAAAAATTCTGATTTTCAACCTGAATTTTTTTTTATTTATACATGACGTTCCCGATGCCGGAAAACTGAGCAATGCATGATTTTTGGTTTTAAAAATTTTACTTAAAATATTCATAATTCGAATTACAAAATTTTCAGTACATCTAATTTAGATGTTATTTTGTAAACTTTGCCCATAAGATTGGTAAGATAGTTTGCGATTCTAAAGTCTGTGATTAGTAAGAAATCTCCTATAGCTAACTCACTATCTCAGGTTTTCTATTTGGTCTATTTGTAGCACTCACCACCCTGCCTCATCCTGTTGGTTTTTGGAAGTTTGACAGAACTAATGAAGGCAAAGACCTTTCAGGTGAAATAACCGAAACTTTGGTAAAAAATCACATTTCATTTGGTCTTACCAATGCAATTGTTTATATCTATCCTCAGAAACCTGGTTAAGAAAGCAAACTCGGTGATATTATATCTACCAAAAAAGTATTTGTTTTACTGTTTTGAAGTATTTAGAATGTGCAAGCTGCAACTCAAAGTTTTTTATTAATTTTTTCGGTCTATAACAGCATTCACGACATGTGCATGGAGCAAAGGACAAAAAAACTAACAAGCGCTGGTAATCCAGTACGCGGCGAATGGAATGGAACATTAGTTTAGAATATCATAATTATTCAACAAATGGTTATAGATTACTAAACAAATCACAAAGAAGATAACTCCCCATTTGCGTGGTAATTCAGAAAAAAAGTAAAAATGATATCGCTATAATCTAAAATACTTTGTAAAGATGCACTTTTTATTTAGTAGATTTTGAACAATTGTAATTATTTGTAACATTATTCAAGGACTTAAAAACAGTCAATGAAAATGAACTAACTAGACTCGCCCGTTATAATTTATTTAGTGTTCAGTTTCAATGGTGACCTATGAACAATATAAATAAATGCTTGTTAATTATTTTTATTATTCAGTTAGCTACTTTTTTTTACCTACAAGTTCCAAATAAATTGATTATTTATTGATTAAACCTATAGCTGATGTGATTACTTTTATTGTAATTTTTCCGGCGAACAGCAGTCACAAGTACTCCTAATGTTATTAATATATAAAATATAAACTGAACCTTGTTCGATTAGACATATTTGTTCAACCTCAAAAATAAAAAAGTTTGTAGTTGGAAGAGAAAAAAACTGTATTTATCCACTTGAATCCTAACATATTAGATAGAAATGATGAAGCTCAGGTAATGATTGGAAAAAATAGTAGATAAGATACATGATGCCATTTATGGTGATTATAACCTCGTGTTATGTAACACTCAGGTAATGGAAATGATGCAGTACTACACAACACAATTTGGTCATCAGATCCTTACGGTACACCCGACAATGCAATGACCTTTACTGGAGCTGCTGATCAGTGAGTATAGAAAGAGTATCCAAGTTGGCTTCTACAATAATTTGCAGGCTCTGCCTGACAAGTGATAACTGGCTTAATGTTTCATTGTCTGGTAATGAATATCGATGTTGGTGCATGTTAAAGAAAAAACAATAGATTTTTTCAAAAGAAATGTCCTTTTAACAAACATCATGAACTGTAGCACATATTATTCTTTAAAAACTGCAGTAATAATAATTAATTATATTTATTCAATTATGTATAGTTTTTAGGTTATATTTCTCTTTTACACCAATCACATGTAATTTTGAGTGTTTCCTTTTTACTATTATCGTAATTTTTCATTTATTATTAATACTCATTTATTATCAATTTATGTGATGAAAAGCCTTCTGTTGATTGTCGTCTGCTGTTACTGGATAAATGTCACCACCTACGTGCTTCAGCCTATGGTACTTTCCTTTTTAAATATTCTGATTAATTAATGTGAGTGATTTATAATCAATCTGTTACTGTTCTTGCTTTTCTGTTACCCTTGGATGTGTTTCCCATGTTGTTGACCTGAGAGTTGGACAACAATACATATATCATTTCACGCAACAAAGAACCATGATTGGCTAAATAAACAATAACAAAGGGTGTACTATTTATTTGGAAGATTGTGATAGATAGAGCGACCAACAATAAAAAGCATGTTTAAAAACTATTATCTAATCTCATTTTATTGTTACGATCATTTATTAATTTATGTTGCCAACATTCCTATATCCTCTTTCATATTTTGGATATTTTCCACAACATGTTGTCGAATAGTAGCTATAGTCATCGACAGAAAAGTTGATAACCCCAACAATGGTTTTCACCCAACCAGCAATTTTTTCATTTATTCACAATGTGGATGAATTTGCTGAGAACAAACACTCATTATTATAGTTGCAACCATGCGACAGTTAATATACCGTGTTATCGGTAAAAATGCTGATGTTTAGTAAGACTGTGTAGTTCAACTGTCGAGCAAAGCTGTGTAATGTGACTCATTCCAAACACAGCAAAGATGTGTATAAACTCGTAAAAACTGAACACAGACTATTAAAAAAAGCTTCTCGTGACCAGCAATTTGTTATTTTATGACAATGATGTGGAATTATATAAATGGCAAGTAGAATGCACTCATGCGATTACGTTCTTGCATACTTTTAGCTTCTCAAATTCACTTCAAGTTACCAATGTAGAAAGTGAAATTTCTGGTTTTAACTATAATTCTCTAATCTTTGTAGGTCATCAAGAACTGAGATATCAAATGTAAATAGAGGGCTCAGTGTCACTTATTCGTTCACTTGGCTCACTTATTTCAAAGACTTGGTAAGTTAATGGTCATTTTATCCAACCTTTTAAAGAACTGTATTGCGCTTTGTTACTGGGTGTATCAAGGCACCATTGCTTGCTGCCATGGCTTATCAAACTTCAACACAGTTGTAGCAGAATCTGTTTTCAAGCAAATCAAAATTTGGCGTCAATATTGCATTTAGATGATTCGCTGACAAGATGACTTCAAAAATTAATTATTAGTTGTAAAGCATAAATAAAATGGCTTTACATAGTAATCAAGTCATCAGAAGGCTGAGTTTCTGCTCAAAAAAAATAAAACTTTGAATAAAAAGATGATAAATTTAAAAACAAATTTGCTTTTTTAGAACTCAGTCGGGGATGGTCCATTATACAGCCTTGCTAATGCTGTCACTTGGGGCGTTGTATTCTGGAACTGTTGTGGGGGAGGTTCCCCATTTCATCCTCGTCTTGATGAACGCACAAATGGACCGGCAGAAATGATTTTTTCATCTCCCAACTTTTTTACCCAAGGTAAACGACTGTAACATCTCCCAACTTTTTTACCCAAGGTAAACTACTGTAACATCTCCCAACTTTTTTACCCAAGGTAAACAACTGTAACATCTCTCAACTTTTTTACCCAAGGTAAACTACTGTAACATCTCCCAACTTTTTTACCCAAGGTAAACAACTGTAACATCTCTCAACTTTTTTACCCAAGGTAAACTACTGTAAAATCTCCCAACTTCTTTACCCAAGGTAAACTACTGTGACATCTCCTAACGTCTTTACCCAAGGTAAACTACTGTAAAATCTCCCAACTTCTTTACCCAAGGTAAACTACTGTGACATCTCCTAACGTCTTTACCCAAGGTAAACTACTGTGACATCTCCTAACGTCTTTACCCAAGGTAAACTACTGTAAAATCTCCCAACTTCTTTACCCAAGGTAAACTACTGTGACATCTCCTAACGTCTTTACCCAAGGTAAATGACTGTAACATCTCAGCAACTTCCATGGGTTGGTAAATATATTACTATTGTCTATAGCTTTGCTTAATTCATAAAATTTAAAACTGCTGAAAACATTTATTATTTAAAATAAACTTTAAGTTGATACATGGAAACTATACATATACCGACCGGCTGGTGTGGGGAATCTTACAGTAGGAAAGCAGATCAGTTAAATATGTATCTTAATTTCCTAGTTGTTAATTGCGAGTCTGTTCTAGACCAATGGACTAAAGTCGCCGTAACCTACGATTACATCACCAAAGTTGTAAAGATTTACCAACATGAGGAGGAGAGGGTGGATCTAAGGTGAGTAGCACAAATCACACTTGATATGGTTAGATATTTCAACATGCCTCATTGTTGAACCATCATTAAATCCCTGATTGAAAATTAGATTATAAACGCTGCTGAAAAGCCCTTAGGCAACAGTGCGAATGCCATTGAATTTTGTTAACAAAATATTGTTCACTTTGGGAAAACATGCATAACTAACGCCCTCCAGAGGTAAACACTTTTTTCTTTTCCTACGCAAGTGCAGATTCGGTGTTGTAGCTACTCACTCCATTGAAGGTATTTGTAGTTTGATACAAAATTCCTTTGTTGCAATTCATTTTTTTCCAATTTTAAATAACTTGTGAGTAAAAATTTAACTCGCTATAATTTATCATTTCACTGGACTCTAAATCCGCTCCAAGGCAGCAATAGCACATTATATAAACAAAAGAGAACTGTTCTTTTGAGGCTGCTCAAGCTTAACTTAAAACTGTGTCTTGCTGGCTAAGCTCTTACCAGTAGAAATTGGCTTTCAAGAAACGAATGAACTTAGTTTTGGTGTGCAGAGTATCAGGCTTTTTAACGATTTGAGATTGTTAATAAACACATAATTATGATTGTAATCTCGAAAATTAGAGGGATTATCCCGAAACTTTGCATATTAATACTTTGAACATAACGTAATTTGTTTTGAATCTGAACTGACCACCATAATTGTCTGCAATTGTAAATAGCTTTAACCAAGAATTGTTATGCATATTATACATATACTTGTCACATTGATCAAAGAGAAACAATATTTTTCTGGTATGATATAGGGCTAGTTTTTCTGGGCCGTTGGATGATGAATGGGACACAGTCTATATTGGTGCACATCTAGGAGATAGTAGAGCTCTTGAAGGCAGTGTATACTGTACAATGTACTTTGATGATGCACTGAGCAGACGCCAGCTACAGGCAGCATTCAGCCTCTGCAGACCTAATGGTAAGGTGTTATAGATAATTCCACTGCAAATACTTAGTGCCATATCGCTGGAACATCTCAAACACAGTGCAAATGAAGCGCAGTTAGTGAAATGGTCAATCAGTAAAAAAATCAACAGTTGTAAAAAAGAAAACTTTTCAATTTTTTTCATAGAATCACTCAGAGCTTGATATTTTGTTCGTTCCAAAACACAGTCAATCATACTTTTAGGTATGCTTAAGATTTAAAACTTTTTCCTGCCAGAAGCTAATGTTTCTGTTGTCCTTTTATTCTGTTCGTGTAGGTAAACAATTTTAGCTAATTGCAGAGGCCCAGGCACTGTATCCATGGCCTTCCCCAGTTGCTCATTGGCCAATGAACTCTTACTTTGGAGTCAGTAATGCTGCCGATGGCTTAAATAAGGATGGTGCAGCTCATCATTACTATCTCAGAGATGGTCCGTATGGTAAGTCAACTGTTACAATGTCGGTTGATTCTAGCTTTTGATGGTCTATATGGTAAAATAGTTTATTGTATTGTTCATTGGGCTTCATTTCAAGTTTATGGCATTTCTTTTCCAGGCAAAGCTGAAGGAGCATATCTATTCAAAAGAATTTCAGTATCACGTGTTTCTATTGATAACAAAGATGGCAAACTTGATGTAAACAGCTTCACTTTCTGTGCATGGATCAAACCAAGTGATGGGTTTGTTATATTTAAAGTTGCTTTGAACCAAACACCGAACTTGCATGTTTTAACCATAGTCAGTCGGATCTGCAACAGACATTTCTCAAAGATTGAATGTTTCAGATTGAAATTTACCAATATTTTATAGACTGTTTATCAAGTGCTTGCATTAGTTATTGACCACTAATGTATTTCAATTTCATAGCCCAGGCTCTATTTTCAAAATATGGGCAGATGAAAGTGGAAGCACAGATGCACTCCATATCTGGAAGTGGCCAGGAGGAAGACAACTCTATTATGCACATTACTCTGCAACAGATGGTGGCCTCAAAGGAACTGTACAAACGGCTGATGGAACTCTTCCATCTAATGTATGGAGTTATATAGCAGTGGTGTATGATTATGGTTTGGGTGAGTTCTACTTTGCTTTTAAAGCACAGAATTAACCGAAATCCTGTTTCTGTAAATGTATCATTTCTAGTAGAGTACCGCAAATGTAAAAAACCTTACTGTCCCAATCAACCATACAGTGGCGTAACTTTGAGAGAAATGTTGGGGAGGCAAGGGGTGGGTGGGGGGTGGGTGCGGGAGGGGGGCGGGGCTCGGGAGCCCCCCTCCCGCTGAGCCCGCGCCAGCGGAATTTTTTTGCAAAGTCAGCTCCAAGAAGGGGCTGAGAGCACATTTGAGAGTGCAGGTAGAGCAATTAACAAATGAGAAAAAACAGGAATGAACAACCCTTGTTGTTCTAGTTTTGAATTGAGTCACTTTTATTTAGAGTCACAACAATCATTTTGATGGCATTTATTTTAGTTTGAAAGTGAATATATGAGTATTGTTGTTGTATATCCACTGCTACTTCTGAAAACACTGATTATTATTATTAGTTGATGATGTTAGAAATAATAATTAATATTTCTGTCAGTAATGCTTTTTTCAGTATGCTCTCTGATTATTATTATTTATTGCAGTGATTGACAATTTTTTTCAATAAACTTCATGTGAATTGGTTTTGCAAATAATGGTATTAATTACAGCGTTGTGTTAATCATCATGATAATAATAATAATTCATCTCAACTTACTAGTATAAATATTATTATTATGATAATAATAATGATAACTAAAAACTTGAAGTTATCAATCATTAATAATAATTATTTAATTATTATTATTAGTTTTTTTTTTAAATGATATTACTGATCAATGCTACAAAAATGATTGAGGCAAAAGCTGCATATATACTGAAGTGGATCAGCCCAGTCACTCAGCTGCTTAGTGAAAAATATTTTGTAATACTGCTCTGCTGAAAACTTGTGTTGATTGATGATGATGCTTTTTTTCTGAAATACCGGTGTGGCCAGTATGAGAGGTGATAATTGCCATTGGTTGATTTCAAATTCAGTGATTCCATTTTTTCCATGTTGCAAATTCCACTATTCATTTGATGACTAAAAGTGTTGCTATTGTACACGCCGATTAACAGTAAATGTATGTGTAAATACTGTAAAGGACCGGCGCCATCTTGCATCTATGACAGTAACAATCTAACTTACCTTATACTACATTGTACCATTCTATGCTTACGTTCTAGAGACATTCATTCTATGCATACTTATTATTATTTTACTTAACATGCAAATTTATATGCATGCCATGTGCAATCAGTCAACCATGTATCCTAGTACCACCCTTTGTGTGTGATTCGCACACGCTGGCCAATCATTTGTGCCAGGTGTGGCCTCTTTTGTCTATCACTTGTCTATCACTTTTATTATGTAACAGTGTACATAAATATGGATGTTTTGTATCGATAAATCAGAGTCAGCTTGCACACTCTCAGAAGTTTCTTTGTTCTTAACAAATAACTTCACTTGCGCACCATTACTCGAGTAGTAATACATAGGCAGATCAGTCTGGACCTCTGCTGGCCGAACTTAGCTTTGTCTAACTTCGCCTTCAATGTTCGACCTCTGCACAGCACTGAAACAAGACAGCCGAACCTCTGCTGGCCGAACCTAGTTTAAACTAGTTCGCCCTTCAAAGTTCGAACTCACTACACACACAGACAACAGCTAACGCAACCGGCAGCTCACTAGTAACTGAGATGGTTAGTCACCATTCTCCAGTCTACTAAGTCGACCTGTGGAAGGGTTGTATTGCTAGAGCATTAGACACAGTTGCCATCACAGTTCGGTGGTTGTGCAGGTAGGCCGAGCTACCACTCACACCCCCACAGTGAAATCCTGCACATTGGTGGCAGCAGTGGGATTGACAGACACCCACAAGTAGCAGCTCCCAGAAGGACGATGGCAACCAGAAGAAGAGCGCTGAGCATCGACAGGGATCCTTCCAGCCTGCAGATGATGGGGACGCTCACCACCATCCTAGACCGCATGACAATAGCTACCACACGCGATAAGTTTAGAGTGCCACAGTATGATGGTACAGGGGATGTGGACTATTTCTTGCAACGGTTTCAGGAGGTGGCCGACGCTAACCAGTGGCAGGCGGAAGATACAGTCATCCACCTACGGCAAGCCTTGACAGGCAAAGCTGAACGGTGCGGTCGAGGAGAGACCACTGAGGAGGTGACGCGGACACTGCAGGCGACCTTTGGCATGACTCGTTCGGAAGCCCAAGCAAAACTGTTACGCTACCGACGGAACCCCAGAGACAGCCTCAGAGACCACGCCCTCACGGTCGAGCAACTCATTAAGGCCGCTTACAGCACGCTGCCGAGACAGAACAGGGATGAGCTGGTGATGCAGACTTTCCACAGTACGCTAGGGCACACGTACCTGCAACGGCATTTGTTGGCAGTACGCCCTCAGAATCTGGAGGAAGCAATCCTGGCAGGGAATGAGTTCCTGCAGGTGCCTCACCAACCGTTAGGAGGACCTCACATTAGGACAGTGGAGGCCGACCTCCTGGAAGAGGAGAGAGAACCCCAGAGAGAGACGGCTCGACACCAAGAGGTACAGGACCCCTTGGCACAGTTACTTCGGACTGTAGAGGGACTGAGCAAGGAGATTGCCAGTCTAAAGGCAGAGACGAAGACAGAGCCTCCAAAGAGATGTTGGGGATGCCAACAAACAGGTCATACTCGAAAGGCGTGTAGAACCGTCCCTCGGCCTAGCCGCCAGGGAAACGACTACCGCCCGCAGCAGTAGGGAAACCGACTGGCTGCACACGGGCAATGACAAACCAGAAGGAAAGGGCACAGGCGCCCTCCAGTGGACCAGCGACAACGCGGCGAGCGACTCCTCATCTGGACCTCCTGACTAGTCCCCCTATCGCCCTACACAACCGTTTTGCCAGCCTGTCGGTACCCGACAGCTCAGTGGTGGAAGAAACGGATGGCGACGGGACTCTCGAGCAGCAGGAACCAAGGCCCAGGAAGAAGGACAAGCAGACCCAGACGCCCCCACTGGAGAAGGAAGAGTTCATTCCGAAACCTGTGACCCTCCAGAGTAACCAGATCAAGCGACCATATCGGTCGAGCTATTACCTACCTGGAAGGGTGGAAGGAGAGGCGGTAACACACCTCATCGACACGGGCTGTAACACTAATCTGTTAGCCAAGCGCGTCTTTGACCGGTTACCGAGCCACGTACAACGCAACCTGCAGCACTACGATTCTCATGGAATCATGGTTGACGGTACTAGGCTCCCATTCTACGGCTTGCTCACGCTGAAGGGAAGGATACGTCATGTAAAGTTTGAGGAGACTTTTGTAGTAAGTCAGGTCAACGAGGACGTCATCCTGGGAATGCCCTTCTTGACAAGCCAAGGATGCCAGATGGGATTTGACCGTCCAGTGCTGGTGATACAAGGGAAGGAACTGGCATGTACCGACCGCCACGGGAGAAATCTCGTGTCCAAGGTACAAGTTCGGCAGGACACCCAGCTACCCCCGCAGGCGGAAGTAACTATTCCGTGCCACCTGAGTTCCAGGGATACGTTCCCTCAGGGAGTAATCGAGAGTATACAGGGCGGAATACCTATCGCCACTAGTATCAACAAGCCAGACGCTCAAGGACGCGTGCTGGTTAGATGTCTCAACCCAACGCAGGACACCCTAAGACTACCCGCAGGAGAGGTTATTGGTACCTTTACGGGAGTGGAAGAGGGTGGCGTCCAGGGGTTGACTGAGCAGAAAGGACAGCAGAGGAATGAGACGGGAGGAAGAGAGCTACCCCCCCATCTACACGACCTCTTCCAGCAGGCCAAGAGAGGGTGCCAGAACCCATGGGAAGAACAGCAAGTGAAGGAGCTGTTGATCAAATACCAGACGGTATTCAGCAGCCACAGTGGAGATTTGGGCAGGACGACCCTAGCGGAGCACTCGATCCCCACAGTAGAAGGGGCTCGACCCATCCGATGCCCACCACACCGCCTAGGACCGGAGAAAGAGGCGGAGGCAGAACGCCAAATCAAGGACCTCTTGGAGAAGGACCTGATTGAGCCGGCTGATGGAGCTTGGAGCTCCCCCGTGGTGTTGGTGAGAAAAAAGGATGATACGTGGAGGTTCTGTGTGGATTACCGGAGGCTGAATGATATAACCAAGCAGGACGCCTACCCCATCCCCCAAATCGACGAGTCGCTAGACGCCTTGGCCGGCAGTAAATATTTTACTATGCTGGATCTCACTAGCGGATACTGGCAGGTACCCCTAGACCAAGACGCAAGCGACAAGTCGGCCTTCACAACCAGAAGCGGCCTGTGGAAGTGGAAGGTGTTGCCATTCGGGCTGACCTCAGCCCCCGCCACCTTCCAGAGGCTCATGGAGAAGGTCCTCAAAGGTCTCCTCTGGAAGACTCTGCTCCTATACCTGGACGATGTGATTATCATCGCTCCCGACTTCCAGACCCACCTGCAGAGGCTGGGCGAAGTGCTAGGACGACTCCACCAGGCGAACCTGAAAGTGAAGCCCTCCAAATGCGAACTACTGCAAGAAGAGGTCAAGTACCTCGGACATGTAGTGAGTGCAAAAGGAGTGGCCACCAACCCAGGGAAAGTGGAGGCCGTTAGGAGATGGGAAGCACCGACGGACGTAAAGGGGCTGCAGGCATTCTTAGGGACAGCCGGGTACTACCGCCAGTACCTCCCCGACTACGCCACTATTGCTAAACCTCTCACCGTGATGACGGGCAAGGAGACACCATGGAAGTGGGGACCGGTGGAGCAGACAGCCTTTGACCAGCTCAAAGCCAGACTCACCCAAGCCCCGGTACTCGGGTACCCCGACCCCAACTTACCGTACATACTGGACACTGACGCCAGTGCGGTAGGAGTCGGCGCTGTGCTCTCCCAAGTACAAGAAGGCAAGGAACGCGTCATTGCATACTTCAGCAAGACGCTGGCACCAGCGGAGAGGAACTACTGCGTCACCCGGAAGGAGCTGGTTGCTGTCATCAAGGCAGTAAAACATTTCCGCCCCTACCTCTATGGACGGGAATTCAAACTCCGGACGGACCACGCATCCCTCCGCTGGCTGTGCAGACGGAAGGAACCATCGAACCAGATAGCTCGATGGCTGGAGATCTTGGCTGAGTTTCGATATAAGCTCAAGCACAGAGCTGGAACTCACCATGGCAACGCTGATGGGCTCAGCCGACAGGGACCCTGCGCGGACTGCAGGCAGTGCGGCTCCATCGAGCAAAGAGATGGGGGACCCTCCCATGTAGAACTGCAGCTAGAGGCTGGACAGAGACCTCAGAGAGAGGCAAGGGACGACCTCAACACATTGAACCCGGCACATTCCCCCCCAGGATTCGGCCCAGCCGAAGGGACGGGATGCGGTAGGCCGGACTTACGCCGAGCCGAGACGGCCGGGAGACATGATGGAGAGGGAGTCTACAGAGAAAGGAGAGAAGGAGGAGCGGGTCAACCTCACTGTGACAAACCCGGTACACTCCGCCCAAACCTTAGCTCAAGAGCAAAGGGACGGGCAGGATGCGGTAGGCCAGATTTATGCCGAGCTGAGACGACCGGGAAGCATCACAGAGAGAGAATTGGCCGAAGGGAGTGTCGAGCTGAAGACACTGTATGATCGGAAGGAGGCGATGAAGATCCGCCCTGACGGGGTGCTCGTCATCACGCTGCACCACCCTTCCAGATCAAAGCAATGTGTAGTCTGCCCACCAAGTAGGAGGACACAGGTTGTCTGGGAAACGCACAGGTTGATCCATGTAGGGATTCATCGGATGAGACAGCGCTTCCTGATGGATTGGTACTGGCCAGGCATATCCCCCCTGGTCAGGAGGCTAATCAAGGATTGTGAGGTGTGCCAAGTCGCCAAGAATGGGAAGAAGGCAGAGAACCCTCACCGACAAAGGATGTACGCAGGACGACCTTTTCAGAAGCTGGCGGTCGACCTGGTCGGCCCCCTGCCTTTAACAAAAAGGAAGAACCGTTGGGTGTTGGTCCTCACCGACCACTTCACCCGTTGGCAGGATGCGATAGCTCTGCCTGATGCCACAGCACCTACGGTCGCCGTCGCGCTGGACGAAAGAGTGTTTGCCTACTGGGGCCTGCCCGAACAGCTACACTCCGACCAAGGGGCTTAGTTTGAGTCCGTGCTGTTAGAAGAGCTGTGTAGCCTGTGGGGCATCAAAAAGACAAGGACCACCCCCTATCACCCGCAAGGGAACGGGATGGTGGAGCGTCAGAATCGGACGCTGAGAGATGCACTCCGGACACTGATATTGACGAAAGGCCAGGACGAGTGGGACAGTCTGCTGCCGCAAATCATGCGGGCCTGTCGCAGCACCCCCCACTCAGCAACAGGGGAAACGCCCAACATGTTAGTAATGGGACGGGAGGTCCGCCTTCCTGACCAACTGACAGGTACGCCCCCTACCCTGGACCCTCGCAACATCATGGAGCATACCGCGGCAGTACAGGAGAACCTCCAGACGGCGCATGAATACCTCAGGCATCAGCAACAGGAGACAAGGAGCCAGGACGACGAGGAACCCTCTGTGTTCCAGAAAGGGGAACTCGTCGTACTCGAGAATAAGCGGAGAGTGAAGGGCAGCAATCCGAAACTGCAACCTCGGTTTGTAGGCCCATACCAAGTGACGGAAGCATTTCCGAACCATACATATAAAGTAGAAAGAAATGGGCAGTGGTCCATTCAGAATGGAATGCGGCTGCGCCATTATAGGACGTGCCAAGAACCGGTCGGCCGAGCACCCCCTTGTCGGGAACCCGCCCTCCAACCCAATATGAAAGGGGCCAGAAGAGGAAGACCCCCCAAGGCACGCCCAGCGCCCACTGAAGACGTGGAACTATTGCCACTACCGCTGCCAGAACCAGAACCATTACCATTACCGTCACCCCCACGAGATAGGTCACCTCTCGTCAGAGAGCCACCGACACCACCACACACCCACGAGCCCAGGAACCTCCTACAAGGAGGCGGGCCACCCCGCACCCCCGTACCAACACCTCCGCCTTCACCTACGGTTGGCCATAGCCCACCGCGAAGGCCGGAACCCGCAGAAAGCATAAGAGAAAGAGTAGAGAGACAGGACGATCCACCCCTGGAGGTCACCCAAAGGACACCCAGCCCTCAGAGGCCCCCTCCCCTCAACGAAGAGGACTGGCCAACTCTGAGCCAAAACAGGGCGCCCACATCACCTCTAGATCGACCCAGGAGAGAGAGACACCAACCAAAAAAGTTGGCTGACTACCACTGCTATACAGCCATAGGAGAGCTACAGTCACCCAAGGAACCACCCACTGGAGCAGGAAGAAGCCCTAGGGCAACCCCACAAACCCTAGCTCCCACTCCAGTGATCACACCAGAAGAAAACCCGGCCGAAATCGGCTGGACGGTTGTACAAAGAAAAATGAAACAAAATAACCTACAGAAGAAAGAGACGAGTTATCAGCAAGAAGAGAAAGTGGAGACGAGTCATCACCCAGAGGGACGAGAAGGAAACAATAGACAAGAGAATACAACTCCCCAGAATGGTAACGTCGCCACCGGAGAAACCAGCAGTGAACAGGGGAATGCAACTTCCCTGAATAACAACCTCGCTACCGGCAAAAGTGGAAATAAAGGAAGCCGCCAACGATCAGCTACCAGCCAGCCACGAAGAAGTTTGCTACCCAATAGAAGTGTAGAACAACCGGACTCGTTTTCAACAACGGTGGCTAGAATAATACAGTTGGCAAAAGAAAAGCTGGACACAGAAGAGAGTAGAGCACCGACACAGAATGGAGGCCCTCGACAGAGAACTGCACGCAGTCACACACGAGGCCGGCCAACTTCTGCTGAGAGCCGAAGATATTAAGGAGCTGATAGAGACTAGAGAGAGACACGTTACCGATGCCGCCGACGTTGTTTGATTGGCCACCATCGCCAATGGGGAGGAGTATGTAAAGGACCGGCGCCATCTTGCATCTATGACAGTAACAATCTAACTTACCTTATACTACATTGTACCATTCTATGCTTACGTTCTAGAGACATTCATTCTATGCATACTTATTATTATTTTACTTAACATGCAAATTTATATGCATGCCATGTGCAATCAGTCAACCATGTATCCTAGTACCACCCTTTGTGTGTGATTCGCACACGCTGGCCAATCATTTGTGCCAGGTGTGGCCTCTTTTGTCTATCACTTGTCTATCACTTTTATTATGTAACAGTGTACATAAATATGGATGTTTTGTATCGATAAATCAGAGTCAGCTTGCACACTCTCAGAAGTTTCTTTGTTCTTAACAAATAACTTCACTTGCGCACCATTACTCGAGTAGTAATACATAGGCAGATCAGTCTGGACCTCTGCTGGCCGAACTTAGCTTTGTCTAACTTCGCCTTCAATGTTCGACCTCTGCACAGCACTGAAACAAGACAGCCGAACCTCTGCTGGCCGAACCTAGTTTAAACTAGTTCGCCCTTCAAAGTTCGAACTCACTACACACACAGACAACAGCTAACGCAACCGGCAGCTCACTAGTAACTGAGATGGTTAGTCACCATTCTCCAGTCTACTAAGTCGACCTGTGGAAGGGTTGTATTGCTAGAGCATTAGACACAGTTGCCATCACAGTTCGGGAGGTTGTGCAGGTAGGCCGAGCTACCACTCACACCCCCACAGTGAAATCCTGCACAATACTAAAAGAAAAATTTCTTTAGAAGAACTATTGGGGCGGCAATGCCGTCCTGCCGTCCCTAAAGTCACACCCTTGCCATACATGCAAAACCATTTTACGGTTGAAAGCTTCAAAGTTTATTGAGATATAGCTTGTGCTCACTGTCAAACCCTGATGGAGGACAAAGGTTAATACCCAAACTTTAGATTTTCTTGAAATATTTAAGTAACATTTTTATGGTATGCTATTTCTTTTTGCAACGGGTACCACGCTATAATTCAGAGGTTTATAGTTTGTACTTTCTTGGGCTTGCAAATAAATTTTCAACCATCACATGGTATGGTAGTGAACATTTTGTGCAAATATGTTGCAGGTGAAGTTTCCCTCTACATCAACAATGTAATGGAGGTCAGCTCTAATATAGGCAGCCACCAAACCAAGATGGGTCCCATGTTTACACTCTCCCAATATAGTCAAGATGATGGCCCGTGAGTCAATTACACCTCTAATCATGAATGTTAGCCTAAACCAACCATCAGCTTCCTTCTTTATCTTATTATTGTTGGGGTTACAAAAGAATGATGATTGACAATGATAATTACAGCACATTTCAAAAGGAACAATTTCAATTTTTGATTTCTTTTGGGTCAATTATGGCAGAAAATACTAGTTCTGAAGCACTAGCATGCCACAAACTTAAAAATCTCTTGCCTACAAAGTACTTTTGACCTGAGTGTGAGAATCGACATCTCGAAACAAGCATAACTGAAAGAAAGAAGAACCACTTAAAATTAATAGTCTTTCTGTTTGCGTGAATTAAATTATTTCTATTAGTGGTTATTTTTTCTCTCATTCATGTGGTTATCACATCAGTGAAACTAATATTAATAGACTGAAAGCCTTGGTGACTGTAAGGTGGTTGTAAGGCAACTGTAAGGTGGTTGTAAGGTGGTTGTAAGGTGGTTGTAAGATGGTTGTAAGGTGGTTGTAAGGTGGTTGTAAGGTGGTTGTAAGGTGGTTGTAAGGTGGTTGTAAGGTGGTTGTAAGGTGGTTGTAAGGTGGTTGTAAGGTGGTTGTAAGGTGGTAGTAAGGTGGTTGTAAGGTGGTAGTAAGATGACTGTAAGGTGGCTGTAAGATGGTTGTAAGATAGCTGTAAGGTGGTTGTAATATGAATGGTAACCCATCCAAAATCTTTTGTAGCTCAACCGACTCTCACTTAGCCTGTGTCCAATGGTTTGGTGACCCACTTTCTCTGAGTGATATGAGTTTGGTACAGAAGCAATGTGAGAGAAGTAGTCAAACATACAGACCATCACCGGAATTGATTTTCCCACTAGACAAAAATAGAGGACTAACAAGCAGTGGACGTGGCTCCCCAACAGCTCTCTGCAGTAACCCAGTGTCCTATGCTGAAGGTAACTTTACCATTTGCCATGCACCTCTGGGTATTCTTGTAAAACTAGGGGTCAACTTTAACTAGCTGTGATTATTTATACTGGAAAAAAATTATTTTATTATTTGATTGTTTATAGGTACTAGGGCTAGAGATGGAGAAGCTATACTCTTACCAACTAACACTACAATAACTCTCCCACCTTTCACTCACAAACTGGAGGGTTCATTCACTTTAGCCTTGCACATCAAGTTGGATTCTTCTACAGAAATCGCTTTACTAGATCAACTGATTACCATAAAAAACTCTGTTCTCTTTATCAGGTGTTGTTTTACTTCGACAGGTTCTAGGTTAAAATTTATTGAATCAATTTTTGTAACACAGGCTATAAGTGATGCTCAGTTTTTTTTAACTGGATAATACAATATTTCAGGTCGAAATTTCTTTTCAGAGTCAATTTCAACTAAAAATTTGATGATGCAAGTTGGACAAACAACCAAGTACATAAGTAACCTGACATGTGTATCTGACCAATTAATATCATGCCCATTATTGATTTACAGTTTCGACGATGAGAAAATAGAATTTTATAACGTAACTACTGGCTTGGAAAACTCCTATGTTTGGTTTGGAGTTGTCTACAATGTACAACTAGGAACAATTACCCTCTATATCAATGGAAATGTAAGTCTGTCTGCTACCGCAATATTTTACAAGTTGATTTGAGAGAATGTAAGGTGGTTGAATTGTAAAAAACATCATTTTCTTACGATGTATACTGAGTTTCTACTCGGTCTATATAAAAATTTAATAAGCAGACTTTTTGCTTATTGTCCAAAATATTTTAAATATGGCTGAGCTTCATTTGTTGTAGTATAAGTTTGATTTTGGCCACTTCAACTTTTGAAAAACATTTCACAAATTGGAAGTCGATCTTGTATAAAAGGACAAGGAGCTGAGCTAGAATAAGTGTAGCTCTCATGGAATATGTTCTGCTATATAGATGCAATCATGCAAACAAACCAAAATATCTGTACTAATTTCAACTAAATTTTTAACTTTCAGCCTGTCGAAGTAAAGTATATTGGGTACCGCAGTTTCACTGTATCAGAAAATATAACCCTAACAAACAGTGGACAAGAGGCTACCATTCATTGCTATCAACTCTATACTACAGCTCTTGACCTTCAACAGTTTTTACATACGAGGGATGCCTGCATTTCTTCCAGTAGGTAATCATTATGGTTTAATAAATGAATGAGGGTGATGTTATCTAATTGTCAAAACAACAGAAAACTGATTACTCGGTACTAAACGCATGTGATTTATTTAGGTGCAGAATCCTCTCTTCCATACCCGAGAGGTTTCTGGCCTTTGAATAGCAGACATGGTCTCAGAGAGCTCACTGGTAGATCTGTAGATCTCAAAGCACTAAATGGTAGTCAGATAAACTTCAATGAAATGGGACCATACAGCGACCTGAATGGTTAGTATGTTAGTTCCCGCCCATGATAGATAGTTTTAACCACACGATATCAAAAAGTCTATGTCAAGAGTTGGTAAGCAAACTGCTCCATTTTTTGCGATTTTTTAGATGCAGTGATCTTGTCTGGAGACAACAAAGATGCTGTACTTTACATGATGCCTCATGAAAGCCTGGATGTAAAGTTCTCATTTACAGTGACTGCATGGGTCAAATGCTACAGTTCATTTGGTAGTGGGAGGACAAATATATTTGACTGGTCACCAGTACAAAAGTCAGGTAGCCACTAGTCTGTCACCAATTTACAGTGGAAGCTGAGTTGCTTCAAATACGCTTGCTGCACCATATAATTACATATTTTAGATTATGATGTTCGAGGAGATGACTCCCAATCTAGAGTTGGTGTATCTGTTAACTCAGCCAGCGAAGGCCTCTATGTACAGTTAAGAGCAGACTCAACTAACTCCCTAGTGACATTACCAGAGACTGACACATCTGAGAGTTTGTTTCAGTCCCAGTACTTTCAGAGAGAGGAATGGGTACACATATCTGTGGTAATTGACTTCCATAGAAAAACAAGTTCCCTTTATCTCAACGGTGAACATGTGGAAAGCAAGGGGTGAGTGCATGGTTTGTCAAGTGCTGATGAGCATCAACAAAACATTTTTGAGTAATGTTTTGCTATCAAAATATTTGAAGCGTCAACGATTTAATTTATATTGCTTGGTAAATTACAGAAATAATTGAAACAGACTCATGCATGTATTTCTTAAGAGAATGTTAAAGTGCGTTTTTAAAAAAAACTTTGAAGAAACAAAAAAACCTACTGACTTTTTTAAATAATTTCCTTGTTTCAAAAAAATTCAGTAGAAGAACCTGTTCATCGGCTTAATTTCCTGAAAATAAAAAATCAACAGCCAGCAATGATCACCATCACCTGGTCATTTTGATCAACTGTACATTCAAGCTTATTATTGAATGCAGTGTTTTCGAGTGAGTCAATAGAGGAATATTAAAAATTTTTTACTAGGATGCTACTAAATATATATTTCTCTTTCAGACTGAACAGGCATATACTAAAGACATTCTATGCAGTAACTGTGGGTGGCTCGGTCAGGATAGATAATGGTGAAGTTGTCCCCTCCCTACTAAATACTACCAATGCAGACAATGCTTTGTCTTGTCTTCAGCTCTATGATGTACCCCTAAACCATAAACAGATAAAACGAGCAATGCAACTCTGTAAGGAGGAAAGTGAGTGTTACCACCAGGATGATTGAAGAAGTGTCGATCTAATACTTGAGCCAGTTACGATGTCTTTTGAAAAAGAAATAACAGCTGTTACAGTAAATAGAAATACACTCAATGGAACAAAGTTTGCATCTTTAGAAATTTGTTCTCAAATAATAAAAAAAAACTGATATAACAACTCAAAAAATTTTTGTTGACGTTCTTTGGGCTAAAACAATTTATGAGTTATATGAAATAATTATTATTGTTTAGCACAATCGACATGGTTCTCTTCCCACCCTGATGTGAAGCCAGGATTTAGTAACAGTCAACCAGACTCTGCAATTACTACCAGATCTCAACTTGAATGCGCCAGTATCTGTCACAGTGACATAAATTGTGTGGCTCATGGTGAGTTTTGTTTTAACAGTTGGTGTCCACGTCATGTTGGAAAAATAACTTTCGCCAATGCACTTTGTAGTAAGCACAAATAAACTTTCTTAAATACAAAGATTGATTAATAATAGTCACTGCTAGTTTTATTTTTTGGAAAACAGCTATGTAAAAACTGGTATTCTGAGTTTAGCAACTATTTTGCAAGTTGCCTGTGCAAAAAAGATTTCTGAACTGCATTTTGACGATAAGTTTTTACACAAGTGTCTCATGTTTACTTGCACTCAATCAATTTAAACACAGCAATAAAAGTATCAAAGTGCATAGTTTGACAAGATAATTTTCAAACTAAAAGCAGATAACTAATGTATTGTTAATAATAGGTCTTGTGAAAAATGTATTAATTTGATGTAGTTTTAAGTATGAAAAAATTGGGATCAACACAGTGTACTATTTATGAATAAAGAAACAAAAGCTTTGTCACAAGCATGCTCATTTTCTCTCCACAGCCTACAGCAATAAACGATGTGATCTGTTAGAGAGGAGAAAAGAAGATTTGCCTGATGATAACTTTGTTTATACTGGAAGAGAGTATCGAGAAAAAGACAAAAGACCTTGGAAATTATTTTCATGACCTACTTCATCTGTAACTTGACCTTTGACTAATTCACTTTCAATAACTTTTTATAGCATCCAGTGTTGTTACTTTTGAAGTCTCAAGTCAGAATAAATAAAAATACCTTTTTTGTAAATATTTTTAACATGAATGCCACTCATTGTGTTGGTGTTAAAAATATAAGATATGTACATTCAAATAGACATATCCTACTCTTATTTTGCAGTATAGAACTTTTCTGTTAATCTTCACAGCTGTTCCTTTGATTTAAGTTTCTCCCTAAATATTCTTAACTAAATAACTTGTTTATTATGAACGTATTTATAAAACATTTAAGGAGAGTTCTGGGACTCCTGCTACTTCTGCTACTTCTGGCGTATGTACTCTTATTTGCGCTATCCGTATTGAGTTTCTGTTTTAGCTGAAGTTTTGGTGGCATTATGTACTCAAATCCAATGAGTTGAGTAGTAACTGGTACTAGAAAGTAAGAGTGGTAGAAGGCTTTGCTATTTATAAAAAAAAGTCTAAAAATCTTAGGCCCTGCCTGCAATACCAAGTATCCCCGATGTGATTCTTGATAGAACTTACTCCAGCAATAAATTTCACCAGCAGAGCATTTTCCACTCGCTCAACAAGTTTCACACTTTTGTCAAATGGATACCTTGCCAACAAAGAATTGCTGTTGTAAACATCATCAGATTTTAGGCTAGTTTGAAAGCTGCACTACCACACAGTACATTGAAATGCCTGCCAAGTTTCTCTAATCAATTAACACGGAGATGTAATACAAGTAAACTGCAAAGCTCTCATCACCAACCCAGCTAGTATATTTAATAATAAACAATTTAATGTCTGACTTGTCCAAGTTAGCGTAGAATCTGTGTTCGTGCAGTATCATCTGTACTGTATTAATACGACCACCACCAAACACACCCTTCTAGGGTATCTGCATATTTCATCGGTGAATCTATTAAGAAAATTCTGTAACAAAAATTGATCACGCAACTCAACTATTCCATTTTGGTTTTTTTCTGAATGGCTGCGCTGCTTTTTACTAGTTTCTTCCATAATGGTTTTAAGCTGTCTTTCAATTAATAAAGATTTCTAGTAAAAGGTAGCAATTACTTTTCCTACAGTAGACATTTTAGTGTATTATATTTTTATTCATTATACAGCTATGAATTACACTTTGATTGAACCTGCATTGTGATTGTGATTGGTAGTTACAATTACTGTATTGGCACAACAAGCACTGTGTACAGTTTAAGTGGTTTACATTTATCACGTGATTCAGGCGTTGCAGTTCCGCTATTGATCAATAAAACTAAAGCACCTAACGGCTAACAGACAGTGGCCGGTTACCAGCACATTTAGCAGTGGTTACTAGACTATCTCTCCGGAATATCTGATTCAAGGCAATTCTACCAGTTTATCAGGTTAGTTGCTCATGTAATAATTTCGTTAATGTAATCATGCTTCTGTGTAATGCATGTCATGTGTAATGCATGTCATGTGTAATGCATGTCATGTGTAATGCATGTCATGTGTAATGCATGTCATGTGTAATGCATGTCATGTGTAATGCATTTCATGTGTAATGCATGTCATGTGTAATGCATGTCATGTGTAATGCATGTCATGTGTAATGCATGTCATGTGTAATGCATGTCATGTGTAATGAAGGTTGCTAAACTGCCAATAAAAGTTTGTTTAATAGATAAAATGTAACCGCAATGCCTCTAAATTATTTTCATTCTACAACTTTCATTCGCTATTTATTGCTTATCTTAATTTTCGCTGAGCTCATTAGCAACAGAAAACACCACATACTTATAGAAAAAATCAAACCCGAAAAATAAATACTTCATTGCCATTAAATTTGTTGAACATGAAATCAATCATCGGTTCTAGCATAACAGAGTATCAAAGTTAACTTCAATACTCTTCTAGTTGTTGCTGCATACAGACTAACTTTTCCACTTTCTCATTTTTATTCAGTTTAGCAGTGTTGAGAGTGCAAAAGGTAGAGGTAGAGATTGACGGCTCTTTAGATAATGCTT
Organism: Cryptosula pallasiana; assembly: GCA_945261195.1. Lineage (NCBI taxonomy): Eukaryota > Metazoa > Bryozoa > Gymnolaemata > Cheilostomatida > Cryptosulidae > Cryptosula > Cryptosula pallasiana. The sequence goes on from OX183134.1 coordinate 42,941,197, forward strand.
CAGGTTCATTAGGTTACCTATTGGGTATATAAGACCCATAGTAGGAGTGTACAGAAAGTTGTTTAATGACTGCTAAATAAATTGGCGTTACATGAACGATCTATTGATTGGAGTGCATAGATTGGAGTTGGGTTGGAGAGAACAGATTTTGATAAGCATTTTACCGGTACTGATTCTCAAAATGGTCGCTGGTTGAGTCAGAAAAGGTATCCGACCTTGAACTGTTCCTGAGCTCCAGAGACTCCATTGGGTGCATTACAATGAAATTCCAGAACACCCATAAATTTAAATACCTAAAATTCTGCGCATAGTTAACGTGTGGGATTAATGCCAGTGATATAGAACATTGTAAAGGATTTGAGCACCGACCTGTACCAAACACCACTAGAGAGTTGCCATTGCAAATAGCATGGCACCGCTATCTACTAAGCCACTTTAAGACAGTGCTGAAAGGAAATCTGAATTAACTTCCAGCTGCTGTTATTAGTCTGGCATCCAGCCAGATTTACTTGTGGATGTCACAATAAACGAATTTGCCTATGCGCAAGAGGTAGCAATAATAGCTAGTAATTTCAACGCAGCTTAGAGTGAACTCTACTTGAAGACCCTGAGTGGCAAGCCAGCAAGACTGTGCAAGATCTAACTATAAACCTGCAGAGCATTGCTCTACTAACCAGAGAGACTGCAGCTCACACACTGACTGTGCATGGGGTGGATAAAGGGGCATGAAAGGGGGAAATAGGAGGGTGAGGGTGTAGAGGTAAGGGGTGGAACTATGGGGGTGTAAAGGAGTGTATAAAGGATGAGGAGACTCAAGGATAGTAACACATTTTACACAAATCCACTGCAACACAATGTAGGAACTGCTCACCTTTTTATAGCGTTGCTTATACACATGACTGGCTTACAATTATGAAAACAAAAACAATCAAGTTTTGTCAATGTACCCCTATATATAACAATAAAAATGCAACTGATTCTCTTAGATTGAGGAATAGCAAATATATATATATAATGCTATTGCCAAATGTATTGGCTTTGTTTTGCACGGTCAATAATTTGTACGAGTTCTCTGGTATTATTACTGATAAAAAATGGAAAAGTTGTTAAATTTGGCTTTAAAAAGTTTTCGTTCCTGTTTTTTAAAATCAATTGCTTTCTATGAGAGAACCATTGTGAAGTTTGATATAAAAAACATACTATTGCAACACAAGAAACGTGCCAAACCTAATTCTCTAGTTTATAATTATATGTTACCGCTATTCTCTCCAATCCATTATTAGCTTACTATTACTCTTCAACAAAATAAAACCTGCAGTTTGTGGCATGATGCTAAGTTTACTTGTGCGTTAAACTGTGATAGAGCGTTTTTTTATCTAAAACACCAGCCATAAGTGCAGTTTTCTTGCATAGTGATCTCTGGGTACTGCTTATAATGCTTATTTATGCTGACTCATACACACGATTTTTGTTTACGTATGAACATTGCATTCATTACTTCACTTGTGATAGTATTATTTTTGACAGTGAACAATATGTGGCTTTGATAAAATAGGGAAGTTCCATGAATAGCAAGGGGACTTTCTTTACTATCTGATCATTTGCAAACAAGCAACACCCCCTGTCAATAGATAAGCTTTTGTTAAAACACTTTCACATACTTTCTCCATCTCATCATCTCTTATCTTTCAGTAGACTTAAAAATGTTTTTGATTGTTTAAAGTTTATCTTACCACTTCCTCCTACTTTGGTCTTCAACTAGCTCTTCTCACACAAAAATAAACGGAAAAGTAGTGAGGTGATTAAATTTTTTTGTAAAACTTTTGTTAATGTATTTGATAATTAAGGGTACAGCGTTTCAAAATGAGAATTATTTAAACTTTTTGAAGTGCTTGATATAAGAAATAAACTCTGACTTCTTGGCTGTGCAAAGACTAGAAGTTATTGTTGCTTGCTACTCAAAAACACAGCCAAATCAACACTGCCAAATGGATGCTGTTTTTCACACTGCTGATGTGACTAAAGCAGCTCCCTGCACTCAACGTCTGAAAACTTGTAATGCAGGATATTAAATTGTCAGGTTTACCGGCATAAAAACCAGTAGGTGGGGGTGGAGTTTTATTTTATTGCATTTGCAACAAAAGTAATCCTGTCACTGTTTGGAGAAAGTGTGATATAGTAAAGGTGATCATTTAAAACTATATTTTATATAATGTAAATTCACGCTATTAGTTGATGAAACTTTTTTCTAAAACTATTTAACATCAAACTGTAAATTGAATGTGCTTCAACCATTGACCGGTTTAATTAATGTTCTGGATATAAACCTGTATTTGTGTATATTCACACATAGCAATGGCTGAAGCAGAAGGTACAACAGCAGAATGTGGATTCTGCTGCAGACGTAATGAAGACTTGGAAAACCCAAAAACTTTACCGTGCTCACATGTACATTGTCTTGGTTGTCTGAAAGCTTTTTTTGAGATAAATCATGTCATCCGATGTCCAGTTCCGGATTGTGGGTGAGTGAGATAAGGATTTTTCCAACTTTGAGTCAATTAAGGTAGTAAATTCCACTAGGACTCAGTTTTTAAAACATTGAATAATTTATTATAATCAATAAGCATCTTTATATACATTATGCGCTCTCCTTGTAAAGTTTTTTAGATTCACTAAAAAATTGAGTGAACTTACTGTGAACAAACAAAATAATTGCTACCAAGGTTTCTTTTAAAATACAAAAATTGACATAGACAAAACAAGTTTCCAATGGTTTCTGTGGTGCAGAACAATCTAAAAAGAAATATATTTTACTTATGGTGGCTCAAAATTTCCTACTCATTTTTCTGGCATGGTAACTGTTTTGGCAACATGTATTCATAGACCTGCAATGCTTTGCATCTATGAAATTTACTAGAAACAAACAATTTTCTTTAGCAAAAATAGAAAACGAAAAATATTGCAGATGGGTATGCACAATTGTACAAGAGAGATTATGTGACTTTGCAGAAAAATAGCTGATGGGCCAATAGGTAAACTATCACCATTCAATGAAGATGGTCGCAAAGCATGTGATGTTTGTGTAGAGAAAAAACTTGGTCAACAGGAGGCACTCACCTACTGCACAACCTGTGAGAAAAAATACTGCAAACAGCACGGAGAGGTAAAATCTTGTTGCTGTGTCGCTATATGCATTAACGATTTTTCATCAATGCCTCTGACATATTGCAATAGATTTGCATAGGCTGGCCACCAGTAAGCAGTGGCTGCAGTAGAAAATGTATGCACTCACTGGTATGTTTTTTGCACTGAGGAAATGTATGCGGCATGCTGGCAAGTTGCCAGCTGCAGCTCAGGAAAGGAAGGGACTTCCCCATGATTAGTGATCATGCCATACTAAGGACAGCCTATTAAGAGGAAGTGGATTAAGGAGCACTAGGGGACACTAGTACTAGTGCTCTGCAGTATGGTTCAGCTCATGCATTCAATATCTGGCACAAAATATATAGTTTTAGTTAATTGTATTTTTTTCTGCTCCTCTACAAGAACCAGTATAAAGGAAAGCCTTCAGAGGATTCCCAATTTCAGAAAATTGTGATATCTCTTTTGGTATCAATTTTTTTCCATATACCTCGCGGTGTATTGTTTGGCATCAGTTACTTTTTGGTGTACCATGTGGGATAAATTTTTATGCAAGTCATTCTTATTATTAATATTATTATTTACTGAGACGAAGGTAATCATTGGCCATATACATTGTCATTATTGGTGTAGTGTAACTCACCAAATATGTTAAGTATGTCTGTCTTTAGTCCTCCGGCCTTTTGACGTTCTCCTCTCGTTCCCACCAGGTCTGCCGTACCTTCCCTCGTGCTCCCAATATACTCCTGCGCATGTCCGCTGGCCTCAACCTTCACCTTCCGGCAACCTTGACCGTGGGATACGCCACATCCTCTTTTCTTTATCCTTTCTTTTCCTTATCTTCCACTCTCCTATACTTTTACTCTCCTCTTCCCTTACGCCCACCACTATCCTGTCATCCCTTCTGTTACTATCCTCATATGTATTTATCGTCTCTGTCCGTTCATTCATTTTTTTTTTCCTTTTTCTGTTTTTTTTTTTTCTTTCTTTTTCTTTCTTTCTAGACCCTGTCTATCCGACGTGGGACATCCACCCTCACGTCTCTACTTTTCCTCCGAGGTTCTTCAGTCTCCCTTGCATCCCTGTCTCTAAATCTTATTTCCCTCCTCCTGGTCTTTGTCCTTTCCCGCTCTTTCTGATTTATCCTTCTTTCCGCCTCTTCTCTGCTCTTCCTTATCGTATCCAGGTCCCTCCTATACATATCTAGCCATGGTCCTGTCGTCTCACTCTGGCCACGTTGGAACAAGTCTGGTATCCCAGAGATGACCAGCTTCGTCTCCGCCTCCAACTCACCTATCCTCTTCTCCATACTATACAACGTCCTCCCTGGGTAGCTCACCATCTCTATACCATCGATCCTTAGGTGCCTTACTATACTGTTACCAACCACAACTATCCCTCCTGCCATCTCTTTGCTATCCAGTTCTCTACTACCTACAACAAAAGTGAATTAATAGTACAAAAAATCGGGATCCCTCCGCTTCTTCACAATCCTACTCGTCCCGGTACGTGGTTCAGGCGCCCCTCGTTTTTCGTCTACCCCTCCATCGTCCGGTGGTCCGACACTTACTGCCTCTGGCGGCCCGCCTTCTATTGATGTTTCAACCCGCTGCCGTAAATGTGCCCTTGATCGTCTCAACAGTCGACCATTTATCTCCACCCAATAGCTATCCGGTTCTTCCGCCTCATACCGAACAATCCCTGGCTTACTCTGTTCCTTCGAGTCTGTCTTGATCCAGACTAGGGTTCCTTCTCCCAGTTCAGCCAGTGAGCTGACCCTGCGACCTTTATCAAAGTCCCGCTTCTGTCTATCCTTCAACCTGCGATCTCTCGCTGCAAAGTCGCTTCAGCCTTCGTTCCTCATGTCCATGCTCGGGATGCCATTCCTCAGTCTCCTCCCCATCATGAGTGCATCCGGCCTATATAGGCTCTCAAGTGGGGTCGTCCGGTAGGCTAGAAGGGCCATGTTCTTATCTTCCTCCTTCTTCCACAGGGACTTCACCGTCTCGACACCTCTCTCCGCTAGTCCATTACTCTGGTGGTAGTGGGGACTGCTCGTCTCATGAGCTATTGAAAATTCCTCCATCAGGGCCCTCCATTCCTTCGAGATGTAACAAGGCCCATTGTCTGACCTTATTCGCCTTGGGGCTCCGTATCGTGCTATGACAGGGCGAAATTTCTTGAGGAGGTGTTCTCCTGTCTGACTTCCCATCTCCACAACCTCTATCCACCTCGAGAAATAATCTATAAACAGAGCATAGCTTTTTCCTTCAAACTCAAACAGGTCTGTGGCGATCTCTTCCCATGGTCTTTCTGGCAATTCACTTGTTTTCAATGGTTGGTGTTGCATCCGTTGGTTCTTGATGCATGCATTGCAGCTCTCTACCATCTCCTTCACTTCCTTGTTTAACGCTGGCCACCAGACCGTGTCTCTACTCCTCCTAGTCGTCTTAACTATACCTTGATGACCACTGTGTAGCCTGAGAAGCATCTTCCGTCTCATCCCCAATGGGATGTATATCCTGGAGTTCATCAGCACCAAACCATCTACTATACTTAAACTATCCGCATTTGTTCGGACTTTCTTCACCTCTGGGGAAGGTGTTCTGGGCCATTCCCCTACTATTCCACGCACTATGTCCTGGTAATCTCTATCCTTCTCCGCAGTCTTCCTAACCTCCTCAATACTGACGTCAGTGATAGAGTTGATGTATATCTCGGCATGGCTTTCCACCCTCTGTATCTTTACCATATCTCTGACCGTGGGAGGCCTCGAGAGTAGGTCCGCTATAAACATACCCGTACCGGGAGTGTGAAAGATGGTGTAGTCGTAACGCATCAGTCTCATCTTGAACCTCTGGACCCTCAGCGGTAAATCGGACAAGTCCTTGCTCCCCAACAGCGGAATTAAAGGCTTATGGTCCGTCTCTATTTCAAAGGTCCTACCCACCAAATAGAAATCAAACTTCTCACAGGCCCACGTAATCGCCAGCGCCTCTTTCTCTATTTGCCCATATCTCATTTCTGTTTCTGTCATCTTCCTCGAAGCGTATGCAACGGGCTGCCACATTCCCTCTGCCGATTCTTGGAGCAGGGCTGCCCCCAGTGAGTGTGCACTTGCATCCGCCGTGACCCTATGTCTCCCATTGTAGTCGAACAATGCCAAGACTGGTGACCGTGTAATCGCATCCTTAACTTTATCAAAGCTAACTTGCTGTCTATCCGTCCAACACCAATCGTTTTTCTTTCTCTCGAGATCCCTCAGCGGTACCTCCAGCTCCGACAATAGTGGGCTGAACTTACCCAAATAGTTAACCATAGCCAGGAATCTCTTCAAACTCTTCAAACCCGTGGGCGCTGGCATCTCCCTGATCGCTTTCTCTTTATCCGGGTCTATTCTTATTCCCTCTTCATTGAGGAGGTGTCCCAGAAACTTGACCTCCTTCACTCCAAACTCACACTTGTCTTTATTCAACGTCATTCCAGATCTCTCTATTGCCACTAGTACCTCCTCTAGCCGCCTGTCATGTTCTACCTTAGTTCTCCCTACCACCAGTATGTCATCCATCATACACACTACACCCTTCCTATCCCCCAGTATTTTATTCATTTGTCGCTGGAAAAATTCTGGCGCCGCCGATATTCCAAAGGGTATCTTGCAATACTGGTATCTCCCAAATGGTGTGATAAATGTTGTGTACTCTCTCGACTCCTCATCCAGTCTTATCTGCCAAAACCCCGAATTTGCATCCATTTTGCTGAAGTATTTACTCCCTTCCAATGACGCTATAGTGTCCTCTAACCGTGGCAAGGGAAAGTGCTCTCTCCTGACGCTCTTATTTAGTTGTGTCAAGTCTACACACAGTCTCACTTTGCCATTGGACTTCGGCGCTACCACCATGCCCAAACACCAAGTTGTAGGCCTCTCTATCTTCTTTATTACCCCCAGGGCCTCCATTCTATCCAATTCCCGTCTTGTCGCCTCTCTCAGTCCCATAGGAACCCTCCGCGGCACGTTGAGGCACAGAGGCTGAGCGTCATCTTTCAAGTTGATTTTGAAGACGTCCGGCAACACTCCTAGGTTGGCAAAAAGCTTAGGGTATTTAATCTCCACTGGGGACCTCACCGTGCAGATGATCCTAACTATCTTGAGTTTATGGACCTCCGGCTTACCTAACAGGTTATTTCTCACCCCTTTCATCACATACGCCGTACTTGCGATCTCCTGACCCCACGCAGTTATCATGTTTATTTTTACTTTGCCAATGACATCAAGTAAACTTCCGTCAGCTCCGGTAAATTTCCTCCCAGTCTTCTCGATCTCCTTCCCTATCCTCTCCGCCGTTTTCGTTGTTATTACTGACACGTCTGCTCCTGTGTCAACCAGGAACTTAACCCTTTTTGTTTCGTAGCGTAGCTCTATTTCAAACTCACTACCCTTTCGGTTTGTTCTCTTTGATAGTCATAATGATTCCTCGGAGTCGCTGGAGTTCCCCCTCACCGCGTTAACTATCCTTTTCCTACCGCTATCCGTGTTCTGCCTCTTTCTACTACAATCTTTGACAAAATGGGGCCCTCCACATTCGAAGCACCCTCCTGACTTTGGACCCCTTTCCTCCCTGCTGTTTTTTTGGCAGTGCCTCATTAGGTGGCCTCCTCCACAAGTCAAGCACCCTCTTCCTCGGGTTCCTACACCTCTGAAACTTCCTCATCCTCTAAAACCACCATTACTGCTGTATCCCCTCCTATACTGGCCATCTCCCCTCCTGAAGTCACCCACTCTCTCTATCAACTCGGGCTCTTTTGACTCGTGACACTTGCCCTCTGTTTGATCCATCACTCTATCAATTTCTGGTCGCACCCTACTACTACTGTCCTCCCTCCCTTGCCATGATCCTCGACGCCGTCCTTGCTGCTTCATACCTAAGGCATACAGACTTCACCTTGTCTGGGTTCAGGTCTTTTTTCCCCAGCAGTTCGACCCGCACTTTCTCGTCATTCATCCCTTTTATTGTTATCTGAACAATCATATCATCCAAAAGAGCCCCCCAGCGACAGGTCTTCGCCGATCTCTCTACGCGCTCTATGAACTTGTCTATCCCTTCAGTTGGCCTCTGCTCTATACTAAGGTATCTATGCCTTGTAGCTACAATGTTCTCCATCTTCTCAAAATGCTTTGTAAATTCCCCCTTTAAATGTTCGTATTGCAGCTGATCCACTTCCGTATCCCAGGTTTCAAAAATATCCAATCCTACCTCACCCATACTATCCAATAACGATGCCGCCTTTCTCTGTTCAACATCATGTCTCTCACTTCTGAATCTATCTTCCTTGTCTTTCTTCCCTTTTCCACCTGCACTCGGCTCACTATACTTCAAACCAGCTCCTATCACTGCTATTTCGAATCTCCTCAAAAATTTGTTCCATCCTTCCAGCTCCGCTCCGTGCTCTACCTCGAACTTGGGTGTTCTTACCCCTTTGCCAAATTACTACTATCCATAATAATAATTTTTTTTTTTCTTGCTTGTCTTTACTATTAATAACCTCACTCACTAACTGTAGTTCACTTATTATTGTTCTCCTCTTCCGCGTTTACTTCTGACACCATGTAGTGTAACTCACCAAATATGTTAAGTATGTCTGTCTTTAGTCCTCCGGCCTTTTGACGTTCTCCTCTCCTCTCGTTCCCGCCAGGTCTGCCGTACCTTCCCTCGTGCTCCCAATGTACTCCTGCGCATGTCCGCTGGCCTCAACCTTCACCTTCCGGCAACCTTGACCGTGGGATACGCCACAATTGGCACTTAGTTATTAAAATAATGCTAGCTACATAATGATTATAATGATAATAAGAATTTATTATTATTATTATCAGCTATTATAATAAATAATAATAATAACTCCTCACTATATATAAGTTGTTCAATTAAAATGGCGGTAGCGGTAATGGTAGTGAAGTAAACCTGCGCTGGAATACTGATACAAAAGAAGGACTAGAACAATTCAACTCTTTAGCAATGGTTGGTGGCCCTGAAAAGAGCCGTTGTTGAAGAGGTACTTATGCCCAGCCTCCCTCTCTTTAGAGCTGAAGTGGACATTGCGGGCTACACAATGACCTCTCCTCCGGTGGACTCACTCACGCTTTGCCAACTCCCGGAGACATATGGGCAAAAAGCTGCACTCGTAGCAAAATAACATGTTGCTGCTAGTGGTAGCCGCTCAGCACTAATGCTGCTAATAAGATGTGTCAGCAGTTTTAAAGCATCAAAGCGAACGGACTGGTGAAATAAGCGAGCGCTGTCTAAGGTAATCTACTCTATGCTTTATTGTATAATGTTCCATTGTTGTAATTATTTTCTATTAAATATTATTATTTTATTATTATTACAAGTCACAAATAATTTGTGTTGTGGATGTTTAAAAATTATTATAAGTATTGTTTAATCAGTTCTGGTACAAATATTTACTGTCAGAGGTTGTGTACAAACATAGGTAGTTGACCTACTAAAATTCTGTCCAATCAGGGACATAATTTTGAGTATTACTACTATATAAGTTTGAGTTATTTTTATTTGTGCCAGAGTTGCCAGTGAATAAATTTGTGCTCAAACTTTAAAGAATTCTGCTTCTCTCAAATCTAACTGTAAGCCTCTGCACCCACTCTACTACGTGGCGGTTATAAAATCTATGTCTCATAGTAGTAACTGCAAAAACACTAGTTTATCCGAGCAAGTTTATAAGTTAGTAGTTGCGCTGGAATTAATTGGAGATAGAGCTTGTAGCTAAATAGGCCTCTGCACCCACTCTACTACGTGGCAGTTATAAAAATCTACGTCTCATAGTAGTCACTGCACTAAAACTAGGTTAGCAGGGCAAGTCTTTTGACACTGCAAGTTAACAGAGACTATTAGTTCGTTGTTAAGTAAACCTCTGCCTGTGTTACTGCTGCTGCTAGAGATGGCGATTAATTACACGGCAAGTTAAATAATAATTAGAGTTTAGATTATCAACTGGGCCTGTTTTCGGTCCTTCAACTATCTACCGGGCCTGTTTTTGGTCCACCTGCAGACTATCAACTGGGCCTGTTTTCGGTCCTTCAACTAACTACCGGGCCTGATTTCGGTCCACCTGCAGACTATCACCTGGGCCTGTTTTCGGTCCATTCACAGACTACTAACTGGGTCCGATTTCGGTCTTGTTAGGTTATTGAAACAGCTTAATTTTACTTCAGTAGCAGTAGCGGTAGCCGCAGGGGTAGTGGTAAAAGTCTACTAGCCATAACTACTACTAATTTTAATATAATAGTTGATTATTATCAAACTCATTATGCTTTACCGTCTACTACTGTAACTGCTATAGGAGCTTGTATGACTTTTACTGAATCATAATAAAATGTGCAGCATGCATAAAAACTATTTAAAAAAGGTTCATAATTAATTCAGTTGTTTCTCATGTATTAATTAGTACAATATCTGAGAGTACCATGTCAACGAAGGTCAACAATTTATTCAATATGAAGAAAGTTTAGCTTTGATTACATGAACATGCATCACGTTGATGCAATATCAATAATAGCGATGACTTCATGTGGAAACTACTTTAACTGCAGAAAATGTGCTAGTATCATTTTGCTGTCGAGCTTGAATAAACCTGGCTGGAAATAAAACCGGTATACCGTCATTTGAATCTGGAACCAAGTTATCTAAAACCTCCGTATATCTGGTTATTTGGTACCATAACGTATTCATTATTAGCATAAATATCTATTACCGAAGTGGGGATATATTGTTTTAATTTTAATTGAATTACCGCAGAGCCCTAACTAGTACTTACGGATACACCAGTGTATATTTAGCTATTGGCTATAGCAGAATTTGAACACTTCATTAGCATATTTTAGTATCTGTTTTCCCATAAATCTTGGCATTCATTGTCAGAAATGTTCAGGTATTTTTGCATTGAGGCTGTTAGGCTTTTACACTGTGCATTGATTGTGAATTTTAGATTGTATGGGCAAATACATTCACTGTAACTCTGCTACTAATCTTATTGGCAGGTTGCCATTATGATAATTCCCGATAGAATCCATCTCAGGTTTTCGCTCAGTACTGACTTTGTTTGTTTTTTTTCGTTTGCTTGTTTAGCTATGCCTCAAGGGCAACCGTAAAGACAGGTCTCATAAGTTTATAGCTTCTTTAGCTTGCTGGATGTTGATTGATGATAAAGTTATATTTTTCTACTGGCATATATTAGATGTTTTTAGTTATAGTTGTTTGAAAGTGCCTAAGGTATTTCCGATGAGCAAACTATATTGCATTTCAGAATGTGGTAAATTGCCTTATTTCTCAGCGACAATAAGTTGTTCGCTCAGCTCAATATATCAAGCTCTAGATCTTCGTCTGTAGTGAACCGATAAATTTTTATACCAAAAAAGGCATGACAGCAAGAGTTGTCAGTTCTATATCAAAAATTTTATTTCATACAAGTTTCAGCTATCTAGTTACACCTAGACTGAGTTATAAAATTCATTTAGTTATAAAAAAACAACTTTGTGGAATTTGTCCCATGAATTAATAAAACCACCAGCAAATGTTAGATATTTACAACATGATGGTGATGCAGGCACTTAAGTTCTGCGCCCATGAGTGATGGCGGGCATTCAGGAGGCTTTTGGATCTGTTTTGCATTTGCGAAACACAAACTTTGTGTAATAAAGCAAAAGTGATTATGAATCGAAGACCTTTTTATTAGATTAGGCGGTATAATTTTTCCACTAAGCAATAGGAAAACATTGAAACTGTGTGCTCTGCTAAATATTGTAATGAATTTCAGGCTGATTCCCACAAAATTCCACTAATCTCGGGTAGTATACCTCTCTCCAGAGGGGACACTGTGCCGGTATGACAGTGACAACTATGATCAGTTATTGCCGGATCAGTTGGCAAGCACAGAGCCCATGGCTCAGGCAAACTACACAGAGTGTTGTTTGAATAATGGCTTTATTCATTAGAAACCGAAGTCCTAGGGTGGCTGTCCACTAGGGTGATTAGCAAGACACAATGAATAAATGCAATGAAGTACAGGGTGTCCAACCATTATATGGGCAGGCTGGCAGGAAGTTGTTTGCATAAAGCGTATAAGATTACATACATAGGAAATTATGCACTGAAAGTTCAAAGTAGGCCTTGCAGGTTTCCGAGGCTATATCTAGCTTGTGGTCGAGATATCTGGTACTCCGAGGAAGGGTGCTTCCAGCGCCAGGGTTAGAGCAAATTCTTAGATAGTTTTCAGGATCGTCCACTAAGGCGGCCATCTTGTACCGGCCTAGTAGCACCATACCGAGTTGGTCAGGGATCATTTTTGGCCTTCCAGGAGTCAATACCGGCCCTGCAAGCTGTGCCACCGACACAGTAAGGTATTCCACTAGTACACCACGTTTACGATGGCTGTGAGTGGAATAATAGCGCACTGATTGTTGGTGTCTGCTAGAAAACGGGCTGTTTACTATTGACATTCACCAACATCTACCGCAATATTGTTCACCGTGGCTCTATCTGCTAGTCATTGATTGTAGCTTTTAGCCTGAATATAGCTGCGATTTAAATATTTTAACATTCACAGTAATGCCATGTAAGCAACTCAACAACCAATTTTGCTTGTTTCCTTATTGTATTTCACAAAAGCATTTAAAGATCTTCACCTTTTACCACATCATTTCCTGAATTTACACCACTACTTTAGCTCCATGATGCTCTACTAACTGGACACAAGATGGTTGACATTGCAGAGTATGAGATCCAACACAAAATGAAGCATACAAAAGAATGTGTAGAACACCCCAACCAGCTTTATACTTTGGGATGTAAAGTTTGTTTGAGACTAGTATGTGTCAGCTGTGTCTCTGGACTGGGCATGTGCATGAATGGTGGGTGGTTTGGTTACCTCTTAAATGAATGAAAGACTTTTCTTGAACACACAATAATTTTATTTCAGCAGAATATTTAATACCAAATGTAACATCAATTTTAAACCCTTTATGTTTATGTTACTTACCCACAGTCATGTTTATTTTATCAATAGACACATTTATACATGCTCCTGAAAGTCTAACAATAATAAATGGCTATATTTAAAAGAAAACAAGCTTGTAAGCTCTTCGTGCAACCAAATAAATTTCATTACTCGTCAATCACACTGAAACGTTTTCTGTAGGTTCCGCACACAAACTGGTGTCTTTGGATGAGCTAGTAACTGTGCTAGGAGAAGATGATATAAAAGTTCAGGTGGTAGCTAAAGAGGAAAATTTAGAGAAATTATTTAAACTAACATCTAAAGTTAGCAATGAGTATGATAACAATACAACAGAGATGTTACAACTGTTGAGAGACACCAGAGATGAACAGGTAGGACATGAAAACAAGAAATATAAATAGATTTTAATTTTAAGTGTGAATATTAAGATTGAACATAATAATAATTAACTTTTCTTGAAAACAATAGAACCATTCAAAGTTATCTATTTTTGCTTTTGCTTACGTTTCACATAAAAATAAAGCTTTGACTATGCTCAAAGTTGGTGTGTTGCTTTGCCAGCTTCATATATATTGACATTGTTAAGTAGCGCACCGAATGATTACTTAAAAAAAAAGTTATTTGAAGCGGCTTTCTTGCTCACAATGCCCAATTTTTTTGAAGTAATTTCTGATTAATAACGATTGCCTGCCTCGCCTTTGTTTGTTTGTTTTGTGCTGCTACTAGCAGCAATCTATGCCATGACCGAAGAGTCATCAATTGCTTTTGTGAAGGGGAAAAAAGAATAATGACGTTTCCTAACTTTTTACTGACTTGCCTTATTCTTACCATAGCTATAAGGATAATTGTTTAAAAAAAAGACGGTAGAGAGTAGGAAGTCAGCCTACCAAATAAGGAGTGGAAAAGTACCATTGTCTATAAAGAGCGGAAAAGCACCCCCAGAGCTGTCTTACCATGTGCACACATTTTTAATTGGATTGCCTTGTTTATACTACTGTATTGTGTATGATGATTTGTTGTATAATTGTATTGTAATTTGTGATTTTCTCATCCTAGTAAGGGGGCGAGAGTTCCTGGCTATCTCTTATACAAAGAACTGCGGGGTATAGAGAAGTCAGAAGTCTAGTGTATTTTTTTGTATCATCATGTTGTATTGTTAAATAGAATTAGTGTAACAAACTATTTATACGTGTAACCTCTGTGTGGTTAGTGCGGGGTGTGGACCCCGAAGTAGTTGTTAAAGTCGGTAAAGCTTATGCCGTTGTGTCGGTAGTGAGAGGTGGAAAATCACTACAATATGCTTTTATCAAAAGATGTTATTTCTACCATCTCTGGAAAAAAATTGGAATGCACATAATTCTTAATTGATTTTTTAAATCACCATATTACCGAGAGTAAATTAGCTTAATATAATGAATTTGATTCAGCTGAAAACTCTAAGAGAAAAGTACGACACTATGGAAGAGGAACTAAAAAAGAAAAGACAAACAAAGAAGGTAGAGATTTCAGAGTTCTTAGAGGGAAAGGTACTCTCAAAATGGACTCAGCTAAGAAACCAGAGACAAAGGTTTGAGACGAAGCTTAAACATAGCTATCAGGTTGGTATGCTCATCGCTCATCAAGGTAGAAACATTCAAACACTCAAGTTTAAAAACTAAACCATGGGCTATGCAATCAGATTTTCATTTGCATTTTACATTTTACCACAAAAATTGTACGAGTTTTAGATTCTACACCATTGTAACTAATTTGTGATGAGATGGTTTACAGCTAAAAGTTTTTGCATTTTAGCTGAGAAAATATCGAATAGTGATAGCTTAGCTAATTGTGCACATTCCTATTTCTACTAATTTTACTAGCTAACTGTAGTGGAATACAAGCAGTAAATAATGCTGAATGTGATGATTTTTTCAATGTCTTTTGGTCCTAGAAACAGTGACCAGACTTCGGTCCACTTTTAAATATATATAAAACATTGGTTAGTTTCATTGAAATAAACGATAATATTCGTCGATAAACCAGTTTGATAAATCATTTAAACCAAAATTGAATTATTCATCTCAAAAGACCGACACCAAAACATTTGTTTTAAAGAAAAAAAAATATTTTTACAGCCCCAGAAGTCCTTACTAACTTGCTACTATTTACGGTTATTATAATTATATTGACGGAGTTGTCTGTTTTGTGAGGAAATATCTCCGAAAGTATAGTCAGTTGGTCCTGTAAATTCTAGGGACCCCTGGCATAAGTACTCTTACGAGTGAGCAGCGCAGACCCCATCATTATAGAACCAAAATCATTCAAGCGTACGCAAGTGCACACGCTGCGATTGCTACAGCCAATCAGCATCGGACATGGCAAATCATACAATGCAAAATTTAAGCATGCTTGCAATCTATATCGTAAGTATTTAGCTGCAATTTGCAAAATGCGAATCATGATTCATAGGGTAGGTGCGATTCACACGGAATTTGCACTCGCGCAGTGTGGGAAAGTTTTGAAGTATGTTTGACCAGTACCTCCATCCCCTTCCACTCCTTGCTATAATTAATAAATATACCGCTCCCATGCATTTTTCATGGACCTGGTATCACTATTCTATATACCATATATAACCTATACTGGGTTTAGAGGGAGTGCTATACCGGGTCATAATTCGGTTGATATTTAACCCTGTACCACTCTTATAAGTTATAAAAAGGTTATCCCGGGCAAGTATCCAGCTTCCATTTAGTGGAGAATCCCATAGAGGGAATCCTGAGGACCAGAGGTCAGGACATCCGCCTATAAGCTCAAGAGAGAGTGAATCAATAAAGTTGGAGCTCGACTTAAGGAAGCTGATCTACCCTATGTGGACCGTAGACTTCCACCTACATATGATGGGCTAAAGTAAGAACGGGAATCATTATAACAAATAATAACTATGTGAGGGACACTTTTGTTACTATATGTCTGTATCGCACATGTTATTGATGTATGCATGTAATGATGTATGTATGTAATGTTGTATATGTATGGCTCACCCCTAATAGAACGATGAATATTATTTGTTTTCTCTTATAAAAGAAGCTGTTGTGCATTTAGAATTCAGAAGTATTGTGAATTGTTTACATAATAAATATTGCTAAAAAGATTTGTACCTAATAGGTGTATTCGCGACCTGGATCGATGAACATCTGCTATTAATCATATTTGGGATCCACATCAGTTGACGGCGAACGCATTGATCCAGGCGTTTAATTTTTATTATATAATGATAAGAAATAATATCCATCGATGCGGATCAGACGTGAAGGCATAAAATTTCAATGTGCATTGTAGCGATCATAGCTATTTTTACATGTGTAAGCAATTCATCAGCAGCGGTTATTGTGTCGTTGATTCCTCATTGGTACTATTAGCATGATGCATCGGTAAGTAGCAGATAGTGAGTGAGAGAATAAACAGTTTTTCACTTGTCCGCTTGACGTTTATTTCAAAATACTTCATTCTTGATTAACTACAACATTTATCTTTATTGTTTTAACAAAATAGCTCTGGTTTTTATTATTGTGATCAATCTCTTTCCAATATATCAATATTGTACATGGAAATCATAATAATTAATAATAATAATCAACATATATAATAATTAATAATATATAACAATAAAATAATAATAAATGATGCCGAGAGTGAACTGCTTTGAAACAAACTTCACCCACGTGGGTATACATTAATTGTTATTTTATGGATCGGTAGTGTTCACGATCTATGAGTATGCCTTGCAAATTAATATTTTGTTGGTCGTGGGGATGGTATTTTGCGATCTATTAAAAATATTGTTAGTAGTAATATATGAGCAGATCTCCCTACCAAGTGTTTTTTTGTGGATTAGATTTCGGGGTTGAGGCAATGGGTTACGACGTTGGATGGATTCGCCGAGTTTATATTGTATTTCAATTGAGGGGCATTTGAGTGGCATTTGAGTGGCATTTAAGTGGCATTTGAGTTTTGATTATTTTTTTACTTAATTTGAACTTATATGGCATATAGATTTTGAATGTATGACATTCAAGTTTTGATAATTTTTTTACATAACTCGAACTCATATGATATTTTGAGAGAGAGAGGAGAGAAGAACGAGGAGATATAACTACATTGAATCAATATATGATTATATACATTTATTACATAATAAGTAGGAAAATATCCTTGTATAATATAGCTAGAGTTAGTAAATACTAAGTAATACAAAGCTATACAACTTGTAATGGCAATCAATGCATAGTCTTTTTCTCTACAATGACGTCATTGATGTACTGATGTTATATCTTAGGAAGGAAGACTTCTGTTCTATGTACTTTTGATTCCATAATGAACTAAAATAAAAAGTTATGTATTAGTATAGGATGATTAAACAAAAATGTAAATAATTACATGAATTTGAATTATAGTTCTTTTTACATTGGTTAGTTAACATTATATAGTAAAGGGAAGTAACTCACCAAGTTATATTGTTCAGTTTGTTTTTTCTTGAGCATAATTTTCATCAAGTGTTTTTGATTCTCTCTCTTCTATCTAAAGCAAAACAAAAAATACTTGCTTTATAAATAAATTTTATCTAATTGGAAGTATTACTTATATCAGTTAGGTTACATTAAATAAAAAAAGCACTCACTGGGTTGTATTGTTTGACTTGCTCTTCTTGAGTATAGTTTTCACCAGGGGGTGTTGGTCCTCTCAAAGACGTAGAAGATGTGTTTCCTGCTCCCATTGAAAGCACTAAGACCTTGTTCTCAACAACCTCATCTGTAGTAAAGTACTTCATCTGGTTGGAATCATCAAGTTTGTTGGATAGGTTTTGAGCCGTTTCTATTGCTTGTAATGCTGTGAATGTGATTATATCATGTCGATGATAACCAAATCTACTAACTTCACGATTTCTCACAAGTATGACTCCTGTTCCAATTCGTTTGACATCGCTAGCATGTTTTTCAGGTATATATAGAACTCCCATCATCAAACCATTGTATTGAAAACATCTGTAGTTTACCAGTAGCGCATCCACCACCACTTCTCCATTAGGTAATGTTAACTGAGTTGATATTTGAGGAGATTCAAAACTGATTACACTTCCAACAGCAAATTGAGAGAGTGTTGCGATACGAACCATACTGATCAACTGACTAGGTGTTTTTTTTTTATTAATCTACTTAGCTGTTTAGCTTCCTCAAGGGAAATATTGGATGGGAAGTTGATAGGGTGAAAGATTGGTTGCTTGTCTGAATCGAATCCCATAAAAACCACCAGTTTTGGAACATCCGGTTGTGTTGGAGCTAATTTGTTGTAATCCTCATTTCTCACCATGGACCTCACTTGTCGTCTGTTGCCAAATGTTTCGACGTTGTAGCGGATAATGCATAAGTTTTTATATACATCCTCAGCTGGTCTTTCGATGGAGATTATCTCGAGAAGCAGTGGTGTTTGATTTAAGTGAAGTGGTTGAAACCTTCCAATCATTACTCTTTCATTGGTATCGCAAGAATTGAGCAAACTAGCAGCATTTTTTGACAAGCAGGAAAGATGAGAAAGAGATGGTGCTTTCAAAGTCCAAGCATAGTTAATCGTTTTATTTCTATCCGAATCCCATGGCTTTGGTCGAACTGTTTTCAGTTTCCTTCTTATTGTAATGGATTCCGGTCTGTTACCACGGACATCCACTAGTCTCAAGTATTCTACCTCTCTCCAGAGGGGACACTGTACTGACCGACAGTGCCAACTGTATAGGGCAACCGAATTACCCGGTAAGGCAAGAGCCCATGGCTCAGACAAACAGTACCGAGTAGTGTTTGTAGTAATGGCTTTATTACAAAGCAGTCCTGAGGGTAATTATTCCTCTAGGTGTTTAGCAATATAAGAATACATGCTATGGCTCATTGTAATGAATGCACAGAGTAACAGTGGGAGCTCTCCTTTTATAGGAGAGCTAATGAACACAAAACATATAAGAGACAATGCACAGGAAGTAATTGAACCAATTACATTAACTATATAAATACTCAACCAATCACAATGCAATGCAAGATAATAAAGGGAGGTGCCAAGTGGCTAAAGGCGGAGTCCTTTCTCCTAATTGTCCAATGACGGCTCCTACAGGGTTCCCAGGCTGTATATAGAATTAGGTCCACTAAGTTGGTACTTTAGGGGTAAGCACTTCCTGTTTACGACCTTGACTAAGTTCTCTGATGTCTTTGCAGATCCTCGTCTAAGGCGGCCATCTTGTGCCGGCCCAGTACAGCTGTACCGGGTCGGTAGAGGTCACTACCGACCCTGCAGGGGTCAATACCGGCCCTGCTTACTATGCTACCGGCACAGTATGACTTCCTACCCAACAGCTATTAACCAAATGCTGTGGGCAGAAGTCTAGCGCATTGCTTCGCAAGGTTTCTAGTGTAAACTACCTGTTTACAACTAGAGTGCACTGAAATCTACCACATACCTCTCTCCATTAAAGTCATAGCCTGGCTTTAATAATAAAATATCAAGAGCAGATATGTGTGGGGGGTAACATTTGTACCCAGATTATATATTTGATTGCATAACAGATATATATAATAGACAAGAGTATATAGCATATATACATTGTCTGGCGTCTCGTTCAGTAGAGAGCGCGGTGCACTCGGCAGGAGTGCCCCTCGTTGTGCTGCATAATGTGCGTTCTCAGTTGCCGAGTGTTTCTGGCTCGGTAGCTACACTGGATACAAGTGTAGTCTACGGCTTCCTTCAACAGGTGTTCCACCCGCTCCTCTGTCTCCGAGGTGACCCAGCGCAGCATGCGCCACCTTGTGGGGTTCCGTCTTCCATCCTCCTTCCACGAGGTGGTTGGCTCGTCGTCCAACGTAGGGGTAACTGGGTCTGGCACCTTCTCCTCAGTCTCCTCCGCCTTCTCCTCTGCAGTAGGGCTTGGTGCTTGCACCAACCTTATGGTGAGCCGCGGCTTCACGTCAACCTGGGAGCGTGAGTCTACAACACAAGGTGCATGATAACTTTTATGCAACGTGTTGATTGGCTGCCTGTATTGCAGCGGGGCTTGCTCTACCATAGTGTCATGTATGGGTGAGAGCAGTGGCCCTGGAAATTCTAGCGCCGTCAGAACCTTCCGTATTTTGTTTCTAGGAGACCGCCGTTCCTTATTTAAGGAAAGCCAGCGCTTCTTCTCCTCTTCCCACTGTACCGTGGGGGTGCAAGCAACATCCCGTGCCGGGGTGTGGTGCACTGTGCTGTGTGGCACTAAGGTTGGTGGTGAAGACGTCGTGGGACGTTCACCCTTAGCTGCCACCACAGGCTTTCTCCTTCGGTAGGCTCTACAAGGGTAAGTAATGCCTTGTAGCCTTTCAGTCTCTCTTGACTGAATCTCTGGAGGACCCCGGGCCGGCATAGGGTTGCCCCGGGCTGGTATAGAGGTGCTCCGGGCCGGTAGGGAGTCATCCCGGGCCGGCAGGCAGGCAGCATCAAGTGGTGGGCACTTGATCTCCCGCTCTTTTTTATCTACTGCCCTTCTAAGGGTGTCAGCAGTCCCAACTCGTGGGAGAGCGCATACTCTACTGTCACCAGCGCATGGTAAGTCTAGAGGTATAGGTTTAGCATAGCTAGGCGGGTTGCCACTCCGTAGTGCTAACGGATCTCGTGGCGTGCAGTTTTCAAACAACCATTTTGAAAATGCCGCATTTAATTGCTCACCCTCTGTTCCTTTCTTAGCTAGCTGGATCTCCTCCTCCTTCTCCTCAGCTTTCCCTGGCTTTGTGTACAGCTCTGCTGTGGGCATAGTCTCCATCTCCTTCTCTAACTGGGTAGGTGGATAGTCCTCTAAGTCCAGCAGTAAATCCTCTGCTTCGCTCAGTTCTAGACAATGGTTGGACATCTTGTAAGTGAGTGTTGCTCCTCTGATGACTTTCGCGGGTATGAGTGGCTTCTTGGAGCTGCAGTGTTGTTCACAACTCTGAGTCACTCTGTCTGGCTCCACAGGAAGTGTTTGGGTACTGGGGGTTTTTGGCCGCTTCTCCAACTTCTTCCGACGGTCTGCTACAGTGATTCTGTTCACTGGAGGTTGTCGGGGAGCTCCTGGGGACTCTTTTGAAACCAAGCGTAATGTGGTCCGCACCTCCCTGGCAGTCTTTTTGGGTCTGTTTACTGCTTTTCTTGCCTTTCCACTAGGCGGGTGGTGGGAATTCCCGTATAGACACAGTTGAGCGCTCTCATAGCCTGCCTCTGTGTGGTGCTTGCTTGCTTCAGCTCTGCATCTTTTAACAGAGGGTTGATGGTTGAAGGGCAGCTGCCTCTCTCCAGCAGCAGGGCTCCCTTCTCCCCTGCGCAGGGGCGTAGCCAATGGGGGGGGAGAACACTGTTTCGCCTCTAGCGCCTACAGTTGTTGCCCGATCCGGTTCAAACTTTTTGCCATCTGCTTGTGACGGTGGGCTCTCCACAGCCTGGTACCTTTCGCCTGTAGTTCTCTCTACAGCGGGTGGTTGTACGGGTACCGCCTCTTCTTCAGGGGTGTAAGGGGGGTCCTCTGTCAGCTCTGCTTGCGCTAGACGGACACTATCACTAAGTGGCCGCCCGTGCTTGTCTGTGCAAGGTAGCACATGTCCGTCAATGATGACATGGGAGTCTGGAAACCGTAGGGCACACTCGTGTACGGTGAGGAACGGCATGCCAATTATGGCATCTTCATTGATGTCACTAATGACGAAGTTGACGCTCGTCCTCAGCTTACGAAGCTGCAAGTTTACTTGCAGGGTACCGTAAAAGGGAATCCTAGACCCGTCAGCCATGAGTCCATGTGCCTCGCTGCGTTGCAGCGTGTCCTTCACTGACTGTGGCAACTGCTGATACAGATGCTTCGACAGCAAGTTGGTGGTGCAGCCTGTGTCAATCAACAGGGAGGCTGGTCTACCGGCTAACCTTCCAGCCAGGAAGTAGCTGGCCTGGTAAGGTCGCTCCAGCGGTGGCGCTGCCATTTGTGTTCTCCTGGGGGGTTGTCCACTCTTCTTCAGAGTTCCAGGACTGTAAGGGGGTTGGCGAGCTTTCCGGCTACTGTCAGTCTGTGTTCTCCTGGGGGGTTGTCCACTCTTCTTCAGAGTTACAGGACTAATGGGGGCTTGTCGAGCTGTCCGGCTGTCCTCAGCAAGCGTCTGTGCTCTCTTGGGGGGTTGTCCACTCTTCTTCAGAGTTCCAGGACTGTACGGGGTGTCAGGAGTTGTCCAGCTGCAGTCAGCGGGTGTTGATGCTCTCTTGGGGGGTTGTCCACTCTTCTTCAGAGTTCCAGGACTGTACGGGGCATCAGGAGTTGTTTGGCTTGTCCAGCGGTGGTTGGTTGCTGTCGGTTGTATCTGGGGAGGTTGTCCACTCTCTCCTAGAGTTCCAGGACTATAAGGGGTTGTGGGTGTGGTCCGGCTTGCCCAGCTGCAGTCAGCTGCCGGTGGCGCTACTGCGGGCGCCGGCCGTTTCCCGTCTGTCTGGGGTTATTTGCAAAGTGAACTGCGCGTTGAGTTTGGGGGCAGGTGCCCATCATGTGGCCTGGTTGCCCGCAGCCCCAACAGCGCGTTGCAGGTGTTGTCTCCAACTGTGGAGAGGGAGCCGCTTGTCTTGCCGCTCTCAGCGACCGTATCTCTTCCGTCAAGAGCTCTAGGCTGTCCATGACTGTTGTCATAGGATCCGGTATGGCAGGTGTAGGGGTGTGATGTGTCTGCTGTACTGCAGTAGCGGTGGAGACACGTTGAGACGGGCCCTTGGCAACCGTCCTCATCCATTCCTCTTCCTCCTCGTCGGCATCCTCTTCCAACATCCGTACATGAGCCTGGCGCTCTTCAAACGGTGTCTTTATCTGCATATACTCGTTGCCAGCCCTGACTGCTTCGGCTACGTCAATGGGTTGCATGGCCAACAAGTGTCTTTGCAGGTAAGCATTGCCAACTGTGGTGCTGAAGATGTCCAGCATCATCCTCTGCATGGGTCGGTGAGGTAGATCTGCGTAAGCAACGCGCACTAGGCGCTCTACTTCACTTGCATGCTCTTGGAGCGACGTCTTGTGTTGGCGGCGTAGGCTGGTCAGCCGGGACATAGCTTCCCTGGGTGTTAGCCCAAAACGTGCTCGCAGTGCAGCAAATATACCCTGCAGTTGTGGAGGCTTTCCACAGTCCAATGCTTTACCTCGTAATGCATCTCTCAGGTACAACATGGCCGTATTCTCTGGCCACTCATTCATTTCGGCTACCTCAATGAATCTACTGATGAAGTACTCGACGTCTCCTTCACCGTCGAACTTCGCAGCCTTTAGCCTAGCTGGTGCATTGTCTTGGTTGGGCCTCATCATAGCCGTCAATGCTTCGGTCAATCTATCAATGGCTGTAGCTTCTGGGTTGCCAGCGGGTGCTCGACCAGCGCTGCGTGCTCTCTGGGTGGCCATTCTTTGCAGATAGAGGAATGATCTCAACTCAAATCTAAGAAATGGTCAGTACAACTGGATCCCGGGCCGGTATAGGTTAGATCCGGGTCGGTAGCTGTGTTTCCAGTGGCTCTAGCAGATCTAGGGGTTGGTCCAATGGATACTGTGGCAGTATCTGGCACTCCGTCGCTTGTAACAACCGTTACGAAACTTCTTGTACTGCTGCAGGGCGGAACGAAGCTCTACGGGCCTACAGACAGTAGTGTAGGGACACTGTAAATGGATACAGTGCCGGGGTCACTGTTACCAGCTGAGTAGCACTCCAAGCTGAATAACCTCTGGTAGCTGAGTCTGTATAGCTGATACACGACTCTCTCTTCCTTTCGCACAGCGCCGGTATCTCTATGTCCAGGTCGGAGCGAACTCTACGAGCCTGTAGAAGATACGGTAGCGTCTGTACTGGACTGCTGCAAACGGAGCAAGCTCTACGGTTGATGCAGACAGCCTTTAGTAGTGGATACTGTGCCGGTATAGCTGCTGCAGTTCGGAGCGCACTCAAACGAACCTGCAGAGAAATCCGGTAGTATCTTGTGTCAATTGCTTCATCAGATCTACTGCTTCGGTAGATCAATTTCTCCTCCTCTCTCCAGATCTACACCCGGTAGATCACTTCTCCTTCTTCAGTGGTAGCTGGCCTGCAGTGCATTCGCAGGGCCAGAGGGTAGCGTGAAAGAGCACAGCGTGGGAAGGTACCGTTTATCCCACCGCTGCCACCAATGTAATGGATTCCGGTCTGTTACCACGGACATCCACTAGTCTCAAGTATTCTACCTCTCTCCAGAGGGGACACTGTACTGACCGACAGTGCCAACTGTATAGGGCAACCGAATTACCCGGTAAGGCAAGAGCCCATGGCTCAGACAAACAGTACCGAGTAGTGTTTGTAGTAATGGCTTTATTACAAAGCAGTCCTGAGGGTAATTATTCCTCTAGGTGTTTAGCAATATAAGAATACATGCTATGGCTCATTGTAATGAATGCACAGAGTAACAGTGGGAGCTCTCCTTTTATAGGAGAGCTAATGAACACAAAACATATAAGAGACAATGCACAGGAAGTAATTGAACCAATTACATTAACTATATAAATACTCAACCAATCACAATGCAATGCAAGATAATAAAGGGAGGTGCCAAGTGGCTAAAGGCGGAGTCCTTTCTCCTAATTGTCCAATGACGGCTCCTACAGGGTTCCCAGGCTGTATATAGAATTAGGTCCACTAAGTTGGTACTTTAGGGGTAAGCACTTCCTGTTTACGACCTTGACTAAGTTCTCTGATGTCTTTGCAGATCCTCGTCTAAGGCGGCCATCTTGTGCCGGCCCAGTACAGCTGTACCGGGTCGGTAGAGGTCACTACCGACCCTGCAGGGGTCAATACCGGCCCTGCTTACTATGCTACCGGCACAGTATGACTTCCTACCCAACAGCTATTAACCAAATGCTGTGGGCAGAAGTCTAGCGCATTGCTTCGCAAGGTTTCTAGTGTAAACTACCTGTTTACAACTAGAGTGCACTGAAATCTACCACATTATTATATGTGAATCAGGAGGGATATTTTCTTTATCATCAGAGTATGGTTCGAATGTTGAGAGAAATGAGGTATTACGGTCTTCATTCATATTCAGAGCGCTCAGTGAGAAGTTGAACTGAAAAGAGAGTAAAAAATAAGTAACAGATGGTTGGAATTTAAAAAATATTTGAAAAGAATAAACTAACTAGATATTTATAAAATAAACACATAATCAAAACCTAAATAATTTTTCTGATGCATTATGGTGAAACTATTTGATCTTTTATTAATCAGAACAAAATATTAAAACATAAAATTAACTTTCTAAAGTATTATAGCAAATCTAGTTGAACTTTTCTATCAATATATGTTAAAGAATTATTTAGTGATTCTCACCTTATTGACTGAAAGTCTTTCTATAGTTTCAAGTAAATGTAGTAGTTGGTGTGTAGATGTTGCTTCTTCGCTAGCTATTGTAGAACTGGATGCTTTCTGTGTGAAAACACTGATTCTTAAATAGCTAAAGCTGCACTGATTAACCCTATGAAAACCATCTCGTGAAACCTTCTTTATAATATATCTATGATTCAGCAGTTTTTCACGCGATATTCCCGCGAAAGCATTGGTTTTTATTCGCGTGAAAATTATTTTTTTACTCCCGCGCAAGCAACGGTTTTTATCCCTATGGAAATAATTGTTTTATTCCCGCGAAAGCATTGGTTGCTATCTGCGTGAAAATAAAATTTTCATTCCCGCAAAAGCAACGGTTTCTAATCGCGTGAAAATAAACTGTTTATTCCCGCGAAAACATTGGTTTTTATTCGCGTGAAAATAAATTATTTATTCCCGCGAAAGCAACGGTTTCCATTCGCGTGAAAATAAATTATTTATTCCCGCGAAAGCATTGGTTTGTATTCGCGGGAAAATAAAATTTTTATTCCCGCGAAAGCAACGGTTTTTATTCGCGTGAAAATAAACTATTTATTCCCACGAAAATATTGGTTTTTATTCGCGTGAAAATAAATTACTTATTCCCGCAAAAGCAACGGTTTCCATTCGCGTGAAAATATATTATTTATTCCCGCGAAAGCATTGGTTTGTATTCGCGGGAAATAAAATTTTTATTCCCGCAAAAACAACGGTTTCTATTCGCGTGAAAATAAACTATTTATTCCCGCGAAAATATTGGTTTTTATTCGCGTGAAAATAAATTACTTATTCCCGCGAAAGCAACGATTTCCATTCGCGTGAAAATATATTATTTATTCCCGCGAAAGCATTGGTTTGTATTCGGGTGAAAATAAATTTTTTATTCCCCCGACAACAACGGTTTCCATTCACGTGAAAATAATGCTGATTCATAGATATATTATAATAAAGGTTGGTTCGTGATGGTATTCTTAAGGTTTAATCAGTGCAACTTTAGCTATATAAGAAGCACTGTTTTCATACAGAAAGCATTCACTTCATCGTTAGTAACTGAAGGAACAAGATCTACTACACCATCATCTACTACAGCACTCCTTCTTCATCATCTGAATTACATAGGAAACAGCTGAAGTTCAAACAACTATGTGTATAATTCATCTAATTCAAAGAAAACAAGCCTTCATTTGTGATGTAAGTATTTATATTTTGTTTTAATTGTAATCAATTTAAACGTGAAGACATTTTCTGTCAAAAACATGATTATTCACTATTTAAGACATCAAAAATGTTGTATGTAAGTTTTAAATATGATTTATTATTATTATTTCAGGACTTCAAAATGAAAAAAAAGTACTCCTTTTTCATCCGAATTTTATAGAGAGCAGCTCAAGTTCAAACAACTAGGAATATCATTCATCTAATTCAAAGAAAGACAAGTCTTCATTTCTGATGTAAGTATTCACATTCTATTACAATAGTAATCAATTCAAGTGCAGAAGTATATTGAAAAAAATTGAAACCTTAGTCTTTTTTTATTTTTTGCTACAAAGCATTATCATTTTTTTTTTAGAATAACAACGAACTAGGTCAAAGGGAAAGAACTTTCCAACAAAACTTCAACTTGAGTAATAACTGAAGCTACTACTTATATTGTATATAAATAATGTGTCGAGTAACAAACAACAGATATGTAACAAACACTATTTATAATGAAAAAAAAGAAATGAAAAAAAATCGGAATTGCTTTGAAAATACTAAAGACTACATCGGATGGATAGATGATAGTTTACTCGTTACTTCCTCGTTGTTTTTACAACGAACTTTTCCTGATACCACTACAATAACTTATGTCGTCGCAACTTATCCGGATAATCACTGTAGTCTTTTGTCATTAAAATTACAAAAAACTATTGAGGAACTTTCCCCAACGGACTTTTTCAAGTTCATTTACAATGAACTCTCTTTTTATGAAGGAGAGACTTTAATGCTTGATGAAAGTTATCGAAGAAAATCATTTCTTACAAATTGGAGACGAGTAGGTAAACATTGTGGTGAAAACATGGCTGAAGCTGGTTTCTATAACCTTGAAAAAGACAACGCTGCTCGATGTGTTTTTTGCCAAGGGGTATTACTAAACTGGAAGGATGGAGATGAACATCCGATGAAAGAACATGCTAAAAGTTTTCCGTTTTGTCGATTTGTTAGAGGATTTAACTCTCACAATCGTGTTTATAGACCTAGAAAACTACTTGCAGATGAAATAAAAAACATCTCAATTGTCAAAAGTTATACGATGGAAGAACAAAAAACTAGAAGAGGAGATTTAACTGCAGAAGTATTACCTCTAGGTATATCAATTGATCGTGCTGGCACACCTCGTTTTGCTACTGAAACATCTAGAGAAGACAGTTTCAAACAATGGAAGGGTAAAGTTTCCATGAAACTCCTTTCCAATGCAGGTTTTTACTATACTACGTTCGGAGATAGTGTAAAATGCTTCTTTTGCTCAAGTGAACTTAAAGAATGGAAAGAGAGTGATCTACCGTGGGAGGAACACTGTCGATGGTTCCCAGACTGTTATTTTTTACTCAGGAGTAAAGGTGAAGAGTATGTTGAGGATGTTTACATGCGAACGGAAAAAGGCAAAAGGTGTAATCGATGGATTGAAAAATATCCAGAAAAAGTAAAACGAATAACGCAAAACAATGACACCGAAGAAATGAAACTTATCTGCAAAAAACTAGGATACAGTCAAAACGATATCGAACAAGTTTTAGTGTTAAATGGAAAACCTTTTGAGCAAATAGGTTTTATGATTGAAGCCTTACATACTTTTGAAAATTATTTTACATCTGTTGAGAATTCGTCAACACTGTTAAAAAATGATGCTAAATCAATTGATTCGTTAAAAAAAGATAAAGATCAGACTAAGCAAAGCAAACTCGCTCAATGTGTGTCTGAGTCACATGAAAAAAAAGTAATTGCAAATCATATCTCTCTTCCATGTGGTCATCTCATTTACTGTAGTGAGTGTAAGGAAAAAGCACTTACTGAATGCTCATCAGAAGTAAAACCTTGCCCAATCGATGGTTGTCCGGTTGAAATTAAAGCATTTATGAAGATCTACATGAGCTAGCATAACAATTAACCTCAAAAAAAAGAAAAAGTAATGAATGATTAAATAGGTATTTCAATTTGAAAACGAATCATTCTCGTTTTGTAATTCAACAGAATAACAACAAATATGTTACGTGTTGAAGACTTTGCTCACCAAGAAGCTTCCGATGCTATAGGACCTAAGACTTTTTTGGCTGAGGTTTCTGATGAAATGTTGAGGATTTATTTTACGGAAGAATGTGTATACTGTGTACTAGGAGGAAGTTTTTACAAGCAAGCAACCAATCTATCACTACTAAACTGTTACTGTTCACACGTTGATGACCAATGTATCACTTGTAAAAGATATGCTGAAATGGTTGAAGGCGCTACACCTACCAAAAAAGAATTGAGTGATGCTATCGACTGGATTGATAGAAGACAAGTTTTGAAAAACGCAAAAATGGGTTTTTTTGTGCATGATGAATGGATTAATGCTTTTTTGGATCTTTCCTCCGATCATTCGAAGTCTCCCTTTATGTTAACAAATTTGAGAGCACGGTTAAATCCTTACCTATTACCTGTTAGTCAGAGCAAACTGGCTTATCAATGTCTAAAGGATAAATTGCTTGCGGTAGCAGAAGGATATCCATATGCTCATACTCCTGATGAAAAAGAAGACTCAGACAACCCGATAATAACTATTGATTCAACAAATATATCTGAGGACTCATAAAAGAACTGCTACAAAAAATGTTGCTTCATTTATCTCTGAACTACAGAAGAAACATGAGTGGAAAAACTCAAGGATTCAAGTCAATTGCTACATTGGCTGATTTTGTTCCTAAGTTCATAAGGATTCATTTTGAACACATTCCTTTAGAGCGCTCAAATCCTCTTTTTGTTCAACTCATCACCGAAGAAGTATTTTATTTTGTGTTAGGATTCAATCTAGTTCGTAAATCAATACAAAGCATGCTTTTGAGCTGTAATTGTATTTCAAGAGCAAATCCTCTCGAATGCTTAAACTGTTCTAGGAGCTTTGATCCCAAAGTATGCTGTCCGCAGACAAGTTGATAGATTTTGAAGATCTCAAAAGAGCGATCGAACTGATTGATATAAAGCAATGTTTGAAAGATGCTGAACTGGGTGATTTGATAGATATTTCAATTTTAAGAGGTTTGACTTCATTTCGCTGGACAGGAACACATGTTCTTTTGTCTCAATCTCGATTGGAACCATACTTACATTTTGGTAACCACTTTGATGAGATTGTTTCACATCTTCAAAATCAGCTGAGAGAGCTGAACAAGCCACTAGCCACTTATGTATAAATAGAAAGAACATCAAGAAAGAAAGTATTCAACTTTCAACACTGAAAGCAAAAACATTTTAAAAAATGAGCTGCGTATTTATCTTGCTACTGGCACTAACATTTCCCAATGTTAGTGGAGTATTCTATACCAACGAAATTGATGAATGTATAGCCGGAGCTATGGATAAGAATGATGTCTTGTTTTTTTCACCTTTCGAAAGGACTATACGATATAAAGATGAAAATGGAAAAAACTGTGTGCGACTCTACCCTCCTGATTTATTATATTGTGGTTTTTTCATCCCTCGAAGCGCTTCTTGGATCTGCAAGAGCACAACTTCTACAGATGCTGTGTCTTGTAATACTCCAACAAAATACTCTCTGAATCAGGAGGAATGTGTATTAGGAGTTAAAAATGATACAAAAGGACTTACTCAAAATACAAAACTATTTCGAAATGGGGAATTATGTGCATTTTTGAATACACCACCACACGTGTGATCTGTCCAATAAGAAAACAGTTTGAGACATTCAAATTTGCATGCGTGCAATGCAATCATTCGATCAACACGGAACCAAAACCAGCTAACATCACTAACATCAAAGATTCATCACTTTCGAGTTTTGACAGTTTCAAAACTAGTGGAGTGTTTTATAGCAACAAAATTGATAAATGTCTAGCTGGAGCTATGGAAAAAAACGATGTCTTGGTTTTTTCACCTTTTGAAAGGACTATACGATATAAAGATGAAAATGGGAAAAACTGTGTGAGACTCTACCCTTCCGACTATATATATTGCGGTTTTTTCATCCCTCGAAACGCTTCTTGGATCTGTAAGAGTAAAGATTCTACAGATAGCTCAATTCCAGCTAACATCACTACCATCAATGATATCGAAGGTGTAAATGAGGAATCAAATACAGCTAAGATCACTAACATCAATAAAATCAAAGGTGTGAATTCATCATTTTCGAGTTTCGACAGTTTCAATGTCAGCGAAGTATTTTATGTCGATGAAATCGATGAATGTATAGATGGAGTTATGGAAAAAAATGATGTCTTATTTTTTTCACCTTTTGAAAGGAGTATTCGATATAAAGATGAAAATGGAACAAACTGTGTGAGACTCTATCCTTCCAACTATTTACATTGCAGTTTTATTATCCCTCAAAACGCTTCTTGGATCTGCAAAAGCAAAACTTCTACAGATACCCTGACCTGCAACACGCCAACAAAATACACTCTGAATCAGGAGGAATGTGCAATAGGAGTTAAAAATAATACGGAAGATCTTACTCAAAATACAAAACTATTTTGGAATGGGGAATTATGTGTATTTGAATACAGCACCTCACGTTTGATCTTTCCACCAACAGAAGAGTTTGAGACAACCAACTTTGCATGCGTGGAATGCAATCATTTGACCAACGAGAAGCCGAAAATAGCTACTATTATCACTAACATCAATGGTATTGAAGGTGTAAATATGTCATTTTCGAGTTTTGAAAGTTTGAAGTCTATTCAAAACAAGATTATCATCAGTATCACATGTCAAGGAGATAACAAAGACAAATGCAATCCCAAGGTTATATATATAGAACTTTAGTTGAAGCATATTAACCAAAGTCCACCGAAATGCAAGACAGTTAACTCTAGATGATGAAAGCATAAACTTGGTTAAAATCTCTCTCTGAATAAAAATGAAATATTGAATCTATCTTCTATTATTCCCATTCCTAAGCAGTTATTGTCTTGCAACAGAGATTCAACCATTCACTTTATCTCAAACAGCTTCCGGTTGTTTTTGGGGAATTCTTAATATGGAAGCAGTTAATTCAGTAACTCGTATTTTAAGGAAAAACTTAAAATATCGTGTATATTCACTCACATGTTTCATGGAACCTGCTCACCTACGTAGAAGCTGTGACACTCGTGATATGTGGCCTCTACACTACTTTGTTTGCAACACCGATGAAGCTTTGAATTACATCCGTTTATACGATGAAGGATTACTAACTACGACAAAAACTACAAACAAGTCAATAGTTCCAGCTTTATCACCATCAATTCCATCTCTTCCACAAGCTCTGGAACACCCAAGCCCTACAAACTCTACTATATACAATTATGAAGAAACCAAAACTACTACTGATTGCGTGTGTGATAGATACATTATATGCGAAAACAAGTCGGTAGCAATTACAAATTCAACACCATCGATTTATAGAGTTTTTATTTATAATGATTTGGAGGATTTTTCAAAACTTTCTCTGTCTGTATCGGAAGATAGTAAACTTAAACTTGAAGAAAATCTTCTCATCATCATTGAACCTGAATGTGATGATATTTCTTGTAAAGTCATCAAATACTTTACAAATTAAAAAGTTTTTATAAACTTTAACACTATATATTCAACCTATTACACTTTATTATGATATCTATTTTAATACATTCACCAGTAAGCAAATAATGTAATACTTATTATGTAATAATAAAATTATAACAATAACTATAGCGTTGTAGATAGTTATATCATATACAAAAACAATTCAGCAGCAATTACAACTCCATCTTCATCAAAATGACGTCATATGAGTTCGAATTATCCAAAATGATCAAAACTTAAATGCCATACATTCAAAATTTAGATGCCATACATTTAAAATCTAAAGTTTAAAATCTAAATACCGTATAAGTTCAAATTAAGTAAAAAAATAATCAAAAACTCAAATGCCACTTAAATGAACCTCAAATGAAATACAATTTAAACTCGGTGAATTCATTCATGCCATATAAGTTCAAATTAAGTAAAAAAATAATCAAAACTCAAATGCCACTTAAATGCCATTCAAATGCCACTCAAATGCCTCTCAAATGAAATACAATATAAACTCGGCGAATCCATCCAACGCCGTAACCCATTGCATAACCCCCAAAGTCTAATCCACAAAAAAACACTTGGTAGGGAGATCTGCTCATATATTACTATTATTGTAACCAACCCATTCGCATTAAATAAATTGCGAAAAATATTATTTATTAAGTTTATTGTACGGATCGATCCAGGCCGCGAAAACACTTAATAAGTATTTTTCGCTAAACTATTGGGTGGTTTGTTTCAGTCGAAGACCCCGTTGTAGTCATCAGAGTCAGTGGTGGAGTAGAGCCCAAGTGGAGTTGACTCCGTGGGAGCCAATGGTCAGAATTGGTGCAGTTCTGAGGTGGTAGACCCTGAGAGAAGAGAAAAGTGAAGTGTGTAAAAGGAGTGTACACAGAGAGACGGCTGTTGTGTCCATAGTAGAAGGTGAAAATTCACTACATTGGTGGCAGCAATGGGATACCAGTGCACAGAAGGATACAACGAAGAGAAGAAGAAAGACAGAAGTTATATCGAGCCAGTCTAATGTGGATCTTTGTCTCCCTCCTTTCCCCAGAAGCTAAACCAAGCAATACACCGTGCCTACTGAATCCTCTTCCACCCAGAAGTTATACCAACCCTGTATACCCTCATGTACTTGTCATTCCTACTAGGACTGCTACTCTGGACCCCGTAGCTTTGCCTATGATCAAATATGGTGACCCAAAAACCTAGGAGTGCTGGCAGAAACCCTGTTGGAGTCCAACCTGCGGTAGTGCTTGACCAACCTACAGATGCTCTGCAAAGGCTAGCAGAACCCTCTTTCCAAGACCCAGCACAGACACCCTTCCAAGCCCAAAGGTATAATGTCACTGGATACATCAAGAATTTCATTACTCGTTTCATAGAGGTGGCTGATGCTAATGACTATGGCCAAGCCACTGCCTTACTCCACTTCAGGGAAACACTGAGAGATGATACTGTCAAAATTAGCAATTCTCTCTTTCCCCCCCCCCCCCCCCCCCACTCAGCAAAAGGCGTGTTTACTGCCCTGGGTGCACAACTTGGACTGACCCCCGAAGAAATACACGCTAGGTTGACAGTGTTGCAATGCTTCTCAAAAACCTCATTAGAAGAGCACAAAAAAACGAGGTAGAGAAATTTATCTGGGCCGCATATGATGACCTACCTCCCCAAAGGATAGACTGTATGATATTAGAAACATTTGCCAGTATGCTCAATAATGATTTTCTGCAGCAGCACTTATTAACAGTGCAACCCTACACTGTTGAGGAGTCCATCGGAGCTGGCAATGAATTCTTCCAGATCAAGACTCGTTTTGCAGATAAGCCCTTCTGAATGAGAGTAGCAGAAGATGAAAAAAAAGAGCAACAACAGCCAAGTGGTAGGTCCCCCACTCTCACTCCCCTAAACCAGATCCAACAGGAGGCCACTTTACCTGAGACACATTAGCAGTTTTAATGAGAAACATGCAAACACTAACAGAAACCATTAAACTCCAGTCCGAAGAAATGTAGCTGCCGAAACACCGATCAACCTCGATCCTTCTTTCCCCATTATGCCTGTCCCACTCCAGTGTTGGGGGTGTGGTGCTGCAGAACATTGGCAGAGGGGCCGTCTAGTGAAATGGTGGCCAGTCCACCCAACCTCCTTTAACCCTTAGTCAGGAAACCTGCACCACCCGCAGTAGAAGTAGCGATCTCTAACTGTCACCGTACACCCCAGAATTACAAAAAAGAGATGAACAAAAAACTCCAGAACTATAGCACTGTGGATTACCCTGCTTCCAGGAGATTGAGATGGTGGCCTATCCAGACTTTAGAACCTTAGCAGTTGCCTACAGCCAATTGGTATGTAGGGAAGGTTTAAAAGATGAGTATGCTGAATAATGCCCAACTGAAGCATTCACTTATTCTCCTTACACCTCCAACCTGGCTCTACAATGAGCCATCCACTCACCCTCGAAGAGAGCAAACTTCTGCCCATGTCCTTTCCCTGGCTGAGCACAGTTACAGGCAACACCATTCAGCAACAGACACTGAACTGCACAGCTCTCATCAGCCTTCTCCAAGGAGAACTCCCCTCCATCACAGCCCATCCTCACATACCACTGAAATGACCCTCCCATCCTTGACAAAGAAGGACACCAACTCTCAAGCCCCTGGCCGTTAAGCTAATGGACACCCTCTACCCTCCAACTGAAAAGCCCTAAAAAGCCAGCTACTTCTTGCCTGGCCGAGTAGACTGGAAGTGTGCATCCATCCTGATCAACACTGGTTGCACCACAAACCTCTTATGGAATCACTTATTCAACCGGTTTTCCCCCACAATCACGAGCTCCCTGTGAGAAAATGATGCCCACAATGTCATGGCAAATGGCAATCGCATCTTTTTTTTGGTACGTTCCAATAGCTCATCCATCTACGTAGCATAAAGACAGAGGTTACTTGTGTGGTGAGTCAGATTGGGCATGCCTTTTCTCACCTCTCATCAGTGCCACATAAAGTTCAACCAGTCTGTCATTGTAGTAAACAATCATGAGCTCCAAAATACAGACCTGCAGGGAGAATACTCACAGAAGGTGTCTAAATTATAAAGGACACCCATATTCCCTTTCTAATAGAGATGACAGGGCTGTGTAAAGTCATCCATCCTACACATCTTCTGCTTGCCATTGTGGAAGATACCCCTGACTCACGCCCACTGGACACTACCCTCAACACCCGGATCTCAAACCTGCTTGGTGGTATGGTGCCTGAACCCCACCAGCCCCTAGATCTGAGTGCAGAAAAGACCATTGGTAAGTACACTGGTGTGCTCTCAAATTTGTTGAACTACCACTGAAAAAAGGTACTTCCCCTCTTCCATCCACATCTCTGACCATCCCTTATCCCAGAGCACTTGCAAGAGTTGTAAGCCAAGGCCCTAAACAACTGTCATACTCAAAGAGCGCATTCAAGCTGGTCCAACTCTTGAACTCATACCAAGGAGTGTTCTCTAAAGAAAACTTCGACATGGGTTGCACCTACCTTTTGACTCACAGCATTCCTTTGCAGTCTGGTATTCAGAAACTTAAACAACCCCCAAGAACTCTGCTTCTATGAGAAAAAAGCAAAGAGCAGGTGACCAAACTGCTAGAGAAAAGGCTAACTGAACCCACCATTGGAGCCTGGAGTTTGCCATCAGTGTTGGTGAAAAAAGAAGATAGGTTGTGGAGGTTCTGCATTGATCAGAGGCTACTAACTGTAGTGACGCCTACTTCCTCACCAAAATAGATGAGAATCTTAATGCTTTGTTGGACAACGGCTATTTTAGCACCTTTGGTCTGATAAGCCTGCATTGGCAGGTACTGCTGGATGCAGATGCCAGCAATAAAACCGGCTTTTCTACCATGTCAGGGTTGTGCAAGTGGAAAGCACTCCTATTTGGACTCACATCAGCGCCAGGCACCTTTCAGACGCTCATGAAATGGGTACTCAATGGCCTTTATGGGAAGCCTCTTCTTCTGTAACTGGATGACATAATTGCCATCGGCCTCAATTTCCCCACTTACAGCCACCGACAAAAGTACTCAAGAGGCTTTGGGCAGCTGGGCTCAAGTTAGAGCCAAGCAAGTGTAAGCTTTTGCTGTCCCAGGTCCATTATCTTGGCCATAGTGTCAGTGAGTATGGTGTTGTTACTGATCTCGAGAAAGTGGCTGCTGTCAAAGATAGGCCAATCCCACCAGTCTGAAGGAGCTACAGGCTTTCTTAGGATTATTGGTTACTACCGACAATATTTGCTCCAGTTCTCCACGGTAGCCAAACCCCTAACCAAGCTTACATGTAAGAACATCTCCTGGAAGTAGACACACCATCAGAGAGAAGCTTTTGACCAGTTGAAAATTAGCCTAATCTCTACCCCCCCCCTTTTCGGCTAACCCAAAGCCCGCAGCCCTTATATACTAAACACATACGGTAGTGATCATGGCATCTTAGCTATTTTTTTCCAATTTCAGGGTGGTGGGGAGCAAGTAACCGCTTACTTTAGTGAAACTTTGAGTCCCTTTGAGAGCAAATATTGTGTCACTGTGAAGAATTGCCTGCCATGGTAAAAGTGGTGAAACATTTTCAGCACTACCTTTATGGCCATTCCTTTTTGTGAGGACATATCATGCAACTATTATGGCTCTACATGAGAAAGGAGTCATCAAGTCAGGTAGCTAGGTGGCTCAAAGCCCTGTCTAATTTCCAGCTCACTATAAAACACCGGAGTGGCCACCTGCACAGAAACGTTGATGGACTGAGTCAAAAGTGTTCCCAGAATGTCAGCAATGCAGTCATATCCAAGTTAGAGATGGTGGAACCACCAAACAGGCTTTCCCCAACCTAGTTCCATCCCAGTACCCATGGCCCTTATCCCCCAAACCTTTTTCCCATGACCCTGATTTAGTGGATGCTCAAAAATCTGGTAAACACCCTGTGGCTATCATATACGCTGCTGTCCAAAATAATTCCCCATTGGATTCTAAACAGCTAGAGTTGGGAAGTAATGAGCTGCGCCAGTTAGATAAGCACTGCCACTTTATGAAGCTGAGACCAGAGGGTGTGCTAGAAATCCACAATGCCAGTCAAAACAAGTCTCTCTGGTGCGCAGTGCTTCCCCAAGCTTGAGAGGCAGGGTAGTGTGTGAGACCCACGTCATTGCCATCACGGTTGAATTTTATTTTGTATTGGCTAGACCTACAGCAGAGGTCTGTAGAACATTGAATAACTGGGGTACCTACCAGCAAGCCCAAAACAGTAGTACTAGACCCAACCTGGCCAGGCAATGAACGTACACAGGATTGCCCTGGCAAAAAGCTTGCAGTGGATCTTGTTGGCATCTTTCCTGAGACAAACAGAGGAAATAAGTGGATTTCAGTCTTGACAGATCATGTCACCTGATGGAAAGATGCCCTCATCCTTTCCAACACTACAGTCCCAGTAGTCCCCACCACCCTAGATGACCAAGTATTTTGCTAGTTCAGCATGCCCGAGCAAATGCACACAGACCAGGGTGCGCAATCCAAGTTTAGTCTCATGAGAGAGCTGTCCACCTTATTGAGGATAGAAAATATCAGGACCATTTCCTACCACCCTAAGGCCAATGTCATTGTAGAATGCAATAACCGAGTATTGGGAGATGCACTTGGTCTATCCTTTTAAAGAGGTAGTCCGAGGAGCGGGACTTGATCTTCAGATAATGAGGGCTTCCTGTACCACTCCCCCCGCCCCTATGGGTGAAAAACCAATTTTCTTGATCATGGGGAGAGAGCTGCGTATTTTTGACCAACTGACCCACTACCCTCATCAACTGAGTGCATACTTGTAAACAAGTATGCCAAGACATTACAAGAAAGGCTAGATAAAGTGCCTGAGACTGTGCTGATACAACAATATCAAGTGAGGGGAGACGACGGAGAAAAGCCATACTTATTCAAAACAGGCGATCAGGTTTAGTTTGAAAATATGAGGCTGCAAAAAGCGAACGCCCCAAGTTGCAAGCAAATGTTATTGGCCTAGATGTCTCTGTAAAGGATGATGGCTTAGCTAGATTTAATGAAACACCTCGCAAGATAGAAATCATTAAAAAAAACATCTGCAAGATCTTTAACAAATCCAACTTCAAGGTCACCATCAAAGCTAATAAAACAGTAGTGGAGTTTTTAGATGTCACCCTAGACCTAAATACCGGCAAACATCGCCCATATAATAAACCTAATAACATCCCCTAATATGTCTACAAACTATCAAACCACCCACCCTCCATCATTCGCAATATACCTATAAGCATAAATAAAAGACTTTCCGAACTATCATCTGACAAAGAGATCTTCGACCATACCAAAGTTCCATACCAAAACGCCTTACATAAAAGCGGGTACAACTACAACCATTTTTTTAAACCCGCGCATACCGCCTTACAAACTAAACGAAAAAGGCGTAGAAACATCACCTGGTACAATCCACCTTTTGACCTTAATGTGTCCACCAACATCGGGCATGAGTTTCTCAAAGCAGTTGAAGAGTGTTTCCCCAAAAACCATCCTTTGGGCCATATTTTTAACAAAAACACTGTTAAACTCAGTTATAGTTGCATGCACAATATCAAAACAACCATACAAGGGCAAAATAATAATATCTCTAACAATATTAACAATACCACCACTAATAAATGCAACTGTAGGAATAGAGCTGAGTTTCCCCTCGAGGGCAACTGCCAGATTAAAAGTATTATTTACCAGGCAACAGTTACAGCTAACAACAAGGTCGAAACATGTATTGGCCTAACCGAAGGAGAATTCAAAACTAGATATAGAAATCATAAAACATCTTTTAATACTGCCAGCAAAAGAAATTCCACCTAGCTGAGCAAACATATGTGGTTACTTAAAAACTCATCTAACCAATTTAACACCAAATGGAAAATTCTATCTCATGCCAGAGCATACTCTAACACAGATAAAAAATGCCACCTTTCTACGGCTGAAAAATTCTATATCATCTTCCAACCAGAGTTGTCTTCCCTCAACAGCAGGAATGAAATTGTCACCACCTGCCGACACTCTAATAAATTTATTCTCAGCCAGGCGTAGCTCTATGCCCTTAGTCACTTTCGACGTCCGTGGACTCCTACCACCATATCTAATAATAAATAACGATCCTTGTGCACTAAATATTTTTGGTCTGAGCTTCCTGTTTCCTGTTCCATCTTACATTTTTGCAGTTGAGAGCCGACCTGATGATTGTGCCTAGAACTCTTTTTCTTTTCACCTTTTTTCTAGCACATGAAACAATTTGTAGTCAGTCAATAGTTTTACCATCTTTTACTATTTTTTTCTCTTAGTGTATATATATATAACCTATTCCATGTTTAGAGGGAGTGCTGTACCAGGTCATACCAGGTCAATGCTTAACCCTGTATCACTCTTATAAGCTATAAGGGGCCTATTCCGGACCAATATCCTGACTCCGATTAGTGGAGAATCCCAGAGAGGGCAACCTGAGAACCAGAATTCAGGATACCTCACCTATAGACTCAACAGAAAGTGAATCAACAAAGCTGGAACTCTACTTAAGGAAGCCAACCTTCTCTATATAGACAGCAAACTTCCACCTACGTTCGACCATGTACTAACTATGCGATTGCACATCATTGTTATTAGGTGTTTCGTTTGTGGCATATTGTTGGTGTACTGTATAAAATTTTGTATACGATTGGATCACCTATAATGAGGGGTTGAGTGTTCTTTGTTCCTCCCCTAAAAGGAGCTGTTGTGCATTAAAAATTCAGGAGTATTGTGGATTGTTTATGAAAAATTTTATATTGCTTGACAGGTTTGTATATAATAAAGTATTCATCACTAAACTGTTGTGTGCTTTGCTTGAATTGAGGACTCTGTTTGCATCATTAAAATTAATGGTGGAGTAGACCCCGAGCAGAGTTAGCTCCCTGGTAACCAATAGTCAGAACTGATGCATTTCTGATAAGGTTGACCTCGAGAAAGGAGAGAAGTTGAGGGTGTGAAAGGAGGACACACAGAAAGATTGCTGTTGTGTCTGCAGTGGAAGGTGATAGTCTACTGCAGTAGCATCCCTTAATATGTTAGCTAAAATCAAAGACCAATTAAATTTTGCTTCAAGTTTTTGATGCTAATCACCACTTTTACAAAATTATGATATTCTTAACAAATAATTTTTTTTGTCAGTAATATTTCATAGTCTTTTTGCCAATCTTGTACTTTAGGTATATAAATTGATCAAAAGTTGAAGTTTACTTATGATAGATAGCGCTTGCTTCGATGAAAATGGAGAAAATATATTCAAGGAACTTTTGCTATAGAAAAATTACTGTTTGACAACTTTTCCTTACATAAAAATTGAAGATTTTTGGCTATATTGTGACTCAATTAAATTACTGGTATAAAGGCATTTTCTACATAGATTGTTGTCAGAAGGTCAAACTCTCATGACCTGAAGTTTATTTTTTAAAGAGTTTACTTTTTAAATGAAGCTAAAATTTTGGCATGCAATTAGTTATGCAATGCACCAAATCTGCATACCATGTTCAAGA
Source organism: Cryptosula pallasiana (assembly GCA_945261195.1). Classification (NCBI taxonomy): domain Eukaryota; kingdom Metazoa; phylum Bryozoa; class Gymnolaemata; order Cheilostomatida; family Cryptosulidae; genus Cryptosula; species Cryptosula pallasiana. Next base: position 42,982,176 of record OX183134.1, read on the forward strand.
TATCGTGCTGCTTATATGCTGCAGGTAGACATTGTCAGAGAGTTCAGTGAGCTAAAAATGAGCCTACAGAAGTTATTGGATGAACAACTTCCTCAATTGGACTTGAGCGAAATAGTGAAACTCAATAAAAAACGTGAGATCAGTGACTTTTGTTCACTTTTACGTCTTACTGCCACATAAAACTCGACCAAAGTTTTTCCTTTATAAAAGATTAGACTCAAAAATCCAATGCAGTTGTGGAACTTGAATTTTCGTGAAAATTTGCATTGCATTAGAATTTTCAATAAGTGCAATACTGCTAACTTTAGTGAATGAAATGCAATAAGCTATTACCACAAAGTAGTAATGGTTAGATGTTTTAAGCAATTCAATAGGTTTATACGTTTTATACAGTCGACTTTTCAGATCACAAATTATTGTTTCACTTTAACAGTTTAGTGATTATAGATACCAACAAAAACGATAAAAATGTCTTGTAACTGACAGTAAAATGCAACTGTTAAATTTACTATTTTATTTTAATAAATATGATGAAACCTACATTTTCCAATGTTATATAGGGGGAAACAGGGAAGCAGAAGTAGAAATTATCTTCTCTAACAACATAGTTATGAGGTTAGATCTTTGCTTTGGAAAATCTACAAACCTGAAGACTAATGTGCAACAACCAGACTGTAATCAAAGTTATACTCAACAGTTACCCAACAAACCACCACTTAACGGGAGACCGTCTTCATATCTCGGGCAATGGTAAATAGCACTCAAGGTAGCTAAAAACTTGGGCAGCCAACAGAATTACATTTATCCAGCTTTCCTAACTACTGTTTCCAAGAGCTTAGAGACATGTACAACCAAATTATGAGAAACATAAAACAATCAGCTCAAAAATTCTTGATTATGCCTCATGGAATTCCTTAAAAAATTAGCAAATTATCGCCAAATTTACTCAGAGCTATTCCAAGTTCAAAAATGCTCAACCCAAACTCGATATATATCTGACGACCTAGCGTTAGAGCTAATTTGACTTAATAGTATCAACATATATTGTAAAACCAATGTCAATCGAAGACAAAGCATAGCCAATGCTAGTTAAGCACTAGAATGATACCGGGAGTGCCTAAGTAATGCTATGGCCTGAAAAGGAGAAACATCTACTAAAGCTTTAAAAGTGATCATTTACATTACATTTGAACATTTTCGTGAATCTTTCTACTACTTCTTATTAATTGTTTTGTTTTTATTTTGTTGTTTGGTAGGTTACAATCTGCTGCTGTGATTTTTACAACAGACAGACAACTGGTACTGTCTGGCAGTCAATAAAACTCATTTTGGATTGATTATATTGTTGTTGATCAACCGATAATATATATATTTAACCCTGAAGCTTAGTGCTGTCTGTGGAGTTTGTTGGCAAATATCTAAAGCTGAAGGAATAAATCAAATCTGGCAGAGTAGGGAGAAGCAGATTCTGAGTTCACGGAACTCAGAATAGAATTTAGGGCACCTGGAAAGTTGAAAATCCATGGTAAAAAAAAAACTTTAGACTGGTTAGTGTGTGTGTGTGCGTGCGTGCGTGCGTGCGTGCGTGCGTGCGTGTGTGTTGACATTTTGAAGATTCTGATTTAAAAAAAAAATTGTTGTGTAGGCTTTGAAGATCCATGTCACAGAGGAGCACACAGCAGATCAAAGTCTTGCACAGTCTTAGGCACCAGATGAATAACCTGTTTCATTGATATCAGTTTGTATTGCTAATGGATGACGCAAGTACGGAAAGTATAAGCACTAAAAACCACTAAAGGGCCGGCTATGTCACCACTTAAAACTCATAAGCAGACAACTTTTTTTGTCAAAAATGGAATCGCCTTATGTCAAATCATCCACAAATCAACGCAACTATTTTTTATGCTGTGGTTGCACATATGTTGACTTTGTCCGTCAACATACCTGCCAACTCTCACGCATTGGAGTGAGCTTCACTGATTTCCTTTCATTCTCACACTGTCACTCATTTCTCACTACTTCAATTCCGTCAACAACAAAAATTGTGTTAACATGTTGTTTACCTGTGATGAATTATTATTATTATTATTTACTATATTACTAAGGATTAATGATCATATAATAATATCAATAACTATTAGTATATGCTATTGCATCAGCTAGTATAGATTTCAGTATGAGGTAGTTGTGATACTTGCACTGGTATAGCAGTACTGTTGATAATTATTATACAGTACTAGACTAAATACATAATAGTGGCATATGCTAACAATCAGATCAGAACTGTTTTAATCAGCTACTACTTGCCACTCATTTTTCTGCATGCACTTTCTCCCTCTCTCCTGTTGCACTTAGCTGGCCCTGATTCTTGTAGTAGTTACTGTTTTATTTCAACTATTAAGATTTCACTTTCATTAAATAGTTTGCTATCATGTTTTGCATTTCAAGGCGTCTCTGTACCAATTTTGATACTTTCGCGATGACTTTTGCACACAATTGATCATTCTGTAATAGATTTGCATCCTTGACTATCGACACACCAGCAAACACTCCACGCACATTCCTTGAACACACTCTTCTCCTTCTCTCAAACATCTGAGCTCTACCCCAAAATAGACGCCACCGACTCCACGGGTCCACGACATAGACACTACACCAATATTCAGAGGGTAAATACTTCATTAAACACTTTCGCTTTACAATACAATATAATTACTGTACAAAATCCACACGACTTTTGCTTTATCGATGTACAGCAGCTCCTTTTATAGGAGGGTATCAGGAAATCTCACCCTTTTCTTAGGGTTGAGCCAATCATACACAACAAAACAAGTAAGGCACAAATCACAACATTTAATACAAACGGATAAAAACAATGTTACCCAATCACAGCACATGAACATGGCCGAGTTGCTCCTGCTCTCCTTCCAGCCAATCACAAGGGGTTGGAAGGAGCTGGTTTTTATAAGGTAGTCCGGGTTCCTCTGACTCTCTTCCCATGCATTCCAACTTTTATCTTCTTTCTTGATAAGTGGTTATTCACTCCTCTGAGCCTCAGGCTATTTTTTCCAGCTATCCCTGCAATTAGGTCTGGATACTGGCCAGGGATAGACCCGGTATAGATTATTTATGACCAATATGGAGGATAAAAAAGTAGTTTAGTAGGAGAAGATCTGCATCAAGGTGTCTATGGACAATCAGGTTCTCCTATTTCCGAGTGCCTTTATGAACACCAGGTCCATAATAACCATAAAGGTACCTTGTTGTGTGCACTAGGTGTTGATTATTGCAGTTGATTGTAGTGTTTTTATATTGCATATGATTATTATTATTATCTAAGTATTGATTATTAAGTTTTGATTGTTGGGCTGATGTAAGCTGGCTGCTAATAGTATCTTTGATTTGCCTTATTGTTGGAAATGTTCTTACAATTTATTTTTATAGTAAGTAGAATACAATATGCAAAATGTATATAATAATTGTTATAAGAATATATTTGACTGATAGTTGTTATAATGAATAAAAAAATATATACAGCAACTATTGTAAAAAAGATGAAGTTTGAGAAAAATCGTGATGTTTAGGATCTTGCTACGCTAGTAGGTTCTGTTGACACTCCGTTGGATCATACTTGTCTTTTAGCGTAAAAATATGTGATTCCTAGTTTGATTCGTTTGTATGTTAGCATCTTTCCATCTTTCATCACTAAACCGGGATCCTTTCCTTTAGATGACTTTCTCGTCCTCAACACGTTCAGATAACTGTGTTTGTTTAAGTTGTTACTTTTTTGCTTAAAACTTTCGAGCTAAACTTAGTTTCTATTTTACCCTAACAGTAGAGGTATTTAGAGTTGAGCGCGATGATTCCATCTCCTGTGAATTCCTCTTTGATCAATCTGGGTGTTTTTTTACTGTGTTTCAGCACTTTTTTGAAGCGATCCTTCATTGTCCATTTCATGCCTATCGTTTAATCCACAAACAATAATCATGATGTCTATTGCAGTACTGATGTGGAAACCAATTGACGTAATCGACGTAAAACTCTTTTTTCATGTCGGCTTTCACCAAAATTTTTCGTGATCAGCTCAAAGCCATGTACGCGCTCTCTGTATCCATTTCTACATGCTGGAAATTACTTCTTTCAATTGATCTAGAAATAAAATAAAAAACTAGTAAGCCTAATATTGAAATTTATACCTATTGTTTACAATAACTATTAACTATTACGTTCATAGAGGAAAAGTAAGGGTTACTTACTTGTCCGTTAAGTCATAGTAAAACTGCAACATTCTCAGCTTGGCGCATTGTAGTACTGAAAAACACAAGTGCACTAGAACATTCATGCTCAGCAGGAAAAAAATAGTATAACGATTAATGGGATGACCTTAAAAATGAATAGATTTTTATATTGCTTTTAATTACATTTTACAACTTACCATATTTTTTTGTTCGTATGATTGTGTAGAAATCCTCCGCTATCTCCTCCATAGAAACAAATTTTTTCCCTCTGATGCGGAATGAATCTTCTCTGGTGCGATCGATGTAAATTACTTTTGTGTATTTTGTCTTGTTGATGATTGTTCTTCCATAGGCAGTGTTTCCTACCAATTTACTGGTAGTTGTGAGCAACTCTTGACTAGGATCCCTGTCTCCCATTCTTATGGTGCCCAAAACCGATGTTCCAAAAGCCTCAGAAATTTTTCTAGGGACTTATTCTATCAGATAATAAACTTTGGTGATTTTCAATTCCTGATTCAAATGCCACTTTAGCAACGAAATCATTAGCAATATTATCTGTCCGAGAATGCTTCCAACTAGCGAGCATTAGGGGTTTTTCAGCAATCCTTCAGACTTGTGAAAGTCTCTCATCTTATCGCTCAAGTGTTCTCTGCTCAACATCTAGTTTTTGAAAATTGTAGACACTGCTTAATTCTTTTTTCGAGTTTCTTCAAGACTTCGATGTCACATTTGACTAATCAAAAAAAAATTCTGATTGAACTCTCTTTACTACTTCTTTCTTATTCAGTTTCTTCTCAAGTTGTTTGGGAATTTTTGTAGATTTGTGTGAGTTTTTACTCAAGCCAACCAATTGCACCCCCAAATCATGATGACTGTGTAGCTCAGGGTTTGGAGATACTCTTCATATTTCAAAGTCTCTTCATACAGCGGTGTCATTGATTTTTGTCCAGTAGTGCTGAACTCTTGATGTCTAGCGTTGTTGAAAGAGCAGTCGTGTCAGTGCCAAAACATCTGTAAAATTGAAAGACAATTTGGCTTTCAACACAAAATCTGTTAACCGGGAGATTTCCCTGTCCAAGCAACACTTCTCCTCCATTCAGCTGATAATTTGATAACTTGATAATGTCACCAGCTGTGCACCAACTTTCTAAATTTCACTGGACTGGTGACAAAAAAATTCTCCAACTTTTTTCTTCGGGGATATCTAATAAACATCAACTGCATCATACACAGATAGAGGGCAATCACATCGACTGAGTAGGTTCTGTTGCAACCTTTCGCTTTTTTTCCGAGCCAATGTTCTCTAATTCTTGTCGATCCCTTTGTGTGGTATTTGTCTATCACCAGGCTGGGTCCTCCAGCAATGTTTTCTTTTAGCAAGGAATACAGATCCAAATTGCATTTGTCAATCAGGCAGATCAGAAGAGTCTGTTGAAAAGATTCTATGAGTTGTCAAAAATCTAAATAGGAAGAAAGTTGGTGAGGTGATGGTTGAGGAGCTTTGTTAAACATCCACCAAATTGCCAAACCGAGTAAAGGTATTCCGTCTTTCAAACATGTTGATTTCGTGTTCCCTGTAGATAGATCTTTGTATTTCCAAAGCTTGAAAAATGGGGTTATGCTGAAGTTTTTGTACCAATTTAAAAAAAACCACTCATAGTGCTCATGTTTTCACCTTTCCGCACTTTTTGACAAATCGAATTCTCTGTATTGTTGATGTTTTTTCTGTATTAACGAGCTGTCAAACACTTGTCTCAGTAATAAATGTTTTTGTTACAGTTGGTTCAAGCCTTTCATCCACTAGGAAGGGAAAAATCTTTTTGCTGCTCTGCATTTTTACACTTTGAGATACATTTGGTAGCTCTATCCAGGTGCAATAAAGTTTGTGCAACCAAAAAACAAGAAAGATCTTATACTGATTACGGGCCTCTTACTTTCTTTTTTGACGACAACTTTTTTTCGTTATTGATGACCTTTGTTTTACCAATCCATTTGCTTTGATGTAATATAACTGCTGATATGACTTGGCAGGATCAGTACTGAACATTTACCACTGGCAACAACATGTTCTCTTGCTACCAAAACGACCTAGCCTTCAAGGGCATTTACCCTACTCCAGTGATAGAGACTTCTGACAGCCTTCCATAAGGCAAAGGTTGTGCTGCGCCCCTGGTGTCCAGCACCATAGTCTTCACGGGTCGGTCCATTGCCAGCAGTGTCACCAAAAATTGTGTCGACGGCCTTTCCAGATGACTACATGGACCTAAATGATACCTGCGATACCTGCTACTGAGCAGGCTGCTCCTTCCCACAATGGCCCTTTTCAGGGCCACCGACTGTTACTAGTAGACTTACTCCATCATCACAAAGAGTTACAAATTATTAATTTAGCTAATAGGTATTTTTTTTACATTTTATTGATGACATGTTGCATAAAATGGTAATCGTAGATAAAATAATTGTCAATTACATTGCGATATTTAAAATCAAAATTTAACAGGGAACCGCCGAAACCTCATAGAACCTGCTCCAAAACAACAAACTTGCACTTAAAATGTAAGATTCGCACTTGAAAGGGACTGCATTTGGAGAATTGCAAGGTTTGATGGTTAAAGAACCGCAAACGCAAATCCCCAGTAATTAGGAACTGGCTCAGCGCTAACTGATATACATGAGTTGTCTAGAGCTACTCAAGGTGCAGTTATATCCGTTATGTTATTATTAGTATATAGTGCTCTCTGTGCAGACACGAACACATTTCCTTTCTTCTCTATTATTGCTAAGAAAAATGGACATTCTAATTCTGCAATAGGAATTGTCTTCTCTCTGAATGACAGCAAAAATTTTTGCTTTGCCAATATTTGTACCTCTGGTGAGTTTAGCTTTTGTAGATATAAAATCATTTTAGTGAATGGGAGTGTTATCTTAGTGTATAAAGTTTGTGAAACTTTGTAGAATGTATTCAAAAGTAACACGCTTTGTGACTTGTGCTTCTGGCTAATCACTTCAGATTATTAGATTACCACAAATTAAACCTCAAAGGCAGTTACTTTTACGCAGTTAATTGGTCAACTTTAACATTTACATAATTACACATGCAAAATGCATTATTTTTCCTTATCTCAGTAGCATAAAAATATGGTATGTTTCGCTCTCGTGTTACATTACGGTGAGATAAATAAATAAAAAATCATGATAAACAACAGAATTGAAATGCTAACTTTTGCTGCATTTGTTTCATAAATAACCTTGAAAGTAAAACCAAACATTTTAGCTTGAAGCCAAATTTTTTTGAATTAACATTTTTTTTATAGTTTAAATGGGTATAGAAGTGACAACTTACACACAATGATATGGTTGCTGAGTTGTTAAACAGTGGAGTTATCTTTGGAAATACTGTTAGATCAGTTATGTCTGGGGCACTAGCAGATGTCCTGGTTTTCGAATGCGGAGGCATGTTTAGCTTGTAGTAACACGATAATGATGGATAGTAATATGTTAGTATTAGCGTTGTTGAGTGTATAACCATAGTTTTATGTGACAAATTTTCTACTATTATTATTCTTTGAGCTGAAAGTTTCGACGAACATGAAGTTTTATTCTAAAAACTAAACAGATTCGTAGTTATGTTTCGAAATAATTTATGGAAATTAAAAATTCAAATAAAACACATTGGACTATAATTTACATCGATATTCTATATTATATCTTTCTTATCATTTAATAAATCTTCAAGTGCTAGTAATCACTGTATACACTGGCTACATGATAAGTACTGTTTAACCATTCTACCTGCCTCCTCATGTCAAAGGTGAATATTCAAAGAACTTTAATGGTGAAGGAAAAAGAGAAAGAACTTTGAGCCTACATTATGATAAAATATCTACTGGTCATTCGTAAAGAATATTTTGCTTTATAAAAAAGCCCTAAAGTATGGAAAAGTGGTTATGAGAGTTGGATGAATCTATAGATTAGACAGATATAGTTGAATACAACCAAGTCCACGACTTAAGCGCACCATAATTATTTCTAGCATATCAGTCAAATTTATTTCTCAGAAAAAGTGTGAAAAACAGATTAGAGTATCATATCTAGCGTCCTAGTAAGCTCCTGTACTCAAAACTTCTGGTAGGCAAGGCAATTTCCTGGAGTTTTATACAAAACAACACACATATGATTTTTAATTGCCCGGAAAACACACTAAAAATCACGTATAGATGACTAGTAAGGTCCAGAATTAAGTGCCTGTGTACTTATTTACTATTATTGGCGAAATCCTCCACAATCTGATACAAACCACTTATTTATTTTCCAGTTTTTCACTGAAAGGTTGCAGCGCTTGTTGATTGGCTGCTCTCTTTTAGTAGCATGAGCTTACTAGTAGAGGATAATGAATAGTTTTCTTCAGCGGACTTTTTGACAAATTCTATTCTTCATTCGCTCCGCTTATGAGACCCATCTTTAGGGTTGCCCATGACGCACAGCTCAAACAAACAAACAAAACGAACAAACAACTATGGATTAAATTTTGATTCGATCATGAAAGGTTTGAAAGTATATTGTGATTAGTGAAGTACAAACATCATATTAACGCTTCAGTACATATAGCAATCGTGCTAGCGATTTTGCTTAGCGATAGGGGAAGTCCTCCCCAAAATTGCGCAACTTTTCACTACTAGCCATTCTTCAGCAATTCAGGTCAAACTCGCTGTTACAAAGCACAGCCTTCAATTTATTATAGGATTGTTGGTAGATCGGAGCGCTGCATATGACGAGACACTATTGGAAACAAGGATAAAGCATTTGTGCGCTGTGATTGGTTGATCAAGCAATCAACTAGCAATCCAATGGTCTTGATTAAAACCTAGCAAAAAACCTCAAATAAAATGCAAGCGATTACTTAGCGATTCTGCCGAAACCAGTAGCTGCAAAATCACGCTAAGGAAATCGCTTAGTAATCACTTTATAGTATATGTACATGCGGTGTGACACAGCAACAAGCACTGCTTACAGTTTATGTGGTCATTGAAGCGTGTGGCCCACGTGATTTGGCAGTTTCACTTCCGCTATTGATAAATAATACTGAAGCGGGTATAGCTGATAAGCAGTGACTGGTTACCTGCACATTCAGCAGTGGTTAGTAGTTCAACTAACTAACCTCAATATTTGATTCAAGGCAAGTCTACCAATCTAGTAAGTAGGAAACATATGTAGTTATTTTGTAGAGGAGTGATTGATTGCCATAGGGACAGTTCAAATTTGGCAAACTGGTCTTGCAAAATGAATAATTCATGTCAATTCTAAAGATGCTAAGCTGCAATGTAAATTTGTTTGATACATTACATAGAATGGTGATGCCAAAATTTCATTTTCCATTTTATATTTCACTTTTTATGATTTGTTGTTGTACGTTTAACCTATGGCACTTACGATCCCAGAAAACACAAAACGCTTATTAAAAGTTCATACTTGAATCAAAGTATCAAAGTGGGTGACATAGGATTGGTAAATGGTGTAGCTGTGGAAAAGAGACACAGAAATTCATCATCACTAATAGCCTCTACAATAACGCTGAGCTACCACGGCCAATATTGATATCAACAAAAACACTATTTCTAGTTCAAACTAAAAAAAATCAATGACTATTAAACTAATAGTTTGTGGTAACATAAACATAGCTTACTTGTTGCTTGTGTTGCTCTAAAACTTGGCTGAATCAGTACTACTTATGCTGACCCAAGTGGTGATTTAGTAAACTTCGTTATCTTGTTTATTTTCCAGTTTTGCAATTCTTACTTGGCAGGTTATAATGTTATATTTGTGATGGTGGATGAGTTTGATAGGAAAAATTAGGGAGTTCCCTGTAAAACAAGCAAGGTCATTGGTTAAATGATAAAATATTGATGAAAATCAGCTACATACATATTTATTTTTCCCATCTCATTGATGGTCCACTAAACCTGGAAATGGTTCTTTATGGTGAAGTCTATTTATCTCTCCACCTTCCATTTTCTCAACCCGTCTCCTTCATTTATGAAAGCAGACAAAAATGGTCATAAGCGTGAGTATAAGATTTGACTTACAGATTAGTTTTCTCTGGATGAGCAATTACTGAAGCCCAACATTCAAAATCATTTGTTTCTTGCTACCACTGCTGGAGTGCTTGAAGTTTATCAAAATTATTGAGAACAGTTCTGATCACAGCAGGTAAAAAATCTTTTCAGTATCAAGGAGGTTGAAATCTGCCTATATGAGCTCCATGCTTAGAACAGGTTTTTGTAATGTTAAAGAGAATGGCAAGATAAAATAGAAAGCTGAATGATGCTTCCAATATATCAGTTGGCATCCATATATATGCAGTATTACAATTCAAAGTAAATTAATTCATATTGTGGTGGATTTTCATGACCACTATCTGTGCGCAAGGTCCCCCTGACAACCGCTGGGTGTCACGCAAGCCTAAACTGAGCCTGGCACAGCCAGAAAACAAGCAAGAGAACCGGTAGAAGCACTACCGGCCCTGCAGCATTCACTGCTGGCCCTGCAGCATGCACTACCGGCCCTGCAGTGTCACTACCGACCCTATACCGGGTCGGTGAGGGAAGAAGGGCTGTAGCCTGTGAACCAAAAATGGTACAGAAGATTCAGGAGCCCAACTTTGCAGCTTATCAACCACCGGAAAGACCAAAGACAGGGAACACAAGCCGTAAGAGCCAGGAACTCGAGCTTACTATTGCACCATCATGATTCAGCATTATTGACTGATAAGCTCCGCCCCTCATTTCTGGGCGCCTTGTACATGTAACCTTATATTCACCAATACTGCATTATGATAATAATAACTTACCTTTCTATTCGTGCAATTACTTCCTGTCACTGTTTATTTGTTGCCCTCTTATTTGGGCATATGTTTTCTCCTACTCTACCTATAAAAGGCAGAGACTGTTCATTAATCTTTGTATTGTATTGGGATTCTGCTTGTGAGTGTACCAAGTAGCATTATACATTATACTTAGTTTAAACGGTCGAATTTCAGCCGGATTAGGCAGTCGTGTTATGAATCTGACTGAGAACCGACTGCACCTCCGGCCGGTTTAATCAGCAGGAGTTGAGGCGGATTGGATAGTCGGTTTTGTGATTCGGCTGCAAAGCACTCCTGGTTTATACGATCAGGCCTCTTCTCAGCAGTGTTTTATTATTATTTATTATTATTTTTATAATTACAATAAATAATAACAATTGTTTACACAATAAATAATAATAATTATTTACACACTAATTTAAACAATAATAATATTTATTATAATAATCATTAATAATTTAACTGTTGTTGTTATTTATTATTATTATTATTATTATCCTTATTATTGAGATGACCATGACCACTTGACATCGTGAGTGGATTGTTATCACTTGATTGATTGGCAGGCTGTCTCTCATCAAGCAATGACAAGAACAACCGCTACTATTACATGGTTGTGTGGCGTTCACAATCACAAATACATAAAATCATTACCTCGTGGGCTGCCATGCGGTCGTTGTTGTTTGTGGTCATGGTTGACTGGCAAATTTTATGTCGGAGTTACGGCAACCGTTGCCGCACTTACGGCTGGAAATTTGACTAAAATGTGACTGCTTTATTCAGCCGAATTGGTGCCGTATTGAGAAAACACGACTGCATAATGCGGCTGAAATTCGGCCGTTTAAACTAAGTATTACCGATATTATACTTCGCTGGGTTGTGATTGTATAATTAACTATGATATACTCATTGAGACATTGAATTGTGCGTTTGAGCCGTGGGCTCCGAATACGGTTGTGAAGTTGATATACTCCTCCATTTGGAAGTTGACCTCTGGAGTGAGGTGTTGTTGCTGGATATTTGGTCGGCCCCCCAAAATCCACTACAATATTCATTGTTTGCAGAAGCATGACAGTACAACAGAATTATTAAAAATTTTGATTGAGATAATATTTATTTTGCAGCTTCATAATAAGAATTGTTGAAACAAATCTTGAAACAAATTTTAAAACAAAACTGTAGCTGTACTCTAAGCATTTATTCACCCATTTATAATGTATACACTGGTATGTGTGCATATGTTCTCCCAGAGCAATGGCTGATGCAGAAGTTACAACAGTAGAATGTGGATTCTGCTGCAGACAGAATGAAGACTTGGAGAACCCAAAAACTTTACCGTGTTCTCATGTACATTGTCTTGGTTGTCTGACGGCTTTCTTTGAGATCAATCACATTACCAGATGTCCCGTTTCCGACTGCGGGTGAGAATTTTTTCCGACTATCGAATCCGTCTTATTTTTTATTCAATGACTGTAACAAGTTTTATTGAAATTTGAATAATTTCCCAAAAAATAGCAAATATCATCATACATGAGATCTATTGTACTTTTTGCATTGACAATAGTGTGAGAATTCATTTAAGCTGGTCAGAATCAAAATAAAAACACTGCAACAGAGCTTTGCCTCGTGGCACAAAAAGTGCCATAAACAACAGCTGACAGGATGTACAAGTAAAATGATTCAACCAGAAAACTAACTGTTTAATTTGTTAAACATTTTCTGTATTTTCTTGAATAGTTCTATATATAATAAAGATATTTATGTACAACAACTGTACATAAATCTAAAACTCATCGTAGTTTTGGAATGAGCTGGAATTTATATTTTTGTTACCTTGGTAAAAAATTGATTGAAGTATACAAAGTAATGTTTTGTTTCTGCAGAGAGATAGCTGACGAGCCAATAAATAGGTTACCATCGTTTAAGGAAAACAGTCACAAATTATGTGATGTTTGTGTGGAGAAAAAACTTAGTCAACAGGAGGCACTCATCTACTGCAAGACTTGTGAGAAAAAGTACTGCAAACAGCATGAGGAGGTAAAAATTCTTTGGTCTAAAGCAATACTCATTCACATTTGTTTTTAAAAAAAAAGCCAAAACAACAGCATTAATGCTGGTGATAATTTGACTTTTAAATCGGTTGATGTCGTTTGATAATGATGTCATGCTTTCCATGCCAGTGGATGTCAGATTGTTTACTTAGACTTTAAGGTGTTTTTCAGTTAAAGTGTCCTAAAACTTTTTCATTTAGCAAAGTGTATTCCATTTTAAATTGGCGAAGTTTTAATGACCATGAACTGTTGCTAAGTACAGTACATGATGCGCATGGTTTTTTACTCTAGTAAACAGACAGATTTTCATAAATCATGACAATCAAACTCAACAACTTTATATTATCAGATGAAGTGCCACAAAAACTTTTGCTTCTGCAAATTGCAGCTATTCAGTTGTGCCCGAATTACAAAAATTATTTATTGACAAGTAACATTTTTCTGGAGTAGCAGATATGATGTATTGTAGTGGATTTTCATAGCATTCACAACTGCGCAGATACCTAACAATCATTCTAGCACCACTTGAATAGCCATTGGATGGCAAGAATGACCGAACTGACCAACCCTGCATCGGTAAGGTACCGACCTTGCATCGGTACTATACCGACCTTCTACCGACCCTGTATGAGTCATTACCGACCCTGTGGGAGCCATACCGGGCTGGCAGGAAGGGACTCATCATAGCCTGGGACCTGAAAGTAGCCTTAGAGGAAGCAGAGGACCATATCGGAAATATCTATCCTTACATCTGGCAGAACTCAAAGAAGTAAGCTTATAAAGACTGAGATGTTAACCACGGGAACTAAAGCTGCTTGTGACTGGCCAACTAGCCCAGGACTCCGCCTGCTACGTCTGGGCGTCACATATGTTTAAGCTTGTATGCGTTGCCTCATTTGTTGCTATTTATACCTGTTTGTCTATCTGCTGTATTATGCTCTACTTCTGTGTCATTGGTCATTGCCCTATATCACTTCCTGTGCTCTGCCGATAAAAGGCAGAACTTGTGCTATGTTTAATCACTTTGTATCGGGATTTGGATAAGAATAAAATAAATGCATATTACTCTCCAACTCTGAGTTATGCGTCTGAGCCGAGAGCTCTATGCTACTTGTGTAGTAGAGAACACTACCTCACTTTTCATTGGGTGTAGGACCGACCTGTTGTTACCTCTAAGTGAAAGGTAACTGGTGGCAGCATGCCGTCGGAATATTACCGACTTCCCTGTGCCAGCGAACAATGAGTTCGGCTGGTCCAAGCACTCAGTTGCTGGATTAGAAGCCCCCAAAAGCCACTACAATATGAGTTCACAGATAATTGATAAAGTCTTCCATACAAGTTGGTTGAGCAGGCATTTTACCCATGTACCCGTGACTGATGAAGTAGACTAGATGCTTTATCGGCTGCTGGCAGTATTACCCTTCACATTCAACCACCCTCATCCATTTTATGATTGCCCCGCTCTTCCCTTAACCTCAGTTCACTTCTTCTCTCTCTTTTTCCTCCCTTTAATCTATCAGTCTTTCGCCAACTCTGCTCTTTCTCCACCATGCTCTATTCCTATTCCTCTGCTCTGTTTTACCAAGCCCTGCTCTGCCCCAAACTTGCTCAACCATCTTTGTCCCCATTTCTCATTTTATTACACTTTCCATTGCTCACTGTAAGAGACGACATAGGAAGACTGTAGGAGTCCATGTTTCATTTAACTCCTTGTTGGAACTTATTAATTAATGCTATTGGTGACAATTACCTTCCTCGAAAAAAATTTATGAAAGAATTTTAAAATCTATGTGTACTTGAAGCAATTAATATGAATAATAAATCAACATAAGATTGCTCATTATACACTCAAATAGCCTGGCATCAGTGAAATGGTGTTTTTTAACTTTGATCACTGAAAAATTTTTTTAAAAAAACTAAATTATTAACTAAAAAACTAATACATAGCTAAAATTTTTACCATGCCTGTCTTTAACTACCATAATAAACTGCTTGCACATTACTTTTTGTTTACTTGATGGCACAGCCATTCATGTCCATGGACCAACACACATGTCCACACAGAGAGAGTGAGGTGTTTTTTACTTATATACATGTATATTGAAACTCCCAGAATAAATACTCATTGAATTAATAATTTGGCAAGTGTAATATTGCAGGTTACAAAGACTAACCCCTAAATCAACTGCTTACTATCTGACGTTTAAGAAAACACTATTTACTAACTGCAAATAGGCTAGAATTTTCTTCAGTTTACTCCCTTTTGGAGTATATTCGAAGAATATTTTTCTGAATTCTCACTTTTAAAACTTGTTCTTTAGCACCGATTTTGTGACATCAGTACCATGTTTTGTTAGGCTCTCACTCATTTTTCACGGTTGTTGGGTGCCCCAAGGTATATTGCTTGGCGCTAATTGGTCACATGGTGCTCAATGTTATTTGTACCCAGAAATCAAATTGTTATTAATGTGCCAGGGGCTGTTTAGATTTCATAAAACACAAACTTTGTGCTGTTAATTAACGGCTATTTTAGATTAAAAAAGTTATAACCAGTGAACTTTTTTACGAAATCAGTAGAGAAAATACCGAAAATTTGGGCTCTCCCAATTCCTTCACGTACTGGTTCCATGAATACTTGATATTGCAACATCAACAGCAATGTGATGTGAATAACTTATCAGCTGCATTTGCTCGTTTTTTTTAGTTTGGCGGAAGTAGACATAAGTTTTCACTTTCCACCTCAAAGTTTACCAGTTTCATTTACTTTCTGTAGCTCCATGATGCTCTGCTAACTGGGCACAAGAAGGTTGACATTGCAGAGTATGAAATCCAGCACAGAAGGATGCATACAAGAGAATGTACAGATCACCCCAACAAGCTTTATACTTTAGGATGTAAAGTTTGTTTGAGACTGATATGTGTCAAGTGTGTCTCTGGACTGGGCATGTGTATGAACGGTGAGTGGTCTGGTGGTTCTAAATAAACATAAAATCATTTTGAATGCGTCACAAGTTCATTGCAGCATGATATTTGATAACAAAAGTAACCTCCAATATTGTACGCCCTTTCATGTTTGTGGTATTTGAATTCATGCTTATTTCTTGTCACCAGACCTAATAGTTATTACTGCCAAGGTTTTAACAGTGGTTAGTGAGTGTACTTTGAAAAACCCTGTAGGTTCTTCACACGAATTGATGTCTCTGGATGAGCTAGTAGCTGTACTAGTAGAAGATGATATAAAAGTACAAGTGGTAGCTAAAGAGGAAAAGTTAGAGAAGTTATTTAAACTAACATCTAAAGTTAGCAGTGAGTTTGATAACAATACAACAGAGATGTTACAACTGTTGAGAGACACCAGAGATAAACAGGTGGGGCAATCAAAGATATAAATGGGTTCAACACGGGTTGAGATCTTCAAATGTTAAACATAAAACTGATTAAAATATATATCAAAACAGCAGAATTTTTCAAAACTATCTTTACTCATTATTTTTGCTCTTCCAGATTAAAAATTAACTTTGGACACAATGCATTTGATTATTCATAAGTTGTGTGTTGTGGTGACTGTCTTATATACCTTGCCAATGCAGCTAGTGATAATAACCACAAACATTTTTTTGAAGCAAGAGAATATTTTGACATGATTCTTTGCTAAAAAGATAAATACCACTAAGTACATACTTTCCTTATTTCTCCTTTTGCATCTACTTTATTCTGAAAGAATGTTTACAAAAAGTAAATTTGTTTGTAACATGTTTCTGCAGCACCATATTATCATTAATAAATCTGCTGATTACTTTGTTTTCTTTTCAGCTGAGAGTTATAAGAGAAAAGTATGACACTATGGAAGAGGAGCTAAAAAGGAATAGACAGGTCAAGAGGGTAGAGATGATGGAGTTCTTGGAAGAACAGGTGCTCCCGAAATGGACTCAGTTAAGTAACCTGAGACAAAGGTTGGAGACTAAGCTGAAACATAGCTACGAGGTGCGTTCAATCACAATCACTAATTCATCTAAGAACACTCCTACTTGAAAATGTGGAGACTATTGTGCTAATTCTACTTGGAGATTGTTTGTACGTTTCAATTTGAGTTTTTGGTGAATTCAGAATTTTTGTCAAATATATTTGATGTTGAACAAGAGAAATGAATCTTTCAGTACAAGCTTTAAACTTTTTGAGGATCTTGATTTGTATGCATCTAAAAAGGCTCAAGTTGAGGTTCATTTAAAATTAACTCAAAAATGAAGGAAAAACAATAGGTTTATGGATTTTGTGCTCACAAAATATTATTGTTTGACAACCATTCTTTACATCCATCTATTATAACTATACTGCATAAGCGACAAAGCAGTAAGTATCTATTGTGGTGTAAATATTAATTAAATGGTTATAGACAAACTCTTATGACTGAAAGTTAGTTTTCTCATACAGCTATTGATGCTTTCAAGTTACCTAATTTATATGCACTAATAAAGTTACTGCTTAACCCCACAGCGTATCATGTTCAAAGGGTTGTACTGTTTATATACTACAGGTAGACATAGTCAAAGAGTTTAGTGAGATGAAGGTGAGCTTACAGAAGTTGGTGAATGAAGAACTACCTAAGCTGAAGCTGAAGGAAATGGCGAAACTCAATAAAAAACGTGAGATGAGCGACTTGTGTTTTTGTTAATGGCTTGCTGTCTCATGAAACTCGGTTAAAGTATTTTGATTAATGGTCTCTGTCAGTAAATGCAATTCAGTTGTGCAACTTTCACAATTCACAGACCACTGAAATGTGTAAATAGCTGAAAGTTGCAACAGATGAAAAAATTGTGAGGGTAGTGCATGAAGTACAAAATACTTTTTATCATGAAGTAATACTTTTAGCTTTGTTACAAAAAGATGTAAGTATGCTTCTTTAATAGAGCAGTTTTGAGTATATCATAAGATTTTATTAAATAACAAATGTAATGTTTACTTACCTATAAAAATGATGAGAGAAAATTTATTTTAACTGGCAGTTAGATATCACTGGCAAACTTGGCCTTTTTTTTAGTGGAGCAAAATTAAGAGCACTTTTCCACCTTTTTGCAGAAGAAAATACGGAAGCAGAAACGGAACTTGTCTTATCCAGCATTATGGTTATAGACAGCGAGCTTGGTTTTGTCTCAGGCTCATTAATTGAGCTCCTGAGGTGTCCCTTCTGTTATTATGAAGATTACTATGAGTGTTACGAAGGACAACCAGTGAGTTGCGCAAATTGTGGACAAGAGTTTGATTGGTAATATAATCTAAACCGCATTACTGTAATAGTTTATATTTAATAAAAGCCATCAAATCAATTCATCTACATTATGTTTACCTTAGTAGTTTTTGTAAAGTGCCCATTAAAACAAATTCTATGCAAAATTTTGGTTTTTAAACTGTGTCTGATATATGTGTTTACTAATTCAATAGTTTCCTAAATGTATGAATTTTTCTTTTAAAAATGTAGTTTGTCCTGATTTAACAAAATGTGAATAAAATGGTCAAAGGAAAGCATTTATTGCGAAGAGTTTTAAACGCTTTACTGGTGACATTTCGAATCTTTTTATAAGGATAATTTTGTGTTTATAACTTTGATAGCTGTAAATGAGGTAATACGTAAATCATTCTGATTTACTGGTATTACTTTGTTTTGCTATTGAATGCTACAATAGTGAATGTTTTGAGAAAATACTTTCTTCAGATTGTTTTTATTGTTATGAATGCTGAGTGTTTCAACAGGCTCAAAGATACAAAACAGCTCGTAACTGCTCCCTACTTTTTGTACCCTGCATGCTCTACTGTTACACGTATAACAGGACCAATATAACTTTGAGATTTGTGTACACTCTCACTATTACTTATGTTTCTTTTTTACTGATCCACCAGCGGCAGCAAACCCGGTCACTGTTTTACCAGCTCAGACTTTTCTTAACCTCAAGATTGTGTCTACAAGGCTAACCTGTAGACCCAGAGAGTCTAGTTATCAAGTAAAAAGATACCTTCTATATTATTCCTCACCAATCTATATAGTTGAGAAGAATAAAGAGATGAGATGCTACCGAGATCTGTTCTGCTCGGCATATGCTAAAGAGCGAGTTAATGACGTATACACGCATACAAAACATCCACCAGTGAAGTAGTCTGTAAAACTATTGACTAAAATAAAAAACATTGAGTTTCTGAAGAGCTTGTATCACATTCAAACTTTTTCCTTTAAGGAACAAGCACGGCTTTATCTGATACTCCATCAAGTGGTTGTCCATTTATAAATTAGTGAGCCCTGACCTTTCAATCGGTAAACCTACATTCGTGCTTGAATTTATCTCTCAATTACTCGAATATGTACCTCACAGTTGAAAGTTTCCATCTTCTACAAGAAAACGAGGAAGTAACTCCGGGTATTCTTAAAGAGCACAAGTCATGGTACTAAATCCTAACTGATGACAGTAGCATAATAAGATGTACGCCAGACTAAGAATGAGGCAGCATGAAATAGAAATAGCTGGCAGTGATCTAAACTAATATTGTAAAGGATTTTGTCGCACCTTTACCAAACAGCTACTAGAGAAGTGTACTTGTTTAGCAATGTAACAGCAATTGCTAATGAGAGCTACTTGTTTACTAGTAGTGGCTCTATCTATAGATGAGCTATGAGTCAATAAGCTCCGTGTTGTGCCGTGTGCAAGTATACTAATACTATTTGGCTGCCTGCCAACTGAACACACCGTGCTGTTGTGCCGTGTGCAAGTATATTAATACTATTTGGCCAACTGCCAACTGAACACACCGGGTTACAATAGCTAACACTTTATTGCTTCAAGAGACAAAAGCTTACTCAGAGTACCTCTCTTTGTAAGCGCACAATCCAATCTGCCCACTGGGCCACATGTTGCCAAGGTTATGCAGTTCGATATGCTAATGAACAGTTGAAATATAACATAAAATGATTGGTCAATAACATTAATGTAGGTCATACAAAATAGCATAAACAAGCAGGCGCAATGAAAATATATATATATACAGTCAATAAGCATAACAATAACGCGCCAGCCAACTTCTTTAGTAAGGCGGGGAAATCCCCTGCTTGAGTTCTTTACTCATCTATCCTTGCGGCAGGCACGCATCCACTTCTGTAAGGAGGGCAGTCAGACATAGCTGAGTCTAGTGTAGCTAATGCGTGTTTACACACTGCATACTGGCTAGCATAGCATCAATGATAGAGGCCACCTATGCTGAAATCCATTACAATATAAAAAGCGCATAATGGACTTCATTATAAGTGATTCTAACAGCAGTGATGCAAATGGAAAGTAAGTATGCGAAATATAGCGGAAAGGGTGAGATGATTAATTATAAAACATCGCACACATAGACATTGATTTTAAACACGTAAAAAACAACACTATAACAAAACAAAAATTATTATTTGTTCTATGAGGTGCATTTTCTAAACTTCAAGTTTTACAAAAATCTATGTAAACATTAAATAAGCTAATCGCTTCACATCATCTCCATATGATAAAACTTTTGCGACAATGAAAAATAGAATAAGAAAGTTCTTTTGTTTGTTAATTTGGACTTTTGATTCTCAGCAACTAACATTGAAAAATTAGCGTATAGCGATGCTAAATAATCAATGATAATAACAATACTGCGTCATGTATTTTTACCTTGTGGTGTTATTTTAATGGCTGTATGTTGTAGTATATATCAAGGCGTTAGGTATTATATGTATATATATGCAAATGTTATTGGCTGGCCAGCCCAAGCAAATACTAAACACTAAAGTACAATAATAACTTTCCTTTCGAGCATGCCTTCTCCAGCTTCTGTGACCTCCGGGATCTCTAACACGCAGCAAGTAGAATAATGTAGCAAATTTTTATGACCACTAAGTGTGCGCAAGGTCCCCTTGACAACTGCGGAATGTCAGGCATGACTGAATTGAGCCTGGCACTGCCAGAATTCTTGTATCGAGAAAGGATACCGGCCCTGCAGAATCATTACCAGCCCTGCAGCGGTCCCTACCGGCCCTGCAGCAGTCACTACCGGCCCTATACCGGGTCGGGGAGGCAAGAATGGCTATAGCCTGAGGAGCTGAATTACCACCAAAAGATACAAGAGCCTGAGTTTGCTGACTAACCACCGCCAGAACACCATAAACTAAGGACCACAAGCCGTGGCAGTCAAGAACTTGGACAACGATTGCGCCACCACTTCCTTGGCTGTCTCGGCACTTATGACCATTGAAGCTCTGTCCTCTACTTCTGGGGGCCTTGTATATTTAACCTTATCTTAGCAAATCTAATGTTGTATTAGTTATATCTTGTTATCTTATTTGTTTGTTTGCTTCCTGTTACTTGTGATTTGCCATACTCATACCAGGTCAGTTATTTCCTGTACCTCTGCCTATAAAAAGCAGAGGTTTCTTGATGAACATTGTAGTTGTATCAGCATTATGTTTGTGATCATTCCAAGCAGCGTGATACTTTGCCACTATTTTACTGCACTGGATTGTTGTAGCATAATGTGTTATGGTTGATACTCTGAAACACTGAGTTGTGAGTTTGAGCCGTGGGCTCGGTTTCGGTTGTGGAGTTGGGATACCCCTCTGTTGAAGTAGATTGGGAGATAACCTCTGGAGTGAGGTTTTGTTGGTGGTATTTTGGCAGGTCCCCAAAAATCCACTAAAATAGTACAATGGTCAATATTAACTAGCGGAATACTATAAACATTTATATGTTATTGTACACAACAAACAACAGGTTAGATAGTAGCTTTGGGTAGCAAATAATATCATTAGTGTTTCTTTATGTGTTATGTATCCTTGGGACAGTCAATACAACTTTCAGTAATCAGTTGACTCGAGTGTGAAACTTTGAGATATTTTAAGGCATGCAAATTAGTAAATAAGTGGCCAATTGTTTTTGGAACCAAAAGTTAAAATATTGTAGGAAGAATGAAGTGTGAAAGACAAGTACAATAAGATGAGGTAATGGACATGCCTAAAATAAATAGTATTTCTCGTGAAGTCACATACTATTGGTTCTTTTTTTGCCCCTCTCCTTATTTTATAAGGTTACAAATTGGTTAGGAAGGCTTTTCCTGAAAATTGGTCTGATGGTACAAACGGTATTAGCAGTTACTATAGCCGAGAATATGTTATACAGCCGATACTCGGTGATGAGACACAAAGAAGTTGTCGAGCCTATTTGCTTTTAATGTCTCCATAAAGTGATGTTAACAGTTTGTTATGCCACATAAAACAGAAGTCTCCAAGTAGTGGAAAGGTATAACATTGTTCAACATGATGGTTTGTTATGATCAACTGTGATTAGCACCAATGTTCATTTTATTTATTATTATAACTAATTATACCCATATGTATTAGCAGTGCTGAATTCTTACATCAATCTCTGACCATGTACCCAGTGAGCTTTCAATGTTAATGTTTCTTGATCACAAACAAAGCTACATGTATTTTTTGTTAGTATTTGTGCATAGCAAAATTTGGATCTAAATCTGGCTAAAGATTCGATTTATTTTTAATTTTGTTCCCTACTCAAACACTTAAAAAAACCATTTTTTTGTCACCACGGTCTTTTGGGTGAATTGCTCTGGGTCGTGATGCACTCATTTGAACATTACCAATATTTATTGCAAACTAGTCTTCAATTATCTAGTTTAGTTGTGTTGGTGGCTATATATATAGTTATATTTAATGAAGTAAATTATGCCAACTCTGTGAAAGACCGATAACATGCCCAGTCTAACTTGCTATAGAAGGACTGATAACAGGCCCCGTTGAAATTGGCGTAGTTCTATCGATAACAGACCCAGCTGAATGTAGAAATAAACCCTTATTAATTATTTTGCTCAATAGTTCTACACCCGTTCTACACCAGAGCTCATTAATCAATTGAAACGCACCCGATGTTAAACTTCTATGATCAACAGACTTGCCAGGCTAAACTAATGTATATGTAGTTATTACTAAGAGACGTAGACTCTATAACTACCACGTAGCAGAGTGGGTGCAGAAACCTTCAGTTAGGGTTGAGAAACGTAGAATTATTTTAAAATATAGAGCACGACTTATATTCACTGCCAACTGTGGCCCAAATAATCCAAGTTCAGGCTTATATAGCAGTATGATCAAAATAATTTGCTTGATTGGAAAAAAAATAAATACGTCAACTGCGATCACCTGCACAATTGAATAATGAACAAAAATATGTTGAAGATGTAATTAAATCAACTATACAACATTGTTGTTTTGCTAACAAAATAATAACAACAACAAACAACAAAATTATACATACGTAACTATTGATTATAAATAATAGAGAATGTCATAATTAAACACAAATATTGTCAAACAAATAGTTTTGCAAGGTGCTTGCTATTGGCACTAATGCTCCCATTTTAACACTATAAACAAACCCAATTCATTGTTGACTATCCAGTGCTCTCAGTAACATGTTTCACTGCTACGACTGTAGCTTCAACTGCAGAGGTCCCTGTGACTTGGCCAAGTATGAGCATGCTCAGAAGAAGCGGTCGGTGTGTCGACGACGATGTTTACTTTACATCCAAGGAAAAGGAGGCGGAACATAAGTGACAAGCGCATTTCCACACTGTCGCTACAGAAACAAAGCAGCCTCAGAGCACAGGCCACAAAGTTGCCTTAGCTCACACGAACAGCTGCCCTCATCTAAGCAAAGACATCGCTAACAGTCTCCTGCAAAACAAAGGGGAAGACGGGCTAATTCTAGACCAGTCATTCCCTCTGTTGTTGTTCCCACAGCTGATGATGAGACAGACTCAGAGGAGACTTATGACTATTCTTTCTGATAAGTCTCTCCACAGCTCCCTCAGCCCTTTTCAAGGCCACTAATAGTAATAAACGGGTTTCCTCCGTCATTGACAGCTAAGCATTGCAAGTTCCCTTCAATATAGTTTATATTGTTTTTGAAAGTCTCCGTGCTGCACAGCTTTGACGAGCCACATTGCTATGACAGGATTTATGGAGTTGTTTACTCTTGCATACTTTCAAACTATCAAGAGCCCGCAACTCCTAAATAAATTTCAAAGTGTAGACCGAGTTTACGCTGCTAACAGGCTAATTTAACTCTATGTTAAAAAGGGCTTTACTGCGCCTGTTCAGTTACCCTCTTTGATTGAAAACTCAGTTGTAGCCTGAGATATATCATTTGTCATAGCAAAACACTATTCTTAAATTAGCGATTTTATAAATACTAAGATCTCAGCTAAATTTAGTACTTCTCAACATGGGAGATGAAAGACAAAATCATAACGATGCTGCGTTAAAAACTCACAGAAAAAGGATCACCCGTCTGAAGGCAGATCATTCAAAATCGCAAAACCAACAAGGTCATCGAGTAGACAAGCTCATAAAATCCCTCACGGCAAAATATGTGAAAGTGAGTATTTTAAGATTTATTATTACTGTCGTTATAATAATAACAATAAAAAAAATAACAAATAAATTATAATTATCATTATTAACTAACTTAACTAATAATTACTATTTTGTATAATAATAAATAATGCATACAACAACATGGACAACATACATAATATTGAATAAATATTTTTTTATCACAAACTAAGTCACAGTGAGTGGGTGTGTGTTGTAAATTAATATATTATTATTATTATTTATTATTAAACTGATATTATTATTGCTTAACCAATTTTTAACATAGATGGAAATTTTTTTTTTTATAAAAACTGTTTGTTATTTTCTTTGATTTTTATCACAAAGCACTGCCACATGAAGACCAGTGTGTACATAATAGCGATTTTACCCAAGATGAATAAAATGCTGACCTAAGAAGAAAAATAAAATAGCTCTGAGTCTAAAAAATTAAAAATCGGTGCAATTTCATTCTTTTGCAATCACAAAAGTCTCTGTACAATGCCATTATTTGATAGGCCCTACTTCCATAGAAACCAACCAAAATTTTGAAAAATAGCCTTCTTCTAGCTCTACATAATAAGTTGTTGCGTTTTAGTGAAAAATGATTACATCATGGTGAGTGCTGATTGCGTTTATAAGGATTGCCTCACTGACAGGAGGGCAACTCCCTATAAGCTTTTAAATGCGTTTCAAGCTGAAAAAGTTTGAATTAAATCAAACCCGATCAAAAGGGTGTGTCCTAAGTACTTTAAAGTTACTGTTTTTTTTTCATTATTTTTATTACAAGGCTGTTTAGTTTTGCATCTAAAGGTAACTCGATTCTATTGTAAATTTATATCTCAAGTTCTGCTGCACTTTCATGGTTACTTGATCCCTCTAGCTAGATGGAAAGTTTTGATTGAACAAGGTTTCTCTCTGTTAGGAGACGATTATGGCTACATGCAACCATGGCTTTTTAAATTGAAGATATACACTGTGAAACAATAAAACTTGATCTTGCAGATCAAGGCTGATGACATTACAAAATTTTCCGACTTTCCTCTCAGCCATCTGACACAAGAAGGTTAGTCTTCCTACCTGTTTGCTCTTAACTCTGCCTTTGTTTCCTTTAAACATAAGATTCACAGCTATTCCTGCTTCTTATATTGTTTTCACTCTAAATGCTTTTGTAATTCACTCTGTAGTTTTTTCTCTAGTTTTTCAACACCGTTGGTTTATTTTTTTGCCTTTGGGTTGCTTCTATTTATTCACGCTAATGAAAGACTTTCCATTTCTAAGATGACATGACCAATTTGTATAAAGATTTCTATGTAGCATGTTTTAGGCGGTTCTATGTAAACTATTTATCAAAGGCGTGATGGTGTAAGAAATGCTAACACATCTGTTTTGTTTCAGTTATTTACTGCTCGTTTATTTAATTCACCTATTATCGCAGCTAATATTGGAATAAGGTACTACTATCACTTCCTTCTGCAGGGTTAGACGATGCCAAGTTTACAGTACCTACGGACATCCAGAGGCAGGCCATCGGTCTGGCACTTCAGGGTCAGGATATTCTTGGAGCTGCCAAAACTGGCTCCGGAAAAACTCTTGCTTTTCTCATACCTGTAAGTAATGGAAAGTTTGTGGTATATAAAGAATGGCTCCGGCCATTTATATATTTATCTGATATGTCATTGATATGTCTTTATGAGGTGCTTCAAATACCAACTTTGTCAAAATTCAATTTATTTCTATGTTTTCTCAACAGCATTAATAACAAGCATGTTGTGAGTGTTGTCTCCCCTTCGAAATCTTTTGGGAAAACCTAGTGTTTTAGCGAACTTGACGAACGCTAGACTTTTGTTTGGATCACCAAAATCGCTGAAGCATAGCAGCAATGATAGTATATCGTTGATAACAGTACGAGTGGCCTGGCTCATTGATTGATATAACTAGTAGCGGCACGCTCACGGTTAGTAGTAAAAACAAAAGTTTAGCGTTGCTAAAACACTTGTGTACGTCATATGTTTTCCCCAAAAGATTTCGAAGGGGAGACAACACTCACAACATGCTTGTTATTAATGTTGTTAAGAAAACATAGAAATAAATTGAATTTTGACAAAGTTGGTATTTGAAGCACTTCATAAGGACATATCAATGACATATCAGATAAATATGGAAATGGCCGGAGCCATTCTTTAACATCTGTGAGTGTCACCAATGAGAACTTTATGATTTCTGTCCATCTGTTGACTGTCAATGATGCAAGCTCTCCTGTTGATAACTCCTTGGCTTCTTGTGTCTAGGCCCGTAAATATTCTAGCTTTGTGTTCATTTTTTGCATTTGCTGATGAGTTGATGCAGTTATTTTATATTTTATTTTCTCTCATTTCAGGTTCTGGAGTTGTTATACAGAAATAAGGTTGGATTTATGGATGGTATGACGGCACTTATCGTTTCCCCAACCAGAGAGCTGGCCTACCAAACCTACAGTGTGCTCAAGAAAATAGGACAAAAGCATGATTTCTCTGCTGGACTGGTCATTGGTGGAAAGGTAACGCCTTTAGATTGTATTTACTGCCTTTATATCTATAATAATAAAAGTTGAACACCTCCATGATTAGTTTGATAATCTGAGCAATCTATTCATCTCAACAGAAGCGAATGTTGTTGTTCAACACGCTAACATTGCACTACCAATCCAACACCACTATCGTGCCAATGTTAATAAATAGTATGTGTAAATTCATTTTTTTGTGACTTTTAGTCTCCTCCTGTCTCACTAATATAATCGTGTTTTATAAAATATAAAATAGTTCTATAATTTAGCGCAAGAACTGAGTAATGAATTGGCTAGTAACTTTACATTTAGTTGACGTGCAATCTCATGATTTGAACAATAGTCTTGAAAACCTTTTCAAAATCCAATTTTTTTCCCGGAAACCAAAACTCCACAAGCTTCTATAATTTTTGTTGCTAGAGACATCTTCCGATTATTACCAGTTTGATTATATGTTGACATAGACAGCAATACCTCCTGCTCCTATACGCCATATTGTGTGTGTATCTGTACAGGATCTGAAGGAAGAGAAAGAAAGGATCAGTAGAACGCATGTAGTCATATGCACTCCTGGCAGACTTCAACAGCACATGGAGCAGACGTGGGGCTTCAACGCCGACTCTCTGCAGATACTCGGTGAGTTTGACTGTTATGACTGCGGACCGTCACACGATGTGTTTCTACTCTTACCTTGGTTTTATACTTCAGTCACTGCTAGTCACATTTGCTTTGTGCTGTGCATAGTTTATTTACTCTAAAACATTCTCATTTGGCCAATTAACAGTCTATGAAACAGGCTCAGTAGTTACAACGGGATAGGCTATGTTGTTCTTTACTGGTTACGGATGTGCGTCACATTACCATTTTTATCTATAGTTACTACACGAGCTAGTAATTTTGTCTTTTCAAATCAATGTTTCTCCTTACAGGACAGCTAACTTATTAAGCTTTCTGCCGCCATAAATTGGTTGTCCATTTAATGTTCTACTCAGCCTTTTTGCGGTTGGTAGAATTGTTGAGGTTTTTTAGTGGTTGGGTTTGGTTTATCAATCCTTCAATTCAAAAGATTTTCATCTGCACATGTTGTTTTACTATTATTGTGGTATGTTTCACCTATGGAGTGTTTACCTGTATACATATTAGAACGATTTGGACGCTGAAGTCAGCACAGTTTGATTGCAATAATGGCTGATCCTTATCATATCATCCGGCGTCATTGGCTTTTGATGACAACTCAAAATCACCGGCTATTTTTAGCAGATTACCAATGAAACTACGACACAAAAGGAGTGCAGAAGTTGCTTGTTGCCTATTACACAACAACACAACGAATGGTGGTAAAGGAATGAAAAATCATCACATCATTCAGCAATAACCAAATCATACTAATAATTATTATTTATTGAAACTGAGAAAATTTGCCATTTAAGAATAAAGAATTATTATAATGTATTACCATTTTTATTCCAACATGGTTCATCACTTATTGGTAATCATAAGTTTCAATAATATAGCAATAATGTAAATTACTTAAAATAAACATTGGGAATTTTTTTCACAACAACAGATATTACTAATAATTAATATTAACATCAAATGGCGCAATTACTGAAAAAAACCATAGATGTAGTGAAGACTTATGGTATAACAGTTGACAATACCATTAGTAATGCTATGCTTGTGCTGAAAATTAAATTTTTTTTTATTTCTCTCATCAAAAAGCAAATGCTTTTTTGGTTGAAATTCTTTTCTAGTATGTATTCAGTCACCGGCAAAAAAAGGACACAACTCCAACATAAATCTTTTTGTTTAAAAAATTTGTTCTAGTGTGTACCCAGCTTTACTCTTATTTTAATTATGTTCGTTTGGTTTTATTCTGCATTGGGTAAATTTATTTCTGCAGTACTAGATGAATGCGACCGAATACTAGACATGGGGTTTGAGGAGACGATGAATGCCATCATGGAATATCTACCCCCGGAGAGGCAGACCCTCATGTTCTCTGCCACACAAACCAAGTATGTCCAATTCTTTGGTGCACAGTCTAGATATGATGAATGGTACCAAGTCCATCCATAATTCATGGTACTCACTTCAAGCATAGTGTATGATACACAGTCTTGCTGTCATGTATGCGTTTCATGCATTGCCTGGGTTTGTGCTTACAGGTCTGTTCGCGATTTGGCTCGGGTGGGATTGAAGTCCCCCCACTTCATATCCGTTCATGAGAAATCTGATCACAGCACTCCGTCTACACTGGAGCAGTCCTATATAGTCTGTGAGCTTAGCAATAAAATCAACCTTCTCTGGTTCTTTATTAAAAATCATCTGAAGTCTAAAATCCTAGTCTTTGTACAGACATCTAAACAGGTTAGTGAATGTTTTGTTTCTTTAGGGCTCATCTCCCTGCATGTCAAGTGTGAATGTCGCAAGGTGTGTAATGAGATTGGACATTTTTGGAAATTGTTAATTGCAGGCATATTGAAGACCGTTTAGTTGTTTTGTTAGGTTAGTGGAGACTGCAGAATGTGTTTGGGTTGTACTAGTGCCAGTAGTAGTGTTAGTGGTAGTAACAGTAGTAGCGTCAGTGGTGGTAACAGTAGTAGTGTCAGTGGTAGTAACAGTAGTAGTGTCAGTGGTAGTAACAGTAGTAGTGTTAGTGGTAGTAACAGTAGTAGTGTCAGTGGTGGTAACAGTAGTAGTGTCAGTGGTAGTAACAGTATTAGTGTCAGCGGCAGTAGTAGTAGTAGTGACACTATTAGTGGTAGTTGTAGCGAAGTGCTGCTGCATCATTAATTTTGCTGTCTGATAGCATTTGTAACTAGTACAAGTTGTCTCCCATGCATTACCCACAGGCGCGCTATATATACGGGGCATTCGACAGAATGAGGCCTGGTACCAACCTGCTCTCCCTCTACGGTACTATGAAACAGACAAAGAGAGTGAAAACTTATGAAAGTTTCTGCCGGAAACAGAATGTTGTCTTGTTTGCTACCGATCTAGCAGCCAGGGGGCTTGGTGAGGCTTTTATACAAAACCGTTAAAAAAACTAATTTCTAAAACGTGTTATTTCGTTTTCCACAACTAAAATTATAAACCGTTAAATCATCTGTTTAACTTAATATTTTTAATTTGTCAATTTTCTACATATTATTATTTCTACCGACTACAAACAGCCAAAGTAGATTGTATGCTGTTATTTGGCAAATATTCCGCACCAATTCACACGTACGTACTTGTGTATGTACCTAGTTGTCTCCTTCACATGTACGTACTTGTGTATGTACATAGTTGTCTCCTCTTAGATTTTCCTGGAGTCAAGTGGGTCGTACAATTTGATGCACCAGACGATTCTGACACCTACATACACCGGGTAGGCAGGACTGCCAGGTATGACAGGGACGGAGAGGCCCTTCTATTCCTGCTCCCATCTGAGAAGTCGGAGATGGTTAAATCTTTGGATTCGAAGAAGATTCCTATTGAGGAGATCGAGTGAGTGCTGAATTATCTCCCCGTGTATTTCTCTTTTAAAGCCGTTATTTTTCTGTGGTCTTTTGCTGTGCAGTGTACTTGGTCCATTGAAGTTTTGGCTGGTCGCTCCATATATCTCATAGACATGGAATACTCGATTATGATAGAATTTATAACAAGCAATTTTTTTTCCTGTAGTTTTTTATTTGTTATTCATACCTCTCATTAAAAACTGAAAGTTACATTTTTCCCTGAAAATCTCAACGTTGTCATGGAAATTTTAGATAACTCTACTGCTGTCCGCTTGTTTGATAACTCTACTGCTGTCCGCTCAGCTCAAAATTTATAGAATTCACACATCTATGTATCGTCTGAAGTGCATTATTCAGTAAAACCTTGGTTACTCTTTTTGCTCATTAGGAGTTGTCTTCTTTGCGCTGCACTAGACATTTAACTGTGTGGTGTCATATTCCAACTTATTTTATATAATATGTTGTAGCAGTAGTTCTCAAGTGGATTTTTAGTTGGTTTAATGGATTGTTAGTTGTCAGCCGCTCTGTCAGCATCGACTATTTTTGTAGGGTGAATCCCTCAAAAGTTGGTGATATCAAGAGAAAGCTGGCTTCTCAACTGGTGGAAGATCCAGAGTTGAAAGAGTTTGCTAAAGCAGTGAGTTGTTGCAGTGATGGTTAGATGCTAAGTGAAGAAATCAAAGTGTGGTCAGCCATTTCCAGCGCTATTTTATACTAGTATCACTCCACTGGAGCCAAATTTCACAAAAAGCTTATATAAGCTATCATTGGCTGAAATAGTTTTTTATGCATTTATTCAATATTTGTTGCATAAAATGAAATTATTTTTGCTGTAATATCTATGTGAGCATATTTTGCTTTAATCTAGCACAAATTTTTGTTTTATTAAGTGGACTTTGGCAGTAAAATTCTGTTTAAAACTTTTAACCATCACTGGAGCCAAGAATACACAAAGAGTCGTCTCTCCTTGGGAGGAATAACTCTATATTGAGCAGTACCAGACATTGCAAAGTTTGCCGATACGTTTACTAAAAATTATGTGCCCTGTAATGCAAAAACGTTCGCTTTCATCCCAGTCAATTTACGTGATGTTTTGTAATTGTATAAGGGCGCACAGTCGCGTTAGTTACCATCCATATGGCACACACCCAAAATACCGAAGTGCAAAAACAAAATAATCATAAAACAAGTGGAATGTTTGTTATTTATTTTATTTAGTAGTATTTATCATTATTTTTCATAAACATCTGACTGAATAACGAAAACCCGTAATAGGCTACTAAAGTGAAGTATGAATAATTTCAAAAAGTAGTGTGCTCATTTTGAAAAAAAAAATGATTGATTTCATCGGTACCATAAAGAATACTTAGCGTTTTTTTGAATATTTATGTTATTATTATTTAAACTACTTTGAGATTATAGCTCTATGAATAAATTTTGGCTATTATCCATGTCCGAAGTTATTATTTATTTAAAATTTGATGTGAAAGTTGAATGGTACACGTAAAGTAGTTTATAATTCCTATTTTTATAATACAAGTGGTAATATAAGGACGATATTTCGCCCCTTATTACTTAGCTTAAATTTTGATGTTTTGGTTCAAAATTCCCAGTGGGCTAGAAAACATCCTCAGCTTTCAGATGGATTGTTGATTTAAGCTTTAACTTGTCAATTTGCAGCATTATGAGCTGTTGAAAATGAGCCTTTTTTCTATAGTGTAATCACTCAAGCATTCGGCTCCAGAGGGTCACGTGACAAGGGGAGTTGGCCACACTTTCATTTCTGCACTTAGGTTAGATGGGTTGTCCCCATCTAGCGATTCAATTCATTACATTGTTTTTTTTTTGTTTTACTGACCCTTCGGTCCTTTTTGTTGATAACGAGGTTGGCAGGTGAATGTAAACCCCATAATTCAGTTTATTGGAGTTTCCTAAAATAATAGCTGCCGTCTCTGCCAAGTCACATGATCTGATATGGTAGTGGCAGCTTCTGCTTTGATTAAGGACCAAGTAGATGGACTAACAAATAGTCACAGCTACCAGTTTATGTCATACAAAACTTTCAGTTCCTGATCGAGTTGGCCGTCATTATCAAAACAGAAAATGGTTACCAGTCACTTCATGCGTTATTATGCTTCGTTTCACACAAATGGAGCAAAACAGGGTACTGTCAAGTAAAGATAACTCCTGTATAAATATTTCTATCTCTCGTAATTTGTGACAGAGTTCTCTATAAGAATTCTGCTTGCTAACTATAATTACGACTGTGATGATTAATATCAATAATATAATAATTACTATCATAATGTTTATAACAACCTTTTTGCATGAATTTATTTAATAGAAAATAATAATTATAAAAAATGATGGCAAATTATCAATATTTAAATAAGAAATAAATTAAATAATTAAAAATTCTACTTAAAATCTAAGTTATCCAATGGATCCGGCAGCATTTGCAAGCAATAAGCGATACTTCATAATGAATGGAAGATTGGTAACTATAAAAGCTAAACACAAAAACTAAATAAGTAGTAATAATATAATTACTGTATGAAATCGAATAATAATAATTAGTTTGTTGTTTAAGCAAAGTGTTCTTACCCATATAAATATTTTTGGGACATTTGCAAGTGTTTTGACAATCGACGCTTGTACAAGAAAGGACCAGGGTAGGTAACAGATAAATAATATAACATTCACCATTCTCAATGGGATATGTTATTGTTATATCCACTATGACAACTGTTATTTAGTTCCTGTGACCTCGGCTGCCATGTTCTTTTTTGATTGCGGAGCGATGACAAAAACTCTGCCCACTTCTAGGTCCATGGTTTAACTTGTTGGTCCTCATTATTTGAAACAATTGAAATGATTTCCAGTAGAATAATAATAATAGTAAGAATTTTTTGCAGTGTTTCATAGCCTATCTGAAGGGATACTTTCTAATGAAAAACAAGGCCATGTTTGACATTAGCAAGTTACCAGCCGATGAATTCGCTCAGTCTCTGGGTCTGGTCCTCACGCCTCGCATCAGGTTCCTTCAGAAACATGAGAAAGTGAAGAAGGAGAGAGAAAAACAACAGAAAGGTAATGGTCACTTCTAACTAGAACTACATATTTCACTGTTTTTCAATACCATGGTCGGCTAAATGCCTACAAAGTCTGTCAAATGTTGCTCCTTCGGAGAACAATATCATCATCACTTTTAGAACTCTTAAAGAAAAAGTTCAAGCAAGCAGAGTTGGCAGATTCATCCAGCCAATCAGATGATGACGAGGCATCTTTGAGCCAATCAGATTCTGAGGAGGCCCCTAGCGAATCAGATGGAGAAAGCACAAACTTGATAACCAATGATAGTGAGGGAGAAGGAGTTGATGATCTGTTGATACTGAAATCTTCTGCTGCGGAAGAGCAAAGGTCGAGTGAGAAGTCTCATCCGCTGTCGGTGAGTGAGTACAGCTGGTCAGAGCAGGCAGGATTGTTACTAGTTACTAGTTGTTGTGCCTTCTTTGTCCAGCATTCTGACTCGTTAGTTTTCACACCTGCACTCGTGTTATGAGAGCCTATACTAGGATTGAATCTGTAAACAATGGAGACACTTACGATATCACATCAGCTAGTAAATTTTATTTTTGGACGATGCTGTAGAAAACCTAAAACAAAATATTAAATACAAACAATAAGTTACCTTTTTTGCAAAAGATATTGCCCCTAAAATCTACCTAGTGACAGACGTTTCCAATCCTTATCATTATTGCTAGTCCTCGAAATAACTCTTATTTTGTAATTTTCTCGGGAAAGTGATCCATCGACTAGCAGGCAGGGTGTAGGATGCTGCTCATTCACCCCATAATTGTATGGTTCTGCTTGTGAGATAGTTTTTGATGTCAGCGTTAAACAAACAATATTCACTGCAAGAGAGGGTGCAGGCATTTGAGAGATGGTAGTTGTCTGCTCATATTAGGTATAAGATAACTCCTAATTTAAGTTTGAATAGCGATGCAGCCACCAAAATTCATAGATTAGCAGATGATGTAGATGATAAATGAAATATTTAAACATGTCATTCTTTGACTCATGTCTCTATGTACATGTTTTGTAAAATATCGCCATTCCAAAACGCAGGAGTATTTGTTATTGTTATGGACTGATTTTTTTTTTATGGTTAATTTACTGATAGGTTTGAATGATCAAAAGTCATCTTACTCCATGGATAGCATGAAAGTAATTCTGTGTTTTGTTTAACCTTTTGTTTCCCAATGAGTAAATTCACTGAAAAACGTATAATGGTTAGCGTGGCTAAATTTGGAGAGTTTTACATGCAGTATTTCATTCACTGAATGACTGTTTTCATTTGTAGCTGCAAGAAGAGTTGGAAAAGAAGGCTAAGCTAAAGAACAGGGCTATTTCTAAACGCGATCTTGCACTGGCTATGAAGAAGAAGGGACTGGTTGCAAAACGTACCACATTCTCTGGCAGTGACCAGGTCAGTTGGCGGGCTTTCTTTGTCTTGTTATGTCAGTTTTCATCCATGTATGGAAGGCTCATTGTTTGGTATTATCTCCCCTTGGCCACTGATGTGCTACCAAGCTCGATAACAGTCTCAGAGTCGAAAAAGAAACTGCAAAAAAACCTGGCTCGAGCGCTCTCACCTATAATGTACATATTACTGTATATAGCAAACCATAGCTCCAAATCGTAGTTTAGTTATTGATAAATAGCCCAAGTTCATTCAGCTGATTCGTTCATACAGCAAGCCAAGGTTGCAGTCATTCAGGCGAAATAATTATAGAAAAATGATATTTCTTATCTGGACCTTAGCCTAATGGTTTCCGGTTAGTCGTTAGTCATATCCTTGGATAAAAGATGTTCAGCTTCCTAAATTTTTACGTTTTGCATTCGTGATTGCGAGAACGCAGAAGACCATGTATGATGCCGTGTATACAAGACAATTATTGGAGTTGGCTTTCCCTCTAATAATTTTTTGTTGGACAACCGATCTATTTGTAGCAAGTGTTGCAATCCATATTAAAATTAGTCTATGAAATTAAAACTTATAATTTTATAATTCTTTACCTACCAAAGCTGCACTATAACACAGCTATCCAGCAGTTCGTTACCTACACGTAACTGCACGACAACACAGTTAGTTATCCAGCAATTCTCGCACCCAAAGAAGTCAGCGATATCAGGCAGCGGGTGTTTTGTAACGACAACAAAGTGTCTTTCAGCAAATGCAGAGGTTGTATTAGTATTTCAATCTAGTGCGGCGCTCTCATAATGTAACTTGTGAATTCTTGCGTTTGGTTAACATAGCTTTGTATCTGCTGTAGTTTATTATAGCTGAACTGTACTCATTGGCTAAAAACAAAATACGAACAATCATACAATTAACACGTGTCCATTACAACATAAGTCTAAATATCCATCCAGTACTACCCTTTGCCAAAAGTTGACATACCAAAAAGTACTAACAATAACATAAAACCAGGAAACCAGTACAAAATCCCGAGGGACTCTGCATGCACCAAGCTTCAAGAGATCCGTTTCTGTGCTGTATGTACATGTATATGTCGATTTTCTGATAATCGCATATCATGATCCATAGTTGGTTTTGAGGAAAAATTTTTTCAGTCAATCTATCATATTTACCTCAAAATATCAGTTTCATGAGAAGATTTGGTCTAAGGAGAAAGAGAGATGTTCTGGATATGCATTGTATCAATGAGATAAAGCTTGTTGAGAAGTATTTTAATTTGACAGCTGGTATACGTTATTACTCGTCTGTATTCCAGTGATTTGTTGTGTACATTGCATGTTCAGTCATCAGAAGATGAGATGGAGGAGGAAGACAGAGTGTTGGATATAGAAGCTGCCAAGAGACGTCTAGAAGAAGCTGACCAAGAAGACAAGGAGGTGAGGGTTACCCTGCGCCTCTTTTCACATTTCAATTTCTAGCTGGCACGTATCACTTGTTTTCAGTTTCAGTGTAGTCAATACGAGCTTTCGGCAGCGGTAATGCGAAGTCAGCACCATGACAAATGTGTGAATTATTTTTGTGTTGATAATCGAAAATTGGGATGTTTTCATGCTGCAGCTTCCCGAAACCTGTTGTGTAACTGTGATAGTGAGAAATAACACTTATCTAGCACATATTATCGTCGATTAAAGGTTCGCCGTTATTGATTTGTTTTGCAATGCATTTATCGGAGTTTTCTTTTCCTTAGTGCCAAATATTCACAACCATTTCGCTAAAATCATATAGTATAGAAATATCTTTATTATTTAAACGTTTTATTGCCTGATTTGTTTTCCAGTGAAAAATTTGTGATTCTGGTTTAAAAATGGCTGCTGTGATTACAACAACAACGCCGGAAAAGCAAATTTTGTATTTTTTACTTCACACATGTTAAGAATATCCGCAACCTCTGTTCCTCGAACAAAAATGCAATGAAATAATCAGATCAACAATAATTTTAATGAATCAATAATTGTTTTGTCCAGAACTCGAGGGTCAACAAAAAGTAGCTCACTGAATAGAGAAAATAATCAGCAAGCATTTATTAATATTGTTCGTATGCCGCGAATGAAACTGAATAATGAATAAATCATAATAAGTGAGTCTAATTAGTTCATTTTCATAAATCGGTCTTATTGCCCTAAAAACATTACGAAATAATTACCATCGCTGAAAATAGTATACTAAATACAAAAGGCGACTTTACAGGCTATTGTTGTGTATAGCAATGCCATTTTTGATTTGTCTTGATTATTTAAAAATTGGGAGTTATCCTCTTTATGATTTGTTTGATGTCTATAAGAATTTTTTTTAATAAAATCTGGTGTTCTAACCTAATATTTTGTTTCATACGCAATGTATTGAATTTCATCGTTTGTTCGATGAACACTTCGCGAATACTCCTAATATCTAAGTTATAATAATTTTATTCTTTTGATATTATTTGGCTTGAAATCCACTTTTTTCCTATAGTATTGCTTTAGCTTTTTAGATATTGGCTGGCCATGCAATATATCACGCTGACACCAGCAAATTGAAATGCTCACTTAACCTTGGAAACACTTTGGAAGAATCTGAAAATAATTGGAAACGTAATTTTTCGTGCTATTAAAAGTTTCTAATCATGGACTGTTCTTGTAGTGCCCTTCCTCTATGTAACTGAGCCAATTTTTTTAAATTTGTTTTATGGCCATATATGAGTTGTTGGGTAGCGAAAATTACTGTGTCAAGTCAGCATATATTGCGTTTTTATTAAGCCGTGGCTGTACACATCTACGTGTTGTTGGTATGCGGGTAAAAGTGTGTGCTTTTTTTTCTACCGTCGACTTTTTTGTTAGAAAGAGATGCTCAAATGTGTCGACCAACATGTTAGTTGATTGGGTAAAATATGACAACAAAATTTGATGATTCCATTGTATTTTTTTTTATTATGCCCTTGACCTGATCACCTTAACGATTGGCCCACAGTCTATTCTGTTTACTCATTCAAAGAGGGTGTTTTTTTATTCATAAACAACATACTATTATTATTATTATTATAGCTATAATGATTATAAATATGATATTATAAACAAACATAATAAAAAATTATTATAATTTATGTTTTAATAATTATTATAATGCTTGCTTATAATAGTATACCTTCTTTGTCTCATTGGATAATCTATAACATTTCGTTGATGTTAACATCTGTGCGTGTAGCCAGCAGAGCGTCGCTATAAAATGTGTTTCTTGTCACATACTTGCAAGTCGCGGTTGTATTTAGCCAAGGCTCTATAAACATAATTAACGAGAACGCAACTCGGTAAAAAAATGTCAAAAATTCACTTAAAATATTCAAATCAAGTTAGATTCAGTCATAATTAGCGGCGTAGCACCTTAAACGTCAATTTATCAATTCTATATATTATTATAGCGCTAATTTTTCTATGAAACTAACAATTATTCAATAATAATAATAGCTTTAGTTATCATAATAAAATTATATTTGGTCAATTGCTGCTCTAAGATTTGATTTTCAAACGTTTCTTTTTCATTATTTAGTTTTACTATCGTCTGATCTTCGCTTTTTGTCTGATAATTTGTCATAGTTTGACTATCCTAGTCAGGTTCTCTCATAGTCGATGATGTATGGTTATGGTAAATTAGATGAGAACAGAAGGCAGTACAAGACATCAGACTTCTAATATCCGTTCTCAGCTAATTTATGGTAACCATGCATCATCAATTGATGAATTATTAGATTTTTTTCCTCCTAGACAAAAGCAGTCAACAATCACTAGATTTCCATGCGTCAAAGTTTCGAAGGGGTTTTGAAAAACGGATTGTTGAAAACTTTGAGGTTTTGATTTGCCGAACTTCCATTACTTGAATTTTTAAAAGAATCATGCAGAGTTGTCTACACCAAAGAAAGGATAACTACACAGATGAGAGTATCAGTTTCTTGGCGGCTTACAACGTCATGGTATTGTTGCGGCGAGATATGAGCAGTTTCTATTCAAACGATAACATTGTGGGAAAAAAATTGTTTTCTCAAGAGCGTGTTGTCACAAAATTGTTTACATTTCAAATCTTGTGGTCGAAAATTAATTACTAACACCGAAGATGAGTGTTTTATGACTTATCAACCGATGTATCTATGGCTTTTCATAGCCAACTGAACCTTATAATAAATAAGTAGTCGTTAGTTGTCAAACTCTGATATAAATAAATAATAATAATTATTATTTATTTATTTATTATTACAATGCCATTGATTTTTATTTTTTTATTAATTAATAACATGATGCTGATGACCTTATATTTTCTCAAAATTATTTTTATGAAGGAAGAACATTTAAATTAAACATAAATAATAATTTATTTCGGGTGATTCTCACTAATTTTGCTGTTAATTAAATAGTTTATTATCACAAAAACTACGAAGTTTTCAACTTCCAAGATCCTATCGTCAAAAGTTTGCAGTTTTGAATCATTGAAGAGTTGAAAAATTCCACAACCGAGATCTGCGCAGTGAAAAGTTCATAGTTTTGAAGACTTCAAACTTTTCATGATTTTCCATCCTTCGAAGATTTGAAAAATCCAAAAATCCGTCAAAACTTCGACGCATGAAAATCTAGTGTTTTTTTCCATATTGCTTACTTGCTTCAACCGAAAATCTTTCATGCTTCTCACTATGTCAGAGCAGAAATATTCCCAAATGTTCATCATTACTTTGAGAAAATAACATCTTTTTGGAAATTTGAAAAATCTAGTACTTTGAGGCAACCTTTTCACACGAATCATGCTTATTTTATGCACCAATTTTTTTTGTATAAATCTCCTACCATTTCATCTTCTCAATTTGTTGGCTTAAAAACACGTCGTTCATCGATGTAATTTTATTTATAGTATAAATTGCGTTACATGATATAAGTTATCATTTTAGTCAACATGACAGCATGTGATGGTTACTTTTACTGTACATTTCGTTGAGTCATTTCTGTATCAGCACTGAAAATCATACTAATTATCAAGTCCTGTCAATGCATCAGTATTAAATATACAAACTTGATTAATTGCCAGAACTGACAATACTCTTACCAAACGGAATGCGCAGGCATTCTAATATTTATACACTATTAATATCCATACACAACACTGATATTATCAGACCTGTCAATGGGTACATATTACTATATATTGTGTTACAGGCTGACAGAGCAAGAGTGAAACGAAAACACCAAGAGAGGCGATGGAAAGCTAAGATGGCCAGGAGAGAGGCAGCTGAGGTGAGCTACTGGAGCAATTCATTGTACATTTTAAATTTATAGTCGTCTCGATATGATCATTCATATTATTACTTGTTGATCTGTAGGGTACGGATGATGATGATGAGGAACAAGAAGCTGTTCTGGCTTCACCCGCTGGTAACGATGAACAGGTCTCTGACTCTGTCCAATCGCCTGATAGCTCTTCATCTGAACCGCAATCTGATTCTGACCAACCAGAGGCTGACAATATTGACTCTGACCAATCAGATGTTGACAATAGTGAATCTGACCAATCATATGCTGATGATGGATCAGACACAGAGCAGTTCAAACCCACTCTAGAGGATGATGAGGCGTTTGCCTTACAACTTTTGAAATCTACTAGTCGCTGAATTTGTACATGAACTCATATTGTAATATCGCTTGAGTAATAAATGTATATGCCCAAACATTTCTATAACTCACATCGTTTCTGGATTTCATAAATTACCGTTCGTGTGGTGAATGGGGTTCTGGCAGTTTATAGGTGGCGCAAGTAATGGAGATACCGGAAGTCCGCTTGCCATGACCCATACTATTAAAACGAAAAATCAATTTATTTTAGTAAAATAATCAAACTTTTTCCCCAATTACGGCAGTAGATAGGTACGGGGAGTATGATAGTTATGATGCGTCGTTAACATAAATCATAACAAAACCCTGTGGAAGCAGACCACAGTAATCTTTCACGGGCGCACTTTCATTAATTTACATTGGCTAGCTCAATTGAATCCGAAATATGAAATTATGGTTCTACCCGTGAGCATGATATTTAATTAATTTTTTTTTAATTGAATAGACCAAAGTTTTTTTTCAAGAAAAAACTTCCAAATGCCTTATCGATCATTGGAGCTTTCTCAAAAACATCATTTTTGTCATATCAACTGCTCAAGTTTTCTCAACTCAGGATAATAGGCAAGCAGGTCATAATTTCTAATGACAACTTCAACGATCGTCGAAGATACTTCGGGTTGCATCACCAAAGTGAAACTACTCTGCCGGGACCCCATTGGCACATTATGTATCAACAATGGGGACCCGGCAGATTTTAGGTGCTCACCAGGGGGTGCTAATTTGATGATACCGGAAGTTTACTTGAAGTTTTATGATAACATCGTTAAGATTTTCAAAAATCCACTACTTTTATTTTTATTTTTTGCTTTAGAAGTTTTTTTTCACTGATATATTGAAATGGCAGGAGCTCCAATGTCTGTTTTAGCTCACTAAATTTTTTTTGGCACAATAAACAGTTATAATCAACTCGAGTCATCACTTTTTACGAACGCTAACAATGCTGACTATAGATCGCTATATAAAATATAGAGTGAGCTCGAAGAGTTATCTCCCATTTATTATTACTTATTATTTATTTATTGTGTGTTGTCCTCTGAGATTAACACTATTCATTTTATTTCAGTGTTAAATAATTTTCATTCAAGCACAAATTTGATCCAACTTGTGATTAGGAAATTACAAGTTTCACTCAAAAGCCTTAAGAAGAAAATTAATTTATTTAGTTTAATTAATAATTATTATTATGATGATGATTATTTATAATAATAATAATATCAAAATAATTATTATTCATTTGCCCTAAAAATTAAAAAATATAAAACAAACTTTTAAAAACAATTGCTATTTATTAGTCACATATCACAGGGTACACCAGATTTTTGGTACACTTGGGATTGTCATAAGAGTTTGTTATTATTATTATTATTGCTAGTCGTTGACTGGAGTTATGAAATCCGCAACAAACGATTCACGAGCAGTTGATGGGGATGGAGCTTGTAATACTGAGGATGCGCCGCGTAAATCAAGCATAATAGTATATCGCTGTTGTTGAGATAAATTGATAGGGCGCACTGTAAGTTATTTACATGGGCAAACTTAGTTAGGCCCGAAATACGATACTTTGGTTCAACTGCATACTATCTATGAGCATCATTATTAAATTAATTTTTTCAAGTGAATAAAGCAAAAAAATTTTCAAAAGAAAAAATTAAAGGTTATATTGATCCCTCAAGCTTCCTTAATCACATCTTTTTTGTCATATTAGCTGCTTAAATGTCTCAAATTAAAATAACAGTCAAGCAAGTCGTAAATTCTAATGATAAGTTATATTAGAAATTGAACTTTTTCCGGTTGCATCTACAAAGAGAAACTGCGTGCCGGATCCCCATTGCTTATGAACTGTTTTGCCTGAAGAACACACGAACCGCCAACTGTTGCTATCAACTTTTTTGCTTTGGGTGCAGTACCTTTCAGTAAGGTCAGTAGTGATCAACTCCTTGGGAGTGTATGTAAACTTAAGCAGCTACAATAATTCTGGATACATGGATGCAATGGAAAGGTAATGGTTTGCTGTCGGTAGCATTTTGGAGTTTTTGTATGATGTAGGAACTCTTCGTTTTTTTCAAAAAGTAACCTTGACGCATTGTTATAGGCCGAGATGACCACTAGGCCTGGTAGTTTGAGCTCATACTAGCTGTTCTGAGATCAATAATTAAATTTTTCTCAACCTACATGGACATGCTATGTGTGTGTATTCGATGCTTATAATTGGGAAAATGAGTGACATAGATATCTTTTGAACTAAGGGTCACAATTTTTGATATAACAGTGTTGATGGTATAGATAAGGTATAAACATTGCAAAATTATTTTTAATACAAAGTGGATGTAATTACAATACAACTTACATTTCAGGTGTTAAATGCATAATTTTCACAATAAATACCTTTTTGAACTGCATTAAAATTTATTTCGGGCTTTTCAATACACATAGGTTGTGTCCACAGCTTCTGAAAGTATCGTCCGAACTATAGTGTTTATACGCAGGCGTTTAGAATTTACAGTTTCGCTAAGCAGGTGTTGTTGATGAGAGCTTCTATATTACATCTGTATATACACTTCTAACGATTAATAGATTTCTGATAAAAAAAAACCACTAGATGTAGGTTCAGGATTACATTGTGAAACCAACATGTTGGTAATTTAGTCATTGGCTTAGGTAAACATTAAACTCCAATCGAAGTTGATTATTCTTCCTTTACTATGCAAATGAAAGCTAGTCATTTCCGTGTGCTGCTATTTCTGCTGCATTTGGCTTGAAATTGCTTACAACATCATGTATGTATATATGTATGTATGGATGTATGTATGTATGTATGTATGCGTGCGTGCGTGCGTGGATACGTGCATGCGTGGATGCATGCATGGATGCATGCATGCAGGTATGCAGGTATTCAGGTATGCAGGTATGCAGGTATGCTTGTATGCATGTATGCATGTATGCATGC
Source organism: Cryptosula pallasiana (assembly GCA_945261195.1). Lineage (NCBI taxonomy): Eukaryota > Metazoa > Bryozoa > Gymnolaemata > Cheilostomatida > Cryptosulidae > Cryptosula > Cryptosula pallasiana. The sequence continues at coordinate 43,025,938 of OX183134.1, forward strand.
ATGCATGCATGCATGCATGCATGCATGCATGCATGCATGCATGCATGTATGTATGTATGTATGTATGTATGTATGTATGTATGTATGTATGTATGTATGTATGTATGTATGTATGTATGTATGTATGTATGTATGTATGTATGTATGTATGTATGTATGTATGTATGTATGTATGTATGTATGTATGTATGTATGTATGGATGTATGTATGGATGTATGCAAGCATGCATGCATGCATGTATGTATTTATTGATTTTTTGTTATAATCTTCTACATAGGTAAATGTGACAAAAAAAACAAACAGCAATGAGGGTCTACATGCGCAACAGCAAAGCCGATCACGGCGCCCGACCCAGAACAGCACTCGAGACAGAAAAAAATTGTAAATTTGATTAGCTAACACGACTCGCCCAACAGGCGTTGCATGAAGGCCACTTAGAATGGAATAACTCTGTCGTCCAGATGTATTTTTGCAGGCCGCATGTACAGTGATTTCTATGTTTTTGTTTTCGCAGAAAGATTGGTTATTGAATCATGTAGCATGGCTTGAACGTTTCGTGAAAAGTGTCAATGTCAGGTAGTCATCTTTTTCAAAATACTTTTCATCACATTTACGGAGGTATCATGGGTGTGTTTTATGTCGTGCTTCAAACCTAAACAATATTTCTTTGCAATCATGAGGTTGACTTGAAAAATGATTTCTAGAAAGGAAGAATGCGGTGCTAACAGTCAATACCAATAAAGGCTATAGAGTTGTTAGGAATGACACCATTTTCTTAATAATGTGGGGGAATTGGCTGGCGAGTCAAGCTCACCTGGCACCAGGTGAGATAGCTGTAGCTGACAATAATTACTAGTGGAGAATTACACAAAAGATAACAAGTTGCCTCCCCTAAACGGTATCAAGAGAAGACAATTCTAGACAGTTTAAGCAATGGTATTACGGGGTCAAGGGTTGGACAGGAGCCCACCCCTGTTCTTGTCAAGGACCAATAAGACAGTGAATAAGCGCTATGCTTAAGTGACTTACTATATGTTTCATTATTATAGTGTAATCTGATTGGTTCTATATTATGTTGTATATACTATATTTTTGTATAAATATAAGAGACTGAGCCAGAGAGCTCAGTTTTATTCCTTGCAATAAAGCTCAAACTTCAAGACTAGTCTTGTTGGTGCCATATATAGGGAGTCGCAGATTCACAGATAGACAAGCAGATTAGCAGTTGTGGCCAAGTAGCAGCAAAAAGCACTAGAATAATATCTGTAGCGCGATTTTATGTATCTTTAAAAGTAAATTGCAATTATCGAAAAAATAATTTGTTGAATCACTGGAATCATTAGAGAGCGAAGATTCATTGACACATGTTATACGACTTGTATACATAATTTGTATCATGTTTCGTGATGTTCAGGTCCTATGAATATTATCGCTCGATGGCATCATCCAGTTATTTAATGATTTAGAGTCAAAATAAATGTTGACATGAAAACTGACTAAAAGATCCGTGCTTTTTTTGTAAATCATCTCTCGATATCAAAACTAAGTTACATCATGCATCAAAAGGGTTTGAGATTCTTTATTGCTCAGCTATTTTAAAATAAACAACAGATCGTCTTCCCCACCCAAGTTTGTTTTTGTAGTTAGAATTTATTTATCGTAATTTGTACAAAATTGTTCAATATAATATTCAAGTCTTGCACACCTGTATGAGTTCATGGCCTCATTGCTTTTTACGGTGTCAGGTGCCAAGAAGCAATTCAGTAGTTAATTTGAAGCTACTCTACTCTGTTGACATTTCTCTCTCATAAAACATTTTAATAAACTTCACGATTATTAATTACATTAGACTTGAAAAGCATTTACTGTTACATTTACATCACGAGAACTTCAGCTAAAATGTATGTAAGTAGAATAATGGCGGTCAGTTCTTGATAATGGATTTTTAGCTGCTCACCATCTCCGACTTGGCCTAAAAATACGCAATATAAAACAACAGTGGTAAATATAGTCTAATGCCAGTGTTTCACATCTTGGTGTAAAATATTTTGGTAGCAGAATTACTGTCAGTTCTTCTCTTTTCCAGCCCATTGAAAACATAGTGTGGACATCATGGATGGCATGGACTTCCAACGCTTCAGTCTAATGCAAAACTCAAAGCAAAACTAATTGCGCTTGCAAATTTTTTATTTTTTTTATTTTGAAGCATTGTTAGGGTATGCAACAGATACCCTCAAAACTCACCACATTCCATTTTTTTCCAAAAATACGGTTATTACCATCACATTTTCTTTCTTGATTTTGCTGACGTTCAGAATCAATCTTTGATATTGCCGATTAATTGATTTATGATCATGATCATTTTTTTTAAGTAATCCTCAAGTTTTAGTTGTTTGATTTTAAAATACATCTATACTACGTGACTTTTTTCTTCTTTTTTAATTAAGAAGAAAGATGATTTCATATGCAAGGAAGAAAACCTAAACAGATCTTTTTACAGCTAAAATAGAGACGTATAGAAAAATAGTTTTAAAAAAAGCAATAACCAAAATGAAAATATTTTTTCATTAACAGTGCATTTTCATTATACCTAATTCTCATATTTCTGGTATTAAATTTTTATGTGTTTTGATGTGATATCTAAAGGTGACAAAATTGAAGATTGAAAAAATTTAAATAGTGGAGGGTTTTCCTGCTTTTATGAAGAGCATGAGGTGACATCATGGGTGAAACATAACGGGATTGCCATCAACGATTGCTAATTATAACTTGTATCACGATTGCACTGAAGCCGTTCGTGAGAGTCTCCATTTCTGTACAAGTTGTGCAATTGTGAAAGCAACAATGACTTGTCTTCCCATTAGGAAAGACAACTGCCTCAAAAACTGGTATTTTGAAAAATAATGCAATGTTGTGCAAGTATAAATACAAAATTATTTTGAATGACATAATTATTATTATCTAAAGCAACAAAATGATATATACGATAATAAAAAGAATAGATTTAGTATTAGTTAGTAGTAGTAATAATAATAGCAACAATGATTAATTATTATAGCAATAGATTAATTATTATAATAATTATATTATAATTAATGAATAATAAAACAGCATTGACTGAGCAACAGTGGCGGATCTGGAGGGTGAGCCCTAGGAGCCCAGGCTCCCCCCCTACCCATGAATATGAGGCAAAAAATTTCTGAAAAATTAGCTGAAAATTTCCATCGATATCAGCTTCTAGATATCTCTTGTAATAAGAAGCCCCTTATTAATCAATAAAGATGATTGTGAGAAACAGCTACATAACCCAAGATCCAATAATTTTGACTCTAGTTCAGGGTTGTTTAAATGGGCAAACACTTTCTCTGCTTTTTGGTGCAAACATGCTCAGCCAAAAGGTCAAGGTCTTTCAGTTTACGTCTGGTTGTCAAAATTGCAGAAGATACTACTACTACTACTACCAATATTATTATTATTAATAAAGAAAAAGTCCCATTATGTTATGTTTCAGATAGAAGAATGATATAGGTTTGTTTTGAGCACATGTATTTCACAGCCATTAGTTACCTTACAGCTAGTCAAAACTGTCGTCATGCTCAACTGCTACTGATATCACGTGAGCATGGCCTACTGAAAGAAACCTAGCATTCTACATTTCCTTTCACCAAAATAAAATTGCTCTCAGTAAAATGTATAAACTGCAATAACCTTGACAGTAAAATTTAAACATAATATAGGTAAGGCATATGCATAACTGTAATTGTAAAACAGATAGTAAAGACAACTATAAATGTTGAAAACATCAACCAGTCTTGTTGCAGGGGTGTCCGGTTAGCAAACATAATCATGCAGGTAACTAGGTTTATGCCGTACTCTAGTACTGCGTGAACGGGGAACCTGGGAAGTGTTTGGCAGTACGTTGGAACCGGTAGATTCTCTATTTGCAGACGGAGGCACTGGAGCCAAATTGCTTTGATTGTATCTCTGACCGGTTTGTAATTCTACAGTATTATTACCACAGCGTGCAGCTACTACTATTGGTTCAGAATACTCTGACTGACCCTTAAGGTTACTCTGCTTTTTAACTTTTACCAGGTCACCAACTTGAATGTCCTGATCAATTGGTGCTCGCCTGCTATCAGCGTACTTTTTCATTTTGTGTTGTTTAATCTTAACTGCCTCATCAATGTCAGTATCAGCTGCTGGTACCATAGTTGTATCTAGAGTCAACTTCGTTTCCATTTGCCTCCCATGAAGCAAAGCACTAGGGGATGTACTAGTAATGGTGTGAGGTGTTGACCTGTATGCTTGAAGGAACTCTACCACACTCCTTTTCCAATCTCTGTGCTCAGCAACAGTCTTCTTAATAACATTCTTGAGAGTTCTATTGAACCTCTCAACTTCTCCATTAGCTCGTGGATAATATAAGCTACTCTTGTAATGCTTAATGTTCCGCTCCTCAAGATATTTCTCAAACTCACCAGAGACAAATTGTGAACCATTATCACTCACTAAAGACTCCGGATACCCTTCCCGAGCAAAGACTACATCTAGCCAATCCATGACGCTTTTAGATGTAACAGATTTCATAAAACCAACCTCAGGCCACTTAGATCTGTAGTCGATGAGCACAACTGCATAACGACAGTTTTCATTTGCTATCGCAAAAGGACCTGTGATATCAATTCCAACCTTCTGCCAACAGCGCTCTGGTAATGGAACTGGTTTCAATGGTGCATTGCGGGATACACAAACATTTTCTGCACAGACATGACAATTACTAACAGCCATTTCTATCTGCTTATCCATGCCTTTCCACCAATACAAGGATCGCAGCTGACTTTTACACCTCGCCATTCCCTGGTGGTTCTCATGAGAAATCTGGATGAGCTTACTTTGATAGCTCTCTGGCACAACTGTTTTGCCACATCTCAACACCACATCACCAACTACGCTGAACTCGTCTTTTAATCTCCGATAGAAGTCATCCAACTCAGTTTGACCAACCCAATTGTGTTTCACCATTCGACACAATTCCTTTATGATGACATCATTCTTACAGGCAGCTACAAAATCATCTTTCTTGACAGCAGAAATGCCTGCCATCATTTCACTCTCCACATCTGCAAATGATCGACCTGCTATAGGCAGTCGCGAAAGCCCATCAGCTACAGTGTTCAACTCTCCTCTTTGATATTCAATCACAAAAGAGTATACCATTAGCCTTGACCTCCACCTAGAAACTCTATGACTTGCTCTCTTGTTAGTAGAATCGTATATTGTAGTCAAAGGACAATGGTCAGTAACTAAAGTGAAATGCCTACCCCATAAATACACATGCCAGTGCTCAACAGCCCACAAACAAGCGAGAGCTTCCAACTCTAAAACACTGTATTTTTCCTCAGTTGTTGTCAAGGCTTTGGAAGCAAAAGCAACCACACACTCACGACCATCTGGATGAACCTGTGATAAAACCGCCCCTAAACCCTTCATACTGGCATCTGTTGTCACTTTGGTAGGAAGATGCTCGTCGAAGGCCGATAGTGCGGTACTACAAAACAAATTTTGCTTGACCTCATCTATGCATGTTTGCAACTCAAGACTCATGTTCAATGGTTCATCATTAGGCCGAAGAGCTTTTCGAATGGGCAAGGACAGCGCAGCCAAGTTTGGAAGGTGTTTATGATAGTACTGAATTAGACCAAAGAAAGTCCGAAGTTCACCCGTTGTTGTTGGCTTCATTCCATCAATGGCAGCTAGCTTGTCCTCTTGTGGCTGAATACCTTCTCCAGAAAGTAATGCCCCTAAGTAGTTCACCTTTGGTCGACCAATGACACACTTGCTGTAGTTCAACTTCAAATTGACACTATCTAGCTTTTGAATCACCTGCTTGAGCCTTGTATTGTGCTTCTGTTTAGATCTGCCATACACTAGAATATCGTCTAGATAGCACTGAACTCCCTCCTGGTTATCCAAAACAATACCCATCATCTTCTGAAAGAATGAAGGTGCTGATGCCAGGCCATATGGTATTCTTTTGAATCTAAATAAGCCCTCATCTGTAATGAATGCAGTCAAATCCCTCGAATCAGGATGCAGTGGTACTTGGCTATATGCTCCTTTTAGATCAAGAGTAGAGAACACCGTGGCACCAGATAACGAATTGAATACCTCCTCAATCTTTGGCAGTGGATGACAATCTATAACAATAGATTGATTCACCCTGGACAAGTCAACACAAAGTCTGATGTCATCACTATCCTTTTTACTGACGACAACAATAGGTGATACCCACTCTGAAGCATCTATAGGTTCTATGATATCTTGTGACACCAAACGTTGCACCTCGGCAGACACCTTACCCGGCAAATTCAGAGGTATAGGACGCCGCTTGGCAGTATGAGTAGCAAAATTCTGTTTCAGCTTGACTTTGTGAACAAACTTGGTGACATGACAATTTACACTCTGTACAGGGGCTAGCAATGACAATCTTGTAATTACATCCATACCTAGTATGGGTGTGCCATGTTCTACCACATACAGGTCTACTTCACAAGAATTTGCTTTAACAGAAACACGTCCATTAGCTACCCCACACACTGCGATTTCTCCGCCCGAGTAGTTTGCCAAACGCTTCCTTGGTTCCTTTAACACAGACATGGGAAAGTACTTTTGATATACATCACGTGGAACTATAGAAACCTTTGCACCAGTATCTACTTGAAACAAAATGTTTTCACTAGCATCACCAGACACTGAAACAATTGCATTCATCATAATAGCACTGCCACTACTATCTATTGAGCCACTGCTGTTAATGTTAAAACAGTAAAATGAGTCATCTCCTTCTACACTGTCACAATTTACTACTGAAAACCCCTTAGTCTCATTAGCAGAAACAATCTGATTGGTCTTAGCAGTGGCAGTAGCATGCCTACACTTCTTACTATTAGCAAAGTGACCAACAGCCTTGCAATCACGACAGATTTTACCTCTCGCAGCACATCTTGGGTCAGTCGATTTATGACCCACTTTGGAACAAGCATAGCACAACACATCACTGTCAGTAACACCAACCTTTGTAGCTCTATCTTGCCTAACCTCAGCATATCTGCTAGGTTTACTTACAGCGTGTACTTCAGCAAAATTTGTGGTCATACTACTATGTGACTCACTGCCAGTTACTGTACGTGTATCTCGGCTCACTGCTTCCATGGCCTTGGCTGTAGATATTGTTGTATCCAATGATAATAATGCATCCTCACGAGCTTTTTCTGCTGACAAGTACAAGAGTCTTTCGCGAAGTTTGTTTGAATGGCACTTCTCGATAATCTGATCTCTGAGCATATCCTGCTCACAAGCTGCTCCATAGCGTGTGTAGTTACAGCCAGAAATAAGCTCCCTCAGAGTATTCACATAATCTTCCACGCTCTCATTGGCCAGTTGACTACGTTGTCTAAACCTTACCCGCTCAGCTACTTCATTGCACACCGGTGTAAAATGTCTCTTCATAGCAGCTCTAGCAGCAACACAAGTGTCATCACTAACAGGCATGTTAAAAAACAATCTCTGGCCTTCCACACCAAAAGAATTGATCAAATAAGCCTTCTGTGTCTGCTCATCTGCTCTCCCCAGCTGTGCCATAGTTGCATAATTGTCATATATCTTTATCCAAGTAGTCCACGGTATTGGAGGCTCTCCTGGGGTGCTCAAAAATGGAGGCGGTGGTGCAAATGCCATAGGTAAGAATTGGTTACTTGCTGCAGGAGTCCCCTGACTAGCTAGCTGTTCTGTATCTGACATCCTCGTCGCCAAATGTTATGTTTCAGATAGAAGAATGATATAGGTTTGTCTTGAGCACATGTATTTCACAGCCATTAGTTACCTTACAGCTAGTCAAAACTGTCGTCATGCTCAACTGCTACTGATATCACGTGAGCATGGCCTACTGAAAGAAACCTAGCATTCTACACATTATTTTTTTTTCATTGCAAGAGTGGTTGACCTCTGCAAAAGTTTCAGCTCTCAAGTAAGCATTGTTACTTGCCGTTTATTCAATGCAACCAACAGCCCAAATTTTACTATTAGTTGTCAATTAATTATTATAAATAATAAAATAATAATTATAATAACGGTTATTATTTATTATTATTTATTTTTTATTATTATTATTAATTATTTTATTAATTATTATTAGTTAATTATTACTTATTAATTATTATCAGTTTTTTTATAATAATAACACTAATGATAATTATAAATGAGTATTTAATTATTATCATCCTCATTGAAGTAATTCTTTTTTGTTATCGTCTCGTGTGTATTATTATTGTTTATTATTATTATGATGATCTATGATGATGTAGTAGTTTAATTATAATAAATGATGGTAGTTCATTATTATTATAATGTAATAATAATAATAATAATAATTTATTATTGATAAAATATAGTCACAGTGTATAATAATATTTAGTAATTAAACTGTTACGTCATCATAATGAAGAACTGGTTGTTATTATTATTATAACTGTTATATATTAATTTAAAGTAATAAGCATCATTATTTATAAATAAATAAACTTTTTTAAATATTGCTATTTTTTAAATTATTATTATTGTTTCCTAGGTTTGATTCAAATGCATTTTAGGTGCTATACAATGGCAGTTGTATTATAATATCTCTGAAACTTGCAGAATACTGGTTCTAGAATCCAGTGTCATAGCAGTTTCTTCAACACTGTACATGGGGGATCCAATTTTGAGTCAGTAGGAGAGCAAATTATTTAAGAAAGGGCCAAAAAAATTTTCGGCGCTCCGCGCCGAAATATTCTTTTACAAATGGGCTCCCCCCTCTGTGACTTTCCAGATCCGCCACTGCTGAGCAACGCTTGTTTTGCTGCTATGCTTACATACTAGTTAAAAGACTTTCCATACTGATCCTGTAGGGTCACTAATCTTCCAAAGCATTTGGGTTTGCTATTAGAACAACCAATAACTGAACAAACAAAGGAGCACAGAAATGCTGACAATTTTTGTTTAAATACAAAAGCAATAGAATATTGAGACTCAGGTATCACGGTTCTTGCCAAAAGTACTTATACATAAACTGCGGGCCCTTACTCGAGCGTTTATCATGGCTATTTTCTGTAAGTCACGATTACGGTCTATATCAGGTATGGATTTTAAATTTAAAGTGTCTAAAATTGGACACACCGGATTTGAAAATTTGGCAATCCTGCTATGTTTCATCCATGGGTTGCATGCTGAAGTGAAGAAGCAGTACTTTGTTTGCCTTCATCTAATTTGTTGTTTCAAAAAAGAATATTAAGTACTTACCTAACGCTGTTTCTTTTTCTACAAAAATCAAATAGAACAGCGATGATTGGCGTTTAATCTTATTTAAACAATATTTTGTTTTCTAAATATTTAGTCAAAATGGAAAAAACTTTTATTGACTAGGGAACTGTCAACTTAGCACACGGCACTCTGCAATAAAAGTTTGGTACTCGTACTATTGTCACAAACCTGAATAAGAAAGCTGGTAGATGTTTGAACCAGAAGCAATCAATATCTTCTCATCAACCTGCAAAATGTGTTGCGGTTTCACAATTTGGCAGCTGGATACACTTCCAGGTGTAAAACGGCTATTTAGTTCGCCTTGTCTAGTGCAAACAGATGTGATTTGATTTGTTTGCAGCTCCACGATACGAACTTTGTTGTTTTTTGAATCAGCTATCACTAGTAGGTCATTGGTTAGAAATATTAAACTTTCAGCATTTCCTATTCCTGCAATCAACAGTCCCCCATCTTCATAGCCTTCTTTAGAAATAAGGTTACCGACTTGTGAGCTTGTTGTATCAAAAGTTAAAATGCGTGAAAGGGATCCAATATAAAGTTTACTACTTCCTGGACGGAATGCCATTGATTGAACTCCCCCTAAAGCTATTCCTCTGGTACTCAACACTGTAGAGGCTTTTGATTCTTTCAGTGGACTTGCTACCACCACAAATCTGAGCACACTATTTCCAGGGTTAGTAGAAAGTTCATAAGTATACAATGTGTATGGATCTTCTGGGCTGACGACCAGCTCTGTAACAAATGCAAATCTGGCGTCTCCAACCACTCCATCCAGATGTCTGTTTACTGTACATTGTCCAGCAAATGTTGTTGTTTGTTTGGTCTCTCTATCCACCATTCTTATACAAAAGTTTTCTTGGTCTACTACTAGCAGTGACTTTCCTTTACTACCAGGTAACTCTGTCATTCCTTGTATGTTGTTGAATCTGGCTTTACTTCCAACACCGTCAATAAATCCTGATTCAGAGTTGTCTCCAGCTATCAGTTGGAGAGCCTCCGTTTGTAGATTCATCGTGTAAATTGCATTCCTCTTTGACAGTAAAATGTGATCTTCCATGTATGTATCCTTGTTCATATACTGGATAGTTTCTGTAATTTCACCATTTTCTCCATTATAGAATGACTCCACGTTTCCAAACTGTACTCTAAACGAAAAAAAAATTAAGAGCTGTTGAAGTCACCGAGACAACTTCAAATATATGTGGAAGCATGAGCTTAGAACGAAAAGAGTAGTTTGAGGAGTTTTGTAGGTTATGTAGTTATTGAAATAACATATAACTTGATTGTGATGGAGGTATTGCAGTGAGCAAAAGCAGAAACACCAGCAACAAATCCAAAAACACTAAGTTAAAGTTACATATTTTTCAGAAAGTATTTGATTGTCTTCAAATCGATGAACCATCAACTAGTTGAGACAAAGTGGTACAACAAAACTAGCAAGCTTGAAAGCCACATAAATATGTTAAGAAGTGCTAAAAATTAAATTCTCAGCAAGTTTTTAATCAAATTAATGAAAAAAAACTTGTATCAAAAAAAACTTGGCTGGAGGGCCTCCTAAATAGAATCCTGATACTGCATTCAATGATTTGGAAAAGCCATTCGTGAAAACTTGGTGTCAGATGTGATTTTTGCTTGTTCGACCTACTGCAATTTGGAGGTTTAAATTTTTTTATTGTACTTTTTGTTGTCAAAATGAACTAGGAGCGTAATATACTTTTCCGCCGAGCTATATTCTGATAAAGTTCGGTGTATGATCAAAATGTTGCTTTTACTTCCTCTTCTTGTCCGGCTGTCCTGGCTATCACCTCTTTTTGAAAATTGGTTTTGCTACCCACTTTCCTGGTGCTATGTCACTCTACTTTTGGTTGTCTTCAATAGCCTACTCTCCCACCACTAACTGATCAAGTAGGTGGGCTGCCTGTGTAACAATAACACCCATGAGCCACCTATACTCTACCCTCACCAAGCCCCTAATCAAGAACTCTCCAGGTTTTTTAGTTCACCCTTCTAGTCTTCCTTCTCTTATCCTGCAAGTTTCAAGTCTCCATCATAAAGGAGTCAACCTCCAGTCTCATATCAACATTTCCTCCACCTAGGGTGATATTACACAAGACTTTTCTCTGCTAAAGAACACCTCCTCCGCCTAGGGTGATATTCCACAAAATTTTTTCTGCTAAAGAACACAACACCTAAAACCAGCTATGATAAAGAAGGCTGGAACTAGGAGTAGTGAGTGCAGGCGTAAATACACTACCCAGACGGACAAGCAAGTCATTGCTTTAGAGAGACGGTTATTAGGGTCAACAATTTGCATGCTGATTATGAACCAATAGGGGTCCTTTATATGAACTACTTCATCCTTCCATATACGCAAGTAGGGCCAAACATTGTGCGGAGTTGGGCATGGCAATCTGTGATGATGAATACATGTATTTCATATTTTTCAACATGAACAATTAAAGTTTGCGTAACTTTACTTCTGGTTTTGGTGTAGTATGTCTGGCCGGTTGCCATTGCTACTTGGGTTGGTGTGAGGACTTTAGTGGTTAATTGAGATCTAGTGGCTTCGTTGCCAGTCAGTGTTAAAGTCCACTTAATTGATTGTTGGACAAGTGACTCAGAACTTGGTAGAGCAGACTCGTATTTAGATCAGCACTAGCTAAAAATAACTCTCCCAGTTAATTGGCTGAAATTACTTTCTTAGATTTACAAATCACTTGTGCAATACTACCTTTCCTTGCCTAAATACAGTTGCAAAAACAGCTGAATAGATATCAAAATCCCCTACGGTATGAATAAGTTCCAAATTATCCTGTCTATTTCTCACAATACTATACAAAGTAGCAACAAAAATATCAAAATAATGCAACAGCTAAAAATTTATGAGATGTTTTCCAACTTGGCAGCTTTTCAGCTGTGACTCAACCGATTGGAGTTTTACAACGTTGACAATTTATGCCAGATTTTTTGAGTTTAATAATTCAAATGTGCTAAGAGTGTTTTCCAAGTCAATACTGTTATCATCTTATTACTATTAGTTTCTAAAGCTTCAAAGATTATACCAGAAGTTTAAAAGTATTTTTATGTCATCCAGCGCCTGAAAACAATTCCAACTTACTGGTCAAACTTTGATCGGAATACCTCCCCATCCTGAACGACTTTTAGGTCTCCTCCTGTAAAAATCAATAAGCTGTATAATTGATGGTAAACATGAATTGAAAATAAATAATTTATTTAATTTCGTTTTTACTGTCAAATTTATCTTTAAAGGGGAGGTTTTTTTAAAAATAAGTTTATGAAAATAGCAAGTTTGTAGGATCTTAGTTTCATCAAGGGTTTGGCTGAAGTGTTTTGCACAAACTGTAAAAAGCAATTAGAATAATAATTTTTTTCAAACAGGACAGTTTTTTAATCATGGCTTTGAAGAACCAAATCACAGCATTACAGTAATCGGGTATTTAATTATTTGCAACTGTGACTCATGTTGATGTTAAAAAAGAAAGGTATTTCATCAAAAAAAACTCGCCTGAGTAAGAAATTTGATACAGACTGGAGCCAGCAGAAATTAAAATTTTTTCCTCTGCCTTGAGTTGCAAGAGATTTGTGGGTTTCTTTATTTGACAATTAGCAGCAGTTCCGGCAACAAATTTATTATTAGAATCTGTTTGCCGAGAACATATTGAAGTTATTTGGTTCCGTTGTAAATCGACTATACGAATCTTGTAGTTTTCAGAGTCAGCTATCAACAGGATATCCTTATCTAGAAATATCAGGCTTTCTGCAGTGCCTATTTCTGCACTAGATAGCTCACCATCCTTGTACCCGCCGCCAGAAATGATTTTACCTGTCTCAAAGCTTTTAGTATCAAATGTTAAAATAAGCCAAATGGATCCAAGGTAGAGCTTGCTACTTCCTGGGTAAAATGCCATAGATTGAACGCCAGCAATAGCCATTCCTCTTGTACTCAACACTGTAGATACGTAGGACTGGCTCGGTGGACTCGATATCGTCATTATTCTGAGCACACTATTTCCAGGGTTAGTAGAAAGTTCATAAGTATACAATGCATATGGATCTTCTGGGCTGACGACCAGCTCTGTAACAAATGCAAATCTGGCATCTCCAACTATTCCATCCAGATGTCTGTTTACTGTACATTGTCCCGCAAATGTTGTTGTTTGATTGGTCTTTCTATCCACCATTCTTATACAAAAGTTGTCTTGATCTGCTACTAGTAGTGACTTCCCTTTACTACCAGGTAACTCTGTCATTCCTTGTATTTTAGTAAATCTGGCTTTACTTCCAACACCGTCAATAAATCCTGCATCTGTTGCATCTCCAGCTATTAGTTGAAGAGCTTTTGTTTGTAGATTCATTGTGTAGATTGCATGACCTTTAGCTAGTAAGATGTTATCTTTTAGGTAAGTATCCTCACTCATGTACTGAATATCATTAAAATTATCAGTGTTAAATATTTCAAGTTTGCCAAATTCAAACCTAAAACAATTACAGTCAAGTTTGTTATATTTTTTAAATTGCGTTTGATCAAACTCAAATCAAAGAAATATTTTTGTTCTTTTTAATAAGCTACATCATGATGGAATATAAGCATTGGTATGTTGATTAGTGTTACGTTAAGTTACGGATAATAATGGATGCTTACTAACTAACAGTATCTGCGTATAGCGATGTAATAAAGAATAATAGTGACGCAGCTCCAAGCTGCCCTGCAACCTCCTACCACCCCTTAGTTGCAGCCAACACCACCTACGGTTTGCCCAACAAACCACGCGTCTTATTGCAAACGCAAGACTGCAAGAAGGTACTTCACAAGCAAGGGTAATTATATTTTGCAAGCTAGCTCAAGAACACGACTTTCTCAGTGCAAAAGCCAAAGCGGTAATGAATCAGCTTTCTACCCAGCGATCTCGACCTTGACCCGCCTGCGCACGCAGGCTCCGCTAGTAAGAGCATCGGGACAAGTACCCAAATATACCACATCTCCCCCAGCTTCTCACGAAGCTGCACACAAATTCCTTAGGTCATTCCACATACTCTGACAAGTAAGCAGGCCAATGCCGCTCCCGCTGCGACCGTCTAAGAAGTGCTGGCGGCTCATCCGCCACGGCCACATTTTCATCTACAGTGGCCTCGAGCTCCTCCACTGCGTCTGCAGCTCGCTCTGTTCCACCCATGGGCTGGCCAGCATCGCCAGCAGGCAAGGCCTGATTCACCTCACCCATGTCCTGACCAGCGTCAGCAGCAGGACGCCCTGCCTCAAAGTGTTGCGGCCCCAAATATTCAGGCTGGTGTGCCTCGAGCGGCACACACGTCGGGCCTCCCAAAAAACCCCCGAGAGGAGCAGGCCCAATGTTGTCACCAGCCGTCATGGCTTCCCGGTGACCTCTGCTGACTTGTTGAGCGTGGTACCTGCTCCCACTATGTCGACGCTTCCTAACGTCCCTTACGTGCCGTGGCACACCGTTCACACACACTGTGTGACTAGACACGACCCCAGTAATTTTGCCGGGGGCCCACTGTTTGGTGCATGAGGGTATAGGTGGCTTTATCCATACCTCGTCACCAACGGAGAACACACTGTCGCCACAGACATCCGCCTCAGGGGCGTTGACATCAAAAGGTACCCGCCATGGGTACCGAAAGAGAACGTTCGAGGGGACTGATCCCTCGTCGGCATCTTTCAATGGCGTTACATTATACCAAAATGTAGCCTGCTCAGGGGATATTCCCCCTCTCTCCGCAATCCTCTTGATTGTCCTGTGGTTTCTCTCCACGATACCGTTGCCGCTCGGGGCGTAAGCAGCTCGGAATCTGAGAGAAATTCCACACTCGTCAGCGAACTCCTCCACAGATGCTGACCTAAACGCCATTGAGTTGTCCATAAGCAACTCGTCACATGGCCCTCGCTCAATCACCACACTGCGCAATTGAGCGACAATATTTTCCGCAGACTCCGTCTGCAGGCGTCGCCATATAGCAAATCGCGACGGACCGCAGTCAACCATCGACAGAAACAGTCTGCCACCAAAATGCGTGACATCGATTGCAACCCTGCGCCAGTTTCCCTCGACCGACAGACTTCCTGTTGGGACAAGGTTCTCTGACCTCAGAGCAGGGTCAACCCGCTGGCATGCCTCACATCCAGCCACCTCGCGCTTCACCTGGTCCCTCGACAGATCACTACGAATCTGCCGAGCAAGATACAGCGTCCGGTCGACGCCCAATTGGTGGGGCAAATGCGCTGCCCAAATGGCGTCCTCTACACTCTCCCCTGTGGAAAGTGCTGCACTCACTTGTGCTTCGGTGCTGTTAGCACCCCGGTAACCCAGCCATGCCTTGGTCACCCTGGTCATGCAATCGGCTTTGTTTTCGGCCGAGAGCACAAAACGAACTTTTATATCAAGTCCAAACTCGGTGATTGTGTCACGAATCACTCCCAGACGACGCTTTACAAGCATCTCCGCAGCACTCTTCGTCTTAACACGACTGCGCGCGTCTACCGTGTTGCCCATCCAGTTAACGACTGTAAGAGAGTCAATGGCTAGCGTGAAAGCTCTAAAGCCCCACGCGATCGCCAGATTCACACCTCTTGCCACAGCCTCCAGCTCCGCAACATTTATGTGCGAATGGTCTGACTCTTTTCGCAGCCATGATGCATCCTCGACAACCTTGCCACACACATCGAGGACCACACCAATCCCCATAGAGCTGGCATCAGTCCAAACTGTTACCACCCCACTGGAATCTACATTCCAACATCCTTGTACGGGGTCCTCGAGTTGAGCTCTAGCGAGAAGCTCGGCAGCCAGCCTGCCAACTGTCTCCCCAACAGGGGCATCCCAGCTGCCGCCACAACCCAGACGCTTCAAGAAGCTACAGTGCAAACGCAACCACCCTGCCACGGGATAGTGACCGACCAAATGGCCACACAAGGAGAACAGATCTCGCTTTGTTAAATTTGATGGCTGCACACTGAGTTCCGATAGTGCAGTAGCCCTCATCATCTGGAGCTCCCCTTGACTGTCACGCCTCAGTGCAACTCCCAGCAACTCCCTCCATCAAGGTCTTCCGGCTCCTTAGTCTCGAGCCCGTATTTGGTAAGATGCTAACGCACTTCTTCAGCGCTGGCAACAGATTCTTGAACCGCTATGTCGTCAACATAGTGATCTGTTGCCCGATGAATTCGATCATCCAAAGACAGCACCTTACCCAGAATTGAGGTCATAATCCTGGGTGCACACGACAAACCAAAACCTAATCAAGTCAAGGCGTAATGCACACCCTTATACCTCACGACCTGATACTTCCACAGGTCTTTAGAAATGTGGATCTGCAAGTATGCTGACTTCAGGTCTACCACCCGAACACCACCACGCAACTGTCTCCACTTCCTAATCTTCTCGCCACACACGGCGACCTTATCATCACCAGTGTGACACTCGACGAACGTGTTCAGCTCACGATAGTCCATGACTGGTCGCACCTTGTCCTTGGTTGGCTGAAACACTGCCAACAGTGGAATGATCCCTTCAACAGGGCCGTCCCACTGTCTCAGCCAGCCCTCAGAGATCCACTTCTCCAACTCCGCGCAATAGCGCTCGTGCATCAAAGGCACTTTCGTACATCGGTACACTGAGATACGGGTCTGCAGTCCTGACGGAGACTCTCCACACCAACGCCAACTGACAGTCCATCGACTGCCGTTAAAGTTAGCCACAAAGTCAGGGTCCTCAACCTGCAGCAACTCTGAGTTGCCACTCCCACTACCACCAGGCACAGCCCCACAGGAAAGACCCGATACAGCGCCACAGCACCCAGTTGGAACAGGCTTTCCCCATTTAACTACATAGCGTAAGTTGGTGCTCCTCTGGACATTCACGCCTCCCATATGATCAATGGCATCGCCACCAAGGAGACAATCAACGCCAAGATTTTCCAGCTTACCCATCACTAAGGCAGAGACATGAAAGCAATGTCCCTGCAACCCAATGATGACACGACAAGTACCTTTCACATGAGAGGCATTGCCATCTGCCGTTAACAACGGCCGGCCTGTCATTAGGCCTTGTCCCACCACCACCCGCGGACTTACCAGAGTCCGCTCGCTTCCCGTGTCTACAAGACAAAGGAAACATCGACCGTTCACAACGGCCTGGACGACTGGCATGCGGCCTGATGTTAACTTAGTGCCAGCTGCCCCCGACAGGTCCCACCTGCCCTGTGGCACACATGCACCACTCAACAGCTCTCTTATGAGAGGCTGTCCGCCGTGAGCCCTGCTCACTCCGTTTCCGTGACAGAGGACGCGCCGCCCCGGTCTGCGCCCTCTGCCCGAAAACTCGGTTGCCCATCAGCTGATGCGGCAACTCTAGCCTGTGAAGGACAATCCCTCACAAAGTGGTCGGTGCTTCCACACCTGAAACACCCGGCCTTTTTAGCCCTGGCCGCCGGAGCCTTCCTCCGACTGGTACAGTCTTTTACTCTGTGGGCACCTCGACAGCGAAAGCACAAGAGCTCCCCAACGGGTTGCTTTTGCCTCCCAGACGCAGCCGCAACTTCATTGTCCAGCTGCCTAGCCTTCTGATGGCCAGCAACAGCTCTGCGTGAGACCAGTCGATCTCGCACACGAGCCAACACAGTGCCAAAGTCGGCAGTATACGCACTCTCATGAGTAATAGCCCACTCGTACACAGAGCCCGGCAGTCCTTCATAGAACTGAGCCCTAAAGCTCAGCTCATTGCAACTCATGCCGACTCTGCCTCCGAATCGTTCCAAACGATCCATATACACGTCGACGGTGTCACCAGCCTCCATCTTGCAGGATATGAACTGGCGCCATGCCTCCTGACGTGGCATGGCATACTCGGCTGTTAAAGCAGCCTTCACGACTTCCCACTGTGATGCCTCCCCAACTCTCATCCTATTATAAACCCGAGATGCATTGCCACCCAGCATATACACCAGAATGTCGGTTGGGGTAATGCGCTCTAGAGCCCAGAGCCTCTCGTACTCTGCCAGCCATACGGTCACTTCAATAGACCCGTCACCACAGAAGGGACTCAGCAACTGACGAATCCGGCTCAGGATCGGGCCCCTCGCCTGATTGAGGATGCTGGCCAGGGCCGCGGCATCCACAATCACCGGTGCCCCACCAACAGAGGCTGGCACCTCTTTGACAGAGGTCGAAGCTCCCTCCTCGCCCTTTGGGCAATCTGGAGAAGACATCCCTGACCTGAAATTAATTAATTACATAATATTATTACAATAATAATAATCAATAAAAGCCGAAATAGCTTGTTACGTTAAGTTACGGATAATAATGGATGCTTACTAACTAACAGTATCTGCGTATAGCGATGTAATAAAGAATAATAGTGACACAGCTCCAAGCTGCCCTGCAACCTCCTACCACCCCTTAGTTGCAGCCAACACCACCTACGGTTTGCCCAACAAACCACACGTCTTATTGCAAACGCAAGACTGCAAGAAGGTACTTCACAAGCAAGGGTAATTGTATTTTGCAAGCTAGCTCAAGAACACGACTTTCTCAGTGCAAAAGCCAAAGCGGTAATGAATCAGCTTTCTACCCAGCGATCTCAACTTTGACCCGCCTGCGCACGCAGGCTCCGCTAGTAAGAGCATCGGGACAAGTACCCAAATATACCACAATTAGAGAAAACATAGCAACTAAACTACACACTTTATAAAACTTACTGGCCAACCTTGGAGAGAAATATCTCTTCCTGATCAACAACTTGCGACTCTCCTCCTGGAAAATTAAGGCAATTTTAGAATCATTTTGTTGCACAATATTTAGATTTTGCGACAGGTTAATGCTACAAAGTATATCACTATGGTTGAGTAACAAATTTATGCTGAAGAATAAAACTTAATTCGTCCAACTCACTCGGTAACTTTTACTTCTGTAACAATTGATGGTAAACTACAGATTTCTGTCAGACGATAGAACTAAATGTCCATTTTTAGAAACTTAATCTCAATTTAAAATTGACATTTTTCAAATTTTGCTCAAGAGTATGCCTTAATGATAACCAACTGTTACGTGAAAATATAAAAAATTGACTGCAACGGGCAATGTCTTAGCAATTATAAAAAAAATAATGGTAAACTTTGGCATAGAAAAAGAGTCACAATTGATAATGCATACTAATTGTGGCCGATTCATTTCCATAAATTTCTAGCACTAATAATTGATATAATTTAGCTAGTACAGAAATTATTTTGGAAAAGACTTTTATAAAAGCATCAGAATGTAGAGAAACCTTCAATTTTAAAACGATGTTGGGTGTAATTTTTTTCATTGTTTTTATGAAATGTTGAAAATTCCTGAAGGCGGATCAGTCAAGCGTGATGCTATAAGACAAGCATATGGGCTTTGCTTATTTGCTATGTAGCAATGATAATAATTGAAAAAATCTGTCACATAATAATGATATTAGCTATTATACTCCCCCTTTTTCACAGGATGGATTTATAGAAAAAAACTAAGAGCACGGTCACAGATAATGATGACTTTTATCTAAAGCATTCCGTATGGATTTTTTTCTACTATATAAATAGAGCAAGTAATAACTTACTGTTGAATTGTTGAATAATTATATTAATTAATCAATATTTTTATATTTATCAATACTTGTACAAATTATTGTAGTCAAAGTATGAGTAGATATGCAAATATGTTCTTATCTGTAATTTTGCTCCCATTTTTGAGATTTTGGTCAATGTCTTCATGCAATTGGGGAAAAAAACATAATACACTTTACTAAAAAATTATTTACATTTAATTTTGCTTTCAGTTGTTTCTTTGTCAAATGACAAGTTTATCAAAATGTTGTAACTTGTCACTGCGCTAAAGCATTCTTCATAAAGTAGACCAGTTGTTTACCATACATGAAAAAGCAAAGGTTACAACAGCATCGCTGTCACCAGTGTTCAGTTCTTGAACTACAATTAGCTTCCATAATACTTTTATTCAAGAAATGATCAGGAGTGGTTTTCTATTGAATACAGCTTTTCAGCCATTTTTAAAATGAGAAACTTGCTTGAACTTTATTGACCAAAACTAATCTATTCTGTGCTTGGTTATTTTTTAAAAGCCTTTAGCCTCCAAAGTCTCCACAAAAACTGCCTTCAATTCAACCGGATCCCCTACTACCAATTACATTCCAAAACAGCCTGACATTGACTTGGTTCCTCTTAAGATTTCCAGTTCCAGCAGTCTAAAATTCCTACTTTGAGTTAACCAACTCGTAAACCCCCTCTGCCCCTCCTCTGCCCCTCCTCTGCCCCTCCTCTGCCCCTCCTCTGCCCCTCCTCCTCTTTTGAAGTCCCCATCATTGACCAACAAACTTCACAGACTATACCTGTTCAGCGTCTTAAGATTTATTAGCAACTCTTTAAAAAGGAATGACGATGGATACGGCTAAAGTTCCAGTTTCTACTAGAATACAGTACCAGGTTTACTGAGCTTTACGACAACCATTACAGGAGTTTAGTGTGTGAGAAAAGGTGAGCTTTTTTGCTTTTGTAGGTTATTTCTGTGCAATCAGGTCGGCATTCAAGACCGGAAGGGTCGGGTTGCCTGTGCCAAACAACTCATGAGGGTCAAAGGATTCACTGCCACATGTCAACCCGCGGCCGTATGCGGTGATGGCCAAAATTGACCGATCACTTTTCACTAAGCTTTGCCTTATTGGCTGGTCCAAGTTGTTGTTGCTTTATTACTTCTGCTTGTGCTATCCTTCCTAGTCAATGCAGTGTGAATATCTTCCAAGAATTGTATCAACTCTGATTTATTTTACAATGGTAAGAAATTAAATAGAACAGAGAACAAAGAGACCGTAAGCCACGTTTACGAGACCATAAATAATTTCTTACAAGTTCGTGGAAAATCTTTTAGAATAATAATTAATAATCACGATAAATATAATTGGTCTCGTTATAAAATATCAAAAAGTGGATAGCGGTAATAGATAACTGATAAGTACAAAAAGTAGTTGTAAAGGGAACCGTTGTTTTCGACAATGGTGTCCCTTACATTACACTATTGTCTCTGTGCATACTCAACATTATGTTAGAATCACTCAGAGTCTAGGATACTATGAGTTATATGAATTTGAAATCATCTACTTCTCATCATTGAGTTTCTCCGGGTGGGTTGTAATAACAACTTGCATGATTTACTAGAGGTTTCTCAGGGGTTTAACTCTAGAGGGTTTGAGGTATTCTTCATAAATTTCCTTCCTTGCTATTAAGTGGAGTTGTAGGCATCATTCAGGGGTTAAGATTGAAGAAGTAAATAAGGGTTTTATTAATTAATTTCAGCTCTATTTATTCTTACTGGGAGGAGAGAAAGGTGGAAGAAGGCACCCATTTGAGAGATGTAACAAGGTGTTTTGGCTAGGGAAGTGAGTTGAGTGTTCGAGGCTATATGAAGGAAGGGGCCAGAGAAGCGCTGCAAAGGAACCCCATACGGTAACAAATTTTTAGTGGGAGTTTTCATTTTTTTTCAAATTTTTTTATTGTTTTTTCATTTTTTTCCTCGTTTACCTCATTTTAACATAAATCTCGACAACTATAAAAAGTATCATTGATAGCAATTTATTTTTACCTACTGACACAACTGAATCTTGGTGACTCGTAATCCATTACCTGTTATTCACTAAAACCCTTTAATTATTTTTCATAAAAAGGCTCAACTCTTCAATTTACAAATAAATGCATCTGAATTAACTAATATACTCACATAGCAGTATGAAATGCAGCTACACATTAGCTGCTATGGTAGAATGTTAAGGAAGCAAAAATTGCTTAACTAGAGAAATTTGAATCACCTAAGCAAGCAATCAGCTCTGTACCCAGTAGTGGTACTTTAACTCAAATTAGTAGCTCACCTGCATAAGATAATTGATAAAGGATGGAACCAGCAGAAATTATAACTTTCTTCTCCACAGAAAGCAGCAATAAATTTGTTGGTTTGTTAATTTGGCAATGAGCTATGTCTCCAGCAATAAACCGGTTATTTGAATCCGTTTGTCGAGTGCATATTGAAGTTACTTGGTTCTTTTTAAAATCTATCACCCGAATCTTGAAATTTTTGGTGTCAGCTACTAACAAGGTTTCTTCATCAAGGAATGCTAAGCTTTTTGCATCACCTATTCCTGCATTTGGCAGTTCACCGTCCTGGTAACCTATTTTGGACATGATCCGGCCTTTCTGAGAACTAGCAGTATCAAATGTTAAGATCAAAGAAAAGGCTCCAAAAAGAAGTTTGCTACTTCCTGGACGAAATGCCATAGAGTGAACTCCTTCAACGGCTATTCCTTTAGTACTTGATACTGTATATACTTCAGATAAACTTGAAGGAGTCAATATGGATAGATATCTGACAGCACTATTTATTGAGTCAGGAATCAGTTCATAAGTATACAGTTTATATGGATCTTCTGGGCTCACAAGCAGATCTGTGAGATAATGAAACCTCGCAACCCCAACCATTCCATCAACGTGTCCACTTACTGTACATTGTCCCGCAAATGTTGTTGTCTGTTTGGTCTCTCTATCCACCATTCTTATACAAAAGTTGTCTCGATCTGCTACTAGTAGTGACTTTCCTTTACTACCAGGTAGCTCTGTCATTCCTTGTATGTTGTGGAATCTGGCTTTACTTCCAACACCGTCAACAAATCCTGAATCAGCTGTATCTCCAGCTACCAATTGGAGAGTTTTGGTTTGCACGTTCAATATGTAGATACCATGACCTTTAGCTAATAAGATATGACCTTTCAGGTAAGTATCTTCACTCATGTACTGAATGTTTCTTGCATTGGAATCTTCATTTTCATTATAAAATATCTCAACTTTTTCAAAGTTGAACCTAAAATTAATTAATACTACTAGCATTGAACAATCTATGGCAATTTTTAACAATTTTTAGCATGGAACATTGCTTCTCAACAGCCAAAAAACACATCAGTTCCACCAACTTGAGTTAATTTAGCAGACTCACTGGCCCACCTCTGACAGAAATATTTCTCCTTCATTTACATCTGGCGAATCTCCACCTTAAAAAAATGGAAATTTTGATATACGAGTGGAAATTAATGTTATAAAATACAATTTATAGAAATAACAATTTGTTTAAAGTAGCAAAGAGAGATAAAAATGTTGTATATACAAGTAAATATCACTCATAAGTTGTACAGGAAAACTAATAGCTCATGCACCAACTTTCTTCTGACAGTATTAAGTTACGTTCAATAAAGTGCAGAGTTATAACAGTAATCTTTGAACTCTCAATATCTTCTGCAGAAGGTTCTACAGAGTTGATCAAGTGAAATCATGATATAAATGGGCCAATTAGAAAAAGGAAGAAAAGCAAGCAGATTGCTAAAAAAAAAGCAAACAATACGAAAAAATTGCCGAAAAGTTTAAGTTCAATTTCAATTACCAAAACCTGCATGGAAGACAAAAATTATCTGACACAATTGGCGCAGATATAAAAATCCTAATATGAAATATCAGGGATACAATTAGCTGAAATAATAACAATAATATGAAATCACCATAAATGTATAATAATAAAAAGTAATAATTAATAAAATCTATTAATAGTTATTTAGTTCAAAGAATTTTTTGAACTTGTTAGGTGGTTGATAACAACTACGTAACAATTAATTATTAATAACAACTACCAACTATCACCACAAAGAAATCATAATTACAGCAACAACAGTCATTTCCAGTAAATAATATTAAATTTCATACAGAGATGCTATGAAACAATTTTTTACTATAGCATTTTACAGCAAAAAAAGAAAAAATATTTGTTGAAAGAACACTTCCCGTTTACTACTTAACGAGTAGATTGTAACTTGAAATAAGGCTAAAAATACGAAAACTGTTTCTAGATTTATCAGTTTTATAAAAATTAAAATATTTATGAAACCAGTTTTTTTTGCCAGTAATCATACAACAATTGAAAAAACTCTTCTGTTCTCTATTAAAATTTTTTTGTTAGTTGTTTAATAAAAGGTAACACACCTGAGTAAGAAATTTGGTAAATACTGGAAGCTGCAGAAATCAGAATTTTCTTGTCATTCGGAGATAACATCAAATGGGTTAGGTCAATCAGGTGACACTCAGAAGCATTTCCAGTGATCAACTGGCTGCTTAGTTTTGTTTGCCGAGAGCATATTGAAGTTATTTGGTTTCGTTGTAAGTCCACTATACGGATCTTGTAGTTATTAGAGTCAGCTATCAACAGGATGTGCTCATCTAGAAATATCAAGCTTTTTGCATTGCCTAATCCTGCATTCTGTAACCCTCCATCCTTGTATCCATCTCCAGATAAAATTTCACCTGTTTCGAAATTCTCAATATTCAAAGTTAAAATAAGTGAAATGGATCCAATACAAAGCTGGCTGCGTCCTGGATGGAATGCCATTGATTGGACGCCAGCAACAGCTATTCCTCTGGAACTCAACACTGTAGATACTTTCGACTGATTCAGTGGATTTGATATCACCACAAATCTGAGCACATTATTTCCAGGGTTAGTAGAAAGTTCATAAGTATACAATGTGTATGGATCTTCTGGGCTGACGACCAGCTCTGTAACAAATGCAAATCTGGCATCTCCAACTATTCCATCCAGATGTCTGTTTACTGTACATTGTCCAGCAAATGTTGCTGTTTGTTTGGTCTCTCTATCCACCATTCTTATGCAAAAGTTTTCTTGATCTGCTACTAGTAATGACTTTCCTTTACTACCAGGTAACTCTGTCATTCCTTGTATTTTAGTAAATCTGGCTTTACTTCCAACACCGTCAATAAATCCTGCATCTGTTGCATCTCCAGCTATTAGTTGAAGAGCTTTTGTTTGTAGATTCATTGTGTAGATCGCATGACCTTTAGCTAGTAAGATATTATCTTTTAGGTAAGTATCTTTGCTCATGTAATGAATGTTTTTTGCATTTGAACCTCCACTGGTATTATAAAATGTCTCAACATTTCCAAAGTTGAACCTGAAATTTATTAATGAGCATTTTAGAGTAATTCTCAACAGTTTTAAATGCGCAACATTGCTTCTCAAGACCTGGAAGAACAAATTTAAGATGGTTTAGCAAACTCACTGGCCCACTTCTGATGAAAATATTTCCTCTTCATTTATGACTGGCAACTCTCCACCTTCAAATGAAAGAAATGGCAATCTAAAAATTGCAATTTATATCATAATAAGACAATTTTGATAGAAAGATCTGGTTTTTATAGTAAAAGCAAAGATTAGAAATATTACTGATAAGTTCCATAGGAAAACGCTGTAACTTATAAACTAACTCATTTCCAACAGTATTGAGTTGCATTTGATGAAGTGACTAGTTATTGGTTTAATATAATTGCAAACTTTTTTTACATTAGAGTTTGCAGAGCTGATAATTAAATATTAAACAGTGAGTGGTCTGATTAGGGAATGAAAAAAAGCTACCAGTTTGCTAAAAAAAAAGCAAATGGTACGAAAACTTTGAAAAATTGAAGCTCTGTAGTAGAATTCTACCATCTATTACGAACACAATGGACTACTCTTCGTGTGCACCCTTTGTGCACACTCCACTATCTCTCCACACACCCGGGGTCCACTGCAAATGCGTAAGTGCTTAACTCTGTGAGGCTCAAGGCCAAGACAAATTACGCAAGTGTTAGAGCAAATATGCTTTATTACGGGAATATATTTAGCAATATAACAAATATATGCTACACAATCCAAATGATCCTTTTATATGATAAACAAGGAACACTCACCCCCTTAATATGGGTGATAAAATCACGTAAACCAAGACAAACAATGAACCAATACCGTTACAAATAACAATACAATATAAACATGAACTACCAATCACATAGTCTGCACGTGGTCCAGCTCTCTGGTGTGATGTTATGTTCAATCACCTGTAAGGGGAAGCTAACTCTCCATATAAGGTGCGCTGGTTTCCTTAAGGTAAACTCCAGCTATGTAGATGCTCATCTTTTTTAATTTAAAAATGGGTATCTTGCTTTCTGGTCCTCAGGCTACCATTTCCTTACGTTTTCTACCAACTGGGTCAGGGTTTTGGATTGGGATAGGCTCTCAGTTCTTTATATGTTGGATACAGAGTTAAAAATGGACCCGGTATAGCAGACTCTTTTAAACTGGTACAACTCATATATAACATAATAGCGCGATCCCGAATTTGTATAAAAATCATGCTAGGAGACTGGGAAACAGCTATATGGGGGACTTGAAGTAAGGGGTGGAATGGGGTGGGACTTACGGTCAGCTTTATTACAAAAATCTCCCACAGTTCTATATTATGTATTAAATTTATATAAATCAGAATATCATTGTTTGTCTTGCATAAAGCTGAGAACACATCTCACTGAACAAAAGCAGATAAAACAAGCCTCATATGCAATGTTGAGAGTATGGTTAGCATGTTACATCAAACAGACCCGCTATGAAACATTTGCTTCAGTAGAATTCTTTAATAAGAGATGGGAAAACATACCATCAGCAAAACTTCCCGATTACTTCTTGATTAGTAAATTATAAATTATTGCGGCTAACCATATTAAATGTTGCCTCGGGGCTTACTAATTTTGTAAGTGAAAAAAACACTTACGATACCAGGTTTTTTTCAATAATCATTATAAGTTAGAAATAGTTCTTCAATTTTGGGTAAAAATGACTTTGTTTGTTGGTTAATAATAAGCAACACACCTGAGTAAGATAGTTGATAAACACTGGAAGCTGCAGAAATCAGTATTTTCTTGTCATTAGGAGCTAACAGTAAATGAGTTAGGTTAGTCAGGTGACATTCAGAAGCACTTCCAGCGCTAAACTGGCTGCTTGGTTTTGTTTGCCGAGAGCATATTGAAGTTATTTGGTTCCCTTGTAAATCCACTATACGGATCTTGTAGTTATTAGAGTCAGCTATCAACAAGATGTCCTTATCTAGAAACACTAAACTCTCTGCAATGCTTATTCCTGCTTCGGATAACTCTCCATCCTTCTTCTCATCTCCGTACAAAATATCAGATGTTTGAAAACTTTCAATATCCAAGATTAAAATGCGTGAAAGGGACCCCATGTAAAGTTTACTACTTCCTGGACGAAATGCCATTGAGTAAACTCCCCCTAAAGCCATTCCTCTGGTACTCAATACTGTAAATGCGTTTGACTGATTAGGTGGGCTTGATATCTCTACATATCTGAGCACATTATTTTGTAGATTCAAAGAATTTTCATAAGTATACAATGTGTATGGATCTTCTGGGCTGACGACCAGCTCTGTAACAAATGCGAATCTGGAATCTCCAACCAATCCATCCAGATGTCTGTTTACTGTACATTGTCCAGCAAATGTTGTTGTCTGTTTGGTCTCTCTATCCACCATTCTTATACAAAAGTTGTCTCGATCTGCTACTAGTAATGATTTTCCTTCACTACCAGGTAACTCAATCATTCCTTGTATTTTAGTAAATCTGGCTTTACTTCCAACACCATCAATAAATCCTGCATCTGTTGCGTCTCCGGCTATTAGTTGAAGAGCTTTTGTTTGTAAATTCATTGTGTAGATTGCATGGCCTTTAGCCAGTAAGATATTATCTTTTAGGTAAGTATCTTTGCTCATGTAATGAATGTTCTGTTCATTGTAGCCTGAACCATTGCCATTGTAAAAGTTTTCAACATTTCCAAGTGTGTACCTAAAAAAATTTCAGATTATTTATTCATTTTATTTCATTTTTAACATTAGCGATGCAGTTATTGACTGTTAAGTCATTAGCCTAACATCTTAGAATCCTTCATGTTAACTGATTTTTAAAGTTAAGAAAAATGTAAACGAAGTTTTCGATCGTTCGAGTCACAAATTTTTCGATAAAACTTTAAGTTTTAATACCCTGAGATATAACAATATCTATTTCAGAGACTGCAAAAACTTGCACGTTCAAGAATTTCATCCAAAAAGGTGAATACTTTCAGTAGGCATTTGGGAAGATTGCACGGACCATAACAATCTCAACATTTTAATAAAACTGAAAATCGTTTGGGATTAGCAGTAAAGAGAAATCTTGTGCCAATTAATCAGAAAAGTAAGAATTTTTTGTTTTAATGTGGTGCATGACTGTAATTTGATGTTTTTGACCTAGAAAGTAAATTTTTTGTCAGAATGCTTGCATAAGACATGGTGTAAAATGACTACAACACAAAGTAGCTTTATCTCAAATGTATCTGCTAAGTTAATGAACTATGGCTATGTTCAA
Source organism: Cryptosula pallasiana (assembly GCA_945261195.1). Classification (NCBI taxonomy): domain Eukaryota; kingdom Metazoa; phylum Bryozoa; class Gymnolaemata; order Cheilostomatida; family Cryptosulidae; genus Cryptosula; species Cryptosula pallasiana. The sequence continues at coordinate 43,054,640 of OX183134.1, forward strand.
AGTTCGTTGAAATAAAAGAAAGTTTGGTACAAGTTATTGTACGTAAGCTGTTAAACTGAGAAACAATCGTTTTACCTGCGCATAGCGCCTGGTAATTTTCTTATTGTTTCATTAGGAAAAGAACACATCAACAAAAGAGAGATTAAATGGTTGATCTGCAAGATTTGGTTCATTTACTTCTGCACTGCTCCGAGTCTTAAACTCACTCACCTACCTTGTTCGTAGAAAAACAGAACTTATCTGAAAATTTTCTTCCTTACAAATGAATAATAATCTGCGATTTTAAACTTTGACCATCGTGTCAAATTTCGACTAACTCACTTGCCAATTGATGAAGAAAAAATCTCGCCTTCAAGTACTTCATGGCTTTGCTCTACAAGAAAGACAAATTTGGTTTAACTTAAATAATTTTCCGTAGCGGATTTTGTTCAGTGATAGAAGTATAACTGTTTAGCTCTTTGGCCGTGGTGGCAATGCCACTCTGTAAGCACTCAGAAGTACTCTGGGAGCTTCAAAGGGTGCTGTAAGCCCAACGCACAACTACGGCCGTGGTGGCAATGCCACTCTGTAAGCACTCAGAAGTACTCTGGGAGCTTCAAAGGGTGCTGTAAGCCCAACACACAACTACGGCCGTGGTGGCAATGCCACTCTGTAAGCACTCAGAAGCACTCTGGGAGCTTCAAAGGGTGCTGTAAGCCCAACACACAACTACGGCCGTGGTGGCAATGCCACTCTGCAAGCACTCAGAAGTACTCTGGGAGCTTCAAAGGGTGCTGTAAGCCCAACACACAACTACGGCCGTGGTGGCAATGCCACTCTGCAAGCACTCAGAAGTACTCTGGGAGCTTCAAAGGGTGCTGTAAGCCCAACACACAACTACGGCCGTGGTGGCAATGCCACTCTGTAAGCACTCAGAAGCACTCTGGGAGCTTCAAAGGGTGCTGTAAGCCCAACACACAACTACGGCCGTGGTGGCAATGCCACTCTGTAAGCACTCAGAAGTACTCTGGGAGCTTCAAAGGGTGCTGTAAGCCCAACACACAACTAGGGCCGTGGTGGCAATGCCACTCTGTAAGCACTCAGAAGCACTCTGGGAGCTTCAAAGGGTGCTGTAAGCCCAACACACAACTACGGCCGTGGTGGCAATGCCACTCTGTAAGCACTCAGAAGTACTCTGGGAGCTTCAAAGGGTGCTGTAAGCCCAACACACAACTAGGGCAGTGGTGGCAATGCCACTCTGTAAGCACTCAGAAGCACTCTGGGAGCTTCAAAGGGTGCTGTAAGCCCAACACACAACTACGGCCGTGGTGGCAATGCCACTCTGTAAGCACTCAGAAGTACTCTGGGAGCTTCAAAGGGTGCTGTAAGCCCAACACACAACTACGGCCGTGGTGGCAATGCCACTCTGTAAGCACTCAGAAGCACTCTGGGAGCTTCAAAGGGTGCTGTAAGCCCAACACACAACTACGGCCGTGGTGGCAATGCCACTCTGTAAGCACTCAGAAGTACTCTGGGAGCTTCAAAGGGTGCTGTAAGCCCAACACACAACTACGGCCGTGGTGGCAATGCCACTCTGTAAGCACTCAGAAGTACTCTGGGAGCTTCAAAGGGTGCTGTAAGCCCAACACACAACTAGGGCAGTGGTGGCAATGCCACTCTGTAAGCACTCAGAAGCACTCTGGGAGCTTCAAAGGGTGCTGTAAGCCCAACACACAACTAGGGGGAGAGCGTTTGGTATTCAGGAAGTTCATAAAATCTTGCTGTTCAACAGTGGTTGGAGATTTATCCACATAAGTAGTTTTTCAAAAAAAGATATGGTAATAAGAAAAATACAATAATAGCTGAGAATTAACTGCTTGAATCTAAAACCCCCCTATATTTGGTTGCACTTAGAAACCGGAATTAAGTTTACAACAGCTAGAAGTTGCTTTTTGTAGCAGCAGTTGAGAGGTAGCCGGCAAGCAGTTTTTCGAACATGGCGTAAAGTATGTGGGGCAAATTATTTTGGCTCTCTGATAATTGAAGCTGGCTGAGTGGAAACCAAACTTAACTCAAATACATCTAACATGATTTAATTTTGTCATTTAACTGCAAAATGCTACAAACATATTGTACAGGCCAAATTTAGTTTTCCATAATTGCAAGATTGTAGTTCCTTTTACTCATTAAATTATTTGTCTTTCAATCCAAAAAACGTAGTAAATTTGCACTATGTTAAAAAGACAAAAAGGCATGATTCCATTTCACAAAAAGTAACTTTCAGTGTGTTGTGAAATCTACCCATCAAAATGATAAATACCTGAATAAGCTATTTGAAATATCTTATAGGCGGACGCAACCAGTAATCTTCTCTGAGTTGGGTCCTTGAAAACATAACGGGGTTCTTCAATTAAGCAGGTTGAGATGGTACCAAGCTGAAATTGGTTTTCTTCTTTAGATTGCTTTCTACATATGGATGAAATTTCTTGTTTCTCTAAGTTGATTACTCGTATTTTGTAATTGGACGAGTCAGCTACTAACAGTGTGTTCTTATCCAAAAATAATAAACTCAAAGCGTTCCTTATGCCTGCTTGTGACAATTCACCATCGTTGTAACCACAATTAGTGGTCAGATAGCTAGTTTGTTGGCTGTCTGTGTCAAAAGCTAGGATAACTGGAGCAGAGCTGATAAATAACTGGCCACTTCCAGGCATAAATACCATTGAGTCAGCACCACTCAAGGCAGCTCCGCCAGAATCTACATCAGTAGTTACTATGGACTTATTCAATGGATTTTGTATCGTCAAGTATCTCAGTACTTGACTTTCTATAGGAGGGGAGAAATCGTAAATGTATTGATTATTTGGGTCATCAGGTAATGCAACTATTGCGGTGATATAACTAAATCTAGCAACACCAACGATTCCATCAATCTTCCCATTTTCCATACACCTTCCTGCGAATGTTCCTGCTTGTTTGGTCACTCTATCAACCATTCTTATACAAAAGTTGTCTTGATCTGCTACGAGTAATGACTTTCCTTCACTTCCTGGCAACTCTGTTATTCCTTGTATGTTGTTGAATCTGCTTTTATCACCAATACCATTAATGAAACCAGAGGAAATCATGTTTCCAACCACTAATTCAGTTTTTTGCATCAGTATACTCATGCTGCAGATTGCGTGTCCGATAACCAACAGAATATGGCCTTTCATATACTCGTCTTCAGCCAGGTAAGTTATGCCAAGGCCCAGCTTGGAAGAATTTTCAGTGCCATCATAAAACATCGTAACATCCTCAAACTGAAATCTACATAGAAATTACAGCTAGCATAACCCACGTAGTCCAAGTCAAGCTTTCTAAGATACAACCAGAACTAAAAGTGGTTGGTACCAAATTTATTTTTTGAATGCTAAGACTCAAAATTTATTTGGAGCAACTAATTTTCACAGCACACACCTTCCAACTTTCTGGCTGAAAGTTTCATTATGAATAAGTTCACCACCAATGACCACTTCCAATGAATGCTAAAAGTAAAAAATTAATATAAAAATGTTATTATTCATCCCTAGTAATAGTTTAAAAACAATAAGAATGAGAAAAACTTTAACGCTTTTGATTTTTCATTCCAAGACTCTTTTGACACAATTAAAAATAAATCAGTTAAAAGGTATTTTCGGCAAAAAAGTTAAAATAATTGATTCAACTATCACCAAATAAGCTTCCTTTGATCTGGCTACCTCCAGCGCAAAGCTGTCAAGGCATGAGCAACTTGAAGCTCTTACTAGCTTGACAAGAGGCAACTAATTGGTAACCTTTGGGAATATGCAACAAAAAGGTGAGTGTTTGGACCTGTTCTGGAAGATAACTCACAATTGTTAGCAGCAGTGCGACATATTTGAGGCTCATTACAACTAGCAAGGTTTTGGTTTAAGCCTTGAAGGTTTCACCAAGCTTCCAACATCTATGATTATTTATTTCTCTGCTTTGCACTTTTTACAAATATTTGTAACTTTCTAAACTTTTCATTCATGGCTTCATTTTTGAAATTTTGATTAGTGAATTTCTACTGCATTCGTGTTATTGCTTCTATATTTGGTTAAAAGTATATCACAAAATAAATAATAAATTATAATAATAAAATTAATTATAGAATGCGGTAAAGATCTGTTGATATCTAGTAAAACTGAATTGGTGCTAAACTTTATAATAAGTTGCAAATATTTGTTTTTCATCAGCTATACACTAGCAAACTTTCCTATACAAATAAAACAGTGGTTAGTACCAAACAGCTATGCAATTGGTGACTTTAAGATTTACACAAAGACCTAAATCTACTCTACTACTAATGGTCTATGTTGTGAAGTGGTCTGCGTTGTGAAATGGTCTGTTTAGGTTAGAACCATTGACATGGTCTCACATCCAAAGGACTATTCCACGATAAACCGTTGCCAAACTGCTCACCGGTGTATGGTAATTTGACAACTCTCCTAAAAAATTTTTTAACAGTTATATGTTTTCTGTAAGTGTGTTGAAAAAAATGACTGATTGGGATACTAATTGCTGCTATCCCAAAAAGTATTAGCCAAATGAAGTCCGATATTTCCTGCCTGTAAGACATAAAAGTATGCTAAAATCAGAGTGAACATGCATTCGACTTTTACAGTGTTTTCAGTTCAGTCTACAGCAGTATATCTATCATGTATAGCCGATGCTGTTGGTCTCCTCTGTTTATTTACCTCTCACTCAGTTTTGCTAATTGATTTTAGCTTCATTCAACACACAATTTAAAACAGCAAGCTTAAGCAACTCTATTTATTGGCAATTTATTTTTTAAATGAACCTCAGTGCCAAGTCTCTAAATAGTATTCATTGAAAGTTTTATTCCTTCATCTTACATGATTAAATCAAAAACAAGCTCAATAAAGGGCTCAAAAGAGAATGTATAGCAATGTGTAGTCCCCATCAGGTATAAGAGCACACATAACTACCAAGAAAACCCAATCAAATAACTCTTTTTACTGCAAATTTAGTATATGAAAAATAATGTATACAAAAAATGAACAATTTGAAACAAAACTACGAAAAGCTCAACAGATTTTAAAGATATCTTATTAATAAAAGTCTCTCGTGAAAAGTCGACATAAAATTTATTAAAATCCCCTTTTCCATCAGCAGTAAAACTAGTGAAACTCTGCATTCATGCGATTGATGTGATTTAACTAACGGGAATCAAGCAGACACCTTCTGTGCTGCCAGTCTATCTGTCTGTTAGTCTGCAGTGCCTTGATTAATCATATTAAACTGTTCTCTACAGCTTTCACAGCGGCAAACTGTGACTGTGAGTGTTGAAGCCCTGGTCAATGTCCACTTTTGGTATTAAATATTGACTGCTAATTGAATGTTAATTAAAATGTCTAATTAAGCTTTATGCACTGCCAGGCTGCATTGTACTAGCCCCGACTGTGTAATTATCAGTTATTGCTTATTTCATATGCATTTAGGCTCAAGAACTGACTGCACAGAAGTTGGGGATATTTTAAAGAATGAGGAGTTGTAATTGAGTGAGGTAAGCGAAATGTTTTGTTGCATTCAGATGATGGTGGATGAAAGCGATTTTATTTTTTAATCAAACTCAATCTGGATTGCTATTTTTGATTATTTTTTTATTCTTTATTTTGTTGAACTCGGCAGGTTTTCATAAATTTCTCCATCTCAACTTAAACCTACTAGTGAAGTCCTAGTATATTTTTTATTATAAAAACATTAAATTAATAAGCATAAAAATCATTAAATATTTATTAATATTCATTTACAGTTAGACAGTTTTGTGTTTACTGAAATGTTTACCAACCAATAATGGTCAAATATGGTTATTGTCCCAAATAGCAAAAGACAGCAACTGTGTACTACTTTAAATAAATGATGACAATAATCAATAACACATGCATCGTCGCTAAACACAAGTATCCACCATGTTTTCATCTAGATTATTGAATGAGTTGACTTCAGAATTAGTACAAAAGCTTCTAAACCTGATCGACTTGTTACTCATATGCGATGAAAGGCTCAACAACAACACAAACCCCTAAAGACATTTTAACAATGCGCTAAGTTAATTTGTGAATGTAACTTATTGATTTATTTAATGTAACGCTTTAAGAACACAAGCTGTTAGTCTGAATAAATCAGTTGAGTGAAAAGTGATTTTGAAATTACTAGATAATTTTTTTAGCCGCTGCAATTGAAGATTGAACAAAAAAGTTGACTATGGAGGCGCACTACATAATATTGGTAAGTCAAAATTTTTATAGAGTAACTAACTACCTGACTATGAATTATCTGCAATAAAACTTTACTTTATGACTTTTGAAAGCAAAACAAAATTTCTTTTGATATAAAACAGATTAGAACTTGGACAGGTTTGTGAGTTGTGACGCTTTGCTGTTCTACATGTTTGGCCAAATTAATAGAATTTTTTTATTGTTTTAACACAGCATCACCTCCGTAATAAAACAAAAACCTGTTTGAATTTGATTGGTTGAACAACCTCTAAGATTTGTAATGCGTCAAAAGCTTTCAACATCAATGTGGAAACATCTTGCATACCCCAACATCATATAAACATCACTGAAAATTTTATAATTTTTCATCACAATTGGTTGCCATCACTTGCTGTTCAAATAAAAAGACCAACTTATTTGCTCAACGACGAACAGTCAAAAAAAGTCTATACTTTAATAATGCAAACATCCAAAGCAGACTTTAAACTTGGACTAAACCAAAACAGTTTAACAAAATACCAGCTTACTGAAAGTGCATTTTATAATCTTAGGATTGAAAAACAGTGGGCCATTTCTAATCAATATCTAAGAAACTCAGTCTATTTCAATTCGTTTTAAGTTCTACAAATATCTGAAAAAAAATGAGCTATAGTTCTGCCCTTCTAGAACTTTTTACTGACCAAACCTTAACTAACTGTAGTACTTCCTGTCTGATTTGTTTTTGTTTTACTTATAATGCATAGGCATAAAATAAAATTTAAATTATTAAAAAATATCATTTAATTTCAAAAAAAGTTTAATTTGTAGCATCTCCTTTGTTTTGTTACAGATTTATTTTCTAAGATTGACTGAGCATGCTCAAGCACAAGTCAGCTATGACATCGGCAACAATCAAAGGTTTGAATTAATTTAACATATTTTTAGATTTCCTTTCATCAAACCATACAATTAGTTGAAATTGTAAATAAAAAATATCAAACTGGGAAAGATTAGTCAAAGCAAAGACTGAAATTTTGAAACAAGCAAAGTTATTTTTTTACATTTTAAATCTTTAACATGAGAGATTTGATTGTAGGTATGTTGTTTCTTACCCTATGTAACTTGGCTTGAGCCATCAAACTTGTTGTAAAAACAGTTTCAAAGATCACAAGTGCTTCACATTGAATATAACTGTAAGACCAGAATTTTTTTTTTGCTTGCGTTAGTTATAAACTAAAAGTTTTGCTGAGATATATTGTAGTGAATTCTTTGCACACAACTATAGGTACAACAGCGCTTAGAGTAACAAGGTAAACTTTCTCTTTCACGAGGTTCATTCCACTTCAACCCCCCCCCCCCCCTCCCCCTGGGTCCGCTCTACCTCAAAATCCATGGAGTCCACTTCATCATAGACTCTATGTTGCCACAAACATTAGCCATCTAGTCCAGAGTCCCAGACTCAAAAGAACTTGACAGAGTTTCAATATATACACAGTTTCTTCAACACAATCTATTTAGCAGAATACACTGTAGTGATTTTCACTGCTACTTGGCCACAACTGCTACTCTGCTTGTCTAAGTTTATAACTGCAACTCCCTATTTAGGGCAACAACAAGACTAGTCTTGAAGTGTGAGCTTTATTGCTAAGAATAAAACTGAACTCTCTGGCTCAGTCTCCCATATTTATACAAAAATACAACATATATAACATAATCCATGGCCAATCATATTTTACTATAACAATAAGGCATATATTGAATCACTTGAGCATATCGTCTATTTATTGTCCTATTGGTTCTTGGCAGTGAGGTGGGCGGACCCTTGTCTAACCTTTGACTCTTTGGTACCTTTGCATTACATTTGTCTAGAATTGTCCTCTCTTGATACAGTTAGGAGGAGGCAACTTGTAACTTTTGTGTAATCCTTCTCTTGTAATTATGGTTAACTGCAAGTATCTTACCTGGTGCCAGGTAAGCATGACTCGCCAGCAAATTCTCCCACAATCTGTGTGAAAAGCAGAGTACTCTAACTTCTAACCAATACAATTGTTCCTTTTATGCAAAATTAAGAGGAATTACCAACCTTTATTTGGTCGAGCCAATTACAGACATATATCCATTACAACACACAAATTATATATAAAACAACAATCAAATATCGAAAGATCTATTAGATTCTCAAGCAATCACAAGGTGCAATTTCAGTTTGATATGTATCAACCAATCACAATAAGAGGAAGCTAGATCCCCTAATTTGGTTGCTAAACTTTCTTAACCTAAGCTCTTGGCATCCGTAACTTATTCAGCCACTTCATGCGGATACGCTGGCTGAGTCATTTTCTTTACATTTAATTGTTCCTGTAATTAGGTCTGTAAAGTGGCTATGTGAAATCTTATATAGTGATACCCTGTGGCTATGCAGGGCCAGGATAAAGCTGGTATAGATGCTTTACAGCAATATATAAGGATCTAGTTTGGACAGGGTTACAAACATAAATAATTAACTCTCGCCTTCTGTCAGCTGTAATTGCTAGCTATCTACTCTCTTAAAGCAAGGGAAGCCAAGGGAAGCAGGGATGGAGGGGTAGGGGTTGTTGGAACAATTAGGAGGTAAACAGACAAATGCAGAGGAGGTTAGGTGCTAGGAGTGTTGCTAGCAGGGGAGACAAAATTCTAGACGCTGCAAAAATCTCCCATAACATTTATATGAAAAAAATCAACTTGAAAAAAAAGGTTACAAGAAATTTTTGTCATTAACAAAGGTAGTGTAATTTTTTATTGACTATGGATTCTAGCATTATATGTCTACAATCTGATGGTGCTTGTACGTATGAAATGCAGAATTAAATAATTTTCTACATTTTAAAGAATTATCGATATAGTTGTATCAAATAGGAAAATTATGAGCTAAATTCCTCACTCAGAGTAATGATAAACAAATTAACTAGTCAGGAACTTACAAAAAAACTCTTACAAGTAATGAGACTCCACTGAAATCAATTCAACTTTTTGCCAGCTTTTTTGTTGCTATTAATGAGAATATTTTTCCACTTTTTAACTTTTTGCTAACTAGAAACAAAAAATTTTGAAGTCTTGCTTTAAGCTAAAACACGATGGTATTTTTTTGCTTGATATGAATGATATTTCGTAATGACAGATGGGCATTACTCTGAGGCAATGATCCTTCAGCTAGCAATAAGCACCTGTGAAACTCTTCTGTGGAAGATGCAGCAAAAACATAAATCTATATGGCTATATATTTTTATTAATTGCAGATTGGTTCTTGGAAACATGACAGAACTATTGAGTGTGGAGGGCTCGGTGCGGCACATGGAAGCAGACTTGTTGATTTCTGGCAACATTTTGTTTGCAAACTCTCACGCTTTGGCAACCACCGATGGCACGACTGCCAAAATACTGGCTGGAAATCCTCTTGAATCAGGTTACGCCAACGGAAATGACAGCATTGCTCGCTTTTTCACAATAACAGGTTTTGCTCAGCTCAGCAATACTTCAGTTATAATATCTGATAGCTCAAATTATTGCTTAAGAAGGTTGGACCGCGCAAACAACAACTCTGTGTCTGATTTTGCTGGCAATTGTCAAATGTCTGGGTACATCGATGGACCTTCTGGACAAGACGCCTTGTTTGGACAGCCGTACGATATCAAACTTGATTGTTTAGATCATTCTAGTCTTCTGGTTACGGATAGAACAAGTAACACGATAAGAGTTGTTTCGTTAAGTGATGACAACAAGGTAACAACTCTTTTGAACTTTGTTGACTTGAGTCCGATGAGAATGTACTTTGAAGCAGAGAGCAGTAACTCTATGCTTGTGACTGTCTCTAGTACAGTTCAACGAATAACCCTCGATGGATCCAAAAGTTACACCACTGAAGTGGGCCGAAGTTCAAAAGTAGATGGGGCAGATCAACGAGGACAACTGGACTCCATCACAAACATTCACAAGAACTTTTACACCCTTTCTGACAGACTTCAGCCTGGACTAAAGCTTTACAATTCAAACTCTACTGAGATGAGTCCTATATGTGGACTTGCTGATTACCAGAATGTGCAGTTAACGAGTTGTCCAACAACTAGTCCTCCTCAGTCATTGCTGATGCTGAATGGCATTCTCTATTTGGGCTACTACCAGAGCATCTATACAATGTCAGGTAAGTAGCCCAAAATACTAAAGCATTGATACTCTGATAATTCAGCTGTTCTTCTCTGGACTTCTCGATTTGTGTGACCATTTATCATAACAGAATAATTTTTGTGGCAAGATAATCAAAACAATGTAACTCAGCTTGAACTTTCATTGGCTAATTTTTTAACAGTTAGTATTTTTCAACCATTATCAAATGATAAAACTTGATGAGCGCACTGAAAAATGCTGAAGAGATCAAAAATATCAAGTTTTCTTAGATGGGAAGGTTGCATCAGCTAACATAAGCAATAATTAAAAATACACTCTTTTTTATCGATGTGTGCAAGTGGCTAGATGTAAGCAGGAACTGGTATTCAGGAAAGCTATCGACATCTTGCTGCTTGCATCGCAAGCTGACAAAGACATGTCTACTCAAAGAATTGCCTCTTCAATTAGCTACTGAAAATAATGCTCATCATTTTATTGCGCTGTCCAAATTTTACATTGTTTGCCCTACACGACTGAAGCTTTTTTACGATCAATGCTAAGGTGTTGGTCATTTTTATTGCCAGAAGGAATACAAAAATATGCACATGTATTTATTGATCAGCCACTCTACATTTTACCACTTTTGTGTTTCATATAACGATGTCTACAGTGGATGTGGTGACAGTGGAAAAAACAAATGACAACTCTGCCAAAAAGGCTCAAGCAACAGAATTCAAAAGTCATAAAGAAACTAATCAAGGTAAGCCACTAACAAAACTCCTTTGACATATTTTTGGGTTTCATTTCTCAGTCAAAGTTATAAATGTTACAATATCTATGCAGTCAACTAGCTGTAGATTAAAAGAATATTATAAAAATCTTGATTAAGAAATGAAACTTACTTATTTTATTTTTTTAATTTTTGCAAACTATCCTACTTTTCTTGTCAAAATTTTTATCTCAGGGTTGAATCAGAAGGGAAACACAATTGTCTGGCTGGCAGTTGGTGGAATATCGGGAGCCATTTTTATCATAATTCTTCTCTGCCTGCTGCTTTGGTACGAAAAGAGGAGCAACATAAAAGTTGAAGAGAAGGAGAAAGAAGAAGTGAGGAAACAAATACTCTAGATTTCAACAATTAAATGTCTGAACATTTAATGATACACCAGTGGACTGACCATGGCGAGCATTTTTGTTTAAAAGACAAAAATATTTTTTCATAGTTTTTCTTAACATATACATTATTGTCATCATAACTCACTCATGTCATTTAACATAGAAATAGTCAAACAAAAAAGCTTCGGACGATTTTTTAAAACATTTATTATGCTTGAGCAAAAACCTATCTGATTTAATCAATAACTCAGTAAAATGTTATTTACCCAGGGGTCAGGTGGAAATTACACGAAAAAGCTGACAGGCTATATAGGAGTTATGCACTCTTTATAAAAACAAAAGGATTATCCAAGATACTAATTGTATGTGGTAAGGAAAAGCAATTTACAAATAACTTATGGTTTTATTACGTTCACAGTCGTCTTCTAAGTGAACAATTTAGGTAAATGTAGAAAAATAACAACCAGAAACTAACATGCCTTGGTAGCAGGAATAAAAGTACAACGAAAAATCACTTAAACTGAGCTGGAGCCAAGAGGCTTAGCTTATATTTTCAGTTCTAAAATGCAAGATAACGAAAGAGTCACCAGGGCAAAAGCAATCAATAAAAGCTTATACAACAGTAGAACAATGTAATTTTACAGCATATTCACTCTTTTTCTTTTGTTTCATGTAAAAATTTGGTAATTATTGTGGAATGACTTTGATTTTGTTTTGTAGTTTTTGCATCTGTATTAGCATTCACCTTGGCAGTTGAGTAAATTAATCAATCCAAAATTTTTCTGAGGTTTGCAATAAAAAAAACACCAAGATATACAAACTTCTAAAACTCTTTTAATCATCTCAGAAGTCAGTAAATAAATGACTTTGCATATCAGATAGACAATACTAATGGATAATAATACTACTGACAAAGCTTCCTCATTTTAAGATGTCTTTATCTCGATACCCAACAACCTGACAGCAGCATTACCACCTGACAGCACCGCTACCACCTGACAGCACAGCTACCACCTGACAGCACAGCTACCACCTGACAGCACAGCTACCACCTGACAGCACCGCTACCACCTGACAGCACCGTTACCACCTGATAGCACCGTTACCACCTGACAGCACCGCTACCACCTGACAGCACAGCCACCAACTGACAGCACCGCTACCACCTGACAGCACCGCAACCACCTGACAGCACAGCCACCAACTGACAGCATCGCTACCACCTGACAGCACCGCTACCAACTGACAGCACAGCCACCAGCTGACAGCACCGCTACCACCTGACAGCATCGCTACCACCTGACATCACCGCTACCAACTGACAGTGCTGCTACCACACTATAACACATCAATTCAAACGCCCTAATGAGAAAAACTACAATCATTTTCTAAACTCATTCTGTAGCAAAACGTGTAGATTTCTGGACAAACAAACCAAAACAAATGAAGGCACTTCTCCTTTCTGAAACACATACCTTTCCCTGACTGCTCTTAATCACAGACCTGAATATTTCCATTGTAATTACATTTGCTTAATAAACCTTTTGCAAGTTTGTGGTTAATTGTCAGATTTTATGAGACTCATTTGCAGCTTATCTCTATAAGAGAAATACTTTTTATTATGTATTATCTGAATACTTTATTGCATATTGAGAAAATGTAAAAAAGGCTACACTGTGGATTAACATGACTTGTTCAAGTTTTGAAGTACATTAGTCTCTAGAGCATCGGCTAGTTACAAGATGTTTTAGAGACAGGAAGATAAATGTATTGTGATGGTCAGGTTGGCGGGGAGGGAGTGGGGGTTGGCGGGGAGGGGGGGGGGGGGTGGGGGTGGGTGTGAGGAATTAAAAGAAAGTATTTTCAAATCTATTGCTTTATATTTCAAATTAATTTTATTCAACAAAATTTTATTGCTACCAAAACATATTTTGGATAAAATTTGTTATCTAAATGGAGAGATTTTGTTAGAATCTGTAATATTGGTATTTCATTAACAGCAAACAACAATACTGTTTATGGTTTTACAATAGAAGTTATGGTACATCATGATCGTGAAAACTTTAGCACTAAGAACTTATGCCAAAAACTGATTTTGATTCCCTGATTATCCTCACAGAATTCTTACGGTAACCGAGTCTGACAACCTTGGACAACGTTTTTGAACACAGGTTATTTTTGTTTTCTATTGTACTGCTGATACTATTTTCATCATTAATTTTTGTTCAATAAGACTGAGAAGAATAATGTAACAGAGTATTAAACATTGGGGAAAATTGGAATAGAAAAATTAATGCTATGTGATAGAACAGCTAGGGCAGGGCAGGGCAGGGCAGGGCAGGGCAGGGCAGGGCAGGGCAGGGCAGGGCAGGGCAGGGCAGGGCAGGGCAGGGCAGGGCAGGGCAGGGCAGGGCAGGGCAGGGCAGGGCAGGGCAGGGCAGGGCAGGGCAGGGCAGGGCAGGGCAGGGCAGGGCAGGGCAGGGCAGGGCAGGGCAGGGCAGGGCAGGGCAGGGCAGGGCAGGGCAGGGCAGGGCAGGGCAGGGCAGGGCAGGGCAGGGCAGGGCAGGGCAGGGCAGGGCAGGGCAGGGCAGGGCAGGGCAGGGCAGGGCAGGGCAGGGCTGGGCAGGGCAGGGCAGGGCAGGGCAGGGCAGGGCAGGGCAGGGCAGGGCAGGGCAGGGCAGGGCAGGGCAGGGCTGGGCTGGGTAGGGCTGGGCAGGGCTGGGCAGGGCAGGCTGGGCAGGGCTGGGCAGGGCTGGGCTGGGTAGATTAGGGTGGGTGGCACAAAGTGCTGCAGTTCAGGGTAGACAGAAACAAGTAAGGTATGATAGAACGCAAAAAAACATGATGAGATGTAAAAAAATAACCTGGAATATATCAAATGAAAGGAGCCAAAATAAAATGGGAATTGAGATTGGAACAATATGAGAATAAAACAAAACGAATGTAAATTACTAATCAGAACAAACACAGCCAAATAGGAACAAAAAGAACCGCTCAGTCCAAAGCATGGTAACATTGGTCAAATCACACAAAGCAGAACAGACTGGTCATTTCATTTGCCATTCAGGCTTTTGTGGCATGCTAGCCATCTCCAGGCTCTGGCTCTGGATACAAAAAAAACACACCCATGTAACAAGCTCTAGTTTTTTTGCAGGTATGCTTGCTTTCTTATAGCTATAGATAGCTCCAAATGGAAGTATTTTGAGGCTTGTAATAATGAACAGCAAGTCTTTGTGACTTATCTCACACTACTCAGACAGATAGCTTTCTGTGACATGTATAATACCTGCATTTAACAGATATCGCCTAGATATGTAGCAAAAACTTGTGTTGCACTGGTAGCTCCTCCAGATGTGATATTTACTCGTAACGTACTTACAACTCCTAGATATATAGTTGATAACTGTGCTATACAGATAACTCCTAGAGATATAAAATACACTTGTATGTACAGAAAACTCTTATATATGTAGTATTTACTTGCACTGTACAGTACAGGTAACTCTCAGTGATAGTGTAAAAAAGTCTACTGTGCGAATAACTCCTATGGATGTAGTTGATAACTTTATTGTACAGACAACTTCTAGAAATATAGTAGATAATTGTAATATAATATATTTGTAATGTAGCGATAACCTCTAAATTTCTAAAGACCACAAGAAAAACACTCCAGTTTGCTATTAACAGCTTTAATCACAGGCCTACTGCAGAAAATTTGGTGGATTCTGGATCACTTTTCAGAATTTTATGTTGTGTTTTGTTGTTGGTGTTTGGAAGGTAAATCATGATTTGACAGACTTGTCTTCTCGTGCTGGCCTGCTGGCTCAAAAGTAACTTGGGCAGCACCCCACCAAGAAATTACCAACAAGTAAACCCTCTGGGTTGTCAATACTGACCTTTTTTATTCCAATCAGATGACTAGTTGAGAAGCAGCAACCTCGTGTTTCCAAAGTTTGTGCTAGCAAAAGGCGCGTCACGCGAAAGTTCTTCACACCACCCGAGTCTCCTAAACTAACAAATTCTAACCCCACGGGGGTGACGAAAGTTCTCATCTCAGCTTTGAAACTACGAGCACTCGTATTAACTCGTTTTAGTGTTGTGAAGATCCACAACACATTACTGCCGAAAAAATAGAGACGATGCGCCCAGTAATAATTAATCATATTAACGCTTTCCAACTGCTCGTTGAGAGGTCTCGGCCGGTACAATCAGTCGGTAAAGGCGGCATCATTTTTACTTCTTTCGGCAAACTCTCGAAGCCCCTCTTGTGTATCCTCACAATTTTTTTTGCCGGCTGTTACGAGTTACCAATAATGCTAAAGCTGAGATGAATACATTTGTCGCCCCCGTAAAGTAGGACTTGCTAGCTTAGGAGACTCAAGTGATGTGAAGTAAAATTTTGCGTGACGCACGTTTTGCAAGCGCAAACTTTGGAAACACGAGGTTGCTGCTTCTCATGTAGTCATCTGATGGGAATAAAAAAGGTCAGTATTGACAGCCCAGAAGGTTTAAGTTTGGTATTTTCTTAGTGAGCCAGCAGGCCAGCACATGAAGACAAGTCTGTCAAATCATGACTTACCTTCCAAACACCAACAACAAAACACAACATAAAATTCTAAAAAATGATCCAAATCCACAAAATTTTCTGCAATAGGACTATGGCTTTAATACTCAGCCAATCATTGTCTCCTGCTGTTATTTCTTGCAGCTTTCCAATAGTGGCTGCTGTTCTTCTGTCACAGTTATTGACCCATTCTCTTTCAGACATTTATTCATTCTGTGAGCGCAGGCTGCATTGACCTTGTTTTCTGCTGCTGTCTTTTGATTCTCTTGAAGCTTTTCTCCTTCTTTGCTGTCATCAGACACATACAGAGGCTGGTGCGTACACTTCATGTATTCCATGAATGTTGCTATCAGTATGACCTGTTATAAAAACAATAATTTTGCTGGATTATTGAGCTTGCAATTGACTTATTTACAAATCCTCATACATCAGTGTTTTAGGAGATGAAATACAGCCAGAGACTGAAAGTTTTCAAGTTATGCATGCAATCTATCAATATAATCGTGAGAAACATCTGGCTGTGTGAGTCTTTGTCATTGCTTGTGTTTTTTTTTATATACAGTGTAACATCACTATATCAAACTTAGCAGACTAAGAAAAACGCTTTGTTATAGGCATGGTTCAATGCACACATACATATAAGTTTGCACCTCTCTGAGACTTTTTTAGTAGCGGTAAATTAGCAAAACAATTGTAGCAGGACAATACAGTAATTGTTATTTGGCTACATATAGTATTTTATAATATATTTGTTACGGAAAACATGGCATATGTTTGACATGTAAGCTTTGCTACATTAAATAAGGTTAGTAATTTAACTGTAATAATAAATATCATGATTATATGTGATAATGGAACATTATAAATATACTCATCATTGTGACAATATGAAAGCAGATTCGTTTTGTTTAATAATTAAAAAAATACATAGTTGTTATATAAATCATCAGACAATAATGATATATATGGAGTTATCTTCTCTAACTGATTTTAACTGCTTTGAAATGAACTTCAAGTCTGCAATGAGTTTCCACTCATAGCCCTAGATCATTATTACAACATTTTATCGAGGCATTAGCATTCGTTTCTATCACAATTGTGTGTTACCAGGCTGAACTATCTGACCAAATTTTTTTTTACTTTCATCTTTCTAATCTCAGTTTCCTAGTAGTTTGAAATGAGAGTATCGATGAGAGTTTCTGTTTGTGTAAAATAAAATAGTTATTTCCAGTTTTAGCTTTGCAAAATTAAATTAAACGCTAATATTTATTTTTCAACGTAAGTTGGGAGACTTTTGA
Source organism: Cryptosula pallasiana (assembly GCA_945261195.1). NCBI lineage: Eukaryota > Metazoa > Bryozoa > Gymnolaemata > Cheilostomatida > Cryptosulidae > Cryptosula > Cryptosula pallasiana. The sequence continues at coordinate 43,072,000 of OX183134.1, forward strand.
CTACAAAGCAGTTCAAGATAGCAGAGTTTTGTTCAAAATGGCCAAATCATTTTATAAATGAAACCACTTGTTCAAAATGGCCAAATAATTTTATAAATGAAACGACCTGAGAGTTAATAAATATGTTCGATATAGCAATGTATTTACTATAGTCATGGCCGGTATAGCGTTGTTACGCTGTAATATTATTATACTGAGAAAGGTGAAAGTTGCTGCAGCCGATTAGAATACTTAAATTTATGGTCAAAGATAATGGGAAGCTCTATACTTGTTCACAACTTATATCATTTATTTCCAGTACCATAGAGTGCAATGTTCTGACAGAACTTTCTGCAATGTCGTTGTCTCAGTAGTTACTGCGATGTGCAGCACATTGCTTTCCTATGTTTTCGACCAAAATGAGAGGAGAGAGAAAAGGTAGCGATATGGATGGTAGGGTGTAGAAGGAGTTGGAGAGTGGAAGGGGGGGGGGGGGATGGAGGGGGGGATGGAGGGGGGGGGGGGGGGTAGTGGGGTGAGATAGAAGAATGTACAGCAGCAGAAATAGAGTGTGGTGAGAAAAGATTGGGTGGGGCAAAAACTAGGTGGGGCAAAATGATTCTGGTGGAGGCGAAGAGAGGTGGGTGAGAATTTGAAAACGCATGGTGATACTGTTTGTATAACATGCAAATGTAAGTATAGTGTAAACCTCCGCTACTTGCGTGAAACCTTCAAACACAAAAAAAAATCTTTTGCCTGCAGCATCGAAAGCGTTTATCATGCATTACGCAATCACTGTGACACGTATGAGCCATAAAAAAATGTAGCTAGGTGTATTTAGAAACACTAAAAATTACAGATCATTTATTGAATGAGTGTTGCTGCAAAAGTAACGGGCTTGCTTTAGCTCAGTTATACACAACGCAGCAACTTACCATTAGAATGTTTGTGAAATCAAAAACGGTAAATGCCCAAGGGAAGCCCAAAGCATCTGTCAGTAAACCACCAAACAGAGGCCCAACTGTACTTCCCAGAGCCAAACCACTGTTCATAAGACCAGAAACCATTCCATAGATATGCAGATCATCTTTTCCGAAACCTTCAATTCTTCAAAATACAAGTTATTTATTGAAGCTGAATGAGTGGCCAGTTAGAACTGAGTGGGCAATGATTAAATAGTTAGAATACTCATACTCAGTGAGGGATAGCACCGCTTGTAAGACCGGCACATACAACAGTGGTAGAATCACCAAAGCCACTGTGTATGCTCCAGCTGTGAGCCAGAGATATCTAAAAAAGAATACAATTTGATGGTAAGTTGTTATAGTGAGATAATTTATTTATGCACTAGCTGGTACAAAGAAGTTTTGGTGTGCTATTTTTCACAATGAAATTAGAACCAGAAATCTGGAAAAAAATCTTGAGTAAAACATGATAGTAGTTTTGTGATAGCCACCATTTGAAATTTCATTGGCAGATGGCTAATTTTCTAATAAAAAGTGCTCCAGACATTCAATGAGTTTACTTAATATTGCATTGAAATGGAACAATCTAAACCCTTCTGGATGCCTAAAGTTTCGTAGCTGATATCAAAAGTTCTTTAAAAGCCTTCAAGCTACTATTTCTGCCGCAAGGTTAGAGAATAAGACCACTCATGTTAAACATTATCTGATTATTTTTAGCTTTGTTAGATTTTACTGCATGTTTTTAGCTTAAATTTTGCTAGTATTAGGCTGGATCATGAATCATAGATAGTCTATTTTTTATATCTCATGTAGCAAAATTGCTTCACCCGAGTTGTTGGATGGAGATTTGAGGCTACTTTCTATTTTCCGAAGTGCAACTATTGTTAAGAGCTTTCAAGCATCAAGTATCCATTTGTTAATGTTTTGTATTCATTTTAGAAACCGTACAAGAAAGGTAAAATATTTCAGCACTTCAATAATGTATACGTGGGACTGTGTAATTTACGTACACAGTCCATGTTCATAAGTCAAGTTTAGGAAAATGGAATAACAAAAACTGATCATGTTCTGAGTTTTAATAGAGTAACTTCTAGTGAGTATATCAAATTCAAAATAAGACTAGTTTGCTTAGCAAGGTGGTCCATTTCTTTTTAATTTGCAGTCATCAAGTCTGCTGGTATATTTTTGAAATGAAAACAAGCTTAAAATGCTAAAGAGAGTCTCAGCTCATAATTCTAGCTGACCCAGAATACAAATCACGTAATATTTTAAAAAGCTGTTTTCCAAAACACTAGAGATTCTGTCACTAAACAGCCGAGAGCTTTGACAGAAAATTAAAATATAAAAAATTCAACAGCATTTACTCATTTAGTACAAGCTTGTTTCTCCAACTTGTAATTACAGTTTTTACAAAAACTTTGCTGGTTGATTAAGTGCGCCTTATTTTGAGTTTCTCCAAGTTATTGCTAAAAATTGAGATAGTTGACAAAAACACGATCAAAAATTTGTTGCTTGGTTCTAAAAGCCAAACTGCAATCACCAATAATACACAGATTGGCGAAGCTGGGAAAGATACCACTTACCTCTGACCATGAAAGATAAAATCCAGCAGAGGTGAAGGAGCAATTAACAAAATAATAACAGTCATTAGGCACCATCCTACCAGCATCATTTGAAATGTGTTCTTCTACAAACCATGTTTTTATAATAAAATGTATACAACAAAAACATATGAGTTATCTCCATAAATTTCTATTTTAGCACAGATTACAGTTTCAATTCTTCACCGGTATTAAAACACCCAGGCAAATTGTCTGCTAGATCTGAGTATTGCATTATCATTGGATGAAATGAGATTATGGCTTACAACAGTTTCTAGAAAATTTGATGGAAAAGTATTCGCTTATTTGTTATACGAACTGCTACATCGGTGAAGATATGACTGTGAGAAGTTTACCTTATTGGATATCTTTGCTGCAGCTGGACTAGCTAAAGCATAGACGGCTGAGAACATACCATAAAGGAGTCCAACAACCAATGAAGATGTTTGAAACTGCAACAAAAGCAGATAATATTGTTTCTATCACTTGGCATTGACAGCAAAACCATTGCCGGACTAGAATTTGTTTATCATTTATCACTTTCCAGCTCACTGATCTTTAAGCTTAAGTGCATTCCTACTCACCCATTTAAGCGTGACCACGTAAGAACTGTTTATATAAAAAAAAAGTAGGTGAAAGTGCAACAACTCACTGTAGATATCAAATATTCACTTATCTCTGTCAAACGAGCAGTACTATTGACTTTCAAGATTACACAATGCACAAAGACGAGTAAACATCCAGGGATGGCTAGTAATGACATAAATCCTTTTCTTTCTTTCTGCTCTTTCTCCTCTTCAACAAACAAAAACAGACAATAATTTTTGTCTTTTACAAGACCCTCAATATTTTGTTATCTTTTGACGCTTTCCTGTTAGTTTATCAAAAAACTAAATTGTTTTAAAACACGACAATAAATTTTGCGATCCAACACCTAGTAGTTTATTTCAACATTTTTTTTTTCACTAGCGTTGCCCGCCCAAATAAAAATCATTCTCGGTCAATTTTAAAAGAAAACTTCTCTATGTCCCATTTAAATGCATTATCATATTTTTTATCGAAAATTAACCACTTTAAAATGACTTTCCCATAGGATTTCCTAAATCTTCAAGTTTCAAATTTACTTATAGTTTCAGAAGGCCCAAACTTCAAACCTCCTGCAGCCGTTGAGGAAACTGGGTGATTTTGAGAAAAACTGATTTCAAAGAATAAAATTACATGGTAGTGGATTTTAGTGTCATACACTCCCATTTGACCGGCCCTTCACTTATACACCATCCCTTAGTTGCCTCCAGCAAATGTTCTAGTTAAACACACCTCTTGGGTGCTGTCACAGAGTCCTCCAGTGGTTATAGAGTGTGTACATGTCTTACTGACCTAACAGCTACCTTACATGCCCTGAAGCCAGCTGCTGGCCTTGCAGCAGTTTCTGCCAGCTTTACAGCCACCTCACTGGTGCATCAAACCCCCCAGCCCGGCAAACACCTTACTGACATTGCAGCAATCTCTATTGGATCTCTACCGGTCCTGCAGCAATCCCTACTGGGTCTTTACTAGCCCTACAGCAACCTCTACTAACCCAGCAAGATTCCCTACCAGCCCTGCAGCACCATACTGAGTCGAGAGCAAGATGGCTGCCATAACCAGAGGTTGTAATATTGCTTAAGTTGTCATAAAAAGACATATCCAGGATATTATGATCTGTAGATGTTATCTATCACGGACCAGAGGCTAAACTAAAGACAGAACTATTTTATAGCCTCTCTTACCTTTGCCACTAGGTGCCATATCTGTGTTATCTTGTGCGCTGTTGTGTGTATTATTGCATTTGCATTATCTGATTGGCTTATATCACTTCCTGTATATATCATTGGCTCTTGTATTTCTCATTGACTTCCTGTAAGCTAGCCTATATAAAGACTTACTCTGTCTATGTTTAATGCTCATATCTACTTTCTACTGCTGTACACATCTCTAGGTGATTGCCTCCATAGAGGATGGAACTGAGTGAATAAATTGCTATTGCATTTAAACTTAAAGCTAGATAATCTGAGCCGTGAGCTCATCCTGTTGTGAAGTAGTGAGAAATTTCTCCGTTTCACTCTGTAAGCTCTGCCGACCCTACATTAACACTTGAGAGGGAGGTGTTGTTAGGCTGTGCCGCAAACTGTGCGCTGTGGACAGTTTTGGTTTAGTCGACAATAGTGGGAGTCTTACCGGCAGAATCCCCTACAATACTTGGGAAAAAGTTTGTCTCTTAAAGGCTTTGACAACCTCGGTAGTAGTAATATATGAGCAGATCTCCCTACCAAGTGTTTTTTTGTGGGGTCATAATCTGGGATGATGCAATGGGTTACGGCGTTGAATGAATTTGCCGAGTTTATATTGTATTTTATTTGAGGGGCATTTGAGCGGCATTTAAGTGGCATTTGAGTTTTGATTATTTTTTTACTTAATTTGAACTTCTATGACGTATAGATTTTGAATGTATGGCATTTAAGTTTTTGATAATTGTTTACATAACTCGAACTCATATAGCATTTTGAGAGAGAGGAGAGAGGAGTTATATCTAGCTTGAATAAATACATTGATTAAAAATGAATCAAAATATAATTATATACATTTATTACATAATAAGCAGGGGTAAACCTTCCCATATAATATAGCTAGTGTCAGTAAAGACTAAGTAATACAAAGCACTAGCTTTTGTAATGATAATCAATGCAAAGTCTTTTTCTTTACATTGCATCTTAAAAAATCCTCAAATTAGCTTCTATATGGGTAAAATTTACAGTATTTGGGAAATAATTGTAATAGAAAACATTATATCTATTAAAATTTACTGTAAATTTTATGTAGTACAAAGTACTATAACCTTCATTTATTCACTTGAGACTACATATCATCAGCATTTTGAGATCAAGTCTATATATATATATATACGATGAATGATTTCTTGTATTATATATATATATAGTTATAGTAACTATTCTAAAAAGAAGACTATTATGAAGGTTTTTATTTAAGCCAAAGTAGGTTCGGTAGATACTCCATCAAAACACACTCGTCTTTTAGCATAAAAATATGTGAGTCCTCGCTTTATTTGCTTGTATGTCAACATTTTTTTATCCTTTACTACAAATCCTTCGTTTTTGCCTATAAACGACTTTTTTGTGTTCAATACATTTAGATAACTGTCTTTGTTCAATTGATTAATTCGTTTGTTCAAACCTTTTGAGCTAAACTTGTTTCCTTTTTCTCCCCAGCAATAATAGGATTTAGAGTTAAGAGCAACAATTCCATCTCCGGTAAATTCCTCTTTAAACAATCCAGGTGTTCTTTTTCCGTGTTTTAGTACTTTTTCACAACATTCTTGCATGCTCCATTCTAAACCCATTGTTTTGATTCTTAAAAATTCATTCCTATGTTTGTCACAGTATGGTCGTGGAAACCAATCACCATATTCATTGTAAAACTCTTTTTTCATACTTGGTTTTACCAGTGTTCCTAAAGTTCCGCTCAATGCCATGTATGCGCTATCTGTACCCATTTCAACATATTGGAAATCACTTCTGTCAATATATCTATAAATAAAAAGATTGTTTTGATTATTTGGAAGTTTTACTTACTTATACATGATAATAGTAGGGAATTAGGTTTTACTTACTTATCCATAAAGCCGTAGTAAAACTGTAGCATTCTCAGTTTAGCATACTGTAGCACGGAGAAGCCCAAGTGTACTGGAACATTCATAGTTAGCTGAAATGATGGTGATACTGATTAGCAAAGTAAACTTGTGGAATATAAATTTTGAATTGCAAAATAATTGTTTTAAAACTTACTAGTTGTTTACAGGTTACGATTTCATAAAAATCATCCGCTATCTCTTCCATGGAGATAAATTTGTTTCCTCTGATACGAAATGAAGCTTTTCTGGCGCCTTTGATGAACTTGATGGTGGTCTGTTTTTCTTTATCAGTGATTGTTTTTCCATAAGCAGCATTTCCTACCAACTTGCTAGTAGTAGCGAATAATTCTTGACTAGGGTCTGCATCTCCCATTCTCCTAGCGTCTGAAACCGATGTTCCAAAAGCTTCAAAAGCTTTTCTAGGAATATATTCTATTAGCTGATAAACTTTGGTGACTTTCAATCCTTGTTTCAAGTACCATTTCAACAAAGGACTCATTAGCAATATCTTATCTGCGTACATACTTCCAACTAATGAGCGTTGAGGAGTCTTTAAAAAACCTTCGGCTTCAGCAAAGACTTTCATTTCATCGCTCAAGTGTTCTCTGGTTAACATCGTATTTTTAAAAATCGGAGGCATTTCGGAGAACTTTTCTTCCTCTTCCTCAGGAACTTCGATGTCACATTCAACAAATCCGAAGAATTCCTCTGATTGAACTCTCTCCAACACTTCTTCTTGATTCAGCTTTTTTTCAAGTATTTTAGGGTAGAAAGAATTGTAAAACGTGTTGACAAATTTTTGTAAATTGGTATGAGTTTTTACACGCTTCATCCAGTCACACTCCCAAATCGAGATTACAGTGTAACCTAATGCTCGAAGATATTCTTCATTTTCCATCGTAGTTTTAAACAGATTTGCTTTTGATTTTCTTCCACTAGTTTGAAGCTCTTGCTCTTTAGCGTTGTTAAAAGAGCAGTCGTGTCCATGCCAAAAACATCCGTGGAATTGAAAGACATGACGATTTTCAACACAGAATCCATCAACTGGTAACCCTCGCTGTCCGAGAGTAACTTCTCCTCCATTGAGCTGATGTCTGATATTGATTTTTTTTGAGAACATTTGGAACTGTAACCAGCTATGAGCTATCTTGCTAAATTTTACTGGTTCAGCGACAAAGGAGTTTTCGATTTTTCTTCTTCGAGGATAGCCAGTAGGCATTGATTGCATCATACACCATAAATAGAGCGCATTTGCATCAACTCCAAGATTCTATCACAAACCTTTGCTTCTTTTCCCAACCAATGTTCTCTAATTTTAGTTATACCTTTTTCGTGATATCTATGCATCACTAGACTTGGCCCACCAACTATGTTTTTCTTTATTAGAGGATAAAGTTCTGCATTGCAGTTGTCAATCAGACAAATTGGGAGAGTCTGACGAAACGAGTTACCAAGTTCATCAAAATCCAAGTATGTAGAGAGGTATGGAGGGGGTGGTTGAGGAGCTTTGTTAAACATCCATCGAATCGCTAATCCTGGTAAAGATATACCATCTTTTAACATATCAATCCCATGCTCTCTGTAGATCGATCTTTGTCTTTCCAACGCTTGAACAAATGGTTTTACATCCAAGTTGTTGTACCATTTTAAAAAATCCCCATTGTCTTCATGTCGTTATCTTTCCATGCTTCTTGACAAATTATGTACTCTTCTTCACTGATGTTCTTTTGTTTTAAAGAACTGTAAAAAGCTTCTCTTGGAGGTAGATGTTCTCGATTAAGTTGTTCCAAGTCTTTCATCCATTCATAAGGAAAAAATCCTTTTCCGGCTTCACATTTGTATGCTTTGAGATACATTTCATAGCTATATCCAGGAGCGATGAAGTTTGTACAATCTAAAAACAAAAAAGATCCTATTCCGATAACAGGCATCTTGGTTCCTTTTTTTATAACAAAATCAAAATCTGTGTCGGAGACATCTTTCAATTTTTGAAGCAGTTTTCCTTTCATCACATTGACATCATAAGTCTGTGAATTGAAACCTAGAATAGGGAGTTTTTTCATATAGCTGTACAAATCATCCAGAACTTTTTCAGCTCCTGTTCTCCGTCTGAAACGATTTTTTTCAAAATCACTACGAAACTTTTCTTCAGCTTCTTCCAGTCGTTGTAATTCACCTTCTATCTGTTTTATGATTTGCGAAAATTGTTTTTCCAATCGGCTATATGATTCTTCACTAATATCTTCCAAGTATTCAATGAACTTTCCAACGCATTCATCATCATCCCCTTTATTGACAATACAACATGGGTTGTTGAAGCCTGGTACGTTTGAACAAATTGAAATACTTAAAAGTTTATGCTCATTCGTGTAAATGGTTGTGTCTGTATCTCGATCTTTTTCGCGATTAGGTAACAAACACTCTATGTCAAATGTTGCAAAAAATGGATAGTATCTCAAGGAATCATCTGACCTGATATCTATCCCGAATTGAACCTTCAGTTTGTCGAATATTGTAGCAGTAGGACTGTATTGTCCTCCAAAAAACTGCATAGTTGTTGTCTCTGAGATTGAACATCTGTGTCTTTTCAGATTCCCCAATCTGTCATAACAAGTAGAACAGGTTGGACATCTGTAGGCTCTGACATATCCTTCCAAGTTTGTAATAAGACTGAAGTGATTGATATAAAGATCCAAATATAGATTCTCCTTATAACTGGAGTTTGAATTCCAAATAACTGTTGAAGTCATATCATCATTTAAAGAAAACACTGTTATCTTCAGTTGAAATGCTCGCTCCAAAAGCAATAAATCAGCTTCTGTTACTCCTTTCCCATCACAACTTTTAGCACTATCACCATAGATGAAACTATGATATTGTTGTTGGTACTCCTTCACCTCCTTAATTATCGGATCTTTTGCAATTCCACCGTTTTTTTGTAGTTCTTTGTGTAATGCTAGACATCTAAAAAAACAAAGATTGTCGGTAATTTGTATTCCTTTTGTGTTTTTTAATATGGTTCGTATGTGTCTGTTGTTAATGAGGTGAGAGGGTAAATGCTCTGGTGGTGATCCAACTTTTCCCATTCCGATTAGTTTGTAGAAATAAAACGAAATGTTTGTGATTAACATCAATCTCCAAGTCGTATTTGGTCTTCGTCTCAAGCTATTTGTACGATGATCAGTCTCCATAACATCAACAAAGAAGTCATCAAGATCTCCTTCAGTTTCAATCAGTTTAGCTTTTGGATATACGGTAGCATTGTTTGATGATGAATGAAAGTATCGGAGTTCACCATCATTTTTATTTTCTAGTATACAACCTACGCCACAGTTGACTTTTGCTCTCGAGCTCAATTGTCTCCAAACTTTTTTTAGCAATTCTAACACTCTTGAATCATGATAGTCATTTTGGTAGGTATCAGCTTGGTCTCTTGGAATCCCATCCCAAAGTCTTACATTTAAAAGTTCTATGACTTTTCCAGCTCTATGTTTCGTTTTCATAGCTCCCCAATATCTAGCTATCAAAACATCCCATTCTTCATCTTGAAAAGTTGGAGCTGTGCTATCATCAACAATACCTAGGGTTGATACTCGGGTAGGTCTTTCAAAATTTAACTCTTCCATTTCTTCTTCTTCTTGTTCTTCCTCTTGTGCTTCTTCCTCTTGTGCTTCTTCCTCTTCTTCTCCTTCTCCTTCTCCTTCTCCTCCTCCTCCTCCTCCTCCTCCTCCTCCACCTCCACCTCCTCCTCCTCCTCCTCCTCCTCCTCCTCCTCCTCCTCCTCCTCCTCCTCCTCCTCCTCCTCCTCCTCCTCCTCCTCCTCCTCCTCCTCCTCCTCCTCCTCCTCCTCCTCCTCCTCCTCCTCCTCCTCCTCCTCCTCCTCCTCCTCCTCCTCCTCCTCCTCCTCCTCCTCCTCCTCCTCCTCCTCCTCCTCCTCCTCCTCCTCCTCCTCCTCCTCCTCCTCCTCCTCCTCCTCCTCCTCCTCCTCCTCCTCCTCCTCCTCCTCCTCCTCCTCCTCCTCCTCCTCCTCCTCCTCCTCCTCCTCCTCCTCCTCCTCCTCCTCCTCCTCCTCCTCCTCCTCCTCCTCCTCCTCCTCCTCCTCCTCCTCCTCCTCCTCCTCCTCCTCCTCCTCCTCCTCCTCCTCCTCCTCCTCCTCCTCCTTCTTCTTCTTCTTCTTCATTTTCTATCATTGGATCATTCTCATTTTCTTCAACTATCTCCTCCACAACCGGCTCTATATCTTGAGCTATTATGCTAGTCTTTGGTGGTGAAGGCTCAGCACCAAATCCTATTTGATTGATTGTTTCATCGGGTAAACGAAAACAAATGAGATTTTCTTCTAACCATTTCCAATTAGGGGAAATTTCAGGGTTTTTTTCTTCTACATTCTCCTCCCGATAATTTAAACTTTGCCTACAATAGAAATGTTAACACATAATAGTTGTTCTATAAAACATTCACATACATTTTGTATGAAATGTAACAGAAGAAAAAATGACTTAAACACCATTATCAATTAATTTTTAAAATGGAATTAGGAAAAAAAGGCTCAAACATTATTATTAGTTAGGTTTTTAAAAACTTACTGTGTACTATGAGATGAATTCTCAACTCCCTCTTTTACATTAATTCTCTGATATTCTGAGTCCAGTCTACAATAAAGAGATAACGCATTATTTTTGCTGATTCATGGGATGACTATAAAAAAAAACAGCAAAAAAAAATTACTCTACTAACATTATTAATTTATGATTTTAAAAACTTACTGCTTATCAAAGGCTATTGTATTTTCAGTAGTGGCTGAAACTTGAAAAGTCGAAGGTTTGTCTTGAAAAGCATTTTCAAGTTCCATCTCCATTTCATTTTCATATTCAGCATTGCATTCATCATTCGTGTATTCATTATCAGCGTTTGAAAAACTGATATCATTTTGATTTTTCATGAACCATTCCCATTCCTTATGTATGTCTACATCAGTATCATCCTCTTCTGTTTCCATAGCACTATAATAACAATAAAATCATTACTTTTTAATAGAAGTGACAATAGCACATAAAAAGGTAAGTTAAATGTCTCAGCTAATAAATTTTACCTTGTGAATAAAACTCCTAGTAGTCAGTTGGTATATTATATAGTAGATGTTGAGGCTTCAGTTACTGTTGTTAGAACGAGTGATTTATTGTGTGAAAGCATTACTTTTTAAGTAGACAAAAAATTAAATGAGATAATTAAGTCAGATAATTAAGTCTTAAGTTCAATGAAAATTTTCAAATTCACACAGAAAAACTTTTAATAGTCAGTGGATGTAGTAGTAGATGTTGCTCCTCCGATCACTGTTGTAGAACTGGATGCTTTCTGTGTGAAAACAGTGGCTCTTAAATAGGTAAAGTTGCACTGATTAAATCCTATGAATCAGCATTTTGTCCACGCGAAAACCAATGCTTTCGGGGGAATAAATATTTTATTTTCGCGGGAATGGAAACCGTTGCTTTCGCGGGAATAAATATTTTATTTTCACGCGAATAGAAACTGTTGCTTTCGCGGGAATACAAATTTTTTTTTCACTCAAAGGGAAACCGTTGCTTTCGCGGGAATAAATAATTTATTTTCACGCGAATAGAAACTGTTGCTTTCGCGGGAATACAAATTTTACTTTCACGCGGATACAAACCAATGCTTTCGCGGGAATAAATAATTTATTTTCACGCGAATGGAAACCGTTGCTTTCGCGGGAATAAATAATTTATTTTCACGCGAAAGCATTGGTTTGTATTCGCGTGAAAATAAAATTTGTATTCCCGCGAAAGCAATGGTTTCCATTCGCGTGAAAATAAAATATTTATTCCCGCGAAAGCATTGGTTTGTATCCGCGTGAAAATAAAATTTGTATTCCCGCGAAAGCAACAGTTTCTATTCGGGTGAAAAATAAATTATTTATTCCCGCGAAAGCAACGGTTTCCCTTCGCGTGAAAATAAATTATTTATTCCCGCGAAAGCATTGGTTTGTATCCGCGTGAAAATAAAATTTGTATTCCCGCGAAAGCAACAGTTTCTATTCGCGTGAAAATAAATTATTTATTCCCGCGAAAGCAACGGTTTCCATTCGCGTGAAAATAAAGTATTTATTCCCGCAAAAACATTGGTTTTTATCCGCGTGAAAATAAAATTTGTATTTCCGCGAAAGCAACAGTTTCTATTCGCGTGAAAATAAATTATTTATTCCCGCGAAAGCAATGGTTTCCATTCGCGTGAAAATAAATTGTTTATTCCCGCGAAAGCATTGGTTTTCGCGTGGACAAAATTCTGATTCATAGTTATATTATAAAGAAGGTTGGTATTCATGGAGTTCAACCAGTGCAACTTTAGCTATTTAAGAGCCACTGTTTTCACACAGAAAGCATCCAGTTCTACAACAGTGAGCGGAGAAGTAACATCTACTACACTTTCCATTGCAACTACTAGAAACTTTCTCTTTATAAAAGGTAAAATTCAAAAAATTTATTATTCCCTACCTAGCAAAGATCAAAATTAGTTTAGCTATAATGTAAAGTATGAAATAAATAATCTTTTAGTTCCACATGAAAAGCTGAATTATATATTATTTCTTTCTTTTTTAGAATACTATGGAGGATTTTTCTGCTTCTTACACGGATTTAAAACCAATCGAAAACAAACAAAAAACATTCAAAACACCCTCCAAAAGAAAAAACTCTAACTCTGTCACAAAAGAAGCAACAATAAAGAGACGAGCTCTTCCAAAACTGGTTTTACCCACAACATCAAACAATATAAAACAAAAAGAATTGCTCACTGATGCTGACAGAGCTCTCAAGATGGCCAAATCTCTCCAAAAATGGAAGGCATGTGATTTGAAAAAGATTGGAGGGTTTCTTACACTAGCATCACTTCCTGTTCCATCAGTTTTGCAAATCGTTCCTATTGAACAGAATACTGGTGCACACGGAAATTACTACATTCTCACTTATCTTGATAATTCAACTGGAGCGAATTTTCAGAAAGTTGTTTGCCCAAGTAGAGTAGTTGAAAGCTTCAATGTTGATAACTACCCATTACCTTTCAACATTTTGTACTTGGGTGAGATGGAAAACTCAAAAAAACCAGAGACTACTTACTACAATGTCAAACTTATCAGCACAAAACGCTTAACCACAATGGAAGCTACTGCTGAAGCTGAAAAACTGAGAAAAATGAGTGAAGAAGAACTCAAACTCGCTTACGACATAGAGTATCTCAGCAATTTCAAAGATTGTTCCATTTTTGCTTACATCGAAGTTGTAGAAAGATTCATTTCTTTCCGATTCAATGGAGAAGAATCCATTGTAACTTGCATTCGCTATGTCGCTGAAAAGAATGGAAAAAGAGAGACGAGAACGCTTTTACTACCAATCAGATACCACGAGGAAGCTAAAAGATGTGCACCTGGTGTGATGATTTACAAAGGAAAAAAACAGAGTAAGAATGGAAATCCTATTCCATACCACAATGTTGTCTTCATTTCTTCAACCAACGCTAGTGATTGGGAGCAATATTGCACACAAACAAATTCCAATGAGGTGCTAACAAAAACGAATAATGAGGATGAAGTTCTTAAGGAATTCCTAGAAAACGAATTACAAGATTTTGATGAACAGCTTGGTGTTGATGGTATGTAAACTCAATATCAAATGCTGACAACAGGTAGTCTCAAGCGGATAATGAATGTATAAGAAAAGCCTGCGTATTGATTGACATTACAAGTTGTACTGTTTTGTATTACTTACTATTTACTGACTCTAACTATATTATATGGAGAGATTTTCCCTACTTATTATACAATAAGTGTATATAATCACATATTGATTCATAGAAAAGTCTAAAGGTTTTCAAGTGATTAACTCACCAAAAGTTTCGGTTTGCAAAACATTTGAAGATCTTCCTATCCCAAGCATTATACGAGTGACTGTACTTTTTTATCCAGTTGAAATAGCTAAAAACTTCAGCTACTTAGTATTTACTGACTCTAGCTATATTATATGAGATTTTCCCTACTTATTACACAATAAATGTATATATTCACATATTGTTTCATTTTTAATCACTGTATTTATTCAATGTAGATATATCTCCTCTCTCTCCTCTCTCTCAAGATATCATATGAGTCGGAATTACAAAAAATTATCAAACCTTAAATGCCTTACATTCAAAATCTAGATACCCTATGAGTTATAATTATGTATACAATTATGTAAAAAATTATCATAACTTAAATGCCATACATTCAAAATATATATACCATATAAGTTCAAATTAAGTAAAAAAAATAATCAAAACTCAAATGCCACTTAAATGCCACTCAAATGCCACTCAAATGCCCCTCAAATAAAATACAATATAAATTCGGCGAATCCATCCAACGTCGTAACCCATTGCATAACCCCAGATTTTAACCCCACAAAAAAACACTTGGTAGGGAGATCTGCTCATATATTACTACTCTCGGTCACTTAAAACCAGTAAAAAACAACTATTTTTCCAGAGCAAAGCCCATTGCAGTGAGTACAACAAAGACAATAGTTATGGTAATTATTGCTTTGACACTATTGTAAAATGGCAATGAAAGTCAGAGGCGTGCTGAGTACCCCCAACCCCCTGAACATTCGGGGGTACAACTACCAACCCCCTAACGTTAGGAGGTCAAAATTTGTCGGGTATTGTTTTGGTTTGCGGGGATTGATTTTTCTCCTGACGATTGTTTTGAATAATCTTAGCATTACAACAGGAAACAGAGACATAGGCCCAACTACCTGCTTTTACTTCTTTTGTGCATTTACATTGACTTACCCTTGAGATAAAACAATAAAGTTATCAGTAAACTAACAAAGCACATCATTGGCTCATAAACATATGGTTGACCAATCAAATGAAGAGATATTCGTGCATTTTTTGAATAAGTGGAGAGGCTCTACCAAAGAGGGTAACGCAAAAAATATTTATTTACAGTATTAAAAGACATGCAAATAAAGCTGCTATACAACAACTAACGACTGTCTGTGTGTGGCTTGGTGGTTAAAGTTATTATTACTACTACTGTAACTATTATTATAATTAATAATAATAATTGAATTTTCTCTCACTTCACCACTATTATTATTTATAATCATCATCACCATTAGATTATTATTTATTACTACTATGATTATTATTATTGTACAGGAATTTATGATATGTGTGTGGTAGCTGACACCTGTACAGCCTCCTGTGATTACAATGATTACTTGTGGGCAGTAATCCTTGGTGCTTGATTATTAATTATACAACAGGGTCGACAGTTTGGCCAAACAGAACAAAATTTACAGTGTTGTATGCTCGTGGCGATACACAGTGAAGAGTCGAGTTGACTGCTACATTTTCCACTGGTTTTTCGGTGGTTGGCGAACTATTAGTGGCGAACAGAGGACTTAGTACCGTACGCCGAATAGGTCATACACAGTGAGGGCCAAATTGACTGCTCACTTTCCACTAAGTTGCGCTCGCACTGATTGTTGACTAGACCAAGTTGTTGTTGTAAGCTATCTACCACTTGTATTTAGTCTTCGTTATCTGTGCAGGGTGAGAATCATCTGAGAATCTTCTGAGAGTCAGGTTCACTCTGATTTTATTAGTACGTTACATCCATTTAAATACAGAGAAGGAACAAAGAAAGTGTAAGCCACACCTTACTACTGATAACCAAAATGAAAACATTATTTACACTTAAACTCCGTGGAAAAACTCTATAATAATTAATATTTAAATAAATCTTAGAAATAGCAGAGTGTGTACAATAAGGTAATAAAATATTCTGGTGAATATCCGTCATTGTTGTATATTCCATGGGTTGTCATCGCGATCGAGATTGTTGTTGATGGCGTCTCCAACATTGTTATAATAACATAATTGTTATAAATTATAAGTAACAGTTAATAAAAATTTGAAGCAGTCAAACTATACTATTACTATTATTTATAATAATAAAAATGATAATAGTAATAATCTCATTATTCTAATTAAAAAATATATATTGATAAAAATAATTAAATCAGTAATAAAACAATGAAATACATAAAAATGATAACAATGATAATAAATATTATTAATAATTAATAAACTACAAAAATTAAAAAAATTAATAATGATTAGCTAATAAATAACAATATAATATAATAATATCAAAACTCGAACCCCTAACACTCAAGGTGAACCCCCTAACAGGTAACCCCCTAACAAATTCCTCCAACCCCCTAACAAAAAACTTTTCGGGCTTCGCGCGGTTCCATTTTGTTAGGGGGTTGGATTTTCAACTCAAAACGCCACCGAAAGTTGTAGAGTTAATAGTTGAAAAATCACATTACGTTTTTCTGCAGAGAGTATATGTCGATTTACACAAATGTACTGTAACGGACTCCGGTCTGGTTTCCACAGAAGTTCGTTATGCTCAAGTGTTCTGCCCCTATCTAAATGGGACACTGTACTGCTCGACAATGATAACTGTGCAATCAGGCAACCGAATTACCCGGTATAGCTAGAGCCCATGGCTAACACAAGCAACACAGAGTGAACTTTGAATACTGGCTTTATTCTCACAAGACAAAGTCCTAGGGTGGCAATCCACTAGGGTTATTGTGGCAAGACATGAGAATGAGTGCAATGATCAGGAGCAAAGTCACTCCTTTTATAGGAGGACTCACAGAAAATAGTTAGCATAATGTGTATAACAACAATAGTACAGGAAATAAATCAACCAATAGAAACAGGTATATAAATAGTTAACAAATCAGGTAAGGTAAATAGGTTAAATGTAAAGAGTGCCAGGTGGCTAGATGGCGGAGTCCTATTTCCAGTGTCCAATCACATGTCCTACAGAGCCCCCAGGCTATAGTTAGCTTACGGTCCACTTGTATGATAATCCGAGGAAGGGTACTTCCGGTTTTTGGCGTTGATTAAGTTCCTAGATAAGTCTAAGGTTCTTCCTCTATGGCGGCCATCTTGCGCTGGCCCAGCATAGCTATCCCGGGTCGGTAAGAGGTCAATACCGGCCCTGCAGGGGTCACTACCGGCCCTGCATACTATGCCACCGGCACAGTACAGCTTCCCACCTAATCAGCAGTCTATCGAACACTGTAGGTAGAAGTCTAGCCCATTGTTGGTAAAGGGTGAAGAGTAAACGACCTGTTTACTGTGAACTTCCACCCAAATCTCCCACAGTACTCACCGATTTTTGGTACCACAAATGTGTAAACTGGTATGAATGCCAGCATTACTCCTCCCACCAAACAGAACATTCCGGTGTATCCAGCCAACTAAAAAACTATGTGGTTAAAGTTTTTATACATGTACATGAAGAAGGCAATTACGACTCACTGACAATACCATAAGACACCTCGAAAAACTACATAAATGGCATTGGTAAGATCGAAGTGCTATGTGAAAATAGTAGTTTTCAAAGATATCACCTAAAAATATCTAGAAAAACAAATCCGACAATGGAATGTATCTTATAAATGTAAACAGCTAGCGAGTAAAACAATAAAATTTAAAAAAATGTTGAAAGATTTTAATGATTTACAAAAGCTTTGTGCCTTCGTAAAGTAGCTAAAACAGCGTTGCTTCTGACTAAAGGCTGCTCCACACGGCGACGAAACAAGGACAAAACGAACTGGCCGAAATGAATAGTTTTTCGTTTCGGTGCATTGTTAACGAAATTCGCTTCACACGCGAACGAAGCTGCATGTAGCAGAACAACGACAAACAACTGCCAGCCAATGACAATACACGAATTATAATAACAACTGCCGCCAATCATACTAATAGTAGTATTCAATACTAGTAGTTCTTCTACTAGTTCTTCTGTACGGACAGCTTCCAGATATTTGCATTTAGTTAATTTATTGGTGAGTGAACTTAATTATTTATCAACTGGTTATCATTAATACTCACTCACCGGGCTAGTAATTTTATAAGTGCTGGGTTATTTTTAATTCCTAATAGCAATAATAAATAATGATGATGATGATGAATCATTTGTTATTTTGTTGCAGTAGGCCCAAGTTTTATTAAAAAATTAATTAACTGTACTGTAATAATAATTACTTTAATAATTATACTAATTTTTGATATAATAATAACATCATTAGGCAAATTTAATAACAATAATGATAAACAACTGCCAGCCAATGATAATATTTAATATAATACTAGTATGATACTAGTAGTAGTAATAATAATTATTATAATAATAAATTTTAGTAACATGTGCTGTGTTTAGCGCCACTAACGCAACATGGACCAATGAAACTACGCCTTGTGTGGCCAATAGCGAAATGCAGAAAAGACTTTCGACCAATGATCGACTAACGAAAAAATGCCAACCAAGCACTGCTAGGTCTGGACAAAACGTCACCGCAATGCTACTGAAGTGTCGGTAGGGCTTTCGTTGGGCAAATTTATATTCGTTACGAAATTAATTTGACATTTCGTCCTCGTTTTGTCGCCGTGTGGAGCAGCCTTAAGTTTGTCGCAGAATTTCTAATCCAAAGACCTCTCAACTATAAGTGTCCTCAGCCAATTTTACTTCAGCCAAAGACCAAAATTTTTTGCTGTAGACTCGACAATAGAAGACAAGCCAGATAATTTGGCTGAGGTACTTCAAGGCGTTTATGGCTTTTCAATATAGCACTCTAAGACGTTTTATTATGTGTTTAAAATCTTGTATGAAGGTATGCAGTTCAGTTACAAATAGCATTCAGTAGCATGAATGAATGAGTATTTACCTCAATTAGTGCTGAACCTAAAGCAGGTCCAGCGGTATAACCTAGTCCAATAGCTAGCTCAGTTATCCCCTAAATAACAAGTTGCATTTGAATTACATGAAAATGTGAGAAAGTTCAATTTATCATGTGAAATAACTTGCATTTACAGCTTTGAAAACATTTATAACTGTGTTAGCTTTTGTAATAGAGATTAGCTGTGGTGTATGTAATGTACTACAGCCAGTAATAATAAGTTTAAATGTTGGTACTAGTTGCTAGCTGTAGAAGATATATAATACTTACAGCAATAGTACTAGGTACATAACTAGTAGACTACATAAGTATACTTGTTGTTGTTACTACTAACTAGTTGTAGTATATATATAATACTTACAGCAATAGTACTAGGTACATAACTAGTAGACTACATAAGTATACTTGTTGTTGTTACTACTAACTAGTTGTAGTAGATATATAATACTTACAGCAATAGTACTTGGTACATAACTAGTAGACTGTATAAGTATACTTGTTGTTGTTACTACTAACTAGTTGTAGTAGATATATAATACTTACAGCAATAGTACTAGGTACATAACTAGTAGACTACATAAGTATACTTGTTGTTGTTACTACTAACTAGTTGTAGTAGATATATAATACTTACAGCAATAGTACTGGGCGCATAACTAGTAGACTTCAGTAGTATACTTGTTGCTGACACAGTCACCATGGCTGACCCAATGCCAGCAGGTAAACGTATGAGCAAGCACAGACTCAAAAATATGTTTTTGTTTCTCACCAGTTTTGTTGCTCTACAACGACAAAAAAGAGCATTAAACCATGGGTATAATGGTTGCTTTTTACAGCAGTTATAGGCTGATGTAACCTTATAATTAAGCTTTATTAGCTTTATATATTATAAATATCCCATGAACATGCTAAAAAAAACAAAATAATTCAGCTAAATTTTGAGACACCCAAAAACACACTTGCTGGGACAACTCCAAGATATGTGACGTCATTAATAAAAAAATTGTGATAGTCTAAGATTTATAGACCTTTTCTTACACACTGAAGTTATCGGATAGTATAAAATTGTTAGCCAATTAGGTTGCGCGTTTCATTAATCAGACAAAAGAATTTTTGAAAATTGACATTTTTGCTTTGAAAAAACACCAAAAGTAAAGCTCCAAACAAAAAACTGAGGCAACAGATAGAAAGAAAATTCAATTCTGATGCATGTAGTTATTTTTGAAGAATTAATGGGCCACCACATTAGCCATAACACGTCAATCAAAGTTGGCCTTGTTTTTGCCTAAATCCCGGACATTTGTTCAAAGAATAATATTAATTTTTTTTTTTCTATTCAAGCTAGCACCTGACTTTTTACACCACTGAATAGAGAATTTCAAGCGCTATCTTCTGATATAAAGAACCATAATAATAAACACTTTGAAAAAAAAAATGAAAAATAATAAAAAATTACTAGTCAACATATCGTCGTCATCCAAATAATTAATTTCTAGCATACTACCCGTCATTTCCACTTCTAAACAATTCCAGCATGCCTAAATAAATATAATCTAACCATTTATCAGAACAAATCTCATCCGTGGAGGTTCTCTGCAAAAAATATTATTTCAAACTATCTCAGCAAGAAAAATTATTTCTTGCCCGACAAGGAACGGGGTGCGGTTCTCATGGAGCGGTTTCTGTTTAGAGTGGCAGTTTTACCTCAAATAAAGACCAGAAAATAGAGGAGATTCTGTTCTACACGATGATATAAAAATTTTTATTGTAGGTCTACTAGAAATACTAGAATATCTGGTGCTAAACTCAACAACAATTTCAGCCAATCAGAATCTTGCTAACAAAAGGTCCGATGGAATTGTTTTATATTTTATACACTTTTTGATGATAAATTTGACAAAATCTATGGGAGTAAGTTTCTTAGCAGGTGTTGAAATGAATTATCATAATGTTTTATTTGACTGGGTTGGGTGGGATGTCACAGAACCCAATAAAAACTGAAATATCTTCAGATTAATACAGGCACCTTTTCTATAAAAGTAACGTTTCCTACTTAGATTCGCGAAAGCTTATTTTATCAATGACGTCACATTTCTAGCATTTTAATGGCGCTGTAGAGCAACTCCGTTTTTCAATGAAGTAAATATTGCCAATAAATATGGATAAATTTCTCATTGTTCTACACATAAAATACAATTATAGCCTATAACAGCTATAAAAACAAACCATTATACCCATGGTTTAAAAAACAAAACGATGAGATGTATTCAAGCTACAACCACCAAAAGTAAAAAAAAAACATTTTAAGGAAAGATTGATTTTTTTTCAGCTTTATCAATCGATAGTTTTCTTCAACTTTTAACACTGTCTTGCAATTAGCAGTGAATCAAAAATTGTCATGATTTTATCAAACAAACTTTTTATGTACAATTTTTTGATAAAAATTTTAAATGATAAAGTATGACATCATTGAGCCAAACTGTGCTAAAGAAATATCACTATTGTTGTTGAATAATAACACTATTTAACGTTGTGGCTAGCAAACCATTACACTATTCGAATTACTCAAAAATAAAAAATAAAAAATAACCTATTTAACTGCTAATAATATAATAATATAATTATTCAAAAGATAAAATCTTTGAACATTATATAATTAAGTGACAGTGTATTGTATACAAAAGATAATCACTCCCAGTTACTTGGCAAAAATTATTATTACTATTAATCAACCTGTCATTGGCTAATTGTTAAATGACCTCCATTAAGTTGGAACTTTTAATTTTACAAGAATGATAACACGGTAACATGGTCGATGAATCTTGATCAGTGTGGCGGTCTTTAAATAATCAAAGGGCGTTGCTTCACCGAAGTTCATTAGATAGAGTAAGAAAACTTTCGCTAATTGTCAGGTACACATTGAAAATATGCAATGGAATGGACTCTCACATCCTTGCATTCAAATTAGCTCAAACCAAAATTAGCTCAATCAGTTGCTGAGCACATCTTTCAGTCACCTCATGCATTCTTTCGCACTCAAAAGTATGCTTAGGGAGATGTTATAGTTTACTATAATTTACCTTAAAAATGCGAAAAGTCTCAGTTGAAAGTTTATAACTATCAGACAGTATGTTTGATAAACTACTTACCAAATTTTTTGCATCACCAGGAAATTTTTCATGGTCAGTCAACTAAAATTGCTTAAATGGCTGCAGAAAAGCAGTAAATACATGGTTGTTTTGTAAGTTTCAGGTTCTACGCCAACACCCCTTCGCCCAGCAACCAGGTACATGTACTGTAGCCATTAATTGGCATTGTGAAATTTTAATATGTCTGGCCACTGGAGCTAGTCAAGTCTTCTAGTTTGAACTTCAGTAAGGTCTGTGCTATTTATATGTAAGTGTGAAAAAATTTAAAACTAATTGAACATGAATTTAAGAAAACCAGAAACCAATAATAATAAAATACTTGTGAACAAAAAGCTCACAATAAACAAGAGAATCATTTAATACTTATAACTGTAATTGTTCGTTAGATGAGCATAACTTTGATGGTGACATTGTACGTTACTCACCCAAAGCCAATAGAAGCCAGTGCTGTCACTATGTTTCCAATTGCACACATACTTTTTGGGGGCCATCTGATGAGCTGTATGAAAAGTGAAGTAACAGAGAAGAGAAACATTGAAAAAAATTGTTTTTTGTAATCTATCGTGTGTCTGATATATAATTTCCATAGAAACTAAAGTAATACAGTGAAGTCTTTTCTATCATTCATAACAAATTACCCATTTACAGCAAAATTAGTTTCTAAAATGTTTTTGAAAAACATTAAACCTCTTGATCAAACTTCAGCAACATGTGTTTATCCATAGAAATTAGTGCAAACCGTTACCAATAAAATGAGAAAAAAATCTATGTTTAGTTTCACGACAGGAAATGTGTGGCTTCCAGTCTTCACTTCCACAACACATCCCTTCCAACACACTTTTTCTCAATTTTAAATACTTTACAAAGCCTTTATGAACTCAGCATGGCTTCCACCGTGACAAAATTTTAATCGCTTAGTTGAACATGCAAAGTTGTCTGCACTAAAAATGCCAGTTTACTCATTTCGTGCATGCCAAAGTTTGTTTAAACAGGTAATTTTTCCTTCAAACTGTTTGTTTTTTTAACTAGTTTCTCAATTTCTAAAGTTATGATGAAGTCTGAAGTTGCTTGGAAAAACTCATTTCCAGCTAAGTTGCAGCATTGCTAGCCACTTTTTTGCTAGGGAAAATTCACAAAGCATTAGCATGAATTTCTTGGAAAAGAATTGACTATTTCCTAAATATAATTGGAAAGTTATATAACTGTTAACTGGGACATCCTGATTTGATCAAACTTTCTGTTGAAAAAAACTATCATAAGCCTAAAAGTTTCCAGATCTTTGAAAATTTTGATTGTTTTGTATATAGCGAATTTATTATTTATATTTTGAGACCATTGAGTTTCCTACTAAATATTGGTTTTTTGATTCAAAGTCGTTGATAATATAACCATACTTAGTCATCATATGTGTTTGATGAAGCTGTTGTTAAACGTAACAAAGCTATTGGTAAAATGCATCAACTAAAGAGCATTAACTTAATCTTTTAAACCATCGAAAGCAAAGTATTGATTTCAAAACTATAAAAATGTCTTGCATCTTCCACAACATATTTTGTTTAAATAAATAAAATTTTTAATAGCTATACATTTATAGTATTACTCAAATGGTTATATCATTTCCAGGAGCAATTAAATAGTGTGGTAGATTTTGGTGGAGGCTCAGAGTAAACCGGTTGTTTATCCTTCACCCCTTGATATTGAGCGCTAAACTTCCACTCACAGCCTTCGGCAGACTGCTGTACAGGTGAGAAGTTATATTGTGCTGGTGGCACAGCACGCAGGGCTGGTATTGACCCCTGCAGGGCCGGTATTGACCTCTTACCGACCCGATATAGCACAAGATGACCGCTATAGAGGAGAATTCTCAAAGTTACCTGGGAACTCACTCTAGGACCGGAACAGGAAGTAACCTTCTTCGGTTTACCAGACGCAAAGATCACAAGCTGGATATAGCCTGGGAGCCCTGCAGAGTCTCTGATTGGACTACAGGAGATAGGACTCTGCCTTTAGCCACTTGGCACCTATTACATTTAACTCTTATTCACTGCCTGATTTGTCTGATATTTATATATGTATTCGCATTGGTGTAATTACTTGCTGTGCCTTTATCTCTATATAATATTATGCTAATAACTTCCCGCCAGCTACCTATAAAAGGGCTGGAATTGTACATACTCGTTGGCATTCATTCACTCATGTCTTGCCAATCACCCTAGTGGATAGCCACCCTAAGACTTTGGTTATTGAGGAATAAAGCCACTATTCAAGCAGCACTCTGTGTAGTTTGTTTGAGCCAAGGGCTCTGCCTATGCTGAATGATCCGGCAGTGTTTCACGCAGTTGTCACTGTCAGCAGCACAGTGTCCCCTCTGGAGAGAGGTACAATACTCAAGATTAGTGGACTTTTGTAGAAACAAGACCGATATCCATTACAATAGGTTTTCTCAAAATTATAAATGGACATGACAATCACTATGTTCCCATAGTTTGAATTCGTTTCGATTGAACAGATAACTAGTCCTTTTGGCTCATGAGACCGATGACTCCATACGAGTTGGTTTGTGTTTGCCTGTACTGGATCATTTAAATTTCACAACCAGTATTGGGTTTAATGCACAATCATTAGAATTATGTGATTCATTCGAAATGATGAATGCTTATTTGTTTAAGTAACTCTTTTTTGAAGGAGGCATTAAACTAGCATTTTGCAAGTGAATTACTAACAAACCCTCACTTTTTATTTAACTTTAACCACAGTTCTTTTGCACTTATATAATGGCTGTTCAAAATTTAACGAAAGTGAAGTTATAAAATTTTCACTATTTGTTTGGGAAACTGGCAGCTTTAAAGGCATGGATAGCAGAGTTTAGAGAACCATAGCTGTGTTTGTTGATTGGTGCGCAAACCAATCTATTAGTAGTTAGTTATTATTAATTAACTATCATTTATATGCTACTGTTATTGTACAATATTGAAGTGAAACTTGCAGTTAGTTGGTCACAACTTCTACTCTCCTTGCCTGATTTTATATCTGCAGCTCCCTATTTAGGGCAACATCAAGACTAGTCTTGAGGTGTGAGCTTTATTGCTTAGAATAAAACTGAGCTCTCTGGCTCAGTCTCTCATATTTATACAAAAATACAACATATATAACATAATCCATGGCCAATCATATTTTACTATAACAATAATGCATATATTGAATCACTTGAACATATCGTCTCTTTATTGTCCTATTGGTTCTTGACAGTAAATTGGGCAGACTCTCTGTCCGACCTTCGACCCTCTGATATATTTGCATTACACTCGTCAGGAATTGTCATCCCTTGATCCAGTTAAGAGGAGACAACTTGTAAGTTTCGTGTCACTTGTAACTATGATTAACTGTGACTGTCTTACCCTGTGCCAGGTAAGTACGATTTGTCAGAAAATGCTCCCACAATATTATCAACCGTTTATAATTTTTTATCAATTATTGTTTTTTCATCATCATTGTTCATCTACTTATTATGGCTATTAATATTAAATAATAGTTAGGGCCTGAAGTGTTCAGCAACAACTCTTGCTTGTATGCTACTAACGATGAAATTATTGCGCTTGCTACTAACTCTGTTGACAACAAGAGACAACTCACTCATAAGATTTCAGTTCAAGTTACCAAGGAGTGGTTAGCAATGCCAACCCAAATGAATGAGTACCAGCATGAAACAACGTTTAGCCCGAACAAACTCTTGCGAAGGAACAGAGTGAAAAGTGTTAGAATGTCACACATTTATAACAAGGTGAAATAAACTGATTATTAATCACTAGTAACTAAACGATCTACTGGTAGCGAATGGTTTTCATAATGAGCCTCTCTGAAAATCTTTACCCGATAGTCATAATACTTACCAGAGATCCAAATATTGGAGAAGCAACAAATCTTGATAAATCATAAGAAGAGAATATAACTCCTATTTCAGTGTTAGTAAGTCCTTTCTTTGTTGCTATGTCTGGGAAGAATGGAATCATCATGGTGTCTGCACAAAGAGACAGCAACATTAGAGCTAAAATAGTTATAATTAATATCCATTGTTTGTCTTTAGATAGAGATGGCTTGTCAGCTGGTGTATCTGTGTCCTTCCTGTCACTGTTACCTTTGTCCATCGCCAGCGCTACTAGCAGTAAGCTGTGATTAAAGTCAACTAATAACCTAGTTATCTCATGAACAACTTCAGCAAAGGTAATTCCGAAGGAAAATGTTTTAAGCTTGATTAATGTCCTGTAATAGCTAATGGAATCAGAGTAAATATTTTTTGATATGTTGCCAATCAGATGATGCTTCATCGTAAGCATGTAAAAAATGTGACTGCAATAAATAGTTCCACATTCTATGTTGGTAGATATCGTGGCTCAACCAAGTTTCTGGGTCCAACGTCCAGCTTTAGCAGCAGCTGACAAAAAGTAAAAAATAAAACACAACACAGTCCAAGTTGCATTACTCACATCACTCTATGTCACCATAGGTGAGTGTCTTACCTACAGATTTCTCACTTGGTTCAGCAAACAAGCACCATTCACTCGCAAAGCTTGTTTACTAAAAATGTCTGGTTAGAGTAAAAGTTAGATGGCTAGGCACGGAGCTAAAGGTTTTTACAGTGAAAGCTCTTTGTTGGATGCTTTGTCAAAGAGGATGTGTTTTTTCTACAGTTGTAAAAACATTCCCTACCAGACTGACAAATGATAAATTTTACTTAGTGGCTAAAGTTTCTTATAAAAAGTGTAACCAAAGGCAATATCCCTCTCAGCACCTAGTATTGAACATTGTACAAACAAAACTTATTTTAAAAATTCAATTTATTATTATTAAACTGCTGAACCAAAAGTTTAACCACCAAGCAATGAAACAACTATAGGAATGTGGTTGACAAGAACGGTTTATAGATTTCTAAGTATTTCACATCTTATGGCTGATGAGACTGTTTTGAATCATGTTATGAAACAGAGTTTTAGTGTATATGAATACAGGTCAGCTAGCCAATATAGTAATCTGCAATATGCAGTTTTATTGATGCTGTATTGCTCATATTTCTAAAGCAACTATTTAAAAATTGTTTGATTTCTTACATTCTTATATCTAAGTATGTATATACAACAGTGAGGTGAGTCTATGAAAACTTTCCATTTATTCATCTACAACATCATTATTGATCAAGTTTAACAAAACTTGGATCACGAAAAATTAAATGCATTCTTATCAATGATTCGGATAGTTTGCAGAAATAAACTTTTAAGCTACTTCATGCAGTTTTTAAGTTTTATGCGATGAATGCTATTTACAGTATATTAAATTTTCTATTTACAGCTTAAAAAAGAATGCTCATAACTGCACACAAGTATATTGTTTACTGTATTTGTTCGAGATTATAACATGAGCCTCCTTAATTCAAGTTAAAACATTCCTTTTCTAAATTTCTGTCCTAAACTTCAAAAATTGAATTGGAAGTATTGTAATGGATTCCGGTCTGGTTCCCACGGACATCCACTATGCTCAAGTATTCTGCCGCTCTCCAGAGGGGAGAGTGTACTGCCCGACAGTGACAACTGTGCGCATGGTAACCGAATTACCCAGTAAGGCAAGAGCCCATGGCTCAGACAAACAATACAGCGTAGTGCTTGTGTAAGTGGCTATATTCTCAAGACAAAGCCCTAAAGGGTATTTAGTCCTCTAGGGTGTTTGTCCCAAGACAGGAGAATGAATGCAAAGAGTAAGGCAAAAGTCTCTCCTTTTATAGGAGAGCTCACAGATATAAAACATATAACAGCTAGAGCACAGGAAGTAATCTAGCCAATGCAATCAATTATATAAATAGTGAACCAATCGTACAATGCAAATAGGTTAAATGATAAATATATACACACACGCACGCACGCACACACACACACACACATATATATATATATATTCAAATTTATCGATCCTAATTAATCGCAAAACTAATCTCCTGCGAGATATTTATAATTAACTCCAATCTTCCAATATATAGTTCTGATTTTTCCGCATCTATTAAAAATTATAAGCACGGGATTGCATTATGGTGGATTGGAATTGATTTTCAGTCATAGACAAGGTACACTTGAAAGAGAAAACAATGCACATTAATTTTATATGTGTTTGTACTTGCATTTATTCAGTTTCTACTTATTAATTACTATTTTTAATTCATGTTATTAGTTGCTGATACTAGTATATTACTATTTAACATAATCACTGAATTTAGCATTTTTATTGATCACTTATAGAATAGTACTATATCATTTACTATTATTGTTTACTATTGTTGCAGTGTTGTATGCTCGTAAGCGATACACAGTGAGGAGTCGAATTAACTGCCACAATTTACACTGATTTTCCGCCCGAAAGGAGTATCTGTGAATCACCGAATTTATCAGAGGGAACAAGATCTAGCATCATAGGCCAACGGCCGTATGAAGTGAAGGTCGATATGACAATTCACTTTGTACTAGTGATTGCCCGCACTGATTAGCCGACTTGACCAAGTTGTTGTTGTCTTTATTATCTTCCACTTGTGTTTGGTTAGCTTTATCTGTGTGAGGTGAGAGTCATCAGCAGCTTGTGAGAGTCAGGTTAACTCTGCTTTATTATTTACTTACACGAACATTTATGCAAAGGGAATACAAAAGAATATAAAAGGTTGAATGCAAGCCATGCCTGGTATAATATAACTGGTGTACTATAACGAATGAATTGTCTGTAAAGTAGTAGTGGGCTGGCTGTAGCTGAACCGTTGATTGATTGCACTAGTGAGTATATGCTGGTAATTAATAATAAGATTGTATGGCAAAAACATAGAATGATAAGCATAAAGTGATAACATAGAACTGTACAACGATTGTTTGTGGCGTTGTTGTTGATGGTGTCCCCAACAATATTATCTGGTAATCAGCAGTATTAGTACTGGGTAACTCTTTTTAGTGGGGTGTTTTAATGCAGATCTCATTAATCATTAACAATATTGTGTATATTTTTACTATGATTATCAAACATTTTTTTGTTGTTGTTTGCCACAAGTACTCTTTTTATTCTACACAATTGATAGTGAAAGTGAAAGTGAGGTCACCTGCCTATCTGACATAGTAAAATGGTTTTTCAAGTGCATTCACTGTATAGTCAAGTGAATTTCAAAGTTGCGCCACTGAATAGTTATAATTAAGATTGATTGCTTGACTTTAGATAGAGATAGCTTGTCAGTTGATGGGTCTGTGATTGTCTTGTGACTGCTACTTTCTCCCATCTCCGGTCCCACCAACAGTAATATGTACCAAATACTAAGTATGTGAATGCCCTGTTGACTAGCCATACGGTACCAAACATAGCCATTAAAAGCTTGCAAAGCTCCAATTTATTTAGCTTGTGGGCAGTTTGAACGATTAGTGCTCAAAGTATAATTAATGATGTAAGCGAAATAAAACTATGGTCTGGACAGGGCCTAAAGTAAGTTTATGTCGCGGGAAATAAATAATTTGTGGTTAATCAAAGTTTGAAACCCCTCAACCACTACAGCATTAGTCATAAATAATGACTAAATGCTTGCTGAAATGAAGTATTTTTGTTGAAACTATACATATACTTGGTAATAAAATGTTGAATGTTCGAAAGCTCAAATGACCGATACACTCAAACATGTAATTTAGTATATTTAATGGAAGGTCAACCATTTATGTTTGTAGGAATTAGCTAGATGCGTGATTTCACGTTTGCAAGGACAATATTTGAAAGTTGTAATACAAAAATCCAATACCATATATTTTACTTTTTGATACTAGTTTTCTTCAAAATTGCCCAGTTTCCTCAACAGCTGCAGGAGGTTTGAAGTTCGGGCCATGAAACTATAAGTAACTTTGAAACTTAAAGAATTAGGAAATCCTATGGGAAATTTTTGACAAATATATGATGGTGCAAAAAAATTTTGATATAAAGAAGTTTTCATTTAAATTTAAAAATAAGTTGAAATAAACTACTAGGTGTTGGATAGTAAAATTTATTGTCTTGTTTTAGGAACAACTTGGTTTTTTGACAAGCTGACCAAAAAGTTTCAAAAGATATTGATGGTCTTGTTAAAGACAAAATGTCAGTTTTCATTTGTTGAAGAGGAGAAAGAGCAGAAAGAAACAAAAGGATTTATATCATTACTAGCCATCCATGATGCTTACTCATCTTTGTGCATTGTGTAATCATGAAAGCCAATGGAACTGCTCATTTGACGGAGATAGGTGATTATTTGATATCTACAATGAGTTGTTGCATTTCCACCTTCTATTTTTTAAATTAATAGTTTTTACGTGGTTTTTATGCTTAAGTGGGTGAGTAGGAATGGCCTTAAGTTTAAGGATCAGTGAGCTGGAAAGTGTTAAATGATAAACAAATTGTAGTCCAGCAATGGTTTTGCTTTCAATGCCAAGTGATAGAAACAATATTATCTGCTTTTGTTGCAGTTTCAAACATCTCCATCGGTTGTTGGACTCTTTTATGGTTTGTTCTCCGTCGTCTATGCTTTAGCTTGTCCAGTTGCAGCAAAAATATCCAACAAGGTAAACTTCTCACAGTCATGTCTTCACCAATGTAGCAGTGCGTACAACAAACAAGCGAATACTTTTCAATGAATTTTCAAGAAATTGTTGTAAGCCATAATCTTACTTGTATGTACAGAAAACTTCTAGGTATGTAATATTTACTTGCCCTGTGCAGGTAACTCTCAGTGATAGTGTAAAAAAGTCTACTGTGCAGATAACTCCTATAAATGTAGCGATACCTTTATTGTGCAGACAACTTCTAGAAATATAGAAGATACATGTAGCTGTAATGTAATATATTTGTAATGTAGTGATAACCCCTAAATTTCTCAAGTACCACAAGAAAAACACTCCAGTTTGCTGTACACAGCTTTATTAATCAGCCAATCACTGTCTCCTGTTGTTATTTCTGGCAGCTTTCCAATAGTGGTTGTTGTTCTTCTGTCACAGTTATTGACCCATTCTCTTTCAGACATTTATTCATTCTGTGAGCACAGGCTGCATTAACCTTGTTTTCTGCTGCTGTCTTTTGATTCTCTTGCTGCTTTTCTTCTTCTTTGCTGTCATCAGACACATACAGAGGCTGGTGCGTACACTTCATGTATCCCATGAATGTTGCTATCAGAATGACCTGTTATAAAAACAATAATTTTGCTGGATTATTGAGCTGGCAATCGATTTATTTAAAACTCCTCATACATCAGTGTTTTATCCAGAGACTGAAAATTGTCAAGTTACGCATGCAATCTATTAATATAATCGTGAGAAACATCTGTCTGTTTATATATCTGTCACTACCTATGTTTGTTTATGTACAGTGTAATATGGCTATATCAAACTTCAGTGGACTACTGAAACAGTTTGTATAGGCATGGTTCATTGTACACATACATATAAGTTTGTATAGGCATGGTTCATTGTACACATACATATAAGTTTGCACCTCTTTGAGACTTTTTTAGTAGCAGTCAATTAGCAAAACAATTGTAACAGGATTATACAGCAGTTGTTATTTGGCTACACATAGTATTTTATAATATATTTGTTACGGAAAACATGGCATCTGTTTGACATGTAAGCTTTGCTACATTAAATAAGGTTAGTAATTTAACTGTAATAATAAATATCATGATTATATGTGATAATGGAACATTATAAATATACTCATCATTGTGACAATATGAAAGCAGATTCATTTTTTTTAATAATTAAAAAACTAAATAGTTGTTATATAAACCATCGGACAATAATGATATATATGGAGTTATCTTCTCTAACTAATTTTAACTGCTTTGAAATGAACTTCAAGTCTGCAATGACTTTCCACTCATAGCCCTAGATCATTATTACAACATTTTATCAAGGCATTAGCATTCATCTCCATCACAATTGTGTGTTACCAGGCTGAACTATCTGACCAAGTTTTTTTTACTTTCATCTTTCTAATCTCAGTTTCTTAGTAGTTTGAAATGAAAGTATCGATGAGAGTTTCTGTTTGTTTAAAATAAAATAAATCATTTTCAGTTTTAGCTTTGCAAAATTAAATCATATTTATTTTTCAAGGTAAGTTGGGAGACTTTTGACTACAAAGTGGTTCAAAATGGCAGAGTTTTGTTAAAAATGGCCAAATCATTTTATAGATGAAACGACCTGAGAGTTAGTAGATATGTTCGATATACCGATGTATTTAATAAAGTCATAGCCGGTATATCTTTGTTACGCTGTAATATTATTATACTGAGAAAGGTTAAAGTTAATGCAGCCAAGCAGAATACTGAAATTTATGGTCAAAGATAATGGGAAGTTCCATACTTGTTCACAACTTATATTATTTATTTCCAGTACCAGAAAGCGC
This sequence comes from Cryptosula pallasiana, assembly GCA_945261195.1. Taxonomy (NCBI): domain Eukaryota; kingdom Metazoa; phylum Bryozoa; class Gymnolaemata; order Cheilostomatida; family Cryptosulidae; genus Cryptosula; species Cryptosula pallasiana. The sequence goes on from OX183134.1 coordinate 43,104,631, forward strand.
AATGTTCTGACCGAACTTTCTGCAATGTCGTTGTCTCAGTAGTGACTGCAATGTGCAGCACATTGCTTTCCTATGTTTTCTACCAAATTGAGAGGAGAGGGAAAAGAAAAGAAAGCGATATGGATGGTAGGGTGTGGAAGGAGTTGGAGAGTGGGGGGGATGGAGGGGGGGAGGTAGTGGGGTGAGATAGAAGAATGTACAGAAGCAGAAATAGAGTGTGGTGAGAAAAGATTGGGCAAAAACAAACTAGGTGGGGCAAAATGAATATGGTGGAGACGAAGGGAGGTGGGATAGAATTTGAAAACGCATGGTGATACTCGTTGTATAACATGCAAATGTGAATATAGTGCAAACCTCTGCTACCTGCTTGAAACCTTCAAACACAAAAAGAACTTTTGCCTGCAGCATCAAAGGCATTTATTATTCATCAAGCAATCACTGTGACACATGTGAGCCATAAAAATGTAGCTAGGTCTATTTAGAAACACTAGAAATTACAGATCATTTATTGAATGAGTTGTTGTTGCAAAAGTAACGGGCTCGCTTTACCTCAGATATACACGATGCAGCAACTTACCATTAGAATATTTGTGAAATCAAAAACAGTAAATGCCCAAGGGAAACCCAAAGCATCCGTCAGCAAACCACCAAACAGAGGCCCAACTGTACTTCCCAGAGCCAAACCACTGTTCATAAGACCAGAAACCATTCCATAGATATGAAGATCATCTTTTCCAAAACCTTCAATTCTGCAAAAGACAAATTGGTTTTGGAAACTGAATGGGTTGCCAAGTAGAACTGAGTTCGTGTTGATTAAAGACTTAGAATACGCATACTCAGTGAGGGATAATACGGCTTGCAAGACTGGCACATACAACAGTGGTAGAATCATATAAGCTCCTGTGAATGCTCCAGCTGTGAGCCAGAGATATCTAAAAAAGAATACAATTTGATGGTAAGTTGTTATAGTGAGATAATCATTTCAGCGCTAGCTGGTACAAAAAAAAATTTCTTGTGCTGTTTTTTTCAATAAAATTAGAATCTGAAATCTCAAAAACATCTTGAAAAAAAAATGATAGTTTTGCGATAGCCATCGTTTGAAACGTCATTGGCAGATGGCTAATTTTCTGATAAAAGGTGCTCCAAACATTTAATGAGTTTATTTAATATTGCAATGAAATGGAACAATCTAAACCCTTCTGGATGCCTAAAGTTTCATAGCTGATATCAAAAAATGTTTAAAAGTTTTCAGGCTCCTATTTCTGCCGCAAGGTTAGAGAATAGGAGCATTCATGTTAAACATTATCGGATTATTTTTCGCTTCGTTAGCTTTTACTGCATGTTTTTAGCTTAAATGTTGCTATATATAGTGTTAGGCTGGATCAAGTCTACTTTTTATATCTCATGTAGCAAAATTTGCCTCGGCCAAGTTGTTGGATGGAGATTTGAGGCTCCTTTCTATTTTCCAAAGTGCAACTATTATTAAGAGCTTTCAGGCATCAAGTATCCATTTGTTAATGTTTTGTAATTATTTTAGAAACCGTACAAGAAAGGTAAAATATTTCAGCACTTCAATAATATATATGTGGGGCTGTGTCATTTATGTACACAGTCCATGTTCATAAGTCAAGTTTAGGTAAATGGAATAACAAAAAACTGATCATGTTCTGAGTTTTAATAAAGTAACTTCTAGAGAGTGTATCCAACCCAAAATAATACTATTTTGCTGAGCAAGGTGGTTCGTTTCTTTTTAATTTGCAGTCATCAAGTCTACTGGTACATTTTTGAATTGGAAACAAGTTTAAAATGCTAAAGAGAGTCTCAGCTCAAACTCCAAGCTGACCAGAATACAAGTCACGTAATATTTTAAAAAGCCGTTTGCCGAAACACTAAAAGATTTTGTAATCATTTGTTACTAAACAGCCAAGAGCTTTAACTGAAAATTAGAAGATTAAATTTAACAGCATTTACTCATTTAGTACAAGCTTGTTTCTCCATCTTGTAATTACAGTCTTTACAAAAGCCTTGCTAGTTGATTAACAGCTCGTACTGACAAAATCTGCTTTGAAGTCTTTTGTCATTTGTTAATCAAAATCTATCTTATAGGTGACCCTCAGAAACTGCTGAGACCATTACAAAGATGTGACGCTGAAGTATAATTCTACAGTGAATTTGTAGAACTTTTAATCAGAGAAAGGCAAGGTGTTTGAGTATACATAAAAAATCACAATGTAACCACATTAGTGCACAGTATTTTGAGTTTCTCCAAGTTATTGCTAAAAATTGGATAGTTGACAAAAACACGATCAAAACTTTGTTGCTTGGTTGTAAAAGCCAAACTGCAATCACCAATAATACACGGATTGGCGAAGCTGGTAAAGATACCACTTACTTCTGACCATGAAAGATAAAATCCAGCAGAGGTGAAGGAGGAATTAACAAAAGAATAACAGTCATTAGGCACCATCCTACCACCATCATTCCAAATGTGTTCTTCTACAAGCCATGTTTTTATAATGAACTGTATACAAAAAACATATACCTTGTCTCCATAAATTTTCATTTTATAACAGATTACAGTTTCAATTCTCCACCAATATTCAAACACCAAGGCTAATTGTCTGCGAGATCTGAGTACTGCATTATCATATTGGGTGAAATGAGATTACGGCTTACAACAATTTCTTGAAAATTTGATTTGTTTGTTTGTTACATGCACCGCTACATTGGTGAAGACATGACTGGGAGAAGTTTACCTTGTTAGCTATCTTTGCTGCAACTGGACAAGCTAAAGCATAGACGGCTGAGAACAAACCATAAAGGAGTCCAACAACCGATGAAGATGTTTGGAACTGCAACAAAAGCAGATAATATTGTTTCTACCGCTTGGCATTGAAAGCAAAACCATTGCTGGACTACAATTTGTTTATCATTTAGCACTTTCCAGCTTACTGATCCTTAAGCGCATTCCTACTCACCCACGTCCGCGTGAAAACCGCGTAAGAATTGATTATACAAAAAAATAGAAGGTAAACGTGCAACAACTCACTGTAGATATCAAATATTCACTTATCTCTGTCGTACGAGCAGTACCATTGGCTTTCATCATTACACAATGCACAAAGACGAGTAAACATCCAGGGATGGCTAGTAATGATATGAATCCTTTTCTTTTTTTCTGCTCTTTCTCCTCTTCAACAAACAAAAACGAACAATGATTTTGTCTTGAACAAGACCCTCAATATTTTGTTATCTTTTGACGCTTTCCCGTTAGTTTGTCAAAAAACAAAATTGTTCCTAAAACACGACAATAAATTTTGCAATCCGATACCTAGTAGTTTAATCCAGCTTGTTATTTTTCACTAGCTTTGCTCGCACAAATCAGAATCAAGCTAGCAAAAACTTAAAAAAAATACTTCTTTATATTGTATATAAGTGCACTATCATATGTTTATCGAAAATTAACCAATTTAAAATGACTTTCCCAAAGGATTTCCTAAATCTTCAAGTTTCACATTTACTTATAGTTTCATGGCCTTAACTTTAAACTTCCTACAGTTGTTAAGGAAACTGGGTGATTTTGAGGAAAACTAATATCGAAAAGTAAAATACATGGTAGTGGACTTTAATCCCATACATTCCCGTTTGACCAGCCTTTCACTTATATATTATCTCCCAGTTGCCTCCAGCAAATCGTTTTAGTTAAACACACCTCTTGTGGGCTGTCACAGAGTCCTTCAGTAGTTATAGAGTGTGTACATGTCTTACTGACCTAACAGCTACCTTACATGCCCTGAAGCCAGCTGCTGGCCTTGCAGTAAGTTCTGCCAGCCTTGCAGCCACCTCACTGGTGCATCAAACCCACCAGCCCGGCAAACACCTCACTGGCATTGCAGCAATCTCTATTGGACCTCTACAGGGCCTGCAGCAATCCCTGCTGGGTCTTTACTAGCCCTACAGCAACCTCTACTAACCCAGCAAGATTCCCTACCAGCCCTGCAGCACCATACTGAGTCGAGAGCAAGATGGCTGCCATAACCAGAGGTTCTAATATAGCCTAAGTTGTCATAAAAAGACATATCCATTATATTATGATCTGTAGATGTTATCCATCATGGACCAGAGGCTAAACTAAAGACAGAACTATTTTATAGTCTCTCTTACTTTTGCCACTAGGTGCCATATCTGCGTTATCTTGTGCGCTGTTGTGTGTATTATTGCATTTGCATTATCTGATTGGCTTATATCACTTCCTGTATATATCATTGGCTCTTGTATTTCTCATTGACTTCCTGTAAGCTAGCCTATATAAAGACTTACTCTGTCTATGTTTAATGCTCATATCTACTTTCTACTGCTGTACACATCTCTAGGTGATTGCCTCCATAGAGGAATGGAACTGAGTCAATAAAATGCTCTTGCATTTTAAGTGAAAACTAGTTAGTCGGAGCCGTGAGCTCATCCTGTTGTGAAATGGTGAGAAATTTCTCCGTTTCACTCTGTAAGCCCTGCCGACCCTGCGTTAACACTTGTAGGGAGGTGTTGTTAGGCTGGGCCACAAACTGTGCACTGTGGACAGTTTTGGTTTAGTGGTCAATAGTGGGAGTCTTACCGGCAGAATCCACTACAATACTCGCGAAAGAATTTGTCTCTCAAACACCTTGACAACCTCGGGGTCCTCGGTCATATAAAACGGGTGAAGAAAACTATTTTTCTAAAGCAAAGTCAATTGCAGTGAGTTCAAAAAAGACAATAGTTATGGTAGATATTGCTTTGACACTATTGGAAATGGATACCAAAGTCATAGAGCCATCACACTACGTTTTTCTTCAGAGAGTATAACTCGATTTACACAAATGTACTCACCGACTTTTGGTACCACAAATGTGTAAACTGGTATGAATGCCAGCATTACTCCTCCCACCAGACAGAACATTCCGGTGTATCCAGCCAACTAAAAAACTATGTGGTTAAAGTTTTCATACATGTATATGAAGAAGGCAATTATGACTCACTGACAATACCTAACACACCTCGAAAAACAACATAATTGGCATCGTTACGCTCGAAGTGCTATGTAAAAATAGTAGTTTTAAATGTGATCACCTAAAAATATCTAGAAAAACAAATCCGACAATGGAATGTATCTTATTAATGTAAACAGCTAGCTGGAAAAAACATTAAAATTTAAAAAAATGGCGGAAGATTTTAATGATTTACAAAAGCTTTGCGCCTTCGTACAGTAACTAAGACAGCATTGCTTCCGACCAATTTTGTCACGGATTTTCCAATCCAAATATCTCTCAAATACAAGTTTCCTCAGTCAATTTTATTTCAGCCAAAGACCAAACTTCTTTGCTGTAGACTCGACAACAAAAGACAAGCCTCATAATTTGGCTGAACTACTTCAAAGCTTTTAAGGCTTTTCAGTATTGCACTCCAACACTTTTTAATGTATGTATAATCTTGTATGAAGGTATGTAGTTCAGTTACAAATGGCATTCAGTAGCATGAATGAATAAGCATTTACCTCAATTAGTGCTGAACCTAAAGCAGGTCCAGCGGTATAACCTAGTCCAATAGCTAGCTCAGTCATCCCCTAAATAATAAGTTGCATTTGAATTAAATGAAAATGTGACAAAGTTCAATTTATCATGTGAAACAACTTGCATTTACTGCTTTGAAAACATTTATAACTGTGTTAGCTTTTGTAATAGAGATTAGCTGTGGTGTATATAATGTACTACAGCCAGTAATAATAAGTGTAAATGTTGTTACTACTTGATAACTGTAGTAGATATATAATATTTACAGCAATAGTACTAGGTACATAACTAGTAGTCTACATAAGTATACTTGTTGTTGTTACTACTAACTAGTTGTAGTAGATATATAATACTTACAGCAATAGTACTAGGTACATAACTAGTAGACTACATAAGTATACTTGTTGTTGTTACTACTAACTAGTTATAGTAGATATATAATACTTACAGCAATAGTACTAGGTACATAACTAGTAGACTATATAAGTATACTTGTTGTTGTTACTACTAACTAGTTGTAGTAGATATATAATACTTACAGCAATAGTACTAGGTACATAACTAGTAGACTACATAAGTATACTTGTTGTTGTTACTACTAACTAGTTGTAGTAGATATATAATACTTACAGCAATAGTACTAGGTACATAACTAGTAGACTACATAAGTATACTTGTTGTTGTTACTACTAACTAGTTGTAGTAGATATATAATACTTACAGCAATAGTACTAGGTACATAACTAGTAGACTACAGAAGTATACTTGTTGTTGTTACTACTAACTAGTTGTAGTAGATATATAATACTTACAGCAATAGTACTGGGCTCATAACTAGTAGACTTCAGTAGTATACTAGTTGCTGACACAGTCACCATGGCTGAACCAATGCCAGCTGGTAAACGTATGAGCAAGCACAGACTCAAAAATATGTTTTTGTTTCCCACCAGTTTTGTTGCTCTACAACAACGACAACAAAGAGCATTAAAAGACAAAACGATGAGATGTATTCAAGCTACAAACATTTAAAGTTAACAGAGAAAATTTTAAGGTGAAACTGATTTTTTTCAGCTCTATCAATTAATAGTTTTCTTTAACTTATAACACAGTCTTGTAATTAGTAGTCGATCAAATAATGTCATACTTTTATTGAACACAAACATTTTATGTACAATTTTTTGATGAAAATTTTAAATGATAAAGTATGACATCGTTGAGCCAAGCTGCGCTAAAGAAATATCAGTATTTTGTTGGGTAATAACACTCTTTAACGCTGTGGCTAGCAAACCATTACACAATTCGAATTACTCAAAAATATAAAAAAAATTAAAATAATTCATCTAACTGCTAAGTTATTAAAAAGAGAAAATGCTCAAAAATTATAAATAAGTGACAGTATATTGTATACAAAAGAAAATCGCTCCCAGTTACTTAGCAAAACGAATTATTACTATCAATCAACCTGTCATTGGTTAATTGTTAAATTACCTCCATTAAGTCGGAAATTTTAATTTTAAAAGAATGATAACACGGTAACATGGTCGATGAACCATGATCAGTGTGGCGGTCTTTAAATAATCAGACGGCGTTGTTTCACCAAAGTTTATTAGAAAGAGTAAGAAAACTTTTGCTAATTGTCAGGTAAACATTGGAAATATGCAATCGAATGGACTCTCACATCCTTGCATTCAAATTAGCTCAAACCAAAATTAGCTCAATCAGTTGCTGAGCGCATCTTTCAGTAACATCTTGAGTTTTTTTGCACTCAAAAGTATGCTTAGGGAGATGTTAGAATTTACTATAATTTATCTTAAAAATGCAAAAGATCTCAGTTGAAAGTTTATAAGTATTAAGCAGTATGTCTGATAACTTACTTTACAAATTTTTGCATTACCAGGCAATTTATCAAGGTCAGTCAATTAAAATTGCTTAAATGGCTGTAGAAAAGCAGTAAATACATGGATGTTTTGTAAGTTTGAGGCACCACGCCAACACCCCCTCGCCCAGCAACCAGGTACATGTATTGTAACCATTAATTGGCATTGTGAAATTTTAATATATCTGGCCACTGGAGCTAGTCAAGTCTTCTAATTTGAACTTCGGTGAGGTCTGTGCTATTTATATGTAAGTGTGAAAAAATTTAAAGCTAATTAAACATGAAAAACTCAAAGAAACAAGAAACCAATAATACTAAAATACTTGTGAAAAAAATCATAATAAACAAAAGAACCATAAAATATTTATCAATGTAACTAATGAGCATAAATGTACGGTACTCACCCAAAGCCAATACAAGCAAGTGCCGTCACTATGTTTCCAAATGCACACATACTCTTTGGATGCCATTTGATGAGCTGTATGAAAAGTGAAGTAAAAGAGAAGAAAAACCTTGGAAAAAAACTATTTTTTGTAATCTACCGTGTGTCTGATTTATAATTTCCATGGAAACTAAATTAATACATTGAACAAAGTAAAATCTTTTCTATCCTTCATAAAAAGTTACCCAATTACAGCAAATTAGCTTCCAAAAATTTTTTTGGTAAACATTAAGTCTCCTGATCAAACTTCAGCTACACATGTTATCCATAGAAATTAGTGCAAACCGTTACCAATAAAATGAGAAAAGAAACTATGTTTAGTTTCACGACAGGAAATGAGTGGCTCCCAGTCTTCACTTCCGCAACACATCCCTTACAATACACTTTTCCTCAATTTTAAATACTCCACAAAGCAAGGCTTCCACCGTGAACAAGTTTTAATCGCTTGGTTAAACATGGGAAGTTGTCTGCACTAAAAATGTCAGTTTACTCATTTCTTGCATGCCAAAGTTTGTTTAAACAGGTAATTTTTCCTTCAAACTGCTTGATTTTTTAACTAGCTTTGAAAATTTCTAAAATTATGGTGAAGTCTGAAGTTGCTTGATAAACTCATTTCCAGCTAAGTTACAGCACTGCTAGCCACTTTTTTGCTAGCGACAGTTCACAAAGCTTCAGCATGAATTTCTTGCAAAAGAATTGATTATTTTCTAAGTATAATTGGAAAGTTATAAAAATCACTAATAGATGTTCTGAAGTTCAACTAATGGGAAGCCATTTAATAAAAAGTTGATGCAACTTGGTTATATATCTGTTAACTGGTACATCCTGATTTGATCAAACTTTTTCTTGCAAAAAAAAACCACCATTAAGCTAAAATTTTCCAGATATTTAAAAATTATACTGGTTTTTAATATAGCGAATTTTTTATTTATATTTTGAGACAGTTGAGTGCTCTACTAGTATTGGTCTTTTGATTCAAAGTCGTTGATAATATTTTTAGTGGATTTTTATGACCACTAAGTGTTCATAAAGGCCCCCTGACAACTGCGGAGTGTCAGGCATGCCTGAATTGAGCCTGGCACTGCCAGAATACTTGTATAGAGGAAGGATACCGGCACTACCGGCCCTGCAGCAATCACTACCGGGCCTGCAGTATCACTACCAGCCCTATACCGGGTCAGGGAGGCCCGAATGGCCATAGCCTGAGGACCCAAACTACTACCAAAAGATACAGGAGCTAAGTTTGCTGACTAAACGCCGCCAGAACACCATAAGCTAAGGACCACAAGCCGTAAAAGTCAAGAACCTGGACTACGATTGCACCACCACTTCCTGAGCTGACTCAGAATTTATGACTCCTGAAGCTCCACCCTCCACTTCTGGGCACCTTATCTATTTAACCATATTATAGCCTATCTAATACCTTGCTGAGTATAACTTGTCTGATGATTTGTGTAATTACTTATTGTTGACTATGATTTGTCATGTCTCTAATTAGGCCAATGATTTCTTGTACAAGGCAAAGTTTTGTCTGTATGCATTGTAGGTGTATCAGCATTCTGTTTGTGATTATTCCAAGCAGCAAGATACTTTACCATTATTATACTGCACTGGATTGTTGTGGAATAGTATATTATGGTTGATAGAAACACTGAGTTGTGAGTTTGAGCTGTGGGCTCTGTTACGGTTGTGGACTTGGGATACTCATCCGTTGAAGTAGATTGGAAGATAGCCTTCGGAAAAGTGAGGTTTTGTTGATGATATTTTGGCAGCCCCCCCCCCCCCAAAAAAAGAAAAATTCATTACAATATAACCATATTTAATCATCATATATGCTTGATGAAGCTGTTGTTAAGCTTAACAAAGTTATTGGTACAATGTGTCAACTAAAAACCATTAACTTAATCTTTTAAACCATCGGAAGCCAATTATTGGTTTCAAAACTATAACAATGTTTTGCATCTTCTACAACATATTTTGTTTAATTGAGTACTATTTTGAATAGCTATATATTTATAGTATTACCAAAATGATAATATAATTTCCAGGGAAAGTTAAATAGGGGTTCTAAAAATTATAAATGGATATGACAAACACTATGTTTTCATGCTTTGAATCGATTTGGGTCGAAAAGACAACTAGTCCTTTTGGCTCATGAGAATGAAGACTCTATACGACTTGGTTCTTGTTCGTCCATACTGGATCATTTTAATTTCACAACCAGTAGTGGTTTTAATGCACATTCATGAAAATTACGTGTTTCATTCGAAATGATAAATGCTTATTTGTTTGAGTAGCTCTTTTTAGAAGGAAGCATTAAACAAACATTTTTCAAATAACTTAGTAACAAACCTTCACTATTTATTTAACTTTAACCACAGTTTGTTTTTGCACATTTATATAATGGCTCCTAAAAATTTAACAAAAGTGAAGTTATTATGATTTCACCATTTGTTTGGGAAACTGGCAGCTTTAGAGGCATGGATAGCAGAGTTAAGAGAACCATAGCTGTGTTTGTTGATTGGTGGGCAAACTAATCTATTATTAGTTATTTAGGGTGCTTTCGGATACCCTACGCGTAGGGCTTAATGATGGGATTGAACGAGACCATTCGGAAACCCTCTCGTTGAGGGAAAAAAACATGGCGGCAATGGGCAATTTGGGCTCAACGATGGAAGTGACAAGCGAAGTAGGTAGCGATGTTGACTGACCTTGACTCCACCTAACAAACAAGTTTAACGAGTCAACTTATTAATCACTGTTTCTCCCCGTTTTAAGTCGTGACAATCCATTATAACGTATATAGAAATTACATCTGACGATAACATCATTGTAATTAATTTCTGGTTGTAAAGAAACTAAAGTGGGCTCCCTTTAGCTATACAGTTTTCATAGACGTAGATGGAAATAAAAAAGTCTATGGTTTGAGCGCAACCAACTTCGGTTAAACGACAGTCATCTTTGAGCACTCAACGAGTGTTCAGCGGGTATCCGTAAACACCCTTATTATTAATTAACTATCATTTATCTGCTACTGTAATTTTACAATATTGGAGTGCAATTTGCCGCTACTTGGTCACAACTGCTACCCTGCTTGTCTGATTTTATATCTGCAACTTCCTTGTATGGCAACAAAAAGACAAGTCTTGAACTGTGAGTTTTATTGCTAAGAATAAAACTGAGCTCTCTGGCTCAGTCTCTCATTTTTATACAAAAGTACAACATACATAGCATAATCCATGACCAATCATGTTTTACTATAACAATTAAGCATATATTGAATCACTTGAGCATATTTATTGTCCTATTGGTTCTTGGCAGTATGGTGGGCGGACTCTCGTCTAACCTTCGACATTCTGATATCTTTGCATTGCACTTGTCAAGAATTATCATCCCTTGATACAGTTAAGAGGAGGCAACTTGTAAGTTTCGTGTCATCCTTCACTTATAATTATGATTAACTGCAACTATCTTACCCTGTGCCAGGTAAGCATGATTTGTCAGCAAATTTTCCAACAGTATTACCAATCATTTATAATTTTCATCAACTATTGTTTTTCATCATCATTGTTCATATACTTATTATTGCTATTAATATTAAATAATCGTTAGGGCCGGAAGTGTTCATCAACAACTCTTGCTTGTATGCTACTAAAGATGAAATTATTGTACTTGCTACTAACTTTGTTGACAAAGAAGGGACAACTCACGCATAAGATTTCATTTCAAATTATCAAGGAGTGGTTAGCAGTGCCAACCCAAATGAATGAGTACCAACATGAAACAACGTTCAACCCGAACAAACTCATGCCACGGAACAGAGTGAAAGGTGCTAGAATGTCACGCATTTATAACAAGGTGAGATAAACTGGTTATTAATCACTAGTAACTAAACGATCTACTGGTAGCGAATGGTTTTCATAATGAGCCTCTCTGAAAATCTTTACCCAATAGTCATAGTACTTACCAGAGATCCAAATATTGGAGAAGCAACAAATCTTGATAAATCATAAGAAGAGAATATAACTCCTATTTCGGTGTTTGTAAGTCCTTTCTTTGTTGCTATGTCTGGGAAGAATGGAAACATCATGGTGTCTGCACAAAGTGACAGCAACATTAGAGCTAGAATAGTTATAATTAATATCCATTGTTTGACTTTAGATAGAGATGGCTTGTCAGTTGATGTGTCTGTGATTGTCTTGTGACTGCTACTTTCTCCCATCTCCGGTCCCACCAACAGTAATATGTACCAAATACTAAGTATGTGAATGCCCTGTTGACTAGCCATATGTACCAAACATAGCCATTAAAAGCTTGCAAAGCTCCAATTAACTTACCTTGTGGGCAGTTTGAACGATTAGTGCTTGAAGTATTATTAATGATGTGAGTGAAATAAAATTCTGGTCTAGACAGGGTCTAAGGTTATTTCTATGTGGTGAAAAGTCAAATAATCTGCGGTTAATCCCAGTTCAAAACCTTACAGTATTGGTTGTAAATATTTACTAAATCTTTGCTGAAGTGGCGTATTTATGTAGGAGCTATATGTGTACTTCGTAATAAAATATTCAATGTTTCAGAGCTCAAGTGACTGATACACGCAAACATGTTGTTCTCACACCATTTTTGAAATGAAATACATCTTGCTTATTTTCAGTATATTTAAACAAGTTCAACAAGTTGTAGCTTTAGAAATTAGCTAACTGTTTGATTTCGCTTTCGCAAAAGCAATCTTTAAAAATTGTGAATTGGAAATTTTTCACAAATAACCCTGGTTACTAGAAAGAAAATCTAATTTTCTTCAATTCCATTTCTAAAACTGTTATGCTTACAACCTATAACTAATCTAGTATTAGTTGTAGTGCTTCCTTACTGTGGTGGATTTTCATGTCACATACATGTGCGGAGATGTGTTGTACTTGTTCTGACATCACTATATAGCCATTGGATGGCCAGAACAATAGTAATTAATTACACCGAACTGACCGACCCTGCGTAGATCAGGCATCTACCTCGATGGATCACAGACACTCAGCTAGTGGTTTGTAAGCCCCTGAAATCCACTACATTACAAAGTTATAAAAACAAGTAAATAAAAATCTCTGAAGTGAATAAAGAATATTTAATATAAACCAAACATCAAACCAATCCTAAGTAGATCAAATTGAGAAAACTAAATTAAAATATTAACATCTCATTATTTCAATCACGCACTTATTCTTTAATGCATATTATTAAAGTTTGAAATTGGGAGCATCATATTTCTTAAATATTTAGTCTTATGAAAAGTGAAGTCCTCTAGTTTCCATCTATTCAACAATTGACATAAGGCCAGATCTCACTGCATACAAACAAGGTATAGGTAGGGCCACTAGAGTCAAGTAACCAGGTAATCACTCCAGTCTGTTTTGGCTAAATCATTTTAAACTGTTGACCCAGTTGATCTGATCATTTAACTGAAACCTAACTGATATTCATCTGCTAGCTAGCTTTCAAGGCCAGCAACTGGGTAGAAAAGTTGATGTTAACAGCTTATTCATCAAAGCAGTGTAAGATTTATAGTTTCAAGATCATTGCTCAAGTGCGGTTTCTGCAAACCCACAGAAGTCTCATAATAGCACTCAAAAATGTGTGTCTAACGTGAAAGACTCTTTAATCACTGATGATGCATCGAGAAACACTAGTTATTCAGGGCATTAACTACTGCTCATTGATTATAAAGGCTAAGCTATGCTTTCAGGCATTTTACATTACATATATGACTGTCACACAAATACTAGTCGCTGCACTCTATTGATTATTCCGTAAGCAATAATATTCACGAGGTATGTTCTCGAGCTGGTAATAGGAAGGACAGAAATCTTACCGCTACTTTATATTACTAAATAATAAATGATCAAATTATAATCTATTGCCATTTCAAAGCCACTGGATATTGCTAATCAAACTGATCATTACAATCGCCATACAAAGTAAATCTGCCTGTCTAACTTTGTTGCTTATTATGCTATAAATAATTAAAATCCTTTCAAATCGTTCCATGAAAAGCTTTGAAAAAACTAATGCATGCTTGTGCTTTCCTACATACACACAATTCATAACGGTGTAGCAGTTTTTTATTAGTAGGAAAATTTGCTGGAGTCAAGTTGCTTCGAAGAAATGATTTTTTTAGATTTGTGAGCGATGACTCATAAATACCTTGTCATGTCAGCAATCAATTTATTGAACTTCTTATTGGTGGGTGCGTTTGGTGTTCTAAGCCACAAAGATTCTACTGAAGTTTGAGTTTTACCTTGTCTAATGTAATTGTATCGTTTAGGATTTCAGGTGGCTGCGGTGGCAACAGTTCCAAGGTGTCTTTCACCTGCACTTGCCCATTTACCCTCAAGCTACCTGACTGACAATTGTAGGATGATAGGCTACAAATCAGACCATATACCAGACACCCAAATTCAGTAGGGATTGTTGGCATAATGAGGCCAATCCTGGCTACTAGCCATGTCGCGTTTGATGTCTACTCATCCGAGTGGTAACGGCGTTGCTAAATAACACTTTTGTCTTACTTTCTATTCCAATCACTTTTCATATTCTTGATAGAGAATTGTACTCTGCTGTGTAGTTTCAACATGTTGGAGCATTGCATATAGAAAAGGCTGTAGAGAGTAGTTACTTAAAACATTTATTAGGCTTCAGTACTATGGCTAGCTGTTCCTGCTGTTTTGGTGAAGAGAGAGCTGTAGGCAGCTTATATGCTTGTCAGGGTTCTGGCTACTGAGATTTCAATAGAAATTATTTATTTATTTATTATTATTTATTTATTATTTATTATTATTTAATTATTTATTTATTTAGGGAAACGAGAACCAACACCTTTTTCTTAAATTGTACTACAGAGATAGTAGAATGCTAGATGGAAATCATGCGACCCTTGACGCATGACTTATCCCCACTCTTCCCATTGTGGACTAATACTCAGCCTATTTGTACTAACCAATTATATCGCTGTATTTTTGAACTGCTAGTTTACATATTTAAGAGCTCTCTACTGTATGAATATAGCTATACTTCTGATGCTGGCACAGAACTTTTTAGCCTCTGGTATCAAAACGTTGTTGGCTATATTTGTGCTTTATTTTTGTAAACCCTAATGAATATAATGAAATATACTCGAGCTGTAACCCTATAACTATAGCTTGTTATTCTGGCAGGTGGCCATTCTGATTGTGCAGTAGAAATCTGACACGGATTTTGGTTTTAACACTGTGGGAAACTGTTACAGTAGACAGCAAAATGCATCTCTTACTGTCAGCGCAATCTCTCTAGTAGTGTGGGTAAAGGTCGAGCACAAATTCGTTACAAATGTTAATAGATGTTATAGTTGAGATAGATGTAACTTAATACAAAAACAGTTCATATTTTATGGAAAACTCCCAGCTAAAGTGTACTGTAATGCTAGCTCAACAAAATTTAGTTAATGCTTTCTACAAACAGAACTTCATAACTTAATTGACCATTAAAAAAAGTTAAAGAACCATATTTAACATTTATCACTTAGTGAATTAGTTATAATTAATAACAACACGACCCTATTAGTGGCATTTCTCCAACAGAGGCTGCTGCTCCTGTGTGACGGTGATTGAGCTCTTGCTTTTTAGACATTCATTCATCCTGTAAGTGCAGGCTTCATTAATTTTATTCTCTGCTGTCTTTTGATCTTCTTCTTTGTGGTTATTTTTATGCCTGTCTTCTGGTACATAGAGAGGTTGATGTGTACACTTCATGTACACTATAAACGTTGCAATTAAAACAGCCTGAAATATTAAATACAAGAATTCGAAACTGTTACATTTATTTTTTTCTGTTGGGCAACCTATAACTAGTCATTTGTGCAGAAAAAACATCACCATTATCGGCCTCTTTAGAAACCCTCAGCTTTGAAACAAGAAAAAGACTTTTCAAAGATCAACCAATGAATAACTTGACACCAACTCCGCCAAAATAAAAAAAACTTTATTGAGTGTACTGTGAAGCTTCCCATAGATGTCACAACTTGCCAAAATCAGTTCAGCCAGGAAAACTTGATGCTGATCTGATTTCACCATTATCAATACCAAACTTTTTGAGAGCCAATCCAAATTCAAGAAAGCCTAAAAAGCTCTAGGAATGAGTTTATATAAACATGGAGAGGTCACCGGCAGATTAAAAAGGATTCATTATTATTGAGTGACTACTGGTTTACTTCAGCTAGTAGCAAACTGTTTCAACATCTGTGAAAAGAAGCAATTTCATTACAAAAATTATTTCTTTCCAAAACTGGTGAATGCACCTTCAGTCCTCATTTTATCGATTCTAAGTTCAAATTCTTGGATCTTGAGCAAGCTATTAAAGCATAGTTTATTTGTTAGTTGTCGTCAAACCTTCTGGAGAGATAGAAAGGAGAGCTCCACAATTGTAACTTTTTTATAGCTTGAGATTAAATGAAAGAAACAACTCTATTTAGTCAACGAAAACATTAAATAACCAGAGTAAAACATCTGCTGAAAGAGAGTAACAGGAAAACTACTTATGGGGAGTTTTATTGCAATTTTTTATCTGCATTTGATTTTTTTCTGGTGCCGATCTTCAAATATTGTATTACAAATAAGTTGAAGGGATACCCAATATATTGTAAAAAACAATTCAAAATAGGTTCTTTTAAAACTGACATCTGTATTTGCTTCAGCTGCAATATTTTGATAAGGATCTCAAGCAAAAACTTACCATCAGAATATTGGTTGAGTCAAAGACTGTAAACGCCCATGGGAAACCTAAAGAATCTGTCAATAATCCACCGATGATCGGTCCAGCAGTATTTCCTAATGCCAAACCACTGTTGATGAGCCCATTTACCATTCCATAAACATGTAAGTTGTCTTTCTCAAATCCACAAACTCTGCAGTGCAATTTGAGACAAAACAAATTATATGACATTTTGGTTGGCTACATCTTTGATTTTTTTCTGTGGCCACATACAAGGGGTGGGCTACAGAAATATCACTGACATAATGTAGCTATGGCCATAGGGAGAACATCACATCCATTGGTTTAGCACTCAAGTACTATTCACTGGAAAAGCTTGGTTTGTTAGATCCCTAGTTAGTGAAACATATAATACGCCTGGCCCCGGGGCTACACAGCATTGCAGTAAGGTCTTGGGTTCAAGCCCCGCTACTTATGATGCGTTTATGTCTATTTGTAGAAAAACTCATACCTGGTTGACCTTGAAAAGTAACCTAGCAACAACAAAAACATAAGTAATTTGGCATGGAAACAAAATGAACAAAATGCCAAACTTTTGCTTACATAAATAAAAACACGAAAACCTACAATAATAAAAAATGATACTTACTCAGTGAGAGACAAGATGCCTGGTAAGATAGGTACATACAAAATTGGCAGAACCATAAAAGCAGCAGTAAAAGCACCAGATGTCAGCCAGAAGTATCTACCAAGAAATATACAACATCAGCAATAATATTCATAACAGTACGACAATACAATGTAAATACTTTCTAGAGAATTTCCAACGGCAAAAGATTTTTTTATTTTGAAGAAATGGCAATTTTTCCTTCTGGTGAAAAAAATCTATGTTAGCCTGTAGCAGCTCGAGCGTACTGACACAGTACACCAGCTAATTTCTATATAAAATGTGAAGTTCCCTATACTCTTTGCATTTATTCATGCACTGCCAACCACTCAGAGTGTTGCCACCCTAAAACTTGGTAATCATGATTAAAGCCATTTAGCAAGCTGACACTTTGTGCAGTTTGTCGGAGCCATAGGCTCTGTGTTTGCCAATCTATTTGGAGTTGAATGATCATGAGTTGTCACTGTCATACTGGCAGTGTCCCCTCTGAAGAGAAGTGGAACACTCTAGATTAGTGGAATTTTGTGGAGAGTGGACCAAAATTCACTACATTGGTGGCAGCATTGGGATTAACAGAAATTTCCTGCAGAGCGCTTTTACATGCTACCATCTGACCATGTGAATATACTACAGGCCATCTACCATTGGAAATAGATTTACTGGGAGTGTATTTGAAGAGATTACGTTGTGCTTACTGGCACAGTACACCACTAGATTTCTCTGTGGGCCATCAAGGCCCTCAGAGCTGCAGCAGCTATGCGAGGCTGTGAATGCCAACAAAACATTGTCTGTATCAACTGTAGAGCTAGGGCTGTGCCATGGTTCAAAAATTTAATCAAGATTAATCTTGTTTTCAAATTTATTGATCTTAATTAATTGCAAAATTAATCTCCTGCGAGATATCTATAATTAGCTCCAATTTTCCAATATATAGCTCTGATTTTTCCGCATCTATTAAAAATTATAAGCATGGAATTGCATTATGGTGGATTGGAATTTATTTTCAGTCATAGACAAGGTACACTTGAAAGAGAAAACAAAGCACATTAATTCTATATGTGTTTATACTTGCGTTTATTCAGTTTCTGCTCATTAATTATTATTTCTAATTCATATTATTAGTTGCTGATACTACTAGTATCTTACTATTTATCATATTCACTGAATTTAGCATTTTTATTGATCACTTATAGAATAGTACTATACCATTTACTAGTGTTGCTTATAAAATTACTTTGTTCATTTATCATATTATTGTTATTGTAAATTTTTTATCACTTCTATTATTGTTGTTGCACAGCCAGTCTCATCATCTGTTACCAACCATACGTGGCGTGGCTCACTCGCTGTGTCTCTCTCTGTCTTAATCCTTGTGAATACTCCATTCAATTAGGTTGAGCTTGCGAATGATAGCTGTTTGCATAGACTTGCAGTCACAAATGCATGCTTGAGTGCACGGCTCAGTTGTTCTGTAACTTCTACTGACTCACAAAGCGTGTCTGCTGCTTGCAGGGCAGGCCATTACTAACTATTGCCTAGCATAACGGTAATCACGTAGTAGTGTGTTATTTCCACATTACAAACAATAATAATGAAAAATTGCCATTATTCAAACAAAATTGCAATTGTCAATTATAAAAAAGTGAAACAAACAAGTCACTACAAAGGAAAAAATGTTATTGCTACTAATGGAGATTAATTAGATAATTGTTTTTAATCGCGGTAATCTTTTGGGGAAATTGATCGCGTTAATCGTGAAAATAACGCGATCAATTCCCAGCCCTATGTAGAGCTTGCTCCATTTGCAGCAGTCCAGTGCTGATTTATCCCATATTCCCAATCGGCTTGTAGAATTCGCTCAGCCCTGTAGCGGCGATATCGGTACAATACGCTTTCAGGAGAGAGATGGATTGTAAAACCCCTGTTGTATACAGGCACAACTAATACTGATCCAGCACACCAAGCCAGTTGCAATCCACCGACATTAGCTGTTATAGTTTGAAGCATCGCTAAGCTAGTAACCTTGATTTCAGTTCTCTACAGAATCAGACACACTGCCTACAGGGTCAAAAAAACTTGCTCCATTTACAGCAGAACTGATTGAAAGTCATATATCTGCTATACAGGTTCAGCTGTTAGGAGCTATTTCAGTTGGAGTGTTGCTCAGTTGGTAGCATTGATGTCGGCACTGTATCTTTATACAGTATCACTTCACCACTGCCTGCTGGCTCTTAGAGTCTGATTTGACTTGCAGTAGTGTACCACAGCTCAGTAACGACGTGTTACAACTTCAGGCTGAGAGATACTGTTACAGTATCTCTCATGCTATCCTCTAGAACTTCTAGAGCCACTGGAAAAACTGATCCCTACCCCCGGTCCAGTTGCACTGAGTATGACCTAGGTTAGAATTGAAGTCCTCCATCAGTTAAGAAATGGATTACCAGAGAACACGCAGTTCAGGTACAGCACCTGCTGGTAACCCAGAACACGCGGTGATGAATAGGTTGATAGAGACATTGCTAGCCATTGTGAGACCAAACCCAGGCAGTGTACCGGCCACATTCAAGGCGCTCAATTTCGATGGAAACAGCGATGTCAAATATGTTATCACCCAGTTCATAGAGGCGGCAGGGATAAGCGGATGGCCGGAGAACTATGGAAATGCTACACATACATGATGGGTTATGCGGTAGAGCACTGGAATGTGGTAAACTTCCTCATTTGCGGGCATCTTCACAGCCCTGAGAGCACATTTAGGTTTGTGACCGAAGGAAGTTATTTCCCGGTTTACCAACCTGCACAGTCAGCACAAAAATCCACTCAGGGAGAATGCCAATTAGGTAGAGAGTCTTGTACGCATTGCTCATGCTGACCTACTTCACAGACCCATGCGGAGGATATGCTAGGCAACGCTTACCAGCAGAGGCATTTGTTGGCCATGCATCCTACAAACTTAGTAGATGCAGTCCAAGCCTGCAACGAACACTTGCAAATCAAGACACTATTTGAAGAACGCCAAGCCCACATAAGGATGGTTGATGAAGAAGATGAAGATGATGGGTGGACAGGTGCTGCTAGAAGGAGCTTGTTGTTATGTGTCTGCTTTGGCTCCCAGTACAGCAAGTGCACGGTACACTCACACTTGCCATCCTGGACCCCTTGACAGCTATCATGGACACCCTGTAGACGTTAACAGAGGAGATGCGGTCACTAAGACAAGCTCACTCTCCCACCCCTGATGGAAACAATTCCCACACGACAATGTTGGGGCTGTGGTCAGCCTTGCCACATGATAGGCACCTGCCCTAGCACCCGATGTACAATCAGATTCCCTGAAACCCCCAAACAAACGGGAAAAGCCAACGCCTACAGTAGTTCCACACTGTCAAGTGACTGTGGTCAGATGAGCCGGAGACCCCTTCAGAACCCATTCTAATACCTCAGCACCAGAAGTGAACAGATAACTCCCAAGGGAATGCAGGCAACACAACCACAGCTGGAGCAACCCTACTAAGTCAGTTACTTTCTAGCTGGACGGCTGGTTGGATAACAGTAGCGGTATTGATCAATATTGGTTGTACCACCAGACTGCTACCTAGACTAAGACACCACAACCTGCGAAAGGTATGCTACAGCATAGCGAGTCTCCCAATAGGATGGCTGATGGATCTGGAATACCCTTTCATGGCACTGTGCAAGTAAACTCGCAGCTACAGGGAATTAGTAAAAGCCCAATCAACAAAGATGCCATGATTGGCATGCCATTCCTTACTATACAAGAGGGTGCTATGCCGTTTCAAAACTCAAAGGTCATCATGTTGGGCATGAGCTTTCATGCACAGACAACTATGAAACAGTGCTGAGATAACATCATATTGGTATATGCAGACCGTCGTTGTCCCAGAGAAAAAGATACACCCCTGTGAAGTAAAAAAAGTTTCTATAAAAACCCCTACAGTATGCCCAAATGTATCAGAAACACAGCAAACTGCGGAGAGTGCAAATCCACAGGCCTCTAGCAAGTTGCAGCCAAATAAGACAAAAACTGTGACTGCTACAGGAACAGCAGTATTTCACACCCGCTGGTTACAATCCTGCAATTCCGAGAGAAGACCTCGACTTATGGAGAGAGGCTGAAACCCTCCAACCACCCAACCCCTACGAAGGACCATAGATAGGTAGGCCATAAGCGCAGTGCAAAAACATTCTTTAGCTGCACTCGACTGTGCCTAAACTCAGTTTCCCACAACCCATTGGTCAGAAAGACCAGAAAAGAGATGAACAGTCAAAAAGCCCACATGAGAGGTAACTACCATGCCGTGTTTAGTTTCAAAAGGATCCACAGAAAATCCAAGAAACTTCAAACTAACATATCGGGGATACCCACCTCCAGTAAAAAACTAGAAAAGTGGCCAAAAACCCTTAGTACAACTAGACAGTCCTAACTTTCTGTGCAAACAGGCAGAATGAGTCAAAGTTGTAGGCAAAATTGCATCACATAACAACCACTCATACCTATCAGTGGCAGCAACGAAACCACACCTGTACCAGCTATGGGTGCGAATCATTGTCTGGAGTTAGAAGATGACAAAAAAAAACTTGCTGCTGGATGCAGACCTCAATAGTTACCAATCGTAAAACTATGCTGAAGTAGAACTATCTACCATGCTGACAGCTGAGCTATATAGAGACCTCCCTTCTCCTGTAGTGCAAACCGTAGAAGAATAACCAGCTGCCACAAATAAGGAGGGTGAGCTTTACAACATTGCATTTTCAAAAGTGTTGTTTAAAAATTGCTTGTCACGAATTTCGTTGACTTTACAGAGTGGCAGACTACCTAGCTTTGCAAAATCTATGCCTAAAATCTTAAGGTGCCCATCAAAAGCTGGTGTTGGTGAACTGCATGGTATGCATGGAAAAATTAGTCCTGAGTTCTTTATTAGGGTGGCAGAGTAACAAGGGATGGGAAATTAAGTGTGAGCACTTGATGCTGCTTATGTGTCAACCCAAGATAACTCACTGCCAGCCCCGGGCACCTTAGAAGAATGAAAAGCACCGACATTCCCTCCCCTCCCACAAAAGGAACGATTTTCTCCTGAGATATCAGTACAAAGCGTTTTACTGGTGGTAGAACTTCCAGGGCTACTGTTGTCAGTGTTGCACAACACTGTGTCCCGACAAGCCCAGTATCGATGGAAGCAAATTGTTGGAAAGTTGTATAACAGTGATGATGTTCATGTTTTTGTAGAGACACTATCTTGAGTGGACATGAAACCAATGCTTAGGGTATGTCTGGTAAAGATGGTGAGCCCTCCATTAAATGATGGGAATGGACTCATACCTATCTCCGCCACCATAGAAAATGATCCCATCACATCCTGGAAGGAGTCAGGATAACCAATCTTACCAGATAAAGAATGCTGCGGTGGATCTCGGCAGAGGCGCAGGAACGGGTAGATACCTGTTGCAAGTAGCTGTGGATCAAATCTGTCCTAAGTGTGCTTCTGAGGCAAGGAACCGGAGACAATATAAAGTTAATACTCTCCAGCGCTATACCTAACACCACTGCCATTGATGCTATGCAAGCAAGAGCAAATATGCGCTATACTCCCACCAAAGCAAGTTCAATGCACTTGGAGACACCGTGCATTACCAAAAAATGAGGATCATCTCTACTGTTGATCTCTCTAGCTCTAGCAGTTTGCTTCAATTAATGCGATGGGAATATCAACCCAAGTTTAGTTGGTGCCAGCCAACCCATCAAGGAGAACCAACCTCTGAAAAGACACCTATGCAGAATTGACTGGCGTCGCCAGTCAAGAGTGTCACCAAGAAAAAAAACATCAGCCACCGGGAGTGCGCAGTCACACTTCTTGGCTGTGTACAACATTCCCAAAAGACAGCTTGTCCTCCACAGACTGTTTCCGAGCCTCTAAAGATGCTGAAGGTCATCCAGATTCAGTCTAAAGAAGAGTTAGTAATACCGCAACCCTCGTGGCTCTTCATACAGCACAGTGACCAACCTGGAGCAGCATTTTGGCAATCTGAGGAGACTGCTTATTAGTCAGATGCTTTCTACTGACCAGCTAGAGATTGTTAAAACCTAGGCTTGGCTTGTTATGGCTGAGGTAGCCATGACAGTGATCCTTTAAGAGACATTTGGCTGTATATGTATAATATTCCTAATTACACGATCTCGCTGTAAACACATATATATATGTAGATGTATTGATCTTACTATGTTGTAATTATAAACCTGGGATGTATTTAATGGAGAAAGGTATGTGTAGAGTTTGATGTATCGTACCTACAAAGACATGTACTAATCTTGGGGGTACCAGCCATGCATGAGTGAGAGGAGCTTAAGTACCACCCTAGCTATAAACCGGAGTGCTGTGTCGCAAGTACAAACTGCTGTGCGAGTATCACAACTTGCAGAGCCGGTGTTGACTCTTGTGGTGCTGATATCGACCCCTGCCATGCCACTAGGCACCCTACTAGTCAGGCACAAATGGCCACCTTAGCGGGGATCCTGGAAATAGTTGGATAACAATCACCAACCCTGAAACCAGAAGTACCCAGCCTGAGACAAATGATACCATGAACCCCAGGCTAAGTATGGCCACAGAGCAGCCAAGGAACCTTTATTAACCATTTGAAACTTTATACCTTTAACCCTTCTTAACTTGCTTCGCTATCCATTGACTATTCATATCAGAATTCTTATTGGAAATTTTGCTTCATCTAACAATGCATTGTTATCAATAACTGTGCAAATAGCTTCTTGTCATCCAGACTATTCAAAAGTTGAAGCTTCATATACTCATTGCGTTCATGCAGACACTGCCAACCACTCTAGAGGAGTGCCACCCTAAAACTCGGTCACTTTGAATAAAACCATTTAGCAAGGTAACACTCTGCATATTTTGTTTGGAGCATGGGCCCAGTGTTTGCAAACTGACCTGGTGCTATTTGGCCACAAGCTGTCGCTGTCCTACCAGTTACTGGTAGGACAGCGACAGCAGCAAACACTACTGTAGTGTTTGCTCTGGAGAGAGGTAAAACATTCATATATAAATTTTTATTTGTTAACCATTGGTCATGCACAGTGCAGTTAAGAAAAGTGCTAACTCTTACAGGTTTTCAGCGCAGTAGTCTAAAAATCTTTGGCAGCCTGAGTTGAAAAAAGAAAAAGAGCGATTAATTATTAAAAGATTCAGCATTAAGCGGAACCTCAGAGTTTGGTTCTACATTTTACATCAGTCTGTCTTTGTTTGATAGATGATGACCTATGCAGTGATGGGGCTGGTTTATTCAGCAGTCCATGGAGACAGTGTTCAGGCTGTTGAACCTTGTTTACATAGTTGGCACACAAATTGTCAAGGATGTTGACTATGGGTGCAATTTTCATAGCCGCAAAGTGTTCATCGTAGTGTTCTTGTGATGGGCGTATGATTTTCAGTATAAGCTTTTCCAGGTGGATTACTGGTATTTCATGAAAACCACTACAGTATGCACTATAGTGAAATTTACATGCTTTTAAATAATTCATTTCTACTACTCCCTTGGCTAATTGTTTATTTTATTTAAAGAACCACAGAAGTAATCACTATTGGGTCGAAGACATTATTTTCAACATTGGTTAACAACATTTTTCACATTATACAAATGAGTTCAACACAGGAAAAAAGTAATTGAAGTTTTCTGCTAATTTATTGCATTCTCCAAGAAGTGCTAGTAAAACTTGAAAAGCGACATCATACAAGTAAATAATCATAGTACTTACTTTTTTTTGTGAAAAATAAAATCGAGAAGAGGAGATGGCGGGATCAACAGAAGAAATACGGCCATTAGACACCATCCTGTGAATATCAAGTAGAAAGGGTTTTTCTACAAGAAATAATTACTAATGGTTAAAAAATGTGAGTCACTACAAGGTGAGTCAACTTCATCTTTATGTTGTAAGAAAAAAGCAGTTAATTCGGACAGACATGTTCACAGTATTAGTGTGTGTTATCCAAGGCCCTAGTTTACAAAAAAACTTTATGGGACGGCAGAGTACGAGGAAACTCGGGCCAAAGGCTTGACTGTGGGCCATAGGCTCGCGCTGCTGTGGGTGCGGGAGGGGCGGCAGAGCACTCTCCTGCGTGTCGAAAAATTTTGAGAATTAACCGATTGGAAAAAGGTGTTTTCATCAGTTTTAAAGGCAAGTCTTACTGATTTAGTTGGTCAGGAAAGCTTAAGTAAGGGCTATTAATAACTTGGTAAAATAGAGTGACATTTAAATAGCAATAATCAAAATCAGTGCTGTGTGAGTGTACAAATTGATATTATTACAAAAAAAACATCTTCTCATCTTTAACCACTTATGGCTAAGTAAAAAAAGAACTGATAGTAAACGTATTCAAATCTTATAAATATCATATAATAAATATAGTATGTACAATAAAAGCCATTATTTAGTGTAATAAATAAATGTCAGTCAATTATAGAAAAATTAATAATAATTTATGCACACTTATGTGGTATTAGTTATGATACACTATTACATTACTTAACTATTTTTCTGCAAAATCAAATAATTATGATAAGCAGCAACTATAAGTCTAGAAGTAGTAGCAACAATTATGGACTTGGTTGTAGTGTAATTATTAACATCAAGAAAAATTAATTAGAACAGTAGTTGCTATTATTTAAATTTTTATAATCATCATATAATTATTATTGTAACTGATCATGATAATAAAAAATATCATCACCGCCACCGTCAGCGTCACCATCAGTGTCACCGTCAGCGTCAGCATAACCGCCACCGTCACCGCCACTGCCACCGCCACCGCCACCGCCAGGCCTGGTGTGATCAAAATAAAGTAAAAAGTGCGATTGAAAAAATGATGATAATGAAATTTTGGTCAAAATCCCAATTAACTTCATCAAATCTGGCCCAATAATTAGAGTCTGTAAACATAAATTCCAATTTAGACTATCTACATTTTAATAAAATAGTGCTGCGACAGAGATCTGTATCGTTCATAAAAAAAACTGGAAGAGAAATTCAAGAAAAATTTTTAGTTGTGTTTACAAATTATTCTGGTTTGGTGATTTTTTCTAATTTGCATAACAAACTTAGCGCTTATATGACAGATTCTTTTCTAATCCAGAATTATTTGATTTAAACAACGAAGCACCATTTACATTTACAAGTACAAAATAGAATACATATAACCTACTTTGTTCACCATCTTTGCTCCAACAGGACTCATTAAGGCATATACCACAGCCCAGAGCCCGTAAGTGACTCCAACCACAGATGAGCTGACACCAAACTGAAAATTAAATAGTACTCTATTTTTTCTCTGTTAAACTGATATTGCATTACAGATTCATGAGCTTTGTAATGGAATACTGTGGGGGATTTGTGTGATTGCTAGTGACTCCAACGCCTCTCTCCCCTCAGTTCCCCTGACCTTACACCCCTTGTTACCCCTAAATAGTGTTGTCAGAACCCCTTCCCTTGATTAAAGGTGTGCCGAAATTGCTGTAGCATAGATGCTGGCTATCCAGGGCCTGTATTCATCCTGCATGCAAGGCATGTGTACTCTTACCAGCTATACCGGCTCTACCCAAATCTGCCAGAGATAAATGGCTGCCAATTTGAGTAGTACAGGGATAAATGGCTCCCAAGAGAAGCCTGAGCTATTGGCAATCATAGGAGCCTTCTGATATAACATGTGGAGAAAGAGCACTGGAGCAGAACAAAGACTAAAGAAGGAGGAGAGAAGGACTTACTGAAGGATGTGCCATGTGCACACTACCATGATTGATCAATATTGTTTACTTGTTTGTATTGTTCAGATCAATTGGTTAATGTACTGTATTGTTGTGTAAGATTGGCTCACCCTAATAAGGGAGCGTACCTTCCTGATCTCTTCCTATAAAAGGAATTGTTGTAGATCAGGAAGGCAGAAGTTTTGTGGATTAAGTTGGAGTGTCATTATATTGCTAAACAGAATGCATCAAATACACTATTATTATTATTAGAAACACTTGTATCGTTCATCTGGGCGTGGTCCTTTCACCAGTTGTTAAAGTCGTAGTACATGGATGTCGTTGTGTCGGTAGTGATAGAGGAAAACACTAAAATATTTCATAGCTATCAATTAAAATGTAATAATCATAAACTCACACTGGATATCATGTATTCACTGATTTCTGCGTCACGAGCTGATCCGTTGAGTCTCATAATTACACAATGCACAAACATAAGTAAACATCCAGGTATAGCTAGTAATGATATGAATCCTTTTCTCTCTTTCCTTTCGTTCTCCTCTCCAAAAGAGATAACAAGACATGATGTAAACCCAATTACACTCATTCATTTTAACTCTCCCATTATTTAAGTGTGTCTATTCTGGCTGAATATCAATTGATTACTCTTGAAACTTCATCTGAATAAACTTATGAAAAAAAAAATTAGTTACTGCTGTTGTGTCTGCGTATGTTAAATTGAATTTGCTGTCAGTTGTCTCATGATTTATAAAATCAAATATCTTCATATTAGAGACCCACATAAAATGTAATTAAACTGTTTATTTCCGTATCTGAATGAGATACGATATATCTACTCACCGACTTTGGGTACCACAAACATATAAACTGGTATAAATGCCAGCATAACACCTCCTAGGACACAGAACATTCCGGTATAACCAACCAGCTAAAATAATGGCTGACTTGATATTAAACGAGCCAATAAGTAGACAGTAAAATAGCAAAACAGTAACTTAAATACTTGGATAGCTGATGGTAGTTTCACAATGCACTAGGTTGAAGCAAGAACTCAATTTGCTTACCTCCATTAACGCAGCCCCTAAAGCAGGTCCAGCTGTGTATCCCAATCCAACTACCACCTCGCCAACTGCCTATATGGAAAGTTAATCTATGTGTAAGCACTGGGAATGGTACACATTTTTATAAATGAGTCAATATTATTTAGTTTAATGTCTTTACTATAACTTGATTAAACTTTCAAACATCGTAAGATCTAATTGTGCCATCAACTGCTTGTTCAATCCGAATTAGCATTCACAACATATTTCACTTTTAAACTCTAAACTCTATTATAGTTTATTTGAAAGGTTATAATTTCTTTTCAAGTAATAGACATTGTTAATTAATTGGCTTTAAAAAAAGCGTTAAATGGAGAGTTTTTCTAGTCAAAGAAGTGTTTTTTTAAAACGTTTTGAGTTTTTCTTAATTATTGCGTCAATTAAAAATCAGCACTCTGAAACAGTAGACCAAAACTGTTTGAATTTCGAGTGAAGATAGACCATTGAGTTGCATAACAAAACTGTAGGGGGACAAGTATGTATTAATAAAAACTCTTAACGATCACTGGTTTGCTTTGATAAAATAATGTATGACTATTTAAGCTGAGCAGCAAGACAAAACCTTATTACAAGTAATAACTAGCCAACAGACTGGTTGGCGTTGCTACTAACTGGTTGTAGTAGATATATAATGCTTACAGCAATAGTACTAGGTACATAACTAGTAGACTACATAAGTATACTTGTTGTTGTTACTACTAACTAGTTGTAGTAGATATATAATACTTACAGCAATAGTACTAGGTACATAACTAGTAGACTACATAAGTATACTTGTTGTTGTTACTACTACTAACTAGTTGTAGTAGATATGTAATACTTACAGCAATAGTACTAGGTACATAACTAGTAGACTACATAAGTATATCTGTTGTTGTTGCTACTAACTAGTTGTAGTAGATATATAATACTTACAGCAATAGTACCAGGTACATAACTAGTAGACTACATAAGTATACTTGTTGTTACTACTAACTAGTTGTAGTAGATATATAATACTTACAGCAATAGTACTGGGTACATAACTAGTAGACTACATAAGTATACTTGTTGTTACTACTAACTAGTTGTTGTAGATATTGTAGTAGTTTTTACACTGACTACTAGACACAACAGGGTCACTGCATCGACTTCTGTATGTTACTTCGGGATCACTCCGAATCAATGCTACCAACTGACGGGGTCCTAGACCCAAACACACAACGACAAAGGTTTAATTAACAATACTTTATTTATGCACAATCTATTTAGCAAGATATAATGGTAGCTAGCAACTCCACAAGACTTTTGCTCTAAATCACACAAGAAAGCTCCTTTTATAGGAGAAGGGGAGGAAAACTCACCTCCTTATTTGGGTGAGCCAACCATACAACACAATAGTAAAAACAAACAAATCACAATGCAGTATACAAGATTGTTTATAAAGTTATCCAATTAAAGTCCTGAGCACATGGTGCTTTGCTCTAGGCACTTGTTGCCGCTCTTTTTCTGTAGCTGGTAATCTTCCAGTCCTTATTAGGGCATGCTGGTGTTTTTCCATTCCTTATTAGGACATGCTTGTACTTGGCCTGCTCTCCTGGGCTTCGTAGTGGTCCGATTTGAATCCTGATTGGGGCATTAGGTAGCTTAGATCCCAGGCTACCTCTTCCACTCTCTTTCTATCCCGGCCCGGGGTAACTGACCCAGGATAGACCCTGGGTAACCCGGGGTAGGTTTTAGGTGTGGCTTAGTGTCTACACAGGGTCTAGGTCTTTGGGGCTAGATTTCGTGGGGGTAGTTGGCGTGTAGAGGAAAGGAGAAGGGGTTGTAGGTTATGTTTAAGGGGTGTAGACAGCAAGGGTTGGGGGGTATGGGGTGGGGGTATGGGGTGGGGGGAGGGTGGGTACTTCATACAAATCTCTCACAATATATAATACTTACAGCAATAGTACTAGGTACATAACTAGTAGACTACATAAGTATACTTGTTGTTACTACTAACTAGTTGTAGTAGATATATAATACTTACAGCAATAGTACTAGGTACATAACTAGTAGACTATATAAGTATACTTGTTGTTGTTACTACTAACTAGTTGTAGTAGATATATAATACTTACAGCAATAGTACTAGGTACATAACTAGTAGACTACATAAGTATACTTGTTGTTGTTACTACTAACTAGTTGTAGTAGATATATAATACATACAGCAATAGTACTAGGTACATAACTAGTAGACTACGTAAGTATACTTGTTGTTGTTACTACTAACTAGTTGTAGTAGATATATAATACTTACAGCAATAGTACTAGGTACATAACTAGTAGACTACATAAGTATACTTGTTGTTGTTACTACTAACTAGTTGTAGTAGATATCTAATACTTGCAGCAATAGTATTAGGTACATAACTAGTAGACTACATAAGTATACTTGTTGTGACTACTAACTAGTTGTAGTAGATATATAATACTTACAGCAATAGCACTAGATATATAACTAGTAGACTACATAAGTATACTTGTTGTTGTTACTACTAACTAGTTGTAGTAGATATATAATACTTACAGCAATAGTACTAGGTACATAACTAGTAGACTACATAAGTATACTTGTTGTTGTTACTACTAACTAGTTGTAGTAGATATATAATACTTACAGCAATAGTACTAGGTACATAACTAGTAGACTACATAAGTATACTTGTTGTTGTTACTACTAACTAGTTGTAGTAGATATATAATACTTACAGCAATAGTACTAGGTACATAACTAGCAGACTACATAAGTATACTTGTTGTTGTTACTACTAACTAGTTGTAGTAGATTTATAATACTTACAGCTATTGTACTTGGCTTATAACTTGTAGATTTTAGTAAGATACTCATTGCAGAAACAGTTAACATTGCAGATCCGATGCCAGCTGGAATTCGGACTAGTAAGCACAGGGCCAACAACACATTCTTGTTCGTGACAAACTTTGAGAGCCTAAAAAAACATACTGAGATTGACAAACGAGCAGGTAAGCAAGAAAAGATACAAAACAACTAGGAAGTTGAGTTGGAAGAGTTTGGAGATTGAGCAAAAAATTGAAAAAGAAGTCAGTAAAGATATCTTTTGTCATAGTTATTTTGAAGTATCACAAAACTAGAAAATGTTTGATTCCCGGAACCATATTGTTTTAAAGACCCTGGGTCATAAAATATTATCTGGGTTCAGCTTGATTTTTCTGCGGACTTGCAGGCAAATTCTTTATTCGTTACAGCTCATATCAGACCATAAAGCGAGTTGTCAAAAACTTAATCTGTGTGTGGGAGGAAGTGTCTCCTGAAAGCTGCATGGTGCCACTGGGCAATTTGGGCTCAGCAATGCAAAGTGACATGCAAGGTAGGTGGCAGCACTGAGGACATGAAATTGCTTCTCGTAGCAAATTAGACCTTGACAGAGTATGCTAGCTAGCAATTGTCTATCACAGTTCGAACGAACCAATTTATCATCACTTCATTCACCAGTTTTAAATCGTGAAAAAATACAACAAATTATTTTATCATTGTTTTTAATTTCTGTTTGTGAAGAAACTAAAGTGAACTCGCTCAAGCAATAGAGCTTTCATAGACATTTATTTAAAATAAATAGTTCCAGGGTTTAATGCAAGAGAAGAACTTCCGCTAAATGACACTCATCGATGAGGCCTCAGTGACTATTCAGGGACTACTCTATGCGTGGGTATCCATAACCACCCTAAAAGCTGGCTTTCCAAATATTTTCAAATTGTTGAGGATGTTTAGATTGAGTTGCCATTTCAACTAGCTGTTGATAAGTTTGGTATTATGCACACATTCGTGTCTACATGACATTGTATTAAAATTTGCCAGTGACGCTTTCACTATTGTTCACTAAACTAGTACTGTACGAAGTTCATGACTTGTCAATACCTCTCTCCAATAACTAATGCAGGATTGGTTAGAAATACAGGGCACTACAAACAAGTTGCACACAAATTTACCTCAGGCTGAGCCCACCACTTAGTCCTACTAATCAGAGTTCAAGTCAAAGAATATTGCATTGTCTCCAAACTACACAAACAGTGCTTTCTTAGGAGGCAATTGCCTAAAGATGTGTACAACAGAGGCAGTAGAAGGTGAGAGCAATGAACAATACAAAATTCCAAATTTTTATATGCTGGCTCACAGGAAATAGTTGACATAATCTATAACCAGTAGTGTGGACATGAAGCAACAGGTAAGGTAATAAAATAAATACATTCAGAACTAGAAATGTAACGCAATGTAATTGAAGAGAAAAGGCCGTCTAGTGGCACAGGGGTGGAATTACAAACTGAATGTCCAGCTGGCTGGCTCCAAGCCGTTTCATAAGCTCCTCGGCTTTTTTGTTGCTAGTATCGACAAATCTCAAAACTTAATGGTTGTAATGTCTTATATGGTCTGCTCAGCTAATTTAAGATCTCTTACTACGGCAGCCATTTTGATGCCAGCCTAAAATGGTGCCCTGGGCGCAAATACCTTGTTCTACACTGTACCGGTATCCTCTGACTGGCGATATTTGTTAC
Source organism: Cryptosula pallasiana (assembly GCA_945261195.1). NCBI lineage: Eukaryota > Metazoa > Bryozoa > Gymnolaemata > Cheilostomatida > Cryptosulidae > Cryptosula > Cryptosula pallasiana. The sequence continues at coordinate 43,137,341 of OX183134.1, forward strand.
TATATCGATAACCATTGTACGAGGTTACGCCTGGCACTCTCTCTCACCCAGGCACTCAAGGAAGTTTGCCTGGTATAAAGTCAATCACAAAAGACACCTCTGGCCAATAATTAAAAAAAACTAACACATTTTCTCACTTGAAAAAGTCATTTTCAAATTAATCATTATCAAAAGAGTTAGAATATCTTAAAATGGAATGGACTTGTGAAAAAAAAGACGCCAGATTGGCAAGAAGACAACAACGACAAAAAAAGTCTACTATCTGAGTTAAAAGTTATCTGACTGCTAAAAACTAGAGCAATATGAGATGAAAAAAGGAATCATTTTCAAAATCAATAGGAAAAATTATTGATGGATCGGCTTATAATACTTCTCTTTGGCACTAAAAAAACATCTTCAAAAAGTTTATCGCATCAAAAATACCAGCAACATTCATTATTTTGACATTTTACAATTGACAAAATTTTTCCTATCTTGGCATTAGCATAGAAGAATGAGCTTCAATACCCAATGAAGAATCTCACATCCAAACTTGTTATTAGCTATTATACTAAATTTTCCAGATGGATTGCTGAAGCAATAGTAAATTACTTGTAAATAATCATTTTCATAAAACACAGTAAAACTTCTGCTTGATCCCTTTACTAAGAGACAAAACTATTCTAACCCTAGATTGGAGTGGACAGGCTGTAACCACTTTTGACTAGTTTAATAGACCTCAACTGACTCTGTACTAGAGCTGTAGTTACTGAAAAGATTTCTTCACTAAAATTGGTATTGACCGTAGTGATCCCCGGGTATAAACCCACTCTAGAAACTTTTCTGAACACCAATATGTAACCTGTCAGACTAGTAGTAACAACGGCTTCAATGTCACAAGAGCTTTATTACCGATTTTCAAATTAGGGTAAGAGCTGCTTAATAAAAAAATAATTTCTATATTTATAAGATGGGTTTTGCAAATGAGCATTGAAAATTTACAATCCCATTGGCTGAAAGTAAACTTGAACAGATTGAAAAAATAACTTAAAAGACATCTTGTCCATGTACAATCTACCAATTTCTTCTGCCACGAGTGGCTCCTAAGCATTTCTGTAACCATTAGTAAAAATGGTCCAGGGCCAAGTTCTCCTTCCGCTAAAGACAGCTTCTTTTTTTTCTGTTTCTTACCTCTCTTAGAGTGAAATGGTGAAGATGTAAGGAAGGGATGGACAATTTATTTTGTTTCAAAATTACATACAATTTTATCACAATGTTTTCTCATTTTATTTGTAATATCTCGAAGCTTGTGGTTTTACAAAAGACAAACTTGAAAACACTGTACAAAAAATTAAGTGTATCAGCAAATAGATCATGCACGCATTTAAGCCTTTGGTTGTTAGAACAAAGTTAGTAGGTTGTGTAAAAAGGTTTATTTGACAAACTATTGGTTAAGATTTTACGAGATTGATTCGAAAGCGCTAAAAATGCCAAAACTTTAAAAACATTTTACATTATCAAGTAAAGAATGGAAGGTACGACATTTAAACCATTCTGATCAATCGAGAGAAATAGTAAAAAAAACTTTAACATGTTAAAATAATTTGTAACCATTTAATATACATTTTTTAAGAGCCCAATCAATTTTTCCAATCATGTTTCCAGATATTATATTTTTAGCTGAGTTTACTCAACTTAAAGGCAAGCAATGGAGTTCAAGAAATTTGTTAAACAGTAGTTTATACCGTACTGCTACACGATGCTGGTGAGCTTAAACGGAGTACCCTTAGGAAACAATGTACAGACTCACCCAAATCCAATACAAGCCAAAGCTGTCAAGATATTTCCAGATGCACACATGCTCTTTGGAGGCCACCTAACAAGCTGAAGTAGAAGGAAAAAAGAAATATCTTTTTTTACTCAGTTCAAGGTGTGATTTGAAACTTTTATAAATACACATTCCTAGAAATATTGAATCTCAACCTCCTTATGCCATGAGTTCCCTTCATCACTATACACCATGAATTCCCTCCACCTCCTTACACCATGAGTTCCCTCCACCTCCTTACACCATGAATTCCCTCCACTTCCTTACATCATGAATTCCCTCAACTTTCTTACACCGTGTATTCCATCCACCTCCTTACACCATGAAGTTCCTTCCTTCACCTCCTTACACCATGAATTCCCTCCACTTCCTTACACCATGAGATCCCTTCACTTCCTTACATCATGAATTCCCTCAACTTTCTTACACCGTGTATTCCATCCACCTCCTTACACCATGAAGTTCCTTCCTTCACCTCCTTACACCATGAATTCCCTCCACCTCCTTACACCATGAATTCCCTCCACTTCCTTACATCATGAATTCCCTCAACTTTCTTACACCGTGTATTCCATCCACCTCCTTACACCATGAAGTTCCTTCCTTCACCTCCTTACACCATAAATTCCCTCCACTTCCTTACACCATGAGATCCCTCAATCTTCTTACACTATGAACTCCCCCAATTACCGGAGTTCCTCTCTAAGCAGAGGTAGAGACAGAAAGAGGGATATGGAAAAGGTGGAACCAGTGAAGTGTGGAAAACATCATGGGTAGAGAAAGGCAGGAGTAGTGCAACGAGACAGATGAGAAATAACACTGGGTTTTTTTTTTGGGGGGGGGGGGGGGGGGGGGTATGGAGCTGGTCATACGCAGGATCGATGGGAGTGTTTGGATGATATTGGTAGCAAGTGTTTATAACACCTTGAGCCACTTTAATTTGTTTTCATGCACTGTAAAGTTTTGCCTACGTTTGTTGATGAAACTTAATGTGAATGAACTTTTTGCCTGCTCAGGAGTTGTCATGCTTTGAACTGTCAAAAGAGACAGTTTATATTAAGATGTGTGTTTGAACTGATGCTTGAATGAGTTGAGGGTAGTGAAAAAAGAGGGAGAGACAGAGTTCAGTGTAGGGTATTGAGAGAGAAATAGAAAGGAAAAAAAATGAAGATGGTTTCAGTTAAAGTTTGAGCAGTTATTGGCTGTAGATTTAATTTTCAACAGAGGAATTCTACTGGCAATAATAGCCCTTTCTACATTGTGAACTGTGTCTGTGCAAAGATTGGCTTTAGGTGTATTTAAACTACGTTGCCTCTCCATAGTTTCAACATAGTACAATGAACAATTTTGAGTGTTCTAAAAGCAAACATTGGACCAATGTTGAAAGAAAGTTGAAAAGTGGCGATGAAAGTTTAACCAAAGTTCAACTCTTCTTCAATGTTGAAACAACGTTGAAAAGTGAGGTGGAATGTTCAGCAGAAATTCAACTCTAAATCAATGTTGAATTAAGGTAGACGTCAGTCGATTGCCCGCTGGGTTTTGTGGGGCTGGATTGATGAACATCTGCTGTTATTTATATTTGAGGACCGCATCGGTCGGTGGCGAACGCACCGATCCAGGCATTTACAGTTTATTATAAAATAATGAAAGATAATACCCTTTGACGCGGAAAAAATTGTGAAGATATAAAATTACCCTTGGCATTGTAGCAAGCATAATTATTTCTGCACGTGTAAACAATTCATCAAAGATGGCTATTGTGTGGTTGATTTCTTACTGGTACTATTAGCATGATGTTAGGGAAGTAGCAGATAGTGGTAGCGAGTCGAAGAATAAACAACTTGACCGATTGACCATAGATTACATTAATTTCAAACCAATTCATTCTTGATTAACTATAACAATATCACTTAATTTCATTGTTTTGACAAAATGGCTCAACTTTTTATCATTATGACCAAGTTATTTGCAATATGTTATTATTGTACATAATAATTATAATAATTAATAGCAATAAGCAGCATATATAACTTAAATTATTAACAAAAAAGGACAAAATAATAATACCTCGAATGAAGTAAACCTCGCTCATATAGGTATGGATTAATTTTGCCAGCAAGGTTTGTGACCTATGAAAATGCCTCGCAAATTAATTTTATTTCTTCTGTGGAGATGGTTTTTTGCAATCTACTTAAAATAATGCTACTGACCCCTTTGCGTTAGACAAAGTGTAAAAAGTATTACTTGTTTAATTTATTGTATGGATCGATCCAGCCCAAAAATACACCTAATGTTATCCTGAGGTAATTTAAAATATAAAACTTGTGCCTCAAGCCTGTATGGCTTTAAGTAGAGCTGAGAAATGACAATACTTGAACTAGTAGGCTAATTGCTATAATTATTTGATTATTATTAGCGAGTGGGCGGCTTTCGAAATTTATATCAGCTGCTCAGTTATAAGTCAATAGCTTGTTTTTGGTTCATTGGCTGGTGTATGAGCGGTAGTTATGGACAATATGCTCATACACCAACCCTTTGAAGAGACACAATAGTTTCTACTGCCTGGTGTATGAGCGGTAGTTATGGACAATATGCTCATACACCAACCTTTTGAAGAGACACAGAAGTTCCGATTGGTGTGTTTTCTTCAATATTGTAATGGATTCCGGTCTGTTACCACGGACATCCACTAATCTCGAGTATTCTACCTCTCTCCAGAGGGGACACTGTACTGACCGACAGTGACAACTGTATAGGGCAACCGAATTACCCGGTAAGGCAAGAGCCCATGGCTCAGACAAACAGTACCGAGTAGTGTTTGTAATAATGGCTTTATTCTCTAAGCTGTCCTGAGGGTAATTATTCCTCTAGGGTTTAGCAATATAAGAATACATGCCATGGCTCATTGTAATGAATGCACAGATTAACAGTGGGAGCTCTCCTTTTATAGGAGAGCTAACAAACACAAAACATATAACAGTCAATGCACAGGAAGTAAATGAACCAATTACATTAACTATATAAATAATCAACCAATCACAATGCAATGCAAGATAATAAGGGGAGGTGCCAAGTGGCTAAGGGCGGAGTCCTTTCTCCTAATTGTCCAATGAATGCTCCTACAGGGTTCCCAGGCTGTACATAGAATTAGGTCCATGAAGTTGGTGATTTAGGGGTAAGCACTTCCTGTTTACGACCTTGACTAAGTTCTCTGACATCTTTGCAGATCCTCGTCTAAGGCGGCCATCTTGTGCCGGCCCAGTACAGCTGTACCGGGTCGGTAGAGGTCACTACCGACCCTGCAGGGGTCAATACCGGCCCTGCTTACTATGCTACCGGCACAGTAGGACTTCCTACCCAACAGCTATTAACCAAATGCTGTGGGCAGAAGTCTAGCGCATTGCTTCGCAAGGTTTCTAGTGTAAACTACCTGTTTACTACTAGAGTGCACTGAAATCTACCACAATATGTTGTTTGGTTATTTAAAATATTTTTTATACCAATAAAGCTATGACCTCCTTTCAGATTTACCCTGGTATAGTAATATTGTGCTATTATATAATACTCGAGCAATCCTAATTCTCAAGCGATCATAATTTTATGTCTGGTTCTTCTTTTCTTAGATTGTTGCTTGATTCTCATAAATAATACATTTCTAATTCCCTCACAAACCGAATTGTTAGCAAAAAACTTTTATAACATAAAACTATTTCTGTATACCATGTCTGATTGAATTCTCATGCAATAAGTTGTTGACAGAACAAAATAAACTTTGATAGCAACACAAACCCAAGTCAATTCATTATGTGTTTAACTTAAAACTTCTTTCAATCATCAATATTAAATACTATGTAGACATGGTACTTACCAGAGAGCCAAATATGGGGGAAGCTATAAATTTTGCAAAGTCGAATGAAGAAAATACAATTCCTATTTCAGTGTTAGAAAGTCCTTTTTCTGTCGCTATGTCTGGGAAAAACGGTAAAATCATAGTGTCTGCACAAAGAGACAGAAGCATTAGAGAGACAATTGTAACCGTTAATATCCGTTGCTTAGCCTTAGATAACTGATCTCTGTCAGTTGGTGGGTCTTTCTGTGTGGTTTCATTGCTGTTTTCTTCCATAGGCGTTGGTATAGTGTTACAGTAAAGCTGAGAAATTGAAGGTTCAGCTCATTCAGTTACAACAAAACAAGTAATACTACCAGCAGTTCAACTGCCCATTCCTTGGTGCATCTTGATAAGCCAGCAGGTACTATAGCTTGATTTATGCCTTTCATTGGTTGACAGTAATAGATGGAATAATGGTGGTTATTATTGCCATGCACGGATGCGTAAGTAATGAGTCAAACCAATAGCATATTAATCGCTTTCAACAGCTAATACTTAAGCCTCTAATTTTTTTTCACTTTTATTCAAGCATTCTACAAGCCTGATCACCTTTTGAAAAGACACAAAACATCAATCTTTGAGGGTCTAATTACAGCAGTTCTTTTGAGAAACTAAATTAACAAACAACGCTACTATACACCAAGATAATAGCTCTATTGGGATAACTTGACCCAGGGTTCCGCCTACTCCGCGGTTGAGATGTAGGAATTACCATTTTGCATTGCAAGGAACTTTCGTTACCCAAAGCGGAGTTGTCAACCCATTATTGTCAAGAATGATATGAAACAGGAAAGATAGTTTTATTGTCTGCGCTTAGGAGCTCAACCGCGTAGTAGGCGGTGTCAACTTTTTGCGGGGCCAATCCTTGAGCCAAATTTCATATCTTGGTGTATGCTCTTGTTGTGACAAATAAAGAACTCCAATTTTGCTTGTTTTTTTGTTGTTGTAGTTTTAATATTCTGTAGTTTTAAACAACAGACATGCTGCTGTGTAAGATGCGGGAGAGAGTAACTATCAATGGAAAATAATAACTTGCTGATTTGGTTATATTTGTGAACTGTTTTTGGTTGGCTTTATCATTTTGAGTGCTACGCACCATATTTTCTAGAAAGTTTGTCAACTGTTACTAAGCAACCTATGTCATAACTGCAATACTAATGGGCTTCCTTACTATTACTAGTTCTTTGCAGCTGTTCACAGTATAATGCTGGCAGCCTGCCACCGTGAGCTCAAGCCACCACATAAATCAACGAGGTGTTCATGGGATGTGCTAATTATATCGTGCAGAGTTGTTTGGAGCTGACCACAGCTCAAGTTAGCCAACCATATATTAAATTAGGCTTGTCTAATCTAGTCAGATTTCCTACATACGTTGGTCATTGTTTCATACGCTCTTCTTTCAACTTTTGTAATCATCACTAACTATGGTTACAATTTTAAATCACTTAGTTCGAAAAAAAAGTTGGACTAAAATTAATAGTACTTGGATTGATATTTTTTATGGACTAATTATTAGTTATTTTGATTTGATATTTGCTTGATGTTAATAAACAGTTGTTGCCCTTAATTATATTGGGTCAGGCCACCACAGCAGCACAGTATAGCCTGCTCAAAGAGAAAGCTGTCAAAGAAAAAATAGACCAAGTTGCAGGTTCTTTGAGTTAATTCTTTGGCTCTACCAGCAAGTGGTTTGATCATTGCTGAAAATAAACACCATTTCAATGCTTTTGAAAATGAAAATTTTCCTACACCAAGTAGTTACAATTCCTGATATAAATCCACCACAAATTACCTAAAAAAAACATGAGCAAGATACATCAAACACGCTTTATTAACCATGCAAACCACAACGTGTGAGAATTATTGATTCTGATTCATGTTTTCGTGATTTAGTACGAGATTAACGTAATATGTTAAAGTATTCAAAGCAATAGTTTTCAATTTTGAAATCAAGATTAGCAAGTTGCAACTTCCTGTAAATGTCTTGGAGTCTAATATTTTGTGTAATCATTCAATTAAAGCTGAAAAAAACACTCCAAAGCAAAATTCAACAAATGAGCAAACAAAGTGTTTAATACTGTAAGTGATTTATCATTTTGGTCATTATTAGCCAAACTCAATTGTATGAACAGCTGCTAGGCTGGAGATAAAAGCTAGTTAATTAACATTGAAGGCCGGGCCAAAGACCGGAATTTTTTTCACCTGACCAACACGGTGAAGTGTGCAATGACCGGCAGCACTTTTAGTTAACTTTCTAGGCACTGTGTGTATGTTGATGTGTTGACGTGTTAATGTAGATGATGAAGTCATTTTAGCCAATAGCACTCGTTAATCTTTTAAGCGGACTCCAAGCTGGTTTAGGTCACCAGCACTTATACCAACAACAAATACTACACACCTGCATCTCACCGAAGTTATACCAGCTCTGGTGGCGTGCTCGCATGGTGGTCTGGCGATAAACTCTGGTGTTTGTGGCCAGGCTTTAACCCTCTACATGTTTCAATTTATCAAGCTTACTGATTTTGGTTCCTTTTGATGTGGCGATGTTTGTTAGACTCTCACCTGCAAACAAATGAAAGAATGCCAATAACTGGAACATTTAAATACAGAATTTACCATCATAAGTAGATGCAGCAGGCTTCTGACATTTTAATGGCTAAGAACGATGCTAACTCTTAAAAAGAATTTACAGCTCAAAGTTCTTAGCTTACTTGTGGTTGCACGCACTATAAAAATTGTTACCTTTAGCTTGAAGCCCTCCGTTCAAAATCAGAGTTTAATGACAAAAATTTCAACAAACGTAAACTATAAAGGTGCCAAAGATTATGGGATGTGGCATTTCTTTCGTACAAAGTTTTACACTCATCAAGGATGAACGTATTCAAGAATAATTAGTTCGTGGCTTAACAAAATTTCAAAGATTTCTCTACGTTTATTGAGCCATATGATATACGTTTAATCCGCACCACTCAACGTAACAACAAATGGCCATTGCCTACTGAATGATAACATTTCACAGTATAGAGTGAATCCACAGCTGCGATATCACAGCTTTATAGTTTCGTTACCCTATCAAAGAGACAGATCTGTGTTAAAACTTTTCCTATTAATTAATTCTTTGCCTTTACTGGTGGGCTCGTTTGATGCGAAGTAATTAATTACCGTTGTTGACAAGTTTATAGTGCGATAATGTAAAAAACAAGTGCTTGACCACCAAACAAGCCAAACAAAAATGAGCTGTTGTAAGTAGCTGTCTACGGAAAACTAGCGAGTCAGCGATGACTTTTATTTTTGTAATTGATAATCCTCAAGTTCAAACGTCAAAGTACATTCACTGTAAGTCAGTAGTAGCCCAGCTTAATTAATGGTCTGAGTTAATCGATAAATTGCTACAAGCAGAACAATAAGTATTGAGCTATAAGAAAATCTTAGCCTTAACGATTATTACAAGTAAAAAAAAATTTTTTTGTTTTGATTACTGAACAAAAATGAAGCATATGTGAGCATGTAAATAGTCAGCATTGTTTGAGTTACAGATTTTATTGGCAGCTTTAAAAAAATTACTTGTGATCAGTAAGCAATGCGCTTTTCCTTTTGATTAAATTAATAAATGAATCAAACTACACTATTTATGATTTTTTCTTTTAGTGCTTGAGATTTAGTATGCATACTTTTAATTCAGTTTGGAAGTTTGGAACAGAAATTTAAAAGAATAATTTGGTAATTTAAGTTGAAGAAGGTTCAAGGGGTAATCTCGAACAAACACAGTAAACAATACATTTGTGGCCAGTCAAGAGCAATCTTTTTTGAGCTGTTACAAGAAAATTTAATTATCTGTTGATAGTATCCATCTCATAAAATTTATATACAAAAAGTAGCTCAGCTATTTTTCTACAAAATATCGTAATATATAAAACCATTGATCAGGATATATTTACGGTAGTTTTTCCTGATCCAAGTATTATTAAGCTTGAGCAATAATGATGTAACAGTTGCCATAGAAGAATAATTTTAGCTTTTAAAATAAATTATGATTCTGCAATCTTCCACACTAGAGGCTATTGGAAGTATTTTTTTGGTTACACCTTTCATAAGAACTTTCAGCTGTTAAGTAAATTTTTTCTGTTGTCCGTTTGGTTTAGAAAATTTTGACAACTGTAAAAAAAACAGCTCCTACTTGACTAGGCATCAAACATTAGGCTTTCGCTGTAACAGTTTTTAGCTTTGTGCATAGTCACACAGGTTTTGTCACCAACCATGCCCCCTTTAGTTAAGCTATGCTGCTGAATTGCGTTTGTTTGCTGAACCAGGTGAGAAATCCGTAGACAAGACACTCACCTATGGCCACGTAGAGTGATGTCAATAATTTAACTTTAACTGTGTTGTGTTTTATTTCTTACTATTTGACAGCTGCTAGTAAACTTTGACTTCAGATCTAAAACTTTGTTTGAGCCAAAATATAAGCCAATGTAGGTGATGCTTTCAATTACATTTGTAGCGGAGTTTGGCTTCCTGCTACTTCTCCACTAGTCGTTGTCACCAGGCGAACTGCTGTTTCCCGGTACAACATGTCAGCCAGCCTCTCAAGGCCTGACAATAAACAGTCAACCTCTTCCCAGAGGTGACCCCTTGCCGGGGTGGAACAAACAACCAGTTGTAAAGGAGAATCTTCCACTTCAACAACTGTGGTGAGCCCTTGGCTCAGACATATACTCAGTGCTTTCGAGTGATATGAACATATATTCTTCCTTAGAATAAAAAGGTGGCAATCCAAGTAGCAAGTACAATCTGCTGTAGGGTAATGCAAGGATCTTAACAAAATCTCTGCCTTTTATAGCCAGAGTTACAGAAAGTGACAGGAATGTTTGGCCTAGTTTGCCAAACACTCCAATCACACATAACAATACGAACACACCAATAAAATGATACATGAAAATCGTAGCCAAGATAATGTCAGCAAATAGGTTTAAAGCGTTTGGCGCCCAGAAGTGAGGGGCGGAGTCTATAAGCATTCCAGCCAGTAATAGTTAGGTATCTTTCTCTCCATAGATTCTTGGTCTTTCTTGGCCTTGAATCCTACTTACTCGACTTCTAAGGGTAATTAGCTCGTCGATACTGGTCATAGAAGATAGGCTAGTTTTCACCTCTCAGGCTAAGTCGGTCACTTTGCTGCCAGCCCGGGATAGCCACCCTGGGCCGGTTTAGTAGGCACCCTGTGCCAGTATAGTATGATAAGGATTCTATTGCATGTAATTTAGCAACTAGGTTAACCGCAATTAATACTGTGCTTTGATGATTGATTTCTTAGGTTTGCCTGATGTATACAGACTATCAAGGGGACCTTTGATAAGTAGTGGTCACAGTTGGTGACCAGTAAAATTCACTACATTATGCAATTGTTTTACACAGTTAAATGAAGTATTATCTTATAGGCAATATATCAAAACTATTTATTCTGATTCCATCAGCTAGTCCAGGACATTAATCAAACTTAAAACATTATCTTTTTTTTTAAATCAACTTAGCTGAGGTTGTTTACGAGCTCAAGGTAAATGTCAGGGATAGCGTAACTAGGTTAGTAGCTAGGGTAACTAGGTTAGTAGCTGTTTGTAGTCACAGCTGTTATGGAATTTTATGACATCTAAACTTGCTGAAATACCTACCAATGTTTCTGGCATCAATTATAGAACCGTTGGATGGCCAAAACAACAGATTGTACGCAAACCGGGTACCCCGGTTCAGCATATGCAGGGTGCCCAACCCTGGGACGCCGTAGCACGTCAGCAACAATCATGGCTGCAAAAGAACAAGGAACCAAAATAACCTCAGAGGACTGAAGACCATTTCAACCTTAACCTGCCTGTATAACCAGCAAAATAAAAAGCAAAGGCTTATAAAGACAGCTTAGCAACACATCATCCTTAATACAGAATGGTACCTTTGCAATAATGAGGCATGAAAATAGTGTAAACGATATTTTTTATTTTTCTGTTGAACCTTTACCTTATGTTTTTCTAACGAAGATTGTTCATGCAAGGAAAATGTGTCAATGTCGAATCAAACCGTATTGACAGTGACATTAATTAAGCCAAAATAGGTGAGTTGAGACTAAATTATGACAACAAGCAGGAATAAAAATTACCCAATCATTGCTGAAAAACATGAAAACTTCTCTCCCCGTATGTAGTTCTCCCAAAAGCGTAACTCAAATTTAGTAGGAAACTATCAATAATAAAAATAACAGTTGCTTTGCAAAGGTTGTGAAAAGAGGTTTGCTGTCAATATTATTTCTGTTTTAAAAGTTTTAGAACTTTTTGGTTAACAAAGTTCAACTTATTGATTGACTTCAAAAACATAAAAATAAAATAAAACTAGATATTGAAAGAGGAAAGACTTTTATTACTTTATGTTTCAACTCATCAAATGGTTCCGTAAACGTATGTGTGCAGTAGGAAGCATGGAAACAGTGTTGGCTCCCATTTGATTTGGGTGAATGTTTTATTCACAGTCACAATAAGCATTGTTAAGGTATCAATGCATTGCTTTTGATCAAATTTTGATCAATATGTCTAACCATGGAACAACCATTTTGTATAACAAGTTAATAAATACACGGAACAAAAATTTCAGAGTTTTCTTCTCCTTATAATCCATTCATAAAATAAGTTGCAGTCGAGCACCAGAAAGCACACCCTAAGCATTGTTTCCTGTTTAAAAACAACAGTTCATCTTTGCTCACAAATCATTCATTTATCAGATATCCAGTATTTAGTTAGAAATGGAAGTTTGATTGGTGTAGTAGCACAGTGCAAGCTTGTAAATACGAACTAGGTAATTTATGTAAAATGAAATTCACTAAGTAAATATACTGCCATGTGATTTATTAATTGACTACGTTAGCTAGTTCTGCAAAATATTAAGTTAAATTTTTTTTTATTTATTATTGTTTTTGTTGTAGTAAACAAATCAATCTGGATTGATAAATAGTTTGTTGTTGTACTTTATTTTATTATTACTCTATGATAATCAAGTCATTATTTTCACAATAAAAACAAATAGCTGTTTATTGTGAGTGGCTTATGCCAAAAGCAGATGATCGATTTCGTAAATTTTTTTTTTAGAAAAATCAACGAGTCAATTTCTATTTGCATTCAGCACTAGCGAAACTTGTTGACAGATGCTGATATGAGCATTGGTGCAGTTTGAAGACAACTAGCTACCAACAGGCCGATAGTCGGTTGGTTTTGAAAATTGCCATTGAGGATCAAACATCGATTCTGAGTTTATCAAAAATGCTTGATATTTACAGAACTATAACTTGGAAAGTTACAAAACTTAATTGCGAGGCAAGTTTTCCGCATAACTACAACTTTTGTAAATAGACAGTTTTAAAACCAGGTTTCTGTGCCAGTTAGGTTATTTTTACTCCTATTCATGGGAGAAGAAAAACAATATCATACTAGCAACAGCATGTTCAGACAATTTTGCATAATGCCAATATGCCATTAATACCTGTTTTCACAAGTTGAATTACTAAAATAATTTTTGACATTTTTAAAAAACAGGCCAAGTTAACAGCTGTATGGTTTTTTACTCTTGTTTTTAATACCAAGGTTATGCTGGAAGTTTATATTTTATTGTTTCTATTTAGTTGCTGAAATTGATTTCTTGTAAAAATTTACTTAATACCATTATATGAAACATCAATAAACACATGCATATCAACCTTCATTGTCTCATCATTAGAAGGCTTTGACACCAGTTGTTATTCAATACAAACATTGTTTGATGAAAAACCATAATTCTACTTAACCATCTACATATCAGGCACAGTACATTTTTGTTTCCATAAAGTTACCAACAGTCACATCTGTGAAAGATTACATAGATGTAAATTACTACAAAACCTGTTTGTATTGTAGCTCTTAGTCCAAGTATGTACATGTATATAGTAGTGCAAGCCCAACATAATGCTGTTAATGTTTAGATCATTTAGCGCAATTTCTCCAAAAAAGAACTTTATAACTTACTTAACAATTGAAAACTTAGCAAACTTTGTTCAACATTTATCACCCAGTGAGTTTGTTACAAACGGACATAAATACACCACAATCAGTGGCTACTTTCCAACAGAGGCTGTTGCTCCTGTGGGACGGTCATTGATCTATTGCTTTTTAGACATTCATTCATCCTGTGGGTGCAAGCTTCATTAATTTTATTCTCTGCTGCAGTCTCTTTATTCTCCTCTTTTGTGCCTTCTTCATCACTGTCTTCTGGTACATACAGAGGTTGATGCGTGCATTTCATGTACACTAGAAATGATGCTATCAAAACAGCCTAAAATATTACACAAAAGACTTTTAAGTGGATGCATTATCAATGTTTTGTCAAGCCTTCAATAGTTATGCAACCGCTAATTGTTACAAATTCAACTGAAGTAGATATTTTATCCATTAAAAATAACAGCGATATTTCCATAGATGTGACAAGCTGCTAAATCTGTGAAAGTTTGATGAGGGAATTTAAACCTGAGCTTAAGTCAACATTTTCCATACTAAAGGTCTTGGGAGCTCTTCAAAAGTCTTGAAAAGTTATAAATCTTTAAAGATGAGGCCACTTAGGGCATGGTTAATTCAGCAAAGAGAATAGATGTTAAAACTTGGTTTGAAAAACTTCAACGATATGAGTAGTAATATAGGAGCAGATCTCTGTCATGGAGTCTAAGGAAAAGGTTCTCCTGGTTCCAATGATTTGGCAGCAACAAAAGCGCTTCAATGTAAAATTTCGAAACAAATTTTTTCTCTTATTTTCTCATGCATTGCCAGTTCAAAACCAGCAGTAGAACGACAATTTATCTCGGGCAACTACATCTTACTGCAATAAATGTTTTTTATCCTATGACTTGTTTAATTTATTCCCATCCCTATGTGATAACAGTGAGCAGTTTGGTAACATATTTCACCAGCGCTAATTGAGAAGATGGTACTAATGAAGCAGGCGTCATAAAATGCTACGAGTTTTGGTTAAAATCTCGAGCTACCCAGTTACGTATTTTTTTTATACCTAGCAGTAATCCATCAGTTGCCAATGCATGCTTGACTTAGTTATAATTGTAATATAAACAGACTGGGTTGAATTTAACATACAAAGTCACCCTGAGTTTCGGATATCGAAAAATATTTTATTTCTTTTTTTAGTAATTGCCTAGCTGTTCTGCTAGTAAGTGAATGCATAATTTTTGCTTATTTTCTCACAAACCCATAGTCTCACTAAACAGCTTTGCTGAATATTAGGGTTTCAGCTGTTTTCACTGAACAGTCATTAGTTGAACAAAAAGTTAAATATAACTCAGTAAACCATCAATCTACGTTTGCAAATGGTGACCAAACATGCATGTTGCTGACAAAAAGAATAAAGCAGTTTCATTGGTGATGTTTGATGAGAAGGTAAAATAGTACTGTTTTATTATGTTGGATTGTCAATGGATCGCCTTTCCTAGTTTTCTATTGGTTGAGGGCAGAGTTACGCCACTGCAACCTTGGGTTTTCCACCCAACTCAAAAAGGCAAAAGTCTTGTCTATTAAACATAAATTTTTGAGGCACTTCTGTTGCCGTCATATTAACTAAAACTTTACTCCACCAGTTTTTAATACCGGCTCTTTCTACTGCGTATATAGAATCCAAGTTTTAACTCATACTTTAAACAAAGAAGTGGAGGGGTGAGTTACAAAAAGTCCATTTCCTTTGAATGACTACTTTACTTTGGCTTTTGGCAAATAGTTACAATGCTTGTGGAGAGGGTCCATTTTGTACTAAACTGGGAGCTTTTAAATTGGCAAATAACACTCAAGCCATATTTTTTAACTGTGAATTTCATTTAGTTTGAGCTTTACTAAAGGAGTAGATTATCGTTTATAAATTATCTGTCAACAAGGCTTTTGTATAGAAATTAAGGAAAGCACCTTTTCTATGGCTTGAAATTGAGTAGAGAAAACAATTCTTGCATGAAATGACAAAATTTAAAAACTGGTTTAGAAAAGACTTTGCTGAAAAACATTGACTAGAAAGTTGCTTGTTGAGTATCTCATTACAAAAAGTTTTTCCCACTTGGTTCACTTCTAATTATAATTCTTCAGATATTGTATTATAAACAAATTAAAGGGATACCCAATAAAAGATAAAAACAAATCAAAAGAGCTCTTTTAAAAATGACATCTATATTTGCTTCAGCTGGGATATTTTGATGAGGAGCTAGGTTCAAAAACTTACCATTAGAATATTTGTTGAGTCAAACACAGTAAAAGCCCATGGAAAACCTAAAGAATCTGTCAATAATCCACCAATGATGGGTCCAGCCATGTTTCCTAATGCCAAACCACTGTTTATGAGCCCATTTACCATTCCATAAACATGTAAACTGTCTTTCTCAAAGCCACAAACTCTGCAGTGTAATTTGAGACATGAACAATTTTGTGTGACTTTTGTTGGCCACAAGTTTGATTTTTTTCTGTGGTCACATATAAAAGGAGTGGTCAACAAAAGTTTCACCTACATAGCATAGCTATGACTATAGAGCAAATATCATGTACAGTGGTCCAGCTCACAGGTACCATTCACTGATAACCTCACTTTTGAATATGCATAGTTGGTGAAAGAAAAATTTTCTTGCCATTGGGCTGGACGGTGTTGCAGTAAGGTCTTGGGCTCAAACCCCGACCAGATATGACGTTTTTTTGCTTGTGTAGGAAGCACTCATACCTGATCAACCATAAAAAGTGACCTAGCATCAAAATAAATTAAAAACTCGCTATGAAAACCAAATGCACTTAAAAAGAACGATACTTACTCAGTGAGAGACAAGACACCTGGTAAGATAGGCACATATGCAAGTGGCTGAATCATAAAAGCAGCAGTAAAAGCACCAGATGTCAGCCAGAAGTATCTACCAATAAACATGCAACATTGGCAATAATATTCATAACGGTACCAAAATACGATGTAAGTAATTCCTAGAGAATTTCTCTAAAGCAAAACTTTATTTATTTTGAAGAAATAGCTATTTTAGCTCAGGTAAAAAAAAGCTTATTTTAGCCTTGGAGGTACCAGCCATATGTGCACCAGAGGAGCTTACCTGCTAGTCTAGCTCAAAACTAGAGTGTTTTGTTAGTAATACAACCTGCTTGTTGGTAGCACAGCCTGCAGGGCCGCTATTGACCCCTGCTGGGCCAGTAATGACACCTCCTCTGCCGGTAAGCAGCCTACTGGGCCGGCACAAGATGGCCGCCTAAGCGATGAAATATGGAAAGAGTTGGAGAGCTGTCACCAGCACTAAAGCCGGAAGTACCTATCCTCAGAGAGACGATACCATCATCCTTAGCTAGACATGGCCTTGGGACTGCCAGGGAGCCCCTGATCGGACAATGGAGAAATGGCTTCACCCATCAGCCAATTGGAAACATAAAACTCTAACCTCT
Organism: Cryptosula pallasiana; assembly: GCA_945261195.1. NCBI lineage: Eukaryota > Metazoa > Bryozoa > Gymnolaemata > Cheilostomatida > Cryptosulidae > Cryptosula > Cryptosula pallasiana. Next base: position 43,154,511 of record OX183134.1, read on the forward strand.
CTTTGCATTACTATTTGTTGACTATTTACATCCGAATTTTTATTGGGCAATTTACTTCCTGACAATGCATTGTTGTATAGAATTGTGCAAATAGCTTCCTGTGATCCAGCCTATAAAAAGCTAAAGTTTTCTATACTCATTCATGTACTGCCAACCACTCTAGAAGATTGCTACCCTAGGAATTGGTATCTAGGAATAAAACCATTTAGCTCTGAGTAGTTTGTCTGAGCAGTGGGCTCCATGTTTGCCAACTCATCAGGTGTTAAATGAACACAAGTTGTCACTGTCACACCGGCAGTGTCTCATCTGGGAAGAGGTGTAATACTCAAGATTAGTGGGATTTCATGGAGACCAGACTAAAATGCACTACAGTACATGCTATAAAGAAGTTTACATGTTTTGTTAATAACCTGCTCCTAAAATTTCCATGCCTATTTTTTTATTATTTTTGAAAACTACAGAAGCACTCGCTATAGGGTCATATCCTTATTTTCAACTTGGGTTAAGAGTATTTCTCACGGTACAACAATGAGCTCCACACAGGCAAAAAGTAATGACAATTTTCTGCTGCTTTGTTGCATTATCCAATAAGAGTAAAATGTATGTTAGCTGATGAAAATGGATATTACTCGAGTAAATAATTATAGTCCTTACCGTTTTTGGTGAAAAATAAAATTAAGAAGAGGAGACGGCGGGATCAACAGAAGAAATATTGCCATCAGACACCATCCTGCGAATATCAAGTAGAAAGGGTTTTTCTACAAAATGAATAACTAATAGTGAAAAAAAATAGTTAACTACAAGGCGAGCGACTTCATCCTTATGTTGTAATTAAAAAAACGGTTCATTTAAGGATACATGTGCATCAGTGTCATGTCACAGTATCAGCGTCATGTCACAGTATCAGTGTCATGTCACAGTACCAGTGTCATGTCACAATATCAGTTTCATGTCACAGTACCAGTGTCATGTCACAGTATCAGTGTCATGTCACAGTACCAGTGTCATGTCACAGTACCAGTGTCATGTCACAGTACCAGTGTCATGTCACAGTATCAGTGTCATGTCACAGTACCAGTGTCATGTCACAGTATCAGTGTCATGTCACAGTACCAGCGTCATCTCACAGTACCAGTGTCATGTCACAGTATCAGCGTCATGTCACAGTATCAGTGTCATGTCACAGTACCAGTGTCATGTCACAGTACCAGTGTCATGTCACAGTACCAGTGTCATGTCACAGGACCAGTTTCATGTCACAGTATCAGTTTCATGTCACAGTATCAGGGTCATGTGTCACAGTACCAGTGTCATGTCACAGTACCAGCGTCATGTCACAGTACCAGCGTCATGTCACAGTATCAGTGTGTGTTATCAAAATAAAGTAGAAGTGTGATTCAAATGGTGATAATAAACTTTTGGGCAAAGTCTCCATTAACTTTATCAAATCAGGCACATTAATTAAATTCTGTTAACGGAAATTCCAATTTAAACTATTTGCGCCCTCATAAAGTAGTGCTGCGGTAGGTTTCAATACTACACATAAAATAAAAACTTGAAATAAAATTCAGGAAAATATAAAAGCTGTGATTACAAGTCATTTTGGTTTGGCTATGATCTTACTTTTTCTAATGTACAGTTTAGCACTTGTATGACATACACCTTTCTAATCCAGAATTATTTTATTTAAGCAACAAAGTACCACATACGTTTACTAATGCAAAATAAAAGACAATTAACTTACTTTGTTAACTATCTTTGCCCCAACAGGACTCATTACAACATATGCCACAGTCCAAAGCCCGTAAGAGACTCCAACCACAGAAGAGCTGACACTAAACTGAAAATTAAATGCCCATATTGCATAACAGACTCTTGGAATTTTTAATGATCATTTCAGAACTGTCAAATAAGATGTAATTATCCTAAACTCACACTGGATATCATGTATTCACTGATTTCTGCGTCACGAGCTGATCCGTTGAGTCTCATGCTTACACAATGCACAAACATAAGTAAACATCCAGGTATAGCTAGTAATGATATGAATCCTTTTCTCTCTTTTCTTTTGTTCTCCTCTTTTACAGAAATAGTTAGATGTAAGGCAAACCCAATTACACTCAATCATTCTAACTCTCCCATTATTTAAGTGTGTCTATTCTGTCTGAATACCAATTGATTACTCTTCAAACTTCATTTGAATAAACTTGTGAAAAAACACAATTTATTTACTGCTGTTGCGTCTGTGTATGTGAAATTGAATTTGCTGTCACTTGTCTCATGTTTTATAAAACCAAATATCTTCTTCTTAGAGACCCACATAAAATGTAATTAAACTGTTTATTTCCGTATCTGAACGAGATACGTTATATCTACTCACCGACTTTGGGTACCACAAACATATAAACTGATATGAAGGCCAGCATAACACCTCCTAGGACACAGAACATTCCAGTATAACCAACCAACTAAAACAATGGCTGGCTTGATATTAAACGAGCCAATAAGTAGACCATAAAATAACAAAACAGTAACTTAAATGCTTGGATAGCTGATGATACTTTCACAATGCATTAGGTTTAAGCATGAACTCAATTTGCTTACTTCCATTAACACTGCCCTTAAAGCAGGTCCTGATGTATATCCCAATCCAATGACGACTTCACCAATTCCCTGAATGGAAAGTTAATCTATATGTAAGCACTGGAAATGGCACACACTTTCATAAGTGAGTCAATAATATTTAGTCTAGGCTCTTTACTATAACTTGATCAAACCTTGAAAAACCATAAAAGCTTCTCATGACATCAACTGTTTATTCAAAGCAAAATAACCACCACAACATTCTTTTACTTTAAAACTTTAAGCTCTATTATGATTTTATTTAGTGACTTTCCATGACGCGACGCCGTAGCGCTACGCCGTAGCGCCACGGGTTTTCCCCTCTTGGAAATGGCTATATCGCTACTGAAGTCGTGATTATGTGGCGCTATTGAAAGTCGCTACTAAGTAGCGACTTATAATAACGCCAGACCACTGAAGCGTTATGGAAATAGGGAATGCCGTAGCGCTACTGGTTTGCACATGCGTGTATTGTATTTCCAGCATCACTGCAGTCAATATAATTAAATAATTTGGACAGAAATTTCAGGGATATGAGACAGTTGCCTTTCAAGACCACTTATATTAATTAAAAATGATGCAGAATTAGTGATCACAAATATATTTATGTGTTTTATTTTATATTAATTGTTTTTTTCCCTATTTTAGATATTGATAATAATAAAAAGTAAATAATAATAAATAATCAATTGGCCGTGGTTAAATAATAATAAAATAAATAATTATTTTCAGTTTAATAAATAAATTACACATTAGCCAAGCACTGCTGCTTCAAACTTTTTCCTGTGGAGTATGTAGCATTAGATGAAACAAACACAAGAAAAGCATTTAAAACCAATTGTTTGTGGAAACAATTTTCCTTCATACAGTAGTTTCACTCATTGACTCATTAGCTCAAAGTCGCCGTTGACTCGCTAATTAGGGTTCATGACCTTTGGCTTTCTGTAATTGCTGGCTCATGGAAAAGCGTGATGGTTTATCGCTATTGAGAAGCACTGAGCCATGACACCATTATGTAGCGCTACATGGAAAGTTAGTAATTGAAAAGTTTCAAATTATTCGCAGGTAATAGACACCTTCTATCACTTAGAATGATTACAGCAGTCTGATTTTTCTCATGTTGATGTGTTGCTGTTCAGCAAAAATAATTATTTTCATTCTTCAGAAAAACACATTTAAAGAAAAATATTTGAAAAAATATTAAAAGAAAATACATTTGCTGAATTGACAACCCCTCGAATCAGAGTTTAACACTTGATAAATAATCAATAATTTATTACAACTTATGGGCAACGTTCTACGACATTGATTTGAGCACAACATATTATAGACCAAATTAGCGTTGTGCAAGAATTACTATCCTACAAACCAGATATTGACCTTGACCTAATGGTATTCAATATTTGTGTTGTGAACGCACACTGAAACCCTAATGAATGATTGAAACTGCAGTTATAGTGTACAGGAAATGGCTTCAGCTAGTTCTTTATTAATACTGGTATACTGCCTTGCTCTACTACCAGAGAGCAACGGTAACTACCAGACAACCACTCCAAATCGTAAATTGCAAGAAGAATGCTAAAAGACGTTGAAAGCTGCCCCTTTGTTACGAGCCATACCAAACGGTGTACATGACATATTGTGGGAGATTTTAGCATAATATTACCCTCTTCTTCTCTTCAACCCTGGACTGCCAACCCCACTCTCTTGCTCTGCAGCAAATGATCATAAGCCTTTGGCTATGAGTCAAGGTTGAGTGGTCTTGAACTATAATGAGGAGAAACTGTACCCCCTCCATCCACACCAGTGGAACTAAGTAAAGGAAGTAAGCCTACCTAATAAGGAGTGACAGATGCTACAAAAGGCCTACCTAATAAGGAGTGACAAATGCTACAGGAATTTACCTTATAAGGAGAGACAGTTGCCAGAGCGCCCAGCCAACTTACCATGTGCTCGCGACTCCTATTGGTTTATGTTGTTATTGTATGTTGTGTCTTGCTTTATGGTTCGTATATATATTGTTATAATGTATTTTATTGGCTCACCCCTAATAAGGGGGTGAAAGTTCCTGCCTTCTCCTATAAAAGGAGAAAGTGTTTCGTTTGAAGGGCAGAAGTCTTGAGGAGTTTGCTAAGTACCCCTTATATATTGCTAAGTAGATTCACGGAATGAAATATTGCTATGGAATTGCACAGTGCGGCCTCTCATCTTCAGCCAGTGCTACATATATATATATGTATATATATATATATGTATATATATATATCTACTTCAAGACTACCCACTGATGGCTACGCTCCTGTGGATGCAGAGTACAACTGAACTGCCACTGCCTGAGCCAAGCTTGAGGGGGGATTCCCGCCACTAGTGACACTTTATATACATGTATATCTCTATTTACATTATGACTCATTATTTACTTGCCAGCTTGTTGGTACTTTTGTGCCTCGCTGGGGGTATTTCTATTTATCCAATCATATATTTATACGCTTGCTTGATTGTTCACCTCATATAAATGGACTTGCATGTAGCCCAGCAGCTCAGTTCTTGGTTAGTGCTTGAGGAAGACGCGTGGATACACAGAGACTCAGGAACACTAGCAAGTGGACTGTTCAATCCTTGCCCATAGTCATTACCTTTTACTCTGTACTTTTGCAAGTATTCATTTCTGTGCGTATCGTTGACGTTATTGTTTTGTGAAGTAACAATAAAATCATTGTTACCCTCAACATTGTGAGATCTGTGTGGCCGGTTGCCCTAAACACAGTTGTGCCTGCTCTAGTAGCAGCATCCAATTCTATCCCATATCAGGAGAGACCAAATAGCCATGTCATTTCTGTTGCCATGCTACCACGGAAAGCAGAGACAAGTCAGCCTAAATAAGCACTCTTGCAAGTACTAGTAACAGTGACCTCATATACCGGGGAAAACCGTTACAATATTTATTAGTAGTAAAAACTCTGTTATTTGGTGCGTGGGTCGTGGACCCTGTGGAGTTGTTACAATCTACTCGAGTTAGACCCCGAAATGTTGGAGAGAGATAGATAGAGGATTCCGTTATGTCAGTGGTAGAGGACAAAAATCTACTACAATATGTATTGTACTGTTTTCCTCGAATAATCAATATCTTGTATACTCAGGCTATTGCTAAACATATTTATGTTGCCCTGACCTAACCACCCTTCTTTTATATATTGTGCAAAGGCCTCACAACTCTCTCTCTCCCTCTCCCCTCCCCTTCCGCTTCCCCTTTGCCTCCCCCTCCTCCCTCCTCCCTCCCACTCCCCTTCGCCCTCCCCTTCCCCCTCTCCCTCCCCTCCTCCTCACCCTCCCTCTCCCCCTCTCCCTCCCTCCCCCCTCCCCATCCCCCTCCCCCTCTCCCCCCTCCTCCCCCCTCCCTCTGTCCCTCCCCCTCCCCCTCCTCTTCTCCCTCCTCCTCTCCATCTGGTCGGAATTAATACTAACTTTTTGCAGTAGATGCACTTTACTTACAGAAACAGTACTATTAAATAAGTAGCCAATAGAGTGCATAAGTATTATTGTTGTTTTTACTGCTATTTACTAGAAGAAAATTTATAATACTTACAGCTATTGTACTTGGCTTATAACTTGTAGATTTTAGCAAGATACTCATTGCAGAAACAGTTAACATTGCAGATCCAATGCCAGCGGGCATTCGGATTAGTAAGCACAGGGCCAACATCAAATTCTTGTTTGTAACAAACTTTGTTAGCCTAAAACGAAATAATGAAATTTGCAAACAAGCAGGTAAAAAAGAACAGACAAAAAACTAAAAAACTGTGAGTTGGAAGAGTTCGGAGTATGAGCAACAAAATTGAAAGAAGTCAAGAAAAATATTTTTTATTGCATTTATTTGAAGCCGCACAATCCTATTCCTTGAACGATATTGTTTTAAAGACACTGGGTCATAAATGATTAACTGGATTAGGCTCGGTTTTTCTAGTTTAAGAAATTCCTTCTAAATTTCTTCTTTGCGGAATTTACCTGTTGGTAGTTTTATCTATCTCATCAGTGCAATAGCTGTTGACTTGTGGGCAAGGTCTTTTTTTGCTACAGCTTATAGTGGACCATAAAATGGAGTCGCAAAAACCTGATCTGGGTGCATAGAGGAAGTGAGTCTCTTGAGAACAGTTATCATTATGAAAGTTGAAAGAGTATAACAGCGCTTTCGGATAATCCACACATAGGGATTAATGGTGGGATTAAATGACACCATTCAGAAACCTCATTGTTGAATAGCAGAAAATAATGGCATCAATGGGCAAGTTGCGCTCAGTGATACAAAGTGACATATCAGGTAGGTAGTATCATTGAGGACATGGAGTTGTCCCACACTCAGCAGATTTGACCTTGGCTGAGTATGCTAACTAGCAATTATCTATCGCAAATTCAATGAGCCAATTTATTATCACTGTATTCTCGCGTTTTAAATTGTGACAATACATCATAGCGTACATAAAAAATACAGCAAACAATAAAATTTTTGTCATTAATTTCTGTTTGTAAAGAAACTAATGCAGGCTTACTTTAGCCACAAAGTTTCCACAGAAATTGTTAAAGATAAATATGCCTGTGAGTTCAAGCAGAAAAGAAGTTCCGCTAAGTGACACTCATCAATGTGGCCTCAATGACTATTCAGCGACTATCCACATGGAGGGTAACTGAAAGCTCCCTAAAAACTGGTTTTTAAATTATTTTCAGGTTTTCAAGGATGCTTTCGTTGAGTTGGCATTTGAATCAACTGTTGATAAATCTGCTATTATCTACACACTGGTGTCTACATAATGTTGTAGCAAGTTCTGCTGGTGAGGCTTCCACTATCGTTCAATAAACTGGTACTGTCCGCAGCTCACGACTTGTCAAAACCTCTCTCCAACAGCAAAAGCAGGATTGGTAAGACCGGCAGGGCACTGCAGAAAAGTTTCTCTCAAATTTACAGCAGGATGAGTACAAAACTCAGACTAACTACTCAGACTTCAAGTGAAAGAATATTGTATTGAGTCAAATCTACACAAATAGTACTCTCTAGGAAGACAATTGCCTAACGATGTGTACATGAAAATCAGTAGTAGATGAGAGCGATGAATAATACAAAAGTCCCATCTTTTATGTGCTAGCTCACAGGAAATAGTTGACATAATCTATAGCCAATAGTGTGGACATGAAGTAACAGGTAATGTAATAAAATGAATACATTCAAACAGAACCAGAAACGTAATGTAATGTAATTGAAAAGATGAGGCAGTTTAGTGTCACAGGGGTGGAGTTACAGACTGAATGTCCAGTTAGCTAGCTCGAAGGCTTTCCATAAAGTCTGGAATCTTCCTGTAAGTGGGGTCCACTAACGCCATAACTTAATAGTAGGAATTTTTTATACCATCTGCCGAAGGTCCTCAAGCTACTCTCAGCCATCTTTATACCAGCCCAGGATGGTACCCTGTGCCAGAATACCTTGCTCTATACTCTACCGCTATCCTCTGCCTTGTGAGGGCTAGCTATATTAGTTACTTTATTCATAGGTGGCTACTGCCACTGAGTTATCCCATGCAAACACTTAAGGAGGTCTGACTGGTATAAGGTAAGTCACTCTCGGAGTTAATACCAGTAGGTGCTCACCGCAGAATAGTATGTCAATTCAAAATCAACCAAAGTATGTTAAATGGCCAATAGTTCAAAACTAAAGCATTTTCACATTTGAAAATGTCATTTTCAAATTAATCGTTATACAAAGATATAAAATATCATAACATGGAGCGGATTTGTGAAGGAAAAGGAGACACCAGATTGGCATTTATGGCCTCCTTGTTGTAATCAACAACAGCAACAAAAATCTCATACCCGAGTTACAAATTATCTGACTGCTAAAATCTTAAGCAACTTGAAATGAAAAAAAAGAAATCATTTTCAAGATCGTTAAAAAAACAAATATGACTTGATTTTTAAACTTATGAAAAATTATAATACTATCGCAAGCTATGTAACACTCTTTGGCACAGAAAGACCACTTCAAAAAGTTAGTCGCATAAATAATACCTGCAACATTCACTATTCTGACATTTGCCTATAGACGAAATTCTTGCTAAGTGAGGAATGATCTTCAATGCCCAATGTAAAGAATTTTATGATCAAATGTAAAAGATGTTGAAAAAGCTTTCAAATGTTAAAATAATTTAAAACCGTTGAATATACAATTTTTACAAGTTCAACCTACGTTTACAATCATATTAACAGCTTTACGTTTTAGCAGAGCCTACTTAAAAAACAGGTAATCGCTGAATTTCAAAAAAATTGTTAAACAATGTTTTATACTATGCTGCTACATGTGTTGGTGTTTAAACAAAGTAATTTTCTGGAGACAATGTACAGACTCACCCAAATCCAATACAAGCCAAAGCTGTCAAGATATTTCCAGATGCACACATGCTCTTTGGAGGCCACCTATTGAGCTGAAGTAGAAAAATGAAATATTGTTTCATTCAGTTCAACAATTGACTCAATATCTCGTAAGTGCACATGTCTAAAAATATTGAATTTCAAGAGAACTGCATAAATAGTGAGCATGCAAAGAAAACTTGACTATGCACTAATGAATTGCTGATAATAAGCCAAAGTTTGGCTCATGTATTTGGTGGCAAATCTATATAAGCGGTTACTCAGTTTTACCAAAAATTAAGTTGAATGAAATTTGTAAGTTTACACTCAATAAGACTTCTTGATATATTATAAAATTTTCAATCCGTCTTTAATAATAAAAGTTTCAACTGGTGGTACCAAGTTTTCTTCCAAATATTCTCACAAAAATTTAGTTTCCAGAATCTCGTGTAATTCGTTTTGATATTGATGGGAAAGGGTTAGGGTTTTTAACTAATAAAAATAAATAATTATTCCAAAGAAGTTTAAATCGGTTTTATAATTCTTTTGCTTTGAATTTAATGTACGCAATGACAGGTGTGTGTCTTGAAGAATGCTAATACCTTAAAACTTGAAGTATAGTGTTGATGTTTTGCATCCCCGATTTCATAAATTGGCTGAATGACTCAAAGTTACAACACTTTACCTATGATATTAAAGGTAGAGCTACTTTTTAGTTTCAAAATAAAATGTAAACTGAATCTGGATGGTCAGTATAGCACAGATTGTAAGCTAAAGGAATGCTATCCTTATATTAACTGAATATGAAGCTGATGAAAAAATGTTAAATTGTTGAACTAGTACTCTATTTCTCCAAACTGTGATCAATTGTACTACCGTGGGGAATGGAGAGGAAAGATGTATGAAGATACTGTGAATGAAATTAATGTGAGTGACAAGGCTTGCTGTCTCTTGTTTCCTTTCATGTCCCGACTTCACCTTTATGCCCTTTTTTGTCCTACTACTTTCACCTTACAATCCTCAAACCCCCCTACACCATGAACTCCCTAAATTACCAGAGCTACTACTTAAGCAGGCACCTTTAGCTGGAAAAGCCAGAGCCTGTAGCCTATGTCTCCTATAAGCTCATACAGAACAGAACAAAAAGACTGGAGTTGTCTGCCATTCTAACTTTAACACCTGTTACATTCCAACCTATTCATGGTGAACCATCTACCCCATTTCCTTAACCTTGGCGTAACCTTTGCACTTTTAGCGCAAAAACATGAAGATCAAACTAACCAAAGTTAAAAGCTACCCACGTTTTCTACCCACTGCTACAGTTGGTCATGGGAACAGTTCTCTAGACCAGGAGACTGTTGCCGCTTGTTGCCAAATTATAACTTTTAGTTGACAACTAATAAATGTGTTTAGATTCTGTTGATTTTAACTCAAAAAAAGTTTGACTTTAAGTGTATCAATTAAGCATGAAGCTTGACGTCTCCTACCAATTTCGGAGTCTGGCTAGACAGAGAATGTGTGTTCTAACTGGTGTAATCCCACAGAGGATAGACCATGAGTAGAGTGGATGGGAGTGTTTGAATGATATTGGTTGCATGTGCTTAAAAAACCATGAGCCAATTTAATCCTTTTTATTTGTATTGCAGACTTGACCTACATATGGCAATAAAACTTCACGTTAACTTATATTAGGAATGTGTGTTTCAATGGATGCTTAGATGAGTTGTCAGCTGGCCGCTGAGAGGACAGTGAAAAGAGAGGAGGGACAGAGTCCACTGGAGGGTAGCAACGAATAGAAAGGAAGAAAAATAAAGTATGTGTCAGTTTAAGCCTTGAGCAGTTGTTGGCTGTAGATTTAGTTTTCAACAGAGAAGTTCTGCTTGCAATAATAGCCTCTTTCTACAGTGTTAACTGTGTCTGCCCAAAGATTGACAAATCACCCTGATGTCATTTACAATAAATAACTTGTGCCTCAAGCGTGCATGGCTTTACATTAAGCCTGAAAAATGACAAAACCTAAATTAGTAGGTTGATTGTTGTAATTATGCGTTTATTATTAGCAAGTGGATGGCTCTCAAAATTTCTATCAGCAGCTCAGAGCTAAGTCTACATTTTGTCTTTAGTAATGATTTACTTATTGGTGTATAAACTGTAGTTATGGACCACATATTCATAGACCAAACCTCTGAAGCAATGCAATAGCTCTATTGGTTGGTTCTTTTCGATGTTTTTTGGTTAGTTAGAATGATTGCTATACCAATAAAACCAACGATCCTCTTTCAGTAGCACTCTAGTCCGATAATCTTGTGCTATCTTGGGCTATCTTAATGCTCCAGCCTTCATTCTTTTATGTTTGTCTTTTGTTTAGACCTTTGCTTGGGTTTCACAGATAATACATGTTTAGCTCACTCACAAACCGAGCTGTTTGCACAAACTTTTACAATATAAAACTATTCCTGTATGGTAATTCCCATTGAAATCTCATGCAATAAGCTGTTGACAAAACAGAATAAACTTTGATAGCCACACAAACCCACGGCGATTCATTACGTGTTTAACTTAAAACTTCTTTCAATTATTAATATTAAATACTATGTAGACACGGTACTTACCAGAGAGCCAAATATGGGGGAAGCTATAAATTTTGCAAAGTCGAATGAAGAAAATACGATTCCTATTTCAGCGTTAGAAAGTCCTTTTTCTGTTGCTACGTCTGGGAAGAACGGAATCATCATAGTATCTGCACAAAGAGACAGAAACATTAGAGATGTGATCGTCACAATTAATATCCGTTGCTTAGCCTTAGATAAGTGATCTTTGTCAGTTGGTGGGTCCTTCTGTGTATTTTCATTGCTGTTTTCTTCCATAGACGTTAGTACAGTGTCACACTAAAGCTGAGAAATTGAGGTACAGTTCATTCAGTTACAACAAAACAAGTAATAATCGCAGTAGTTCAGCTCAGATAGTGCCCGCTCTTAAACAACAGCTTGATTTATGCTTTCTACTGATCTATCAATAGGTGGAAAGATGTGGCTATTATTGCCATGCATGGATAGGTTAACTCACGGCTCAAACCAATGGTATGTTTTACAACAACAACAGCGAATACTATTCCTCCATTTTTTACTTTCGATAAAGATACAAGCACTTTACACACTTGAACACCTTCTGAAGTATCTCATAACAGGCAAATCAGGTGAGTATTAAGTTTTTCCAGGTTCTGCTTACAGCATCAAGTTTGAGAAACTGAATGATAAAAATACCTCCTATTTTGGTGAGTCACTCTTGTTGTACATTTTATGTCCTGTAGTAGTAAACTACAGGCATACTGTTGTGTAAGATCATTGAGAGAGTAACTGTTTATAGAAAGTGATAACTGATTTGGTTATGTTTTTTGGTTGCTTTTTGTCAACAGTTCTATTTTGAATGCAATGCATTATTTTTCTTTGGAAAATTTGTTGATTGCTACCAAAAAACTTATTTCATATGTGCAATACCAATGAGCTACTTTGTTCCAAAAATTTGGAACTTTATTCATGGTTTCCTCATTATACTATTGGTTTTAATGGCACCCTTTTCACAACATCACTCTCGCTGCGTGTCAGCATAAGTCCGGTCACCACATGATTTATGCTATTTATACCTTGCAGAAGTGTCTAGTGCTGACAACTACCACATTGAGTACTCTGCAGTTAGCCATGTGTGAAATTCAGGTTTTCTGATGGGGTCAGCTTTCCCAGTTACTTTGGCCATTGCTTCATGTTATCTTCTTTAAATTTTTGTAACCATTTGTAACCCTTACTAATTATGATTATCAATATAAAGAATTTAGTTGGAATAAAATTATGACTGATGATAATAGCGAATAGAATAGTCTTTTTGATATAGTAATTAATTATTATTTTCAGTTCATAATTTCTTGCTGTTAATAAATAATCGTTACTCTTAACAGTGTATTCAGCACACCTAAGCAGCCTGCTTAGCCCCACGCTGTACATGGAACAACCAAAGGAAAAGACCAGGTTGAGCTCATCCTTTGATTTGATCCAGCAAGTGCTTGATCACTGCTAAAAAATACAACTTGATGTTTTTGCTTTTAGAATAAACCGTGTCCTCTATCATGTGGATATAATGCCTGGTGTAAATCAGACCTACTTAAATCCAAAAAACATCACAAGATACATTATTCACATTTCATTAACCACACAAACCACAAATGTGTGAAACATTAATTCTGATTAGTGTTCTTAACTGCTTAATATGGGATCGATGCAAGTAAATGAAAATATGTTAATAGCAAAGTTTAAGCCAAAATTAATCACCACGAGTAGATGTGGTAAGTTTCTGACATTTTAACGGCTACATTAGTGGTTGCCTGCAAAAAAGTATATTTAATTGTCAGAATACACCTGTGGCCAAATTCAGAGTTTGATCAAAATATTTTGAGCCAATATTTTGATGGCAAACCAATTCAGCAAATGTAAATAATGACAGATGTTACAAATTACGGCATATGAAAAGTTCTTGTGTCTAAAGTTTTCCACTCATCAAGACAGTTGGTTCATGCAGAACAAGGCTTAGCGGATTTCTTTATGATTATTGACCCATATCGGCCATGTTTAATCCGTACCAGTCAACCTCACAGCAAACGGTCATTGCTATTGAATGACAACATTTCACAGTAAAGAGTGACTTCACAGCTGTGATATCACAGCTTTGACCCACAACTTTGGTGTTACATACAAAGTTTTGTGATAGTCTTTGAATCGTTGAAGTTTAATACAGAAACGCAGGCTTATACATGTTGATTACCTCATGATTAATTAAAACTGGTATAAATAAAAGCTGAACACTGGATGCAGTTAACATTCAATTCTCAGGCCTCTGACTAAGTTTGCATTGAACACATGCTTTTGTAGGGTTAAACACACCCACATACTTAAAATGATAGAACTGAAGTTTTATTCCTAATAGACAATCTTAGTGGATTCGAAACCTGTGAGTTCTCTTCCCCTAGTTAGTTGTACTAAACTAAATTTTGTCAAGTTGTCTCCCCTTTGCCATTAAAACAAAAACAAAAATACTCAATTTTTCCAACCAGAAAACTTTCTCCAAAAGCATGTTTTGATATTTAATAGTTTTATCTTACTTGTTAAACTTTATTGAGAGTGACTGAAAGTCAAGATAGATTAACATTGTTAAAAAATAATTCAGATATATTGAAACATTTCTTCAAATTGAGTAGGAATCTTCAAACAATGAACAATGATAATAATATTACTATTAGTATTATTCTCTATTTGTAGTACTGTGGGAGAATTTGTTGGTTACCAGTATTAGCTGCGTAGCTAGTAAGCAGTGTACACTTGCAAGTGTGCAGTCAAGCAGTGCACTGTAAACAAGCTTGGACAAGTATAGGCTACAAGCCATGGATGAAATATACCAGGATTGCCAGCTACGGCGGTTCAATATAGCTTTGACCACGATTCAAGTGAGGCCGTTTATACTAGTGGTTTTTACGCAATACCCAGTACGTATATTGTTTCCTTTGAATGCAGTGCTGAGTTGTCTTCTCATTAAAAAAGACAACTACCCCACTCCACGGGAAAAAGTGACGTGTTTCCGGTACATTCGTATAATTGAGCGATTAAAAAATTGCGGTGGCTGCTATAAAAAGATTTTAAACATAACCTGCGGCCCCTTACTAAAGCGTATGTCACGACTCCCTTGTAAAAGTCGCAATTACAGTCTACATACGGTACAAACTTTGCCATTCAAATTGCTTCACCTGATTGGGCGCAGCTGGCAATCCTGGTATATTTCATCCATGGCTACAAGCAATGCTAACAGAAACCACTGTTAGACAGAAGGGAAAGACTCAGCCCATGTGCCAATCAAGGAGAAGGAATACAGTAGCCACCACCAACACTGATTGGACTATATACCTTATTCTCTTATCATTGGTTAATTAGCATTGTGCATGAGTGACTCCTAGTATTGTATTGGCTGTGCATTATCTGTTATATGTTTTGTGCTTGATAAAAGGCCGTGTAATGGCCAGTTTAATCAGTTGATAATAAATCTTGGGATACAAACACTTCTCTCTCTCTTCACTTATGAGGAGTTACAGCAGTAGCAGACCGGTAGTTATACCAAAGTAGCAGTTTACAGTGGGAGCGCAGGGTCGGTAAGACCCCAGTAGAAGCCTGATAGTCTGCAGGCATCAGGCAATCTATTTGAGCAATCACACAAGCCGGGATTGATTGCAATTGCATTAATAGCGATGGAATAGGCATTTATTGCCATACCGGCCCTTCATCATTCTATACCGGCGCAGGGTATTTGCTACCCCGGCCCTGGGTAGCTATCCCGGACCGACAGCAAGATGGCTACCATAGCATGAAGAGAGAAATATCTCCTAAGGACCTCTAGTACCCGTATTCAGGTGATTACCATCCTCAGAGGTGAAGAAACCAGAATCCAAGGCCGTAAAATACCCAAAACCATAGAGGGATACCAAGCTACTACTGGCTGGAATGCTCATAGACTCCACCCCTCACTCTGGGCACCAGTTTCCATTAACACATTTATTTATTTATCATTGGCTATTACCTTTATACATATCTTGTTATTGGTCAACTCTTGTAATTCTTATATGTGATTGGAGTGTTTGGCAAACTAGGCCAAACATTTCCTGTCACTTCCTGTAACTCTGCCTATAAAACGCAGAGTTTTTGTTCAGATCAGTGCAGTTCATTACATGTCATTGTTGTGCTGCCACTTTTTATTCTTACAGGAATAAATGCTTATACTCCTCAAAAGCACTGAGTGTATAGGCTGGTTCCATAGAGTCGTAACAGTCGTAGAAAAGACGGCGACTGGTCGTAAGATCGCAGCAACAAGTCTATGTGAACCACAATCGTAATCAGCTTACGATTCACTACGATGTGTTACAACAATCGTAAGGTCGTAAGATCAAATCGGGAAAGTTTGAACAAGCCAAACTTTTACGACTAGTTTACGACCTTACGACTACGATAGTTATGCAACAGGTCTATGTGAACCAGTCGTGCGATTGCATCAGATCATCATCAGATAGTGTAACCACAATGCACTTGCTCGTTCCGCTTTATTTCCACCTGGCAACGAGCAAGCAGTGGTTTCTTTTTTTATTGGTATTTTGAAGTGTGAAATACTCTCTTTGATTATCTACCGCTATCCTAATCAATGCATCAAGTGCCAGTCAGTGTAAGTAGCAATAGTTTCTATAACCTTCGTTTAGAACAATCATAATAGTTGGGGTAATAGTAAAAATTAAGGCTTTCAAATTATTTAACAACAGACAGTTATAATTATTAATAATAAAAAATATTTATTATTATTGTAATTATTATTTATATTAATTATTATTAATAATAATAAATTATATCCTATTAATAATATTGTTATTCATTGTTTTATTATTTTTCTCAGATACTATTATTATGATCGATGCACAGTGAGTCATGTATGATTATTATTATTATTATTATTATTATTATTATTATTATTATTATTATTATTATTATTATTATTATTATTATTATTATTATTATTATTATTATTATTATTATTATTATTATTATTATTATTATTATTATTATTATTATTATTATTATTATTATTATTATTATTATTATTATTATTATTATTATTATTGGTATCAAACAGGAATTCTTGTTTGTTATCAATCATACATGGCTCACTGTGGATTGATGTTGATAAACAACTGTCATTGATAAGATAAGTAAATGAATTGACACACATATATATAATATATATAAAAATAATAACAATATATGTACTGTACATACATATAATAAATGTAATATGTATATATATTTTTCTTCTAATAATTATTATTCACTCATTTATTATTTTGCATTAGTGAATCATCGTTAATAATAATAATTATAAGAATGTTGAACTGTTTTGATGATAAAGCAATGATAATTATAATAATATAATACATATTATTTGTTGTATGTATGTATATTTATCATGAATAGTGTATGCATGTAGTAAAGCGAACAAATTACAATGGACATAAATTATTTGTTTATTTTTTAGCAAATTATGATGATCAGTATCCTGAGGAAGTTGGCTGCAAACTGGGAAGCCAGTAACAACTCTGGATGAAACACCGAGACACTAACACAGAGACTTTAACTACATCTGCTAGGTTTTTTAGTTTGAAAAAATTTATAATTCAGTTCCAAACTTTTAGTGCTAATGTTATTGTGAGTCGCTTCGTTGTCCACTTTATGTATAATACACAAATAAATATCATAAAACAAATGTTATATTTTTAAAATTCACAAAAATTGCAATTTCATTGGCCGCCTCTGATGATTGTCTAAGATAGTCTAAGACTGTATGTGAATGTGAACCATGTGTCTTAGATAGTCCCAGACTGTCTTAGGACATCTTATCTTAAGATATCCTAAGAAATTTTTTCTATGGGAACCAAGAGTCTGAGACTGTTTAAGATTGTCTCAGATTGTCTCAGATCTGTTATCTTAAACTATCTGCAACTTGTCTGGGATCCCTTAAAGCCTATGGGAACCAGCCTTATGTCTGAGCCGAGGGCTCATTACAGCTGCTAAAGCAGAGGGTTCTCCTCTACAACTAGTTGTCAATGCCATCCCACCACAAGGTCACCTCTGGTGAGAGGTTTTTCTGTTCATTGTCAGGCCTTGAGAAGTTGACTGTCTTGCTTAGCTGGCAGACAGCAGTTTGCCCGGGGACAACGTCAGTGGAGAAGTAGCGGATCTCCAAAATTCGCTACAATATATTAGGTATGCCATATACACTTATCATTAAAAGCTTTATTAACTGCAATGCATGTGGGTAGTAATGGTAACAGCAAAAGTAAATAATATTTTGGTAAAATCCTAATAAAACCGATGTTTTGGGAGTTGTCCCTGGATGATACTGCAAAAATTAATTTGATTAAACATTCCATGAGTGGATAACTCACATATATATATATAGAATAGTTTGCACTCGTTTAACTGGTTTCTCAAATACATTTAACTACACAGAAGTTTTGCAAAGTTTAACATAGTTTCATTAACCTCGCAAAGAAAAAGGTTTTGCGATACAGCTTTTATTACCATGTAATTCTAGTGATTGGATACTGCTGTTGACAGGTTAAGAATTCGATGACGTAGAAAACAAGCAGTTGACCACTAAATAACAAAACCGAACAAAAATAAGCCGTAGTATTTAGCAGTCAATGAAAAACTAGAGAGTCAAAGATGACTTTCATTTTCGTGATTGATAATCCTGAGGTTGAAAAGGCCCAGTAAGTTTACTGTAAATCAGTAAGAGCTCTAACTTAATTCATAGCCTGAGATAATTAATTAATTGTTACAAACAGAAAAACAAGTAATGAGCTATAAAAATCTTATCCTTAATATTTATTAAAGCATGCCAGCATTGAACAATCTTTTGTTGAATTTTTGAATATTCAAGTCTGAAGCAGCAGATTGATGTATTGAATGACCCTCTAGGCCTACTCAGTGCTGATCTACAAGCCTGCAAAATATCCCTCTTCCAGAAATTCTCGTCAATTTTACACCGCTTAAAATTGATGTTATCTTCCGATAGGAAGTATATTTATTTCTTTGCCGTACAGTATTTATTTGGCCTATCAGATCCCACTATTTATTTTTATTATTATTTTATTTATTATTGTTCTACATACCACTGTCCATTCTTGTATGACTACCATTTCTTGTTCCCTAACTCACCAAACAAGCACAATTTTTTTAGATCTCATTGATGGAAAGAGTATAAGATGATCCTTGTGATTGTGATTGCATTGGACCACCTGACAAATTCTGCAATCTTCTCTTGTTGCCATTCCACATATGAAAGTTTTGTAATAAATAAACAATCATTGATTTTGTTTACGATGCATGTACACTAATTGTATCCATATTGAGAGAAACCACTAATTCCAAATTTATGCGTGCAACGTGCAAATTCAGGCCAGATGAAAAATGGCGCTTAATAGTAAAGCCCAACATTAAATCTTAGAACCAATTTTTGATGGGGTATTTTCATAAGGATCCTTTATTCTTGATGCAATGGCACTCAGTAGACCTAAGACAAGATGAATTGTCCAATGAGATTTTATTTTAAACGCAGACGATGTAACTTTATTTATAAGAACTTGCTATTATTTATTACAATTGACCACGCCCACAATCCAAAGATGACGTACTCGGCAATCAATGGAAGTTATAGTAAGCTAAGTTTCAGCTGATGCGACGAGCATTTGAGGCCAATGGCTTTTTGGCAAGCTTGTTAATCAGGACTGAGTAGGCCTAGAGGGTTATTTAATACATCAATCTGCTGCTTAAGACTTGAATATTCAGAAACTCAACAAATAAGTGATCAGTGCTGGCATGCTTTAAAGAGATTTCTTATGATTGACAGACAATGCATTTTTTTCTTTTTGATTATCCCAATGAATGAATCAAACAACTTTATTGCTTTTTTTTAATCCATTATTAGAGATTGAAGATACATACTTCCAATTCATTTTTTTAAGTTTAGGACAGAAATTTAGAAAAGGGATTTTGTAACTTGAATTAAGGAAGGTTCATTTCATAATCTCGAACAAATACAGCAAACAATACACTTGTGTGCAGTTATGAGCATTCTGTTTTGAGCTGTAAATAGAAAATTTTATATACTGTAAATAGCATTCATCTCATAAAACTTAAAAATTGCATAAAGTAGCTTACAGTTTTATTTCTGCAAACTATCCGAATCATTGATTAGAAAATATTTAGTTTTTCGTGATCCAAATTTTGTTAAACTTCATCAATAATGATGTTTTAGATGAATGAATGGAAAGTTGTCACAGACTCACCTCACTGTTGTATATACATACTTAGATATAAGAATGTAAAAAAAAATCAAACAAGTTTTAAATAGTTGCTTTAGAAATATTGTAATAGATTTGAGTCCTCTATTACTGACACAGCGGATTCCTCTCCTTCTCTCTCTCCTCTCACTTCAATGTCTATCCCAAACAGACGCTAACAACTGCACAGGGTCCTCGACCCAAACGTATTACTAGTGTTTCTATCAATTAATATACTTTATTGCTACACAAATAAAAGGGTGCTTACTACTATAACAACTGCCTGCTCAAGGCACAGCAGCTCTTTTTATAGAGTAAAAAAAGACAGTTTCATTGCCTTATAAGGCACGACAAATAACAAGATATAATACAAAGAGGGTGCCAATCATAGCATACAATACAAAATACAATAACATGATAAACCAATCGAATTGAGAGCACATGGCATCTTGGGGCTGGGCTCTGGTTCCCGCTCTTTTCTGTCAGTATAAACTTTCCATTTCTTATTAGGAAGTGTAACATCCTAGGCTGTGCTCCTGTGAGAGGGAAGGCTCCGGTCTCCATTCTATAAAGGCTATTCACTTCAGGGGGGGCACAGGCTCTAGTAATCACTGTGGTTGGACCAGGGGTCAAGGTCCTGACCCGGGGTAGATCCGGGGTAGCTACCATTCAGTTGTACAGGGGGATACCGGCCCGGGGTACCCGCTATAGACCCGGGGTACCCGGTATCCCTTTTTCAGCAGCTACGGGGAGGGAGAGCTCTGGCAGGGTTGTAACTCGTTGCCAGAGGCACCAGGGGTGTAAAGGGGGGGGGGGGGGAGGGGGGTTTAGGATAGGGGGTGGGGAGGGGTCTGTCACCACTTATTCATCATGCAAATCTCCCACATACCCCGTTTCATTAGCGACGGAGTCTCTAATTTAATATATATATAGATAGGGATTTCTTCGTCTATCTGGAGCAAAGGTGGCGTGAGGTTCATCTCTCAGGGTAAGCTGCGGAGGTTCAGTGCGGATGCGCCTCAGCGTGGGAGGGGTGACTGTCTCTCCTTCTGCAACAGTTGACACTAAGTTATTACATGGGTCTTTTGGGTGGGGGAGGGCAGAGTTGTCTGGGGAGAGGTGGAAGGTAGTGCAACCGGAGCTAAGGGTGGGTTGGTTGCTGATTCGCATGGAATGAGGGAAAGTTAGCTCCTTATTCTATTTCTCCGCAATTCTTTGGGTGGTGACTTAGGCGGCAAGGTGGGGGCTAGGGGTGGTCTTTTTCAGGGGTATTAACTTATCCCGGGTCGGGGTGGGGGATCCCATGTCGGGGTAGACCCGGGATCACTCTTTGAAGTGTGGAGCGGCTTGGGGGGGGGGGGGGGGTCTTTTACCCACTGGCTATAGCTCCGCCGGGGGTGGGGTTGTGTCTTTGGGGTAGTGGTGGAGTATGGAGGTTGATGAGGGAAGGGGGTTAGGGGGGGAGGAACTCTTCTAGGGTAGGAAAGGGGGGGGGGGGTGACAACTCTCTGGTAGTTAGGGGCAAGGGCTCGCATACAGTAGCATTTTCCAAAACCCAGTTGTCATATGTATCCATCTCACCCTCATGGTTACTAGTCGCCATGCTTGTTGGGGGATTGGTAGGCAACAGAACTTCTGTAGTGGGGATCCCCAATATCTCGTCTTCATGGGTGCTGGAGGAGGGTGGGTACTCCGCCAAGTCTGCCTTGAGGAGCAGATTTTCGTCTCCGGAGTCTAGTTGTAGTGAAAGCGGATCGTTAGTGGTTGACATTTTTTGCAATTGATTGATTAACAGCTGAAGTATGGAAGCGGACCTCTCAGGAGTAGATCCAGTTTCCAAAAGAATTGTACTTTCTCGTTGGTCTGGCTTCTTAGCAGTTTGTCCTACTTCTTGGGGGGTATGACTCAGGGCAGTGGGGCGAGGAGGGGGCGTCTTTGGAGGGCTCTGCAGCCGCAGGGGTTCAAGCGTGGTTGCTGATGTTTTCTGTGTGGGTAGAGAAGGCTCTGGCAATTCTTTTAGGACTAAGCACGGGCGCGTGGGGTCATCAGTCTTAGCGGTAAAAGCCGTTAATTGGGCTATAAGCCTCATTTTTTCCTGATATTGTTGTTCAAACAATTGGTCATGCTCACTAGCTACTTGATGGCACCAGGGCTCTCCATAGCATTGGGGTGGTCCCACATTACGCCTAGGGCGGCTAGTAGGTGCAGGGGCTATGACTGGGGGTGGGGTGGCTGATGGGGGGGGCAACTCCCACATTCGGGGTCTGGCTCCTATTTCGGCCAGTTCTGGGCCGATTTACACGAAACTCGCTGGAGGTGTCAAGTGGGGTCTCCTCTAAAGGCTGCTGTAAACGAGGAGGTGTACTTTCTTTGACTAAGGGAAGTGGGGGTGATGGCAGTGCTGGAAGAAAGTGTTGTGGGAGGGGGAGCACTAGGAAGGGTAGGGGAAATCGGGGCCAATGACTATGATGTCATCTAAATAGAGGAGAAGTGACGTCTAATGGAGGCCATGGAGCATCCTCTCCATGAGTCTCTGGAAAGTGGCGGGTGCGGAAGATAATTTGAAGGGAAGGACTTTCCATTTATATAGGCCAGAACGGGTGGAAAAAGCAGATTTGTCGCTGGCATCAGCGTCCAGGGGGACCTGCCAGTACCCGCTCACCAGGTCTAGGGTGCTAAAGTAGCGGCTACCCGACAAAGCGTCCAGGCTCTCATCTATTTGGGGCAGGGGGTACGCATCTTGTTGCGTTACTGCATTCAATCGCCGATAGTCAATGCAAAATCTCCATGAGCCGTCTTTCTTTTTAACGAGTACCACGGGAGAACTCCAGGCACCAGTGCTGGGTTCTATCAACCCTCTCTCTAGCAGTTTGGACACCTGCTCTTTGGCTTCTCGCCCTTTGTGGGGGCCTAGTCAATGGGGGTGTTGTCTAATGGGCTGGGCTCCGGGCTTCAAGGGGATACTATGTGCCACGAGGTCGGTACGACCCATGTCGTGGTCTCCTTTACTGAACACCTCCTCGTAGGAGTGTAAAAGCTGGGCCAGCTGGAAAGCTTCACGGGGGTGTGGCAGTTGTCCAGGGCATTGGTGTATAGTGCCTGCAAGTGCTCGGGGACAGGGGAGGGAAGAAAAGGGGGGGGATGGAAGTAGGGGGGTTCCCTGTCAACGGCAGCTCTACGTCACTGGCCTGTACACCCGTATACCTGCCTATAGTCTTCCCCGCTTTAAAACTTAGCGGCTGACTAGTGGGGTTAAGGCATCTCCCGAGCAGGTGGTGTTTGGTATCAGGAGAGTTGAGACTGGCGGCGAGAGGCGGGGAGTCTGGGGTACCTTCTACTATACTGAGGGGGAGGTGTGAGGGGTTGGTAACTTTACAGAGTATTGTCGCCTCGGTATGTGGGGGGATGTGGATGTCTCTTATGACTTGGACAGATCTGGAGAGCATCCTACCCTGTTGGTCAGTGCATGGAAGTTCTTGGCCATCTATTTCAATGACTGAATGGTCAAATTTTATGTGACACTGGTGGGCGGTAAGAAAGGGCATGCCTAAGATGGCGTCTTCGTTGATCTGTCCGACTACGAACGTAGCATCAGTCTTAATATCTCGCAGTCGAAGGGCCAGATGTAGGGTACCAAAGAAGGGGATATGGGATCCATCCGCAAAAATGCCGTGGGTATCGCTCTCTTGTAGTGCATCCCGGGTGGTAGGAGACGGCCGGTTGAACAGTTGCTGTGATAGCAAGTTAGTAGTACACCCGGTGTCAATGAGTATGGACACCAGCTTTCCTTCAACTCGACCGGGCAAGAAATAACTTTGCCTTGTAGGGGCGTTCTGGCGGGGGGTAAGGAATGTCAGTGGGTCTGACGGCTGATGGTCTGGGGGTAGGGGGTTGTCTCTCTTGAGGGCGGGAGGGGCGTCCTCTGGTTGGTGGAGTGGGGGGCTCTTTTGGGTGAATCCCTTGGTTGAGAGCTTGAACTGGTTCAGATGGGTAGTATAGTTTGTGTCAGTGGCCAACAGAGTGTTGCTGACGAGGTGGGCGGAGAAGGTCAGCATACAGAGAGGCAGGGGGGTAGTATGGTTGGTTGTTACCACAGACAGGCGGGGCAGACGGGGCAGACGGGTGGTAGTCTGTATCTTCCAGCTCTTGTGATGATGCATACCGATTGGCAGTGGGTAGCTGCCAGGGTTCTGGGGTTGGCACAGGATACCGTCTCTCTCGACGGGGAGGGGGGATCTGAGTCACAGGGTTATGTTGCTCTAGTCTTTCTATCTCCTTCCTGTAATTCCGAGGTGCCCGGGGGCAGTTAGGGACCGGTCTCCCTACTGCGGGCGACGCCCGTTTTTTGGCGGTTGTTTAGGAAAGGGGGTAGGAGATGGCCAGGGGTTGACAGGACAACTCCTCTGTAAGTGGCAGATGGTACCACATCCCCAACACTGAGGGGGGGGAGGGGTGGGGGATGGCCAGTGGGGGAGTTGGTTGCTGCTTCAGTCTCTGGAGTTCTTCCGACTGGAGCTTGATGGCGTCGGTGAGCAACTGCATGTTTTTCATCAGAACAGCAAGGGTGTCTGGTGATGGGGTAGCTGCCTGGTGAACTTGACTGAGTGGGGGGTTGGCTGGGGTCCTGCCGCTGAGCGGTTCTGACACTTCTTCTTCTTCCTCCACAACTCTAACTCTGGAGGGTCTGTCTTCAAATCCTGTCTTGATTTGGAGAAATTCACTGCCTGCTCTGACTGCTTCCTCGACAGTGTGGGGTTGCACGGCTAGTAAATGTTGTTGAAGGCAAGCATTGCCGATTGTACTAGCAAAGGTTTCTAGTACCATGCGGTCAACTCTTCTGGGAGGCAGGTCGTCATAAGCAACACGGACCAGTTTTTCAACTTCATTGGAGTGTTGTTGCAACGAAGTTTTGGGGGGCCACGTAGGGTAATCAGCTGGGCTTGTGCCTCTTTGGGGGTGAGTCCAAAATGTGCACGTAGGGCAGCGAAGATACCGTCTACATGGGGAGGATGGCCACACTCAAGGGCGTTGTCTCTTAGGGCCTCTCGTAGGTGTAGTAGGGCAGTAGCCTGGCCCCAGTCATTGGCATCGGCTACTTCAGTGAACCGAGTAAGGAAATATTCAATTCGGCCGTGCCATCGTATTTGGGGGGTTTGGAAGAGGTTGGGGATGGCCGTTGGGGGGTTGTACCAATCTCTGTAAGGCATCCATCAGTTCATCTAAAGCTACTGTTGGCTGGACCACAACGGGGTTTCGGACAGCGCTTCTTGCTCTCTGGGTTGCCATGTTTGTTCAATGGCAAGCTATGGGGTATAGAGTGATCGTTTTGTACAAAAAACCAATATCCCGGGTATCCCGGGTCGGGATAATTCCTGGGAGAGGAAGGGGATAGTGTAACAGGTGACACTGGCACAGTAAAGCTTCAGGGTAAGAGGGGTGGAGGTATACAAGGTAGACAGGGTATACCGGCACTATATAACTTTGGGAGAAAAGGGGGAATGGCAGTATACAGGGTATACAGGGTATCCCGGGTCGGGGTAGCTTCGGGGTAAAGGGGGGATGGAGGTATACAGGGTAGACAGGGTATACCGGCACTGTATAGCTTCGGGGTAAGGGGGAATGGGAGTACACAGGGAATACAGGGTCGGGGTAACTTCGGGGTGAGGGGAAGATGGCAGTATGCAGGGTGGACAGGCTTGGAGTAGTTCCTAGCTCTTCTTCTTAATTTTGTTTTCTCGCAATCTTCTTATCTTCCCACCTTATCTTCTTTCTCTCTTTCTTCTTTCTTCTTACCTTCTCTCTCTATCTTCTTACTTCTTACCTTCTTTCTCTCTCTATCCGTTGTGTCCTTGTTCGTCAGAAATCCCACCGCTGCCACCAATGTAATAGACTTGAGTCTTCTATTACTGAAACAACGGATTCTCCTCCTTCTCTCTCTCTCCTCTCACTTCAATGTCTATCCCAAACAGACGCTAACAACTGCACAGGGTCCTCGACCCAAACGTATTACTAGTGTTTCTATCAATTAATATACTTTATTGCTACACAAATAAAAGGGTGCTTACTACTATAACAACTGCCTGCTCAAGGCACAGCAGCTCTTTTTATAGAGTAAAAAAAGACAGTTTCATTGCCTTATAAGGCATGACAAATAACAAGATATAATACAAAGAGGGTGCCAATCATAGCATACAATACAAAATACAATAACATGATAAACCAATCGAATTGAGAGCACATGGCATCTTGGGGCTGGGCTCTGGTTCCCGCTCTTTTCTGTCAGTATAAACTTTCCATTCCTTATTAGGAAGTGTAACATCCTAGGCTGTGCTCCTGTGAGAGGGAAGGCTCCGGTCTCCATTCTACAAAGGCTATTCACTTCAGGGGGGCACAGGCTCTAGTAATCACTGTGGTTGGACCCACGGTCGGGGTCCTGACCCGGGGTAGGCCCGGGGTAGCTACCATTCAGTTGTACAGGGGGATACTGGCCCGGGGTACCCGGTATAGACCCGGGGTACCCGGTATAGACCCGGGGTACCCGGTATCCATTTTTCAGGGGGATTTAAGCAGCTACGGGGGAGGGAGAGCTCTGGCAGGGTTGTAACTCGTTGCCAGAGGCACCAAGGGTGTAAAGGGGGGGGGGGGGGTTTAGGATGGGGGGGGGGGTGGGGCGGGGTCTGTCACCACTTATTCATCATGCAAATCTCCCACAATATGAGCAATACAGCATCAATAAAACTGCTGATTGCATATTGCTATATTGGCTAGATGACCTGTATTCATATACACTAAAACTCTGTTTCATAACATGATTCAAAACAGTCCCATCAGTCATAAGATGCGAAATACTTAAAAATCTATAAACCTTTCTTGTCAACCACATTCCAATGGTTGTTTCATTGCTTGGTGGTTAATCTTTTGGCTCAGCAGTTGAATAATGATAATTTGAATTTTTAAAATAAATTTTGTTTCTGCAATGTTCAATACTAGGTGCTAAGAGGGATATTGTCTTTTGCTACACTTTTTATTAGAAACTTTAGCCACTAAGTAAAATTTATCTTTTGTCAGTCTGGTAGGGAGTGTTTTTACAACTGTATAAAAAACACATCCTCTTTGACAAAGCATCAAACATGGAGCTTTCACTGTAAAGATCTTTAGCTCCGTGCCTAGCCATCTAACTTTTACACTAACCAGGCATCTTTAGGAAACAACCTTCGCGAGTGAATGGTGGTTGTTTGTTGAACCAAGTGAGAAATCTATAGGTAAGACACTCACCTATGGTGACA
The DNA here is from genome assembly GCA_945261195.1 of Cryptosula pallasiana. Classification (NCBI taxonomy): domain Eukaryota; kingdom Metazoa; phylum Bryozoa; class Gymnolaemata; order Cheilostomatida; family Cryptosulidae; genus Cryptosula; species Cryptosula pallasiana. The sequence goes on from OX183134.1 coordinate 43,181,730, forward strand.
TAGAGTGATGTGAGTAATGCAACTTTGACTCTGTTGTGCTTTACTTTTTACTTTTTAATTTTTGTCAGCTGCTGCTAAAGCTGGACCTTGGACCCAGAAACTTGGTTGAGCCACGATATCTACCAACATAGAATGTGGCACTATTGATTGCAGTCACCTTTTTTACGTACTTAAGATGAAACATTATCTGATTGGCAACATATCAAAAACTATTTATTCTGATTCCATTAGCTATTACAGGACATTAATCAAGCTTAAAACATTTTCCTTTCAAATTACCTTAGCTGCGGTTGTTTATGGGATAACTAGGTTAATAGCTCACTTTAATCACAACTTATTGCTAGTAGCGCTGGCAATGGACAAAGGTAACAAGGACAGGAAAGACACAGACACACCAGCCGACAAGCCGTCGCTATCTAAAGTTAAACAATGGATGTTAATTATAATTATTCTAGCTCTAATGATGCTGTCACTCTGTGCAGACACCATGATGTTTCCATTCCTTCCAGACATAGCAACAAAGAAAGGACTCACCAACACTGAAATAGGAGTTATATTTTCATCCTATGATTTATCAAGATTTGTTGCTTCACCAATATTTGGCTCTCTGGTAGGTACAATTTCTATTAGTTCACCAACTATATACGAGACAATTTAACTATTTTAGAAAGATTTGAATAAAATATTCTTGAGTTCAAATTTCTATAACAGTTAGGCGTTTTTATAATATCACTTGTTCCAACAACTAAAAACCAGAATACCATCGTTTTCTTATCGCAGAAAGTTTTTATTATGGTTGAATGTTGTTTTATTTTTACAAAGCTATAAGCTTTGTGTGAACGACCGAATGTATATACTTGTTGTTATTTTAACTTCTAATAAACAACACAATGCATGCGGTTTTACAAATAATCTTCGCTTTTGTGATACATACTCATCCTAAAAAATAGGGTTTAATGATTTAATTATGTTACAAGTTAACAACACATCATCTTGTAAGGCAGAATTGTAACTTTACTATAAGAAATCATGAAAATAGTAAAAGGTCAATTTTTTGTTCGAACTTTTTTGCTCAGGCTTCATCTAAAATTTTTCTTATCAAGATAATTCAAGCAAAGAAAATGTTTGAATTTTGAGTCAATCATATTGACTGTGACATAAACTAAACTGAATGAGGTAAGCTGAGGCTGAATTATGACGACACGCAGTGCTAAACTTACGCACTAACGGCTTCAAAACATAAAAGTTTTCATCTTCCTGTGCAGTTCTCTTGGAACGGCAACCCAAATTCATAACAAAAACTGACAATTGCTTTGCATAGGTCTTGAAAGTAGTTTTGCCATTAATATTGCTTTTTTGTTTTATAAGTTTTAAAACTGTGTTTGTGAACAGAATTCAATCTTTTGATATACTACAAAAACGCAAAGTTAAAACCAAATTAGATACTGAAACAGGAAAAGCTTTTATTACTTTATGTTTCAGCTCATCAAATGGCCCCCGAAAGGTATGTGTGCAGTCGGAAGCATAGTGACAGCATTGGCATCTATTGGATTTGGGTGAGTGTTATACTTAATCTACAAAAATCTAGTGTCATCACTTCCTGTGACGTTGCACTGTTGATAAACAGATTAGTTAACAAGATCTTCATAATAAGATGGTTGGTGCTGCTGACACTTCTATTGATATATCCTATGTCAGGTTGCCTTCATCAAATTTAAAAGATAAAAACTGATCACTATTCTGCCTGGTTGAGCAGGGTGGTAAGACAAAAATTAGAAATTCTGAGCGCTTATCTGTAAGTTGATGGGTTTTTCTGACCTTTAGTGTTGTGAAGTAGATAGTTGGATAATAATATGTTTTAGAAGGAATGTTGTATCAGTAGATTAACCTAGGATTGTATCTAATAATCTTACAAACCTCTTTTTCGGTTGTAAAAAATTTTTCGATAAGAAAGTAATCTAACAAAAATAGAAATAAGTGCCGCAGTGCTTGAGTATTGTAAAGAAATATATGCTTGCTAATTGAGCGATGGTGAATGACTGCAGTAAAAGGCAGTGAAGGAGAAAAACTATTATAGTTTGTTGTGACTCTTTCCCTGCACCCTTTCAAATTGTATGTTATACAAACTGGATGATTACACATTCCCCAATTCTGCTAGCAGAACTCATAAATTTCTGCAAATAATGCTCTTTTACAGACTCCAGCTGGAGTAGGACTCATGGAAATTTTATGCCATCCAAAACTACTAACCTTTGGTATCGTACCTCTGGTTATCAGCTGTTTAAAAGAAAATTGGTTGAATGCCAAAATAATGATTGAGGGGGAATGTTTTGATTTTAGTCTTGGATGAATCAGTAATATTATCATTGATGCGTAAATAAAAGTTAAATTTTTAATACAGGTATTTCATATGTTGAATATTTCTTGTCTAGAAAAACACTCCATCAGACCCCGTGTTATTGAGAACTTTGTTGATATCTCTTTCCACCTCTTTTATTTTTCTTCATTTTAACGTTTTCTGGTTCTACCATTGCTGAATGGCATGCCAGGTATGCCACTGGTCTTGACCTGAACATGATGTCATGCTACACTAAAGTTATATGACTCGTTGACTGTAGACCCAAATGTACCTCCCTGCTCAGTCGTATCATCTATCGAGTCTTAAATAAATCCTCAAAACCTTCCTTTCATAAGAGTAAACCAGTAATGCAGCACTTTGGTTTACTTGTCGCTAAAACATCTTAATCTAAATATCAATTTGTTTATTTAACCCCAAGTCTATAAAAAGCAAGCAACATTAAATGGCTATCCTATTGGTGATATTAAATCTTAATACTCATTTGGCATCAACTTAACCTTTTGAGATTGCAGTCTGACCGGCTTCCATGTCCTCGCCACTCCTGGCTTCCTACCACCCTTTCTTTTTGTAACGCTGTGGATAGCAGTTACCATTGAATGCAAAGTGCCTAAAGCTATTATGATATCTTCTCAATGACGTGGCACCTTCAACCTGCCTGACTTGGTCTAAGCTTGAGGTGGTAATGGAATTCTACCCCAGTGCATCATTGTATCTTAACCAAATTCGCACTCTGAATTTTCTTCACTCTGTTCAAACAAAGCAGCTGCTTCTCAAATTCCTTTACTCATCTACATATCCTGTTTTGAGACAGGCTCTGGAGTGAATCCCTACCATATTTGCTGCTCTACAATCTATAATGAATGGTTTTAAGGGACATGTTTTCAAACCCCTTCCTGAAAAACACAGCTTCTTACCATCTTACCAGTACACTCTTTATTCTAAATTCACTGGTCAATGTAAACCTAGACATCTATTTAATCATAAATGCTCGATTATAATATGTGCCTTTCAGAGTGTGCCACAAGTGGATGTCATTCATATTACTATATCGACCAAAACCATCAGATCATTTTGCGATGCAAACATGTTGCGTATGCACAATGTGTGTTGAATAGAAAGCATTTGATATTTTTCTTTACGATGGGTATCTGTTTTTGCTAGCTACCTATAGCATACTATGGTGGATTTTAGGGACTGAAAATCACTAGCTGAGGTTGGTAGCGTGCTGCCACCAGTTGTTAGTTTTACCTGTTACAACAACACGGTCGGTGATGTACAAAACGAATGCAAGATAGAGTATCTCTACTCTACAACCAGTAAGGAGCCCTCGGCTCGGACGCATAACTCAGTGCTGTTGAGTATCTATGCATTTATTCATCCAGAATAAAACGAGTTAGTAAAAGGCACATTAGAACTGACAAATACAGACAAAGTTCTGCCTTTTATGGGCGATGCAGAGGAAGTGATTAGCCAATCACACAACGATCTTACAAAATGCACCAATAAATATGAGTATATAAATACATAACGAATAAGATGACTAATATGGGCTTAAAGGTAATACGCGCCTTGTAGTAGTAGGTGGAGTTAGAAGCTAAAGCACCAATCATGGTCATTCCTTAGGTCCTTGGTTTTTCTAGCTTTAGTACTCCATCTTTCGTAAGGGTTAGGGGTGCGAATCTCAGGTAGCTGGCTCCCTGCTTCTCCCAGGCTAGTTTTGAGTCCTCAGGCTATGTTGACTCACTTCCTGCCGGCCCAGTGAGGTCAGTATAGCTGCATACAGGGTCGGCATAGGTCGGTATAGGTCGGCGTAGCTTCTTACAGGGTTAGTATAGACATAAGTACAGTTCTAGTCTATTCGGTATCATCGTTTCTAGTCATTCTGGCCATCTAATGGCTATTATAAGGATGCCAGAATGTGGTACAACGTGTGCGCAGACTTAGTGAACACTAAAATCCACCACAATACTACCATGGAGTAAATGATATTGGTGCTCTTTATTACTCTATGGTTTATTTGGTGTCATAGGTGAATGATTGCCCCCTAAAGTAGCAGCCGTTTAGTGGATTTCGGTGTGTCCACTACTTATCCACTAAGCATTTGTCATTAGACAAACTGCCGTCAGCCGGCACAGCCAGACAGTCAGCTGTTCAAGGCCTGGCAAAAACAGTCTACCTCTCCCCAGAGATGACCCTGAAAAATTTTTGCAAATGAGCAAACTCTACTTTGCAACTATGTTGAGCCCTCAGCTCAAACGTACAACTCAGTGCTTTCGAATAGTATAAATTTAGTTCATCGAGAACAAATAGTGGCATGAATACCATAGTGCTGATGTTAGGTATCAAGTGGACAACATTGAATTGAAGACAAGGAGTGAATGAAAAGCTCTGCATTTTATAGTCAGAGTTACACGAAGTGACAGGAAGTATTTGGCCTAATTAACCAAGTATTCCAATCACATGGAAGATTAATACAAATAAAGGAATAAGTACAATAGGTAGGAATATTGACCAATAGGAATGAAGGTAATTAATTAAATAGATCTGATGCATAAAAATAAGAGGCGGAGTCAATGTTCTCCTAGCCAGTAATAACTGTTCCTTCCCTTCTCTGGAGATCAGTCTTTTGGTGGCCTTGGGTCATGAATAATAGACATCCGGAGAAGGTGAATTGTCTCGATACAGCTCCTAGAAATTCTTAGGCTAAGATTGGTGCCTTAGGCTATGCCACCCATCTCTTTGCTGGCCCAGGATAGCTACCCAGGGCTGGTATCGAATGATTCAAGGCTGTTATAGACTTATACAGGGCTGGTATAGAAATAAATGACTATTTTATTGCTAATCTAGCTACCATTTTGACTGCAATCAATGCCAAGCTTGTTGGATTGCTCAATTAAGCTTGCCTGATGTCTACAGGCCATCAGCTGGACCTTTTTGAGTGCTGATCACTAGCTGGTGTCAAATAAAATTCATCATTGCTGATCCGTGCCTCTATATTTTTTTGATGTAAACCCTAAGTACCTTATGGCTGCAAAAAGGTGATATGCCTTGAAACTAGAGGGTTGGAAGCTGCTCGAAAAGACATCTATATGAGTAGGCAACAAAATCCATGTTTATCTCGCTTTTAAACAAAAAGTATGATAAAAAATCCTTTTCTAATTGTTGCTAATTGATTAGTGATGACAATATGCTGATGACGACCAACCCCCACTTAGACAGAAAGCACTTGTGAATGTAAAGTCAATGTTTGGTAATCGTATGCCTTCTATGTTTGTTGTGTTCATCATGCTTGCTGTGAAGCTTGGGGAGTCTGTAAAGCTGGAATGTCGGTGCACAATTGCTATGCAGCAGAGTGCCCAAGAGTTATCTTTTATTCACATTTAAATTGTGTACAGTGAGAAATTTAAACAAAACTGCTGCAGAGCAAAGACCGCACAAGATGATGGAGGAGTTTTGTATGTTTTAGCCTGCTATCCGTGGAACTACTACCTAAGCTTGAGAATTTTTGCTCAGTACCTGAGAGGGAAGAAAATAACTGAAAAAAACAATCTACTTTCGAGCGCATTTTCTGAGACCCTCATGAAATACTGTAAACATTTTGCTAGAAACAAATTTAGGGAATCACTTGTCGTGGTCTAATTTGAACACTAACCTAAAAGCGTAGCAGGGTAGTGATGTGTAAAGATGAGTTGTAACCAGTGTACAAAAGAACTGTTTTAAGTTGCCAAATCTTTCTAAATGCATGTACAAAATATATTAAATAAATAACATCTCGTTAATGTCTCGATCTCTTGTAGCTGTGATAATAATTGGTGAACTTAAGACCTATCTCCAATGCCCGTTGAAATTGGACTGTAAACTAAACAGACAGAGCACCAAAAACAGTTTTTAAGGTTGACCCAGACACATTCAATGTGTAAAGCAAAAAGAAAAGTTATTATTTGAACAGCAACCAAAGTTGCCAGCAGAATTTGGAAGATTTTACTGAAGAACAAAAAGTAGAATATTATAAGGAAAACCAGTAATAATTAGTCAATTTTTTGCTTGTTTGGCAATAATGTAGGTCAATGATTACACGCATTTGATGGGGGATTTTAGTCTCATATTTTGTCTCATTGCAGAGTAGCGAAGCTGGTCACCAATAAAGACTTATTTTTGGGGTTAAGTTTATTGATTCGGTTACCAGCTGGAGCAGGGTCAGCAATGCTGACTGTGTCAGGGACAAGTATTCTACTTAAGTCTACTACATATGAACCCAGTACCATTGCTGTAAGTATTATATATCTACTGCAACTAGTTAGTAGTAACAACAACAAGTTTACTTATGTAGTCTACTAGTTATGTACCTAGTACTATTGCTGTAAGTATTATATATCTACTACAACTAGTTAGTAGTAACAACAACAAGTATACTTATGTAGTCTACTAGTTATCTACCTTGTACTATTGCTGTAAGTATTATATATCTACTACAACTAGTTAGTAGTAACAACAACAAGTATACTTATGTAGTCTACTAGTTATCTACCTTGTACTATTGCTGTAAGTATTATATATCTACTACAACTAGTTAGTAGTAACAACAACAAGTATACTTATGTAGTCTACTAGTTATCTACCTTGTACTGACAATAGTTGTTTTACAATCTGAATTACAGAGTTTTTTTCGGTGATGAAATAAAAAGGTAAAGAATTATCGAAAACCATTTACCAGCTCCAACTGCTACATGTATATGCACCACAACTAAACAACACCAATAACTAATTTTACAGTACTTATTTTGCTGCACAAGCTACTGAAGCACTATGCAAAAAATTACATAGAAATATAATTGTTGCCGATTTGATTTGGTACTGGAATCGCTTTGTACAAACTTTAAGTTTCGACCGTGCAATCCTATTTGAATATTGGAAGTGTGATAACTAATTGATGTATAACATGCAAAAATATTATCTTTTGTGAAAGCAGAAAGCAATAAGGAATCTGAGCTGCATACATAAACAAAAAAACTTTAGCTGACCAAGTAAGCTATATGCAATGTCATTTTTTTGGTACGGTTGCACTTGGGGATATTTGAAGGCTACATACATATATTACTTTGATAAGACACTAAATACAAATGTGTGGGCCCTTTACTCTCCTATATTCTCTTCAGGAAAGCACCTTTGCTTTTGGCGTACGTTCTTAATTCAACCCTTTGGGTTTTTGAACTTGGGAAAATACACAATATTTCTCCCAAGTTCAAAAGGTGCCGCAGTTTTAATTTTCGAGATATGAAATTGAAACTACAACATTAACTTGACATATATATATTGCTAAAAACTTTACTGAGCTCAATTGACACAACCGACAAATAGTCACTTGTTTAGCACTCAATTAAGCTCAAAAAAGCTACCTGATTGCCCAGAGCCCTTATTGTTTCAGATGTTTATGACTACGAAGCATAAAACGCAGCCAACCTCTGCTACTTATTTACCAAAAGCAGCAGAGGTTACAGCCCAGACACTATAACTATTACCAAGTCAAAACTTACATAAACCTGGCGGGAGCATTCTCCATTTACCAATGCACCCGGAAATGCTTTAGTCGATCACATAACTTATACCATGAGAAATTGCAGCTAGCCTAATTATTTAATTGTTTTGACATATCGCGAATTATTTGGCAAAAATAAAGTTTCTGAGAAAATAAATAATTTTCATGTGGCCTGTGACGAAATATTGAGAAATAAAACTAATGGACTAGTGGTTTTGAGGTTAATTTTGCTGAGCAAATAATATTTTTTGGTTTGAGGCTATAAAACTTGCAAAAGCGTAGTCGAGTTTGCCAATGTTACACTGTTGGCAGTAGTAGCGACCATTATATGTACTATAACACCCAATTCGATACTAAAAGCTTATATGCAAACCATCTCCACCTATCGGATGTTATTCTATGTGGGAGAATGACACACTCATCAGTTAATATACTGAGAATGACATGCTGGAAGTGCATGTAACCTGAGAGTTAGCTTTTTGTATTGAGTTAGGTATCATAGTGTAATATATAATTGTTGGTAGTAGTACCAGTACGAACGTAGTAGTAAGCATTATTTAATTATTTTTATACTTATTTATCATCACCGATAATTTACTAAATGTCAATATTATTATAACTATGATTATTATTATTATATTATCATCGATATCATCGATCGTCAATCTCCATCAATTGTCAATCACCAATCGTCTATCACCAATCACCAATTGTCAATCGTCAATCGTCACTGTTTGTTACCGTCAATTTGCAATCGTTACTGTCAATCGTTAATCGTTAAAAGTTAGTGTTAACCATTAATTATTAACTGTCAGTGTTAGCTATTAATCGTTAATCGTTACTGTTGACTGTCAATCATTACTGTTAACCATTAATCATTAACCGTTACTGTTAACCATTAATCATTAATCATTTCTGTTAACCGCTAATTGTCACTGCTAATCATCAATCATTAATTGTTACTGTTTACCACTCATTTTTACTCATTACTATTAACCAACAACTGTTAATCGTTACTGTTAACCATTAATTGTTAATAATTATTGTTAACTGTTAATTGTTAGTTGTTGCTGTTAACCATTAACTGTTACTGTTAACTGTTAATTGTTACTGTTACTGTTAACAGTGAATCATTATTGTTACTTTTACTGCAAAGTCATTACTCTTACTATTATTGTTAAGCGTTACTGCTACTTTTGCTGCTACTGTTAGTCATTACTGTTACTGTAACTGTTAATCATTACTATTACTGTCAACTGTTAATCATTACTGTTAACTGTTAACCTTTACTGTTAACTGCTAACCGTTACTGTTACGGTTAACTGTTAACCATTACCGTTAACTGTTAACTGTTACTGTTAGCTGTTAACTGTTACTGTTGCTGTTAACTTTTGACTGTTACAGTTAGCTCTTAATTGTTACTGTTAACTGGTAATTGTTATTGTTAACTGTTAATTTTATGGTTTACTGTTAACTGTTAGCTGTTACTGTTAACTGTTAATTGTTACTGTTAAATGTTAATTGTTACTGCTACTTTTAATTGTTAATGTTACTGTTATTAACACTACTGTTAATAAAACTACTGTTAATAGTACTCCTGATAGCTTAGGCTGCAACTGCTGGTGATGTTTGTTGTTCCGCAGTTGTTGTTGCAGTTTAAGAAATATCATCATCTGTTTTTCTACCAACTCTTGCTTTCACACAATTTTTTTTACACCTTTGTCTAATAATTTTGATTTTAACTCAAAAAGAGTTAAGTTTGCGTATTTGGACAAAAATTATTTTACAAATTAAAACTTATTATATCATTCTTGTTATAAGTTGTTAAAATTCCAAACGCCAGCGGATATTTCAGAATAGTCTACGTTAAAAGCATTAAAATCATCTATATAACAGTTTTGGTCACATTATGTTTTAGTAGCTAGCTTCTACCAGATCCCCACTAATGTTGTACATTCCGTTGTCCAGGTAATATTTGCCAGAAAGCAGTATTACCTGATATTTTTTGCAACATTTTGAACTGAGAAGTGCAACCAACAACAAACAGCTATAAAAGTTGCAAACAGTTACTCAATGATTTATTATTGATTGTTCACCAACATTTCCTGATGGTGCCTCATCGAATGGCAGAGGTTAAGTTAGCTATGCAGCTCTCGGGCCTTTCCCGGCTGGCTGATGTAATCTGTTCAGCCTACATCTTTAGCCATACTCCAACCATCTAGACTGGTCTGCTATATGAAACATCTATCCTTTGCACTTCACCGTACCCAATGCAAATGTCACCTGGCTATGTTTATATAGTTTACAAGACCCCCAGGCTGAATGAAACACTTTATCATAACCCAAAATCAGTTCATTCATCCCTCCACTAACTCCACAATGGCAAAGATGTTCCCATCCAACTCTGTCACTGTGGCAGCCCCAGGCATGGGAAACTCCGTTTTCCATTTTCATTCTTTATCTATGAATTAACAGCACTCTCTCCAGATAACCAGCTACCAGAGGTGGCCTGACCATCTCCTCTGCTCAGGAGAGATCAATTAATTCTTCAACTTATTGCTTCTCTCCCCTAAGAACCTTTAGGAGTGTATTCTTATTTCTCTATATTACAACTACTAAAGTTCTCCAAAATATTCTCAAGCAGTGAGCAAGCTTCACACTTATTTTAAAATGTTCGGACTCTTTAGACTTGAGCTAAAAATCAAAGATTGCTTCAAGCAAAAGTTTTGAATAAAAGATTTCTATTCTAACAAATAATAACATAGATGCGCTTGATAGTTAAAATAGAACAAGCAAAATGCTTTGCGTAGACTATACATAGTTTGACATTGTTGTAATGAGCCCCGGATAGTCATTAACCAAGGGGTCCCCTAGAATTAAAAAAGTCATTGCGTGTTCTTAAGCATTCAAAGCATTCACATTGTGCATATCCATGTTTAGGGTATAAGTGAGTTGGCCATCGGACTAGGCTACGCAGCAGGTCCTGCTTTAGGGTCGATGCTATTTGAGGTAAAATCTCTCTTTCTTCTATCTAGGCTGCAGCAGGCAGATAACCGTCTGAAAACATTAAGAGTATTCGCGACCTCTGTTCGCCGAACACATTGCAATAAAAATAATCAGACCGGCAATAAATTTAATCAATTAATAATCATTTTGTTCGGAACTGGTGGGTCAACAAAAAGTAGCTCACCAAATAAAAAAAATAATCAATGAGTATTTATTTATATTGTTCGTAGGTCACGAATGAAAAATAAACAATAAATAAATAACAATGAGCGAGTTGATTTTTTTCATTTTCATAGACCGGTTTTATCTCCTTGAAAAATAATTCAAAATAATGATGAGGATTCAAAATTTACTAAATTGAAGGGCAGCTTGACAAATTATTCTAGTTTGTAGCAGTTCAAGTTTTGTTATTTTCTTGATTATTTTGAAAATTAGGAGTTATCCTCTTTATGATTTGTTCGGTAAACTATAACAATTCATTGAATATTTGTGTTGTTCTAAACTAATGTTCCGTTGCATACGCGACATATTGAATTACGAACACCTATCATTTTTGTATTTTGTTCGACGAACAGGTCGCGAATACTTTTATTGTTATCATTTTGCTTTTACTTTTCATCTCCACTTGAGCCATATTGAGGGAAATATTATTTTAGCTGGTTGGTTATACTGGAATGTTCTGTGTCCTAGGAGGTGTGATGCTGGCATTCATACCTGTTTATATGTTTGTGGTACCCAAAGTCGGTGAGTAGATGCATTTTGTTAGTTTGAGCGAAAGAAAATTGTTATTTTACCAAATGCGCTGAACTCTTTCAAGTGTTCACATCAGTGTTTTAAGCTAAAAAAAATTAACGACTTGACAGTAAAATAAAGTGGACAAGATTTATGCGTGCAGCAGTTTGGAAATAAAGCTGCTATGAACATACTGTTTCTATTGTGAAACTTGAGAGTAATGCCATCAGTTTTACCTAATTTTGTGACTGAACATAATTTTGCGCTTGTTATCTTTGTGGTGGCAAATATTATTCTTGCTGAAGAGGAGAAAGAAAAGAAGGAAAGAAAAGGATTCATGTCATTACTAGCTATACCTGGATGTTTACTTATGTTTATACATTGTGTAATCAAGAAGACAAATGGAAATGCCCGAGACACAGAAATAAGTGAATATATGATATCCAATGTAAGTTCCGTAAAAGAGTTTTTTTTCGTATGGCTGGAAAACTAAGTTGTGACTTGGAGTCCTTCAGACAATTGGTAAAATACAATAACAATTGAAATATTTACCAGCCTGTTTGTGTTTTAGTTTCACACAAGCATATCTGTCATAGGATTGTTTTATGGCCTGTGGTCCTCAGTCTACTGTTTATCTTGTCCAGTTGCCACAAAATTAATCAATAAGGTAACTCGTTATGTCTTTTTATTTACATCTGTTTGCAATGCATGTGGAGCATCAGTTGAATAGTTGAATGTCTCAAACAACATTTACACTGTAATAATGAGTGTAACCAAAATTATAAGAATATTTTACAGTTTAAAAGTTTTTTTTCAGCAAGGCAGTTTTCTTTAACTTCAGGGAGGCCGATAATGCTATCACAACAGCAAATAAAACACATCAATTTTTGTGAGGATTAAACGCCGAGGTTTTTACTTGAAAAATGTCACGTAGCTGCAAAAAGTGCTTTGGAAAAGCTTGGTAAAAGTATATATGATACTAAAAACATTTTCTTTTTAAATAAAACCATAAGATGTTGAGAATTTACTGAACATGTGTAAATCTATTCACACTTAAGAGTTGTCTTTTCAGAGGAATGCTTTCCAGATGATGCTAATAGGATGGTGCCTAATGTCTGTTCTTCTCTTGTTAGTTCCTCCTTCTCCACTGCTGGATTTTGTCTTCCATGGTCATAGGTAAGCCGTACTACGTATATGCGTATGCTACTAGTTTAAAAAAAAAACGTTTTCTTCAATTTACCGAAAATGAAGCTCAATCTATATAAAAAACTATATTAAATGTAAATGTTACTGTAGATGAAAAAATGATATTTTGCTGTACGTTTTACTTAACTACACAACTTATTCACCAAATGAACCGAGTAAGTTTAAAAAGAAATGTCTGTTGGCAAAATTCATCAACTTATAATAGTTCTTAATTATCAAAAAATCATTTTAATTGTATGATATCTTCTATTTACGTACTTTAAAAGCTTAACTGTGAGCACAATTTGTAGAGTCACGGTGAAAAAGACATATTACATTTTTAAATCTAGTTTCATTATATTCTGCACTTTTGTATTTTGTTGCTTTTCATGTAGACACCAAGTAACAACTTTGACATGCTGCAATGACGTTGTAAGCATTTCGAAAAAAACAAATAGCTTTTTCCAACAATGGATATGGCATTGTTTTCTAGATACCTGTGGCTCACAACCGGTTCTTATTCACTTTGTTTTGTGATTCTACCACTGCTGTATGTGCCTGTCTTGCAAGCTGTGCTGTCCCTCACCGAGTATGTATATAATTATTTTGTTAATGATGGCTTGTGTCCCACAGCACAGATGAATACATATACTTGAGTTTATTATGCACTGCCAATTAAACATATTTTAAATTTGCCACAGAGTTGAAGGCTTTGGCAAGGATGACTTGCATGTCTATGGAATGGTTACTGGACTCATCAACAGCGGCTTTGCTTTAGGATGTACTATTGGCCCCATCCTTGGTGGAGTGATAACAGATGCATTAGGTTTCCCATGGGCATGCACTGTATTTGATAGTGCGAATATTCTGATGGTAAGTGTACAGATTTTCCTAGAGAGCTGCTAACTTGTAATTAGTTAGAGTTGATACTGATATGCCCAAAAGCTTATCATTCCATCCAATGTATTGGGTTCAGTTTATCTCATCCAACTCTCAACTAGATTCAGTTGTAGTTATTAATGTTTATAGCTTGTGCTTGAACGTGTGATTATATAGTAGACTTCCACACTCTAACTACAACCACAACCTGTTTCTTCCCACTAATTAGAAAATTGCTTATCCAAATTCATATCATACTGGGTATCTATAATATACTGGGTAGTAGCAACACTTCTACCCCTACTATACCGGTTATTTCTAGTACTCCTACCAGATAATGTTGTTTCCACTAAACTTCTCAGGTGCTAACAACTATTGCCTGCAATGGTACATTCTTTGAGTACAAAAAAATTACACAAGCCTTTCAAGAAATAGTCTTTATTACTATTTACTTAACCAAAAGTATACAACAGAGTCCAGATAGAGCATAGACTCAATACAGAATGCACAGCCTTATATACTTTGCTAGAACTTCAAGTCACAACCAGTCCAGTGTACGTTAAGTTTCAACCACCAATAGCTAACGCTTGACTATTTCTAAACTAATGAGAACAAGTTAAGCTAGTTCTGGTTTATTTTATTCACTTGTTGGTGTAGGGGGAAGAAAAAATGGATCCCTTATTAAGTAAGTCATTTTCTTTTGCTTCAGGTTTTCACAGTTGCTATCACTCCTCAAATATCTTTAGTTATGTCTTTATCACTTATCTATATCTACATTACCTCTTCAGAGGGTGTGTGGTAAGACTCCGGGGTCGATATAGACACCAAGTCAGGATGACGGGTCACACTGGGCCGGGGTAAGCTTCATTTTTAACACATGGGGGACTTAGAGTAGATCAGAATATCCAGGGTAGCTTTACTTTGAAGTATTTATTGTTTTACAACAACATAAGAGTGGTTTTTGCAAAGAAGTGGCATAGGTCAAGGCAGTATCTTCTCTGGGGCAACTTGAGTAGGGTTAACAGTCAAGGGGTAGGAGGGAGTCTAGGAGCGGGGGCATAGCTTGGGTGCAACTCTTTTTTGATAACTCCCACAATAGTCTGTTCAGATGTATTGATATAACCAATAGTTGATTCATTTAGCATAAGGACCATTGAGTCAAAGAGATAATTAAAGTAAAAACATGCAATAAACAGAGCAAATCTAAAGTGTTCTGAGGTAGCTTAGTATATCTATATATGTTGAAATAACTATTTGTTTAAAATTTTTTTTGCAACAAACTTGTCACTCTTTCAGCCTGTTGAAAGAAAATCTATTCAAGCAACCAATTGAAATTGTTGGTAGTATTTTAATTCAGACAGTTACATCTTGTTTTGGGTTTGTTGAAATTTCTTTGCTTGTTTGAAAGTTTTTTACAACCCTAAAGATTCTAAGATCTATGATAATATGTCGATTCCACTAGCACCATTTCCAATCCAACAATTTTGTGGTCAAAGTAGGTAATCACAATTGCTGCTAGATTGTTGAAACTTTTATGTTATACCTGGTAATGTTAGATATCAACACTTGCTAATTGTTTTACGAAACTAAAGAAATGAATTTACCCCAGCAGAGCTTTCATTCTCAGGTTTCAGATGGTTGAAATATATTTTATAGTTGTGCCTTAAAACTAATGATGCAAATGATTTTATAGCAGTTGAGCTGTTGATTAGCTAATGTACCTGCTGACATTTATCACTGTGAGTTGTTCTTCAATTATTGTTGTAGGTAGTACTCACAGCAACTTACATGGGATACATGAAGTGTATGCACCAGCCTCTGTATGTGTCTGATGACAGCAAAGAAGAAGAAAAGCAGCAAGAGAATCAAAAGACAGCAGCAGAAAACAAGGTTAATGCAGCCTGCGCTCACAGAATGAATAAATGTCTGAAAGAGAATGGCTCAATAACTGTGACAGAAGAACAACAGCCACTATTGGAAAGCTGCCAGGAATGATAAAATAACATGACTGGCTGCAACCAATCAGCAGAGTGACGAATGTTGCAGTAATATAGTAGCGTTTGCAGCCAGTGAAAATAAAAACCATCAAAACAAGTTTTTCAGGAGCATTAGTTGATGCCAGGGTTGAACAGATTAAGGATGAGATGGAAAAACAGAATGAAAGCCATCTGTTAGCCAAGCAGGTTCTTTGGTCTGATTCATAGTTGATAGCAGAAAAAGGAAGTGTAAATCTGATTCGCAAAGCTGTTTTGGTAGCCGCTATAATTTAACGAAAAGTTTAAAAAAAATATTTGATTTTGCCAATTCATTGGCAACCAATGGAGCTTTGCTTGCTTATCAAGCATGCAAGACTTTGTATCTGTGACACCACAGACCACAGCTATTACCAGCATAGAGATGCTCAACTATCTTCAAATTGATGGCCTGGTCAATTATAGTAAATTATACTCAAATTTGTATAGAGGAAGTTGCAGAATGTTCATTTAAAATATGCTCTGATTGAGCAATTTAGTTAACTTTGGTTTGCTGATGGCCACTGCAGCCAGAATAGAGAATCTCTCGGAAGGAGCTGCACTAAAGTTAGTTTCTCAGATTTACTAGTATGTTTTACTTTACGTGCTATTTTTCATCGGCTCTTAACGCTCTTAATGCTCGTAATCAGCAGATCATGAGCACCGAAGAAGAAGGATAAAAAGAAAGAAAAGTTACGACTGGAGTGCTGAGGAGCGGAAGTTAACCAGCCTGGGTTGAACTCTCTGGAGTAAAAGCCTAGCTTTAAATTGCTTTATTTTAATACAAACTTGGTTTTGTGTTCATTCATTACAGGGCAAACCTTTTTGTCACTCCATAAATCTATATCTAAACAAGCGTGATAGTTCTACAAGATTCCCACTTTTCTTTCATTCATCCAGCTGCAGACTTCAGCCCATTTCATTTATTTTTTGGTCTCACCTATTTAAGTTTATTATTATAAACACGATGTCTTCGAAAAATGTTTTGCAATACAATCCTGATGTCATCTGACCATTTGCTCCACCAAAACAAAGGTTATCAAAAAATAATTTGTCATTGAAGTCTTAAAAAATTGAGACCTGAATCGACTCAATTGTTTGAAAAGGTGAAAACTAGTCCGCACAACCAGTTTATTTTGATAACGTGTATTCACCACTCATTCTTCTTTAGCAAGTCACAGCTAGGCTGCTGTTGATAAGATTCCGTCAGTGGTTTGGAATTATTCAAACACTCTTCCATCCTGTGAGTGCAAGCTGCAGTAATCTTATTTTTGAAAATCTTGTCTTGATTTGGCGCTTTTTCATTTTCCTCCTTGGTGTCATATTCCAAGACGTACAATGGCTTTCTTGTGCATCTCATGTATATTAGGTATATAATCATTAGACCAAACTGCAAACAAATGCAAAGAAATAGATCTATAACAAAAATAATCATTGCAACTTTGAATATAGAATTGTTTAACGATTTGAAAGACTTATTCGACTTACCAGTATCATGTTACCAAAGTCAAAAATAGTTATTGTCCATGGAAAATTGAGAGAATCTGTGATAGCACCAGATACAACTGGCCCTAGACAACTACCAAGGCTTAAACCACAGTTTATGAGCCCTGCAACCATTCCATAGGTCTGGAGGCTGTCTCTCTCATATCCATTAACCCTAAACAAAGAATACTGTTTACAAATTTTAGTTTGTCAAATCATCCTTTTTTAGCTAATTTATTAAAAAAAACTTCAACATTATAAAATAGAAAGAAGAGGTTTTTAGTAAAATAATGAAACTCATCTATAAATTTTAGTTGAAAAAATTGAGACATTAAAAAATTTAGAAGGAGTTTAAGAACTAAGTTATCGATTGTCCTATTGTACCCTTTTGGTGGAGTTGAGGTAGACACTATACTAACAGTTCCTACTTCATCTTTTCAATCCTACAATGCAAAGTTTTCTGCACAAATCTATGAAAGTATCAACTTATTGGGGTGCCAGGGGTACTAGATGTTTTGGGAATAAGCAATCTAGCGTTTGAACGAAGGGCTTTATTTAAATGATAAATTCACTGGATGTTGGACATGTCTGGAAGAGAAATACTTTACTGACCCAGTCATTTAGTCACGGCGATACTAAAAACAAGGTGTTTATTGCCCCCACCTTGGAAAACTGCTCAAACCACAAAGTCAGGTGAAGACACAGTTTTTGTTTATCGGAGTAAATCTAAATTGGAAATTTTTTTCAGGTTTTCCAAGAAATGTTTGCTGTACAATAAACAATGTGGAGAATGAAAGCAATGAACACAGGCTACCATTTCTGTAATGAATAGTTGACTACGAATTGTTTTATAACAACAACTAATACTCTACCTAAACTATACACATCACTTACTCAATGAGATTTAATCCTGCTACGTAAGGAGGAATGTATATTAATGAAATCACTGTATTTAAGGCGGGAAACATCAAAGCTGTCAGCCAGAAGTATCTGAAACATATAAAACTGTTTTAGATATTGTTTCCGAACAGATGTAGAAAAACCTCTATCAAGTTATACAAAAATTATTTAAGAAATAATCAAGGAATCAAGGGCTTCATGTTAAAGCAAGTTGATGTGAAAAATTAACAAATTGAATGGTCGAGCTGAATTTTGTATTGAACTAGAATACCACAGTAACAAATGGATTTTTTTTCAAGCAAATAAAAAGATTATTCTGCCAACCAAAGCATATATATAGACCTGTGTCCATGAAATAAGAAGTCCAATATAGGTGATGGAGGTAGGAGCAAAATAAAGATAATTGTTATGAACCATCCTGCTATCATCATCTGGAATGGGTATCTCTGTAAAAGCATGTATAAAAAATATTATCAATTGCAATAGAATATTTTGGTAATGACCGATGACCGATGGCCGATGACCTCTCAGTCTCAGAATTAAACCGTAATCATTTTGGTGACTTTGCAAACAAAAACACAAGTGTATATATAGAGAGGAAAAACATGACTCATTAGCCTCGATGTCTTCCAGAGCGCTTGAAGTATTTAGATTTTGAGATAAGCTACATCACCTAATACTCATGTGTTATATGCAAAAAAAGTACATACGGTTAAACTACTTTAAAGTTGTTCACGCTTGGATTATACAGTAGCTTGATAACATGTCTGTATGCATATATATTTCATGAAAATAAAACAAGAAAAGTTGTTTGTTGAGACCTACACAAAATATGTTGTGCCTAACATTTGTACATAACAATGTAAGTTAAGATAATGATTTCTGTGCCCAAACAAATGCGTAAAAAATCAAAGCATTATGCAACATTAATAGGCTTCAATGAGACACATTTCCAATTAAAAATGACAATACTTATTTTTGTTAAACTTATATCAATCTATTCAAACACAAATGGAGATAATAGAGGAAAGAACAATATGTAAGGCGATTTGGTCAAATGGAGAAAAAGGCGTAAACCTGTTCCCGACAGGTCCATCATGTGTAGCATTAAGTATGCCACTATTTCAACTCAATTATCCATTCCCATAGCATGCAAGAAAATAATTGACAAACATTTGACAGGGCCTCTCAGTGTCGCAGAAAATAATTTTTATTCACTTGTATTTTATTGTGTACTTGAGGGCTATTTAACAGAGGTATGGTTATGGGTATGGGTATGGGGTAACAGGAGTATGGGGTAACAGGGGTATGCAACAAGGAAAAAGAATGGGAAGTTGGGCCAAAAGCAGCATTATAGAAGATAATTCAAAAGCGTAGCTAGAGTTCTCCTCAGCTGTTTACTACATTACAAAGTACGTGTAAAAGTTGCAATCAATATGTATTGGTCCTCACCTTGTCTAAAACTTTGGTTATAATGAGACTGCTAAAAACTTGAATCAGTGCACCTGATGCTACAACCAGTCCAACTACTGCGGGGCTGGTACCAAACTACAAATAATACATATAAGCTCTATTATAACCACTGTCACTTGTGGTGGTCATTTACAATCCATGGTAAGTCTTTGATAATTTTGAAGTGCCAATGACCTCTTTCTAACCTTCTTTGGCATTAAAATTTATCTGAAGTGTTCAAATGACTCACTGGTTGGTTGGTTCTAATGTAGCTGGCTAGTAGCAAAGATCAGCAAAAACTTTATGCAGCAGACTAGTAACAGCAACAGCAATAGCAACAGCATCAGCAACAACAATATAGATTTTCTATACAGTTTTTTGCAAACCGTTGATGGTATTTATATACTTACTGCTGACCCCATGTACACACTGATTTGTGTTGAACGAGCTGCAGAGTTCATTCTTATTGCAAAGCAGTTTGCAAACACAAGCACGCATCCTGGAATAGCAAGAAGTGCAAGAAATCCCTTGGTTGTGTGTGTAGTCTCTTCCGCTGCAACGTAAAACTAACTGTCACAGAAACTTTTCATTCTGGTTTCTTAATAACTATGCTGAGTAATGCGTCTTTCTGAACCAATTGCATTGTAGAGATTTTTACAGTCACTATTGAGATTTCTTCCACATGTAGTTGCCAGTCAAATACAGGCCTAACAAGTACGTATGTACTGCTAGCTGTTTTTCTGAAAATACCCTTGGCACCCTCTATTGTCTGTTTACACCCCCAGCGTGTCTCATCAACACCGTTAAACTCTAAACACTGTTAGCTGTTATAGATCCCAGAGGCTGCTGAGTACCCCCGACCCCCCGAACATTCAGGGGTAAAACTCCCAACCCCCTAACGTTAGGGGGTCAAAATATGCCGGGTATTGTTTTGGTTTTCGGTGATTGATTTTTCTCCTGATGATTGTTTTGAATAATCTTATTATTACAACAGGAAAAACTGACCTAGCCCAACTACCTGCTTTTACTTCTTTTGTGGATTGACATTGACCCATCCTTGTGATAAAACAATAAAGTAATCAGTAAACTAACAAGGCACATCATTGGCTCATGAACATATGGTTGACCGATCAAATAAAGGGATATTTGTGCTTTTGCAAAGGCACAGATGTTACAGATGCTAGCCACAGATGTTAGCCACAACCTTTTGAAGTTTTTCCCTTTAGAGACCTGCTCCACTTGTTACACCATGCCAAACCCATCTCAGAAAAACCTTCACATGCTTTTTAACTACCCAATCAAATGGTTAGATTAGTGAATTCCCTTTAAGATCCAGTGAGAAACTGCGTGCTACAGCTAGCAAATACCTGCAGGTCCTGTCAGTATTACATAGCAGGCGATTTAAACAAAAACTTACCACGGCCACCAAATAAAAAACTGAAAATTTCTTTCAAATAAAATATGCATCAAAACTTCAAAGGAATTTCCTCACCTAAGCAATGTCTCTCAAGCTTTTAGATGAAGAGGTAAAAAGAAATAGATAGCCTGAATAGGTACAGGAGATGTTTTCTGGGAGACGGAGAGGAAGCAGAAGAATAAACTCCATCATCTCTACGAAAGAGTAGTAGTTTATAATAAAGAGGGATATTTTTGTCTTAGTTGATTACGATAATTCATCGGATTAGCAAATTCAATTTTCAGCGATTCAAAAATGTAATTGTATTTTTTTTGCATCTTCATCTTACTCCTACACATCGATGCATCAATAGCATTACCTATTTACACACACCAGTGAAGGTTGAACAGGTCAACGTGATATGGGGAA
The DNA here is from genome assembly GCA_945261195.1 of Cryptosula pallasiana. Classification (NCBI taxonomy): domain Eukaryota; kingdom Metazoa; phylum Bryozoa; class Gymnolaemata; order Cheilostomatida; family Cryptosulidae; genus Cryptosula; species Cryptosula pallasiana. Next base: position 43,203,101 of record OX183134.1, read on the forward strand.
TGGCTTGCTTTGCAGACGTTGGCAACTAATGAACCAGTGTATAATAGATGTTGGCCAATGTGGCTGAGCATATCTTGATATTCTCTTTACTGATATGATGTGTGCCATATGCAGACAAACGGGTTCTGTTGAACTTTTTTTCCATTTATCAAAATTATCTACACTGTAATTTTGGTTTTGTATATCTGAAGGTGTTTGCTTATAATTGCTCAAATTTACATAAAATTTTTTTAATATGATTATATTTTATTTTAGGTAATGTTGTTGTTTGATTATGTCAGTTTGCTTTTATAAAGTGTGAAACTAGATTTTCCTAATAAAAAATTGACCCACAGGCTCTTTTTGCATCCCAAATGTCTAACTGCCAAAACTTGACTAGTTGATAGTGCTGTCTGCTGATAAGCAACAATGTTTATGGTAGCTTCCATGAATTGTGTATGTTATACTTACCAACTTTAGGGACAACCGCAGTGTATACAGGTATAAGCCCCAGCATCAATCCACCCAATATACAGAACATGGGAGTGTATCCAACCAACTATAATACATTACAAATATTTAATTGACTTGTGGCAAAGCTCTGTGTGTAAATTGATACACCAATTATTCCTTTTAAAAGATGACTGCATTAGAACATATAATGTTCATGACAGCAAGCATTTGCAAAAACAATTGGTTAAAAAAAGCTTAGATTTGAAAAAAAGTTATCATAATATGACATTTTAATATGTAAAGCTTTTTGAAAAAAAATTAACAGCTGCAATCAAAGCAAATAAAAATCGATTGTATTCATTTAAAATTCTGAAACTTCACAGAAAAAAAGTAAAGTCAGAACACTAAATGGTCTTTGCTCGTAAAAATCTTCTCGCTGCTGTAACATGTAGCAACTGGTCTTCCTGGTTACTTTCAAGGAAGATTTTACTCAAAGCGTTTCATTATTGTGCTACTAAACTACTAGTTTGAATGACTAGTGACTACACTTGAAGTAAACAATGGTTGTTGGCCAAGAAAACACACTTCAGTGTAAGTATTTGCTTGACAATGTTGATGAATGCAAAGGAAATGTTGATGAATGCAATGGAAATGCTGGTGAATGCAATAGAAATGTTGGGGAATGAAATGGAAATGTTGAGGAATTCAATGGAAAGGTTGGTGAGTGCAATGGAAATGATGATGAATGCAATGGAATTGTTGATGAATGCAATGAAAATGTTGGTGAATGCAACGGAATTGTTAGTGAGTGCAATGGAAATGTTGGTGAATGCAACGGAAATGTGGGTGAGTGCAATGGAATTGTTGGTGAATGCAATGGAAATGTTGATAAATGCAATGGAAATGTTGGTGAATTCAATGGAAATGTTGGTGAATGCAATAGAAATGTTGGGGAATGAAATGGAAATGTTGGCTAATGCAATGGAAATGTTGATGAATGCAATGGAATTGTTGGTGAATGCAATGGAAATGTTGGTGAATGCAATGGAAATGTTGGTGAATGCAATGGAAATGTTGATGAATGCAATGGAATTGTTGGTGAATGCAATGGAAATGTTGGTGAATGCAATGGAAATGTTGGTGAATGCAATGGAAATGTTGGTGAGTGCAATGGAAATGTTGGTGAATGCAGCAACGGAATTGTTGGTGAGTGCAATGAAAATGTTGGTGGATGCAATGGAAATGTTGATGAATGCAATGGAATTGTTGGTGAATGCAATGGAAATGTTGGTGAATGCAATGAAAATGTTGGTGAATGCAATGGAAATGTTGGTGGATGCAATGGAAATGTTGGTGGATGCAATGGAAATGTTGATGAATGCAATTGAATTGTTGGTGAATGCAATGAAAATGTTTGTGAATGCAATGAAAATGTTGGTGAATGCAATGGAAATGTTGGTGAGTGCAATAGAAATGTTGGTGAATGCAGCAACGGAATTGTTCGTGAGTGCAATGGAAATGTTGATGAATGCAGCAACGGAATTGTTGGTGAGTGCAATGGAAATGTTGGTGAATGCAATGGAAATGTTGGTGAAAATTTTATAACTATTATTGTTTATCATTTATGGTGAAAACAAAAGCTAGCAATACGCAAAATAAAAGTTGAGCAGCGAGAAACTTATTGCTTCACGTAGTTAAAATACTTTTATTACAATAGTTTCAACGCGATCATACTTCGCTTACTATCATTAAAAAGGATAAAACTCTGCTTGATATGTATATCATTTGTAGCAGAAAAATGGAAGTTCGGATGATATTGTGTGGGAATTTGGTAGTTATCAGCCCCTGAGCACTTACAACAAGATGTAGCAGTTGTGCACCCTTACTCAAGGAGCAGACAAAATACCATTGTAAACAAAGGCAGTGACAAAGACTCCACCCATTAATCACCTTGATTCCATTGATTGGACAATGAACTTGTCTAGTTATAACATTGGCTAATTGTGTGCACGCTTGATTGATTATGTTATGATGTATTGAGATGCTTATGTTATAAATTGTGATGTTGGAGCCAGAGAGCCTAGCAATAAATACCCCTTATACTTGCAAACGTCTCTCTATTTATTTGGAACACTTGGAGTTGCAGTAGTCTCTGGCAGGCTTGTATACCTGTCAGGACATTCGGAGGAGATCTTAACCTGTTATACCAGTATTGACTGGGTAGCTAGGGAATTGCACAGGGCTTGCAAGGCAGGAGTTAAGTCCTTGCACAGCCGGTAGTAGTTGTGTCCAGTAGTGGACGGTGAAACCCATTACAATATCTCTCGGCCCTGAAATCCTTAAAAGTTCCTAATTACCTTTACCTAACTCTGAAGTAAACTGAATCAAATTAGTTGGTTATTAATAACAAAAAATATAAATAATAGTAAAATGAACATAGAACATTAATTGTTTAAAATTTGAAAATGAATGTCGCAAATATTAGCAAAAATTCTAAAAATGAAATCCTCAGGAATTCATCAACATTTCCCAGAAGTTTCAGGATCAATAGATGTCATCCCAACACAGAAAGAGATTCTAAGCTGACTCTTCAGTAAACCAAAAGAAGTAATATAACTTTAGACACTTTTTTTTGCAAAATTGATTAGCCAAATCAGTGATGAGACATTTATAATGGGAAATGCATAATAAAGGCACAAACTCAAACAACATTTAATCTCATTGTTCTATGCAGCTCATGCTTCTAGGTGTTGGTGTGACATCTATCAATTCTGAAATTGTCTGGGAAATCTTGGAGAATACCTGAGGATTTCCCTTATAGTACTTGTTTTATTATTTACCAAATTCAATTTAAAATTTTCTAAGAACTAAAATTTAATGTTTACTCAAGAATCAATTAAATTTTTTGTTATTATTAAGCAACTAAAATTAATTTAGGTTATGTTAGAGTTAATTAAAAATAATTCAGAAATTCTAAGGGTTTCTGAGGACTTCAAGATCGACAGATGTCCTCCCAGCAACAATTTCTGAATCAGCTCCGGAACACAGGTTTTGAACTGGAAGCAAGCACTCTTTAACACTTCTATTTTCAATGCTACCAAGTTTCGTTACAGTTTAAGTTTGCCCGTGGGAGTACACCAAGTATTAACATTTAACAGTCAAAAGCAATATAAGGAGGTGTTGCACTGTTCTGCTCAATCAACGCATGTGACTAGTAGTTTTAATTCTTTGATATACATGAGACTTACTGCATTGCAACAGTTTAGGAACTAGCCATATTGACGAAATTAGACATGTACAGAGAAAACTATAAGTTTGTACTCTAGTGACACAAAACTAGCACTATTAAGACAACTAGCGAAACTCTGCATACTTACTTCAAATAATGCAGCTCCCAGTGCAGATCCCGTTATATAGCCTAGTCCAACCACTGTTTCAATTAAACCCTGGATGTAGGTGTGTCATAGAATAATAAACTCACAGTTTTTGTCAATCATAACTGACTGTTGTTGTAGATGCTCATTACTTATAGCAATAGTACTAGTAGGTGCATAACTAGTAGACTACATAAGTATATTTGTTGTTGTTACTACTAACTAGTTGTAGTGGATATATAATACTTACAGCAATAGTACTAGGTACATAACTAGTAGACTACATAAGTATATTTGTTGTTGTTACTACTAACTAGTTGTAGTAGATATATAATACTTACAGCAATAGTACTAAGTACATAACTAGTAGACTATATAAGTATACTTGTTGTTGTTACTACTAACTAGTTGTAGTAGATATATAATACTTACAGCAATAGTACTAGGTACATAACTAGTAGACTACATAAGTATACTAGCTGTTGTTACTACTAACTAGTTGTAGTAGATATATAATACTTACAGCAATAGTACTAAGTACATAACTAGTAGACTACATAAGTATACTTGTTGTTGTTACTACTAACTAGTTGTAGTAGATATATAATACTTACAGCAATAGTACTAGGTACATAACTAGTAGACTACATAAGTATACTAGCTGTTGTTACTACTAACTAGTTGTAGTAGATATATAATACTTACAGCAATAGTACTAAGTACATAACTAGTAGACTACATAAGTATATTTGTTGTTGTTACTACTAACTAGTTGTAGCAGATATATAATACTCACAGCAATAGTACTAGGCACATAACTAGTATACTACATAAGTATACTTGTTGTTACTACTACTAACTGGTTGTAGTAGATATTGTAGTAGTTTTCCACCTTCTACGACGACACAACGGTATCACTCCAAAACTTCGCCACTATAATTCGGGGTCTATTCCGATTTGACTTTAGCCATCTTTACGGGGTCCTAGACCCAGACACAAAATGACAGAGTTTTCACTTAATAATATTTATTCCATGATCTATTTAGCAAGATATAAGGGTATTTAGCAAGATCCACCACAGAGTTCTTCCCTTCCACTGAAACACTTTCTCCTTTTATAGGAGAGGGCAGCAACTTTTTACCCCCTTATTAGGGGTGAGCCAATAAAACACATCATAGCAATACACATACAAATCATAAAGCAAGACACAACATACAATAACAATATAAACCAATAAGGACTTGTGAGCACATGGTAAGCTGGTTTGGGTGCCCCTCAACTGTCTCTCCTTATAAGGTAACTTCCTGTAGCATCTATCACTCCTTATTAGGTAGGCTTTTCTTCCTATACTGAGCTCCACTGATGTGGGTGGAGGGGGTACAACTTCTCTTCATTATACTTCAGGACCACTCAACCATGACTCATAGCCAAAGGCTTATGATCATTTACTGCAGAGCAAGAGAGTAGGGTTTGCAGGGGTGGAGGGAAAAGGGGGGTAATATTCTGCTAAAATCTCCCACATACCCTGCTTCATTAGTGACATAAGTCTGTAATTATTCTTACACTCTGCTCATCACTAGTGTGGGTGATTCCGGGGGAAAGGGGTGAGGAAGAGGAAAGGTTCTTTTCAGGGGTATCAGCTTATGCCAGGTGGGGGCAGCGGGGATTGCCACTCTGGTCTGCTGGTGGTCACTTCGGGTGGGTAAGGGTACTGTAAGGGGGCTTCTCAGACAGTGACTATCACTCGCGTGAACGGAACGGAGTGGGGGAATAGGGGAGGATTTTAGAGTCGCCTCTGGGGGGGGGGGGGGGGGTTGGCTCCTCTCCAGGTTGCTGCAGACTAAGTTCTGCTCCTTTTTCAATTAATGGCATTGTAGGGAGGGAAATTCCAAGGGGAGGTCTTGGGGGAAGGGTAACTCCAGGAGGGGGAGGGGTACATCTTGGAGGGATGGTGTGGGACTTTTTCGCCTCCGAGGAGCAGCGCCACGCATATCGGGGCGGCGGGCTAGCTCTGGGGCTGCAGGAGCTTGTCCTTAGGGCTCCAGGCGGGCCTTATATGACTTGAGGCGACTGAGTGCTGTCCATGTCTATTAATCAGGTAAGTGTGATTACTGTAGGCCTCCTCTACCAGGTAGGGTCTGACGAACTTCGGCTGAAGTTTAGGGTTTTCACCTTTCCTTCTCCTCTTATTCTCTAGCCACATTTCGTTACCTACTTTAAACAGGGAGGGTTCCTCGGCATCATCTCCCCTTATCTTTTTTCTTCAGTTCTGAGGGTCTTGTGTACTTCCTCGAGTATCTGCTGTAGTGCTTGGGTGTACTCATGTACCGGTACACACTCGACGAGGGGGGGATGATAAGTCAACTGGTCTGGCAGACACAGCTCTCTACCCAGCATAAGAAAGTTAGGGTCTCTCCTGTAGGGGAATGGGGAGGGGGGGGGGGGGGTAGCACGAAACGCTCTCATTAGCTGGGGAAGGATCATGTCCCATTCTTCTGGCCGCCTTTTTAGTAGGCGGGAACGCAGTGCATCTCCCAGCACTCGATTGTTGGCCTGGGGGTGGTAGGGGGTAGTCCGAGTCTTCTTGACTCGCCAGAGGGTGCATAATTCACGCATAAGACTAGATTCAAACTGAGCACCCTGATCTGTGTGCATTTGTTCGGGCAGTCCAAAATAACAACTACTGGGGCTGTAGTGCCAGGGAGAGGAAGGGCAACTTCCCAGCGGGTGAAGTGGTCCGTGAAAACAAGGATCAACTTGTTACCATGGTCTGTCTCTGGAAGAGGACTGACTAAATCTACAGCCAACTTTTGCCACGGCCGGCAGGCATATATTCGTTGCCTAGTCAGGTTGGGCCTCATTCCACCATGTTTGGCTCGCTGACACTTTTCACAACTGTTTATTGCTCCTCGTACGTCAGCAGTCATGCCCGGCCAATACCAAGTAAGGTTGAGCCTTTTTAGGGTGCGTTGGATGCCTTGGTGGGTCATGACGTGGGTTTCCCAGACCACCTTGCCTCTGAGACTGGGGGACATACAGCACACCAGTGTGACCGGTGTTGCCCGGCTTTGTGTGTCTCCAGGAGACCTTCTGGCTGGAGTTGCATGGAGTGTCGAGGCTTTTCTAGCTGCCGTAACTCGTTGCTGCCTAGCCCTAACTGAGAGGAATCAATGGGGGAGTGAGTCTTGACGGCCTCGTATATGACTGCCACGGGGTGACAGCCGGTCTTCTGGGCCTCTACTAAGTGCGTGTCAGGGGGTAGGGGGCGGGTAGCGAGCAACAGCACCTACTTGGGGACTGGGTGCAACGGGATTGCTCTGTGTAGATTGGAAAAGGGGGAAGGGGGAGGGGGAGAAGAGTACTGACTATTTCCTCTTTTGTAGGTCCGCCATCTCTAGCTTCTATATTTCCACATTGCTTGCAGTCTGGGGAACAACGCCTACTAAGTCCGTCTGCATTTCCATGCAAGTGCCCACTACGGTGTTCAATTGTGAACTGGAACTCGGACAGTGTCTCAAGCCATCGAGCTACTTGGCTGGAGAGTTCCTTCCTTTTGCATAACCACATGAGAGAGGCATGGTGTGTCCTAATCCGAAAGGTTTGTCCGTAGAGGTAGGGTCGGAAGTGTTTGGTTGCTTTGACCACGGCTAGTAATTTCTTGCGAGTGACGCAATAATTGCGTTCAGGGGGACTCAGGGTTGTACTATAATAGGCGATTACTTGCTCTTCGCCATTCTGTATTTGCAAGAAGACAGCTCCGACGCCGTCGTCACTGGCATCGGTATCTAGGATGTATGGACTATTTGCATCGGGGTAGCCCAGGATGGGGGCGGAGAGCATCCCTGCCTTAAGCTGTACAAAAGCATCGCTCTGAGGGGGGTTCCACTCCCATGGGCTGTCTTTGCAGGTGAGTTTAGTTAGGGGTTTGGCCACAGTGGAGAACCGGGGTAAGTACTGTCGGTAATACCCGACGGTGCCTAGGAACGCCTGTAACTGTTTCAGGCAGGTAGGGGTGGGCCAGTCTCGGACTACTGCTATTCTCTCAGGGTCTATAGATACACCACTCTCACTAACCACGTGGCCCAGGTATCGAACTTGTGATTGCAAGAGCTCACACTTGCTGGGTTTCAGCTTGAGGTTGGACACCATTAGCCGCTGTAACACTTCGCCTAGCCGGTGGATATGGGTGTGGAAATCAGGACCGATGGCAATAGGATCATCCAGGTACAAAAGGAGTGATTTCCAATTGAGGCCATGGAGTACTCGTTCCATGAGCCCCTGGAAAGTGGCGGGGGCAGAAGTCAACCCAAATGGAAGGACGTTCCATTTGTACATGCCAGACCTGGTGGAGAAGGCGGACTTGTTGCTAGCGTCAGCGTCTACGGGGACCTGCTAATACCCACTGATCAGGTCGAGAGTACTAAAGTAGCGGCTGCTTGACAGGGCGTCCACGCTCTTGTCTATCCGGGGGAATGGGATAGTCATCTTGCTGTGTCACCGCGTTCAAACGCCGGTAGTCGATGCAAAAGCGCCAAGTGCCGTCTTTCTTTTTCACTAACACCACTGGAGAACTCCAGGCGCCAGTACTAGGCTCTATCAATCCTTTTCCCACTAGTTCGGTCACTTGTTCCTCCGCTTCCTTCTCTTTGTGGGGACCAAGTGTGTGGGAGTGTTTTCGGATAGGCTGAGTTGCAGTTTTCAAAGGGATACTGTGCGCCACGAGGTCGGTGCGACCCATATCGTGGTCTCCCTTGCTAAACACTGACTCGTAAGAGTGTAGGAGTTGGGCTAGCTGGAATGCCTTTTGTGGAGTGTTTACAACTGTCTACAGCTTGCAGGTACGATTCCTGCAAATGTTCTGGCACAGGGGAGGGAAGCGGGAAGGGGGCAGGGGGGTCGATCTACTCTCTCTTGTAGGTAGCTCAATGTCGCTGGTGAGTACGCCAGTGTACTTGCTGATGGTCTTTCCAGCCTTGAGGTCCAGTGGTTGGTTAGCTGGGTTGAGGCAGCGCACCAACACGTGGTGGTTGGCATTGGGGGTGTGGAGACTTGTGGCCAAAGGCGGGGAGTCCGGGGTACCTTCTATGATACCAAAGGGAAGGTGATCGGGTTGTGTGACTTTTCGCAGTACTGCCATTTCTGTGGGTGGGGAAGGTGGGTATCTCTCATCACTTGTATGCCTGTAGTGAGCATCCTGCCTTGTTGATCAGTGCATGCAAGTTCCTGGCCGTTAATTACAATTACCGATTGATCAAACTTCATGTGGCACTGGTGGGAGGTGAGAAAGGGCATACCCAGGACGGTATCTTCATTTATCTGTGCTACCACAAAGGTGGCTTCTGTCTTAACGCCTCGAAGATAAATGGGTAGGTGGATTGTACCGAAGAAGGGAATATGTGATTCATCTGTCAGGATACCGTGGGAGTCTCCTTCTTGGAGAGAGTTTTTAGTGACAGGAGACAACCGGTTAAATAGGTGTTGTGATAACAAATTAATGGCGCACCCGGTGTCGATGAGCACTGACGCTGGCTTTTCTTCTATTCGGCCTGGAAGCAAACAACTCACCTGATAAGGGTGCTCTGGTAGGGGGTATAATAGGGTAGCTGGCTTGACTGCTGAGGGCTTGAGAGCAGGGGAGCGTTGTTCTCGAAGGCTAGAAGGCTGCTTATTTGTTGGCAGGGCTGAGTGACGACGGGGTATGTTTTGTTTAACTTCCTCTGTGGGTTAGTACACCTCGTGACCGTGATAGGCTGGAACAGCGGGGTGTTGTCTATGAGGACGGGGGGTATTGCAGTGTGCAGTGGCGTAGGAAAGCAAGCTGTTGAAGTCTCTTCGCTGATGTGGTGTGCAGCTGAGTAAAACTCGAAATCTCCTAAATCTTGCAGGGGGTATACCGGTTGGTAGTAGGCAGCTGCCAAGGCTTTGGAGCCTGTACAACAGGTCGTATTTCTCTTCTGGGAGGAAAAATTGGCGTCACAGGGTTACGTTGTCCTAACTCTGTTATCTTTTTTCTGTAGTTCCGGGGTGCCTGGGGGCAATTAGGGGCCGGTCTCCTTACTGCAGGCGACGCCCATTTTTTTTCGCAAAGCGTTGAAGGAAGTGGAGGTAGATGGCCAGGGGTTAATGGGGCAGCTTCTTCGGGGGTCGCCAATGACACCGCACCCCCAACACTGGAGGGGAGGTGACGGGGTGTGGGGGTATGGGGGGTGGGAGCAAGGGAGGGTTTTGGTTGCTGGTGCATTTTCTGCAGCTTTTCTGATCAGAGTTTGACGGCCTCAGCCAGTATATGCATGTTTTTTAGCAACAGGGAAAGAGAGCGTCTACGGGTATGGTGGCTGCCTGATATATCTGGTTTGGGGGGGGGGGGGGAGTGAGTGAGGGTCCACCGTTGGGGAAGAGCGACTCCTCATCATGATCTTCTACCAATCTCACTCTGGTAGGTTTCTCTTCGAAACCAGTTTTTTTTCTGTAAATATTCATTGCCTGCTCTTATGGCTCCTTCAAAATCGTAGGGTTGTACAGCCAGCAAGTGTCGTTGCAGGTAAGCATGGCCTTTGGTACAAGCAAAAGTTTCTAAAACCATCCAATCTACTCTTCTTGGAGGAAGGTCGCCGTATGCAACGCAGACCAACTTCTCTACTTTATTAGCATGCTGCTGGGGTAAGGTTTTGGGGAGTGTCGTAGCACAATCAACTTGGCTAGTGCTTCTTTAGGGGTAAGTCCAGAGCCTGCACATAAGGCGGAGAAGATGCCTTCTACATGAGGGGGGCGGCCACACTCAAGGGCATTGTCTCTCAATGCTTCTCTGAGGTGCAATAAAGCAGTGGCTTGGCCCCAGTCGTTGGCGTCTGCAACCTCAATAAATCGAGTGATAAAGTATTCGACATCGCCTGTGCCGTCATACTTGGGGGCCTTGAAGGGTGTCTGTGCTGGCCTTTGGGGAGGTTGCATCAAGTTTTGATGAGCTTCAGTCAGTTTTTCCAAAGCTATTGTGGGTTGAGCTCCAACGGGGTTCCTGCTAGCGCTCCTAGCTCTTTGGGTGGCCATTTTCAGTCAATGGCAAGCTATGGGGTATGGATTAGTTGATCTGGCAAGAAAGAAATCAGTATACAGGGTTATCCTGGGCCGGGATAGCTTCTGGGAGGGATAGGGGGTAGTATACAGGGTGATATTGGCACTAAAGAACTGCTTTAGGAACGAAAAAACAGTGAACAGGGTTATACAGGCTCGGTATAACTTTGGGGTAGGAGGGGGGGGGGAATGGATAGGGAGTGATACAGGCACTGTATAACTTTGGGGTAGGGAGGAGGGGATGGATACGGAGTGATACAGGCATTGTATAACTTCGGGGTAGGGGGGAAGGAATGGATATGGAGTGATACAGGCACTGTATAGCTTCTGAGTAGATACAGGGTGATACACGCGCTGTATAACTTTGGGGTAGGTGGGAATGGACACAGGGTGATACAGGCACTGTATAGCTTCGGAGTAGATACAGGGCGATACAGGCATTGTATAACTTCGGGGTGGGGGAATGGACACAGGGGGATACAGGCACTGCATAGTTTCGGGGTGGATACAGAGTGATACAGGCACTGTATAGCTTTAACTTCTTTCTTCTCTCTCCTTCTCTCCGTTGTGTCCTTCTGTTCGCTGGAATCCCACCGCTGCCACCAATGTAGTAGTTTTCCACCTTCTACTACGACAAAACGATATCACTCCAAAGCTTCTTCACTATAATTCGGGTCTACTCTGAATTGACTTTCGCAACCTTCAAGGGAGTCCTAGACCCAGACACAAAATGACAGAGTTTTCACTTAATAATATTTATTCCATGATCTATTTAGCAAGATATAAGGGTATTTAGCAAGATCCACCAGACTTCTGCCCTTCCACTGAAGCATTTTCTCCTTTTATAGGAGAGGGCAGCAACTTTTCACCCCCTTATTACCAATGAGCCAACAAAATACATCATAGGAATACATATACGAATCATAAAGCAAGACACAATATACAATAACAATATAAACCAATAAGGACTCGTGAGCGCATGATAAGTTGGTTTGGGTGCTCCCTCAACTGTCTCTCCTTATTGGGTAACTTCCTGTAGCATCTTTAACTCCTTATTAGGCAGGCTTGCTCTAGCATCTTTCACTCTTATTAGGTAGGCTTTTCTTCCTATACTGAGCTCCACTTGTGTGGGTGGAGGGGGTACAACTTCTCCTCATTATACTTCAGGACCACTCAACCATGATTCATAGCCAAAGGCTTATGATCATTTACTGCAGAGCAACAGAGTGGGGTTTGCAGGGGTGGAGGGAAACGGGGGTAATATTCTGCTAAAATCTCCCACAATATATAACACTTACAGCAATAGTACTGGGTTCAAAGCTAGTAGATTTCATAAGCAGACTGGCTGCTGACACAGATAACATCGCTGACCCAACACCTGCAATGAGCCTTATTATGATACACAAAACCAAAAATGAGCTATGATTTTCTTCTTTATCCATCAATCTACAACAATAAAAAAACTGTTCTTAACCCGAAAGGTAATACTACTAACAAAATCAAAAACTTGCGAAAGAGCTTTTTTCCCCACAAGATAAGGTAATGTAACAAAGCACTTTTTAGATACAACTCCGCTTCAAGAAATTATGTTTGACTAGTTGCTATTGATTGAGACAAATTTCTCATTTAGCTGCTCTACATTATGCAAGCAATTGTAAGTTTCACTAACCCAAATCCAGCGCAAGCCAAAGCTGTCAAGGTATTTCCCACTGCCAAAATATTTTTTGGGTGCCACTTGATCAGCTACAAGAGATACAAGAAGAAACAATTTAATCACTATTAGTAAGGCCTGGAGAAGTATGCGGAGAAAAATTGAGAATTATGCAAAGCTATGAGATGCATCATGCAGTCAGAACTGTCAAATTATGCGGTGATTATGTGGCAATTATGCAAGGATCAAATACTTTAAATTTTATTTTAAGAGGTAAGAGAAGACAAGTGTTACATACTAGTACTCTAGCTTTTATTAACTTTCCTAATACTAAAAAAATCTGACAATCATTACAAATCTTAAAATAATATAAACTGGCACATCTGTCACATATCTCAAAACAAAAAATGGAACTGGCACAACTGGCACAAAACAAAACATAAAACTGGCACAAAACCAAAATGAAACCGACACAACTTGTACAAATCTTAAAAGTGTAGCGGATACTTTATTCAAAAAAATGATTATGATATCTCAACTTATTCATTGTTGCAGATAATTCTCTCAAACTTTGATAAACTGTCAACTCTATATTATTAATTTATTATTGTCAAATAAATAAAATTCTCATTATTATTGTGCAGGATTTTATGGTAACAACATCGGTTACCCCGGTAGCCCACTTGCACTACCCTTAGGTAGGCAAAGTTGTCTACTCGCTGTGACCAGCTTGCTGGCAGGCAGTTGCTACCAATACCTATACTTCAGCATTTTCTGCTGAGGTAGGCTAGATAGGCAACGTCTGCCAGGCAGGCCTGTAGTTCGTATGCCACTCCTAGACAACACAAGGCTTCTAAACCAATAGGTCGTTGGAGCAGTCGTCTTATGGAGTGGTAGAGCTGTCTAGTCTGTATAAGTGTGAGAGAGATTCAAGGTATACTTGAGTGAGTGTATACTGGTATATTTATTCTTACAAACAAAAAGCCAGCTGAGCCTCCAAGATTACAATGCCTGAACTAAAGGCTCGCAGCCGTATTTATATGAATCGTCACATAAAATATTTTGTTTACAATATAATGAATAGCAATGTGATAATCTTGAGTAAGTAGCAACAGAAGTTTAACTATGATAGTCTGCACGTTTCCTTGGGAACTGTAATACAAGGACAAGGCCACTTGTTACATTGAGGTTCGCAGTACTTCCTGTACATTATAACTTATTTATTTAATAAATTATTATTTATTAATCATTATTATCATCATTCTGATTATTAAATCTAATTGAATAGGTAACTATTACTAATATTATTTGTAGCTCACCACCATATTTTTCTGCTTTTATTGAGATCTACTCTAGCTGTCTATATGATGGTAATAAATTCAAACAGTAACAAATAATAATAATAATACTATAGTGGCATTAGAGTTAGTGGTCATAATATTAATAATAATAGCAATAGCAATAGCAACAGGAATAGGAATAGCAACAGCAATAGCAACAGGAATAGCAATAGCAATAGCAATAGCAATAACAATAACAATTGTGGCGTATCCCACGGTCAAGGTTGCCGGAAGGTGAAGGTTGAGGCCAGAGGACAAGCGCAGGAGGACATTGGGGAGCACGTGAGAAGGTACAGCAGACTTGGCGGGAATAAGAGGAGAGGGAGGACGTTAGAAAGCCGAAGGACTAACAACAGAGTTACTTAAGCATATTGGTGAGTTACACTACAACAACAACAATAACAACAATACTAATAATAATAACCATAATAACAATAAGAAAAATTAACAACAATAACGGTAATAGATGGACGGACGAAGGGATAGATACAGCAGTTAGTTTGTTGGTAGTTAGTAGCAGTACTTGATTATTATATAATAATGTTTAATTAATAATAATAACAATAACATTGCAACAGTTTCTATGTTATTAATCAGTATCATAGTAATAATATAGAAACTGTTGGAATGTTATTGTTATTATTTATTGAAAATAATTATCTAATAAAATTATAATAATTAGATATTACTACTAACAACAAAACTAACTAGTTATGTTTCTTCGCTGCTTCATTCATTCCCGCGAATATGTCTATTTATAAAAACGGAAATGAACGTATATGATTGCGTTATGTTCAAGATTGTCAGTTTTTATTTCCCTGGAGTTTTTATGAAGCTGTCCAGTTCAAATTATTGTAGAGATGACAACTCTCAGCATTATTCTTCATTTAAAAACGTGCACCAACTTAATAAAAGTTGTCCCCTCTTTCTCTTGAAACTTAAGTGAATAACTCCCAATTGCCCAGTGATGTATATCAACATGATCTGCTATCAAATAAATTCAGTTTAGTCCAGAGCTAGCAGCTGGCCAGTCTACTAATGACTTAATAAAAACACAGATTAACAATTAACTCTATAATTCAATAGCAAATGAAATAGATCAACATGTAATCAACCTAAAAAAACACTCACTACCCAATCTAACCCCTATATTCATGGGATGGTGAATGGAGAGTGAATGAAGTGAAAGTGAGCAACGATATTCCGCTCAACTAACATATATGGAACTAACTTCAGCCGTTATTGTAGATTAACGTATACACCAATGATAGCTAACCGTGGAGACCAAACCTACTAACAGTATATACAACTTTATGATATTTATCCACACCGGCACAGGACCGTGGACAGAATTATTTACATTAATGTAGCTAGGATTTGAGGAGTCAATCATACAACTGTGTAAATTACGACAAACAATAAACCTCGGATTTTATTCACATCAATTGCCCAGCGATTCAATTTGATGTTTATTATCGAGCAGAATGTCCAGCATGGTTGGTTAATATGGCAAAGTGGATCAGCTCATTGGCTTATCGGCTCATTGACAAAATCATTCAAGATGGCAGCCCCCAGTAAAATTACATGTATATGTTATTTTATTATTCCTCTTATTATTATTAATATTATTATCATTTTCTCATCTACTGTTGTTGTTAGTGTTGTTGTTGATTGAAATATATATTGATTTTTAATTGGGAAACTGATTTTGTTTACTTAAAAGTGTTTGCTGGCTGGTTTTGGGCCAAAAATAAGCATTATGCAAAATTACACAAAAATTATGCACAGTGCCAGATCAATGAAAATTGCAGTGCGATTCCACCAGTGTTTTATAAATTCGCTAGGGCTTTGAGAAAAAACTTTATAACGGTTTCCTTAGTGCAGCTTGTCGATTGTTTACAATTTATGCATTTTTCATCAAATAAACATCTTGAAATTTTCCCAACATGGTAACTATGAGCTTATCGCTAAATTTTATGCATCACAAAAGTTTGTTGTCACTCATGACGTGGTTATTTTTGTCTTGACATTGTTTGACAGCAACCCAATTTGAACCATTTGCTTACTTTCTCTAATTTAACATTAATGGTTTAAACTCTTTAATGTTAGGTGGCTTTAAAAAGCCAGATAGTGTTCGAGATTTTAGTGTTAAGAGACTCACCAGTTATAGCGTAGTCCTCTAAGTACTTTCAGAATCTCCCAGTTGCTTAACTTCTATTAGTCCCCCTGTCTCGTGGTCTCCTTTTCGTTCTTTGCCCATGCGCCAACCTCATTTCCTTTTCCTGTCGGCCATGTTGTTGTCATGGCAATTGACAATACATCACATCTCCCTTTCTTAATATGTGATTGTTTGATCCTGGCTAATTACTTTCTAATTATCTTCTTGATTGTCTTTATGATTGTCTAAGTAATCTTGTCTAACTTTCTAATTATCTTCTTGATTGTCTTTATGATTGTCCAAGTAATCTTGTCTAACTTTTCCTCCTCCTGCCTAATTCTCCTGTTTGGCCATCTAGGCCTCATACCTCTGTCTGGGGACGTCGTCTCTGATGTCCCTAAACCTATCCTCTCTGAACCTGTCTTCTCTTCTCCTTCCTCTTCCCAGTTCGCCCTCTCGGCCTCTCCTGTCCCGCTCTCGGACTGCTCGCCTTCTCTCCTCGGCTTCAACTCTATCTCTATCTGTCTCTTCTCTCTGGAGTTCCGCTAGGCCTCCTTCTCTCAATCTCCTTGCTGCCTGCACTGATGTTAGGTACTCCTCATTGATGTCCTCCATCTCTCTCCTATACTTCTCCCTAGCCTGTGCTTCCTTCCTGTCCCTTGTAAGGCCAGCTTCGTCTATGGTGCTCCGTTCTTTGGCTCTGATTGCCTCCCTTTCCAATCCTATGTCGCGTACCGCTGCTGCAACAGCAACCGGCGCTTCAACCTGTCGCTCGTCCTGGCTAATCCTGTCCCGCAAGTCAACTACAGGAAGCCTGCTGACAAAATCTTCCAGCTCCCTGGACATTGATGCTGCCATTGCTCGGGATGGGTGGGCTCCGTCCCGCAGTTTCTCCTTCCTAAAATATAGGTCGCTCCTATCCTCTCCTGCCTGTCTACTCTCCCTGCCAAATATCCCCCTCAACACCTTGGGGGTCCCAAATCCTTTACCAGCATTCAAGTCGCAAATCAGCTGGTTCAGCCTGTTGATGACTCCATACTGGCCTGCCACCAGGTCTCTTGGTGGGTAAAAAGGACACAGGATTACCCCTGGGGTGTTGCTAGCCCTGGCTAACTGGCGCTCGTACCTTGTCACCATATCTCCGTCCACTTTGGTTGACTCCCTTGTTGGCATGATGTCAGGTATGCCCGAGATTACTAACTTGTAGTTAGCTCTCATCGCCAGCTCCGGGCCCATCTCCTGCAACTTGCGCCCTGGTAATGAGATTGTCGTTACTCCTCCTACCTCCATATCCCTGGCTATGCTATTTCCTATCAGAATTACTCTTGCCATCCTGGTCTCCTGGCTAATTGTCTGCAAAATAAAGCAAATCCTAATCATAGTCATAGGCAGGATCTCTATTGTCTCTCAATAGTCTCCCATGCCTACTCCTATGTGTATCTCCCTGGCTAACCCCATGGTTGCTTACCTCTACTACCTTTTCATTTGTCGATGCTTTATCCGCTCGATGAACCTCTTGTTCTGGCAACTTTCTAAGGTGACATCTATTTCTACGTACTAGCTTCTTGTCCGTCTCCACCCAGTAGCTGTCAGGGTCCTCTGCCCTGTACTTAACTACTCCCCTCCTGCCTCTATCCTCATTGCTAGTCCTTATCCATACTGTATCCCCGTCCTCTAGCCCTGGTAAAATCTTGGCCCTCTTGCCTTTGTCATGATTTCTTTTTTGTCTCTTCTTCAATTGGCCATCCTTCGTCCTAAATCCCTCAGTGTCTGTTCTCACTGTGTGCTGAATAGGTAGTGTGGTCCTCAGTCTCCTGCCAAACATCAACTCATCTGGCCTGTTTCCGCTCTCCAGTGGCGTCGTCCGGTATGCTAGTAGAGCTGCTGTCTTGTCGTCCTCCTTCCTCCACATTCTCTTCACAGTCTGAACGGCCCTCTCTGCCAACCCATTGCTCTCTGGGTAATGGGGGCTGCTGGTGACATGTCTAACTTGGCATTCCTGCATGAGGTCTCTCCACTCTTTCGAGATGTAGCAAGGGCCATTGTCTGACCTACAGAGCTTGGGGTATCCCAACCTAGCAAGCACCGGCCTTGTCTTCTTGACTAACTCTTGACCCGTCTGCCCCTTCAGCTCCAAAGCCTCAATCCACTGTGAGTAATAATCCACGAATATTACGTAGTGCCTCCCCTCAAACTCGAACAGATCAGTCCCTATCTCTTCCCATGGCCCCCCTGGGAGCCTAGTGTTAACCAGTGGCTGGTGTGACATCCTTCCCTCCTTGATGCATTCTGAACAGCTATCTATCATCTCCGCCACTTCCTTTCCGAGCGAAGGCCACCAGACACTATCCCTGGCCCTTCTGTTTGTTTTTACGATGCCCTGGTGCCCTATGTGCAGGCGCCTCAGCAGTGAAGTCCTCATAGCCCTGGGGATATACAATCTTGCGTTCATCAGCACCAAGCCTTCCACTAGATTCAAACTATTCCTCATGGCTTTCATCTTCGATAGCTCCCCCGTCGTGGTCGAAGGCCACTCTCCCATGACTCCCTTAACTACTGCCTTGTATAGCTCGTCCTGACTCATCTCCTGCCTAACCTCCTGTATCAACGCATCATCCTCGGCCAAAACCACAGCCACGGCATGTTTCTCCACTCTCCTGACCTTCAATATATCTCTCGCTGTCGCGGGACGGGACAGCAGGTCTGCCAGATACATTTTGTCGCCTGCTGTATGGAAGATTGAGTAACTATACCTCATCAGCCTCATCCTGAAGCGCTGGATCCTCAGCGGCAGATCTGAAAGATCCTTGATTCCCAGAAGAGGGATCAGCGGCTTGTGGTCTGTCTCAATCTCGAACTCACTCCCTACTAGGTAAAAGTCAAACTTTTCGCATGCCCAAGTGATCGCCAGAGCCTCCTTTTCGATCTGGCCATACCTCTGCTCAGCCTCGGTCATCTTTCTAGATGCATATGCCACCGGCTGCCACTCCCCTTTCTCCTCCTGTAGCAGCGCGGCCCCAAGTGTGTGCTTACTGGCATCTGAGGTCACCCTGTGCTTCTTCTGTATGTCGAACAAAGTCAAAACGGGTGCTGAGCTTATAATGTTCTTTACTCTCTCGAAGCTATCCTGTTGATGTGCCGTCCACAGCCAAGCTGCACGGTCCCTGTCCAATTCACGAAGTGGTAGCTGTGCCTCAGATAACGTCGGGCTGAACCGGCTCAGGTAATTTACCATGGCCAAGAACCGCCTCAGGCCCTTCCTGTCCACTGGTGGGGGCATGCTCCTTATTGCCTGCTCTTTTTCTGGATCTATCCGAATTCCTTTTTCGTTCACAATGTGCCCTAAAAACTTCACTTCTCTGACCTTAAACTCACACTTGTCCTCATTCAGCGTCATCCCCGCCGCTCCAATCCTGTCTAACACCCTGTGCAAACGCCTATCATGTTCTTCCTCAGTAGCTCCCACCACAAGTATGTCGTCCATCATGCATACCACACCTTCGAGCCCCTCCAATATCTTGGACATCTGTCTTTGAAAGAACTCTGGCGCTGCTGAGATGCCAAAAGGCATTTTGCAAAACTTGTACCTGCCGAATGGTGTAATAAACGTTGTCAGCTCCCTCGACTCCTCGCTAAGCTTAATCTGGTGAAAACCAGAATTGGCGTCCATTTTGCTGAAGAATTTACTACCTTCCAGTGATGCCATCGTCTCCTCCAACCTGGGCAGGGGGTAGGACTCTCTCTTCACCCCCTTGTTGAGTTGTGTCAGGTCCACACAGATCCTGACCCGCCCATTTCCTTTTGGCGCAACGACCATCCCCGAGCACCACTCCGTAGGCTTCTCTACTTTCACTATCACTCCCATCGCCTCCATCTTGTCTAATTCCTCCTTGGTAGACTGTCTCAGCCCTATCGGTAACCGTCTGGGCACATGCAAGCATACTGGCTTGCTGTCTTCTTTCAAGTGAATCTTGAAAACGTCTGGTAACTCCCCCAGACCCCTAAACAACTCTGCCCTTTCGCGTTTAACCCTTTGGGTGACGGAACAAATAGTTTTCACAAGTCCTAGTTTCCTTATCTCTGGCTTGCCTAACAAGTTATCCTTGGCCCCTCTCAAAACGTAGGCATTCCCACATTCCCTTTGACCCCCAGATGACACAAGTTCAATCATTTTCTTCCCGGGGATATCCAGTTGACTTCCATCGGCTGCTGTGAAAGTTCTCTTAGTGGGCTTCAGTTTCCCTTTCAGTCTTGCAGCGTTCTCCTCCGTGATCACTGTCACGTCTGCTCCGGTATCCACTATGAAAGTCATGAATCCAGCCTGTGTCTTAAGCTTGACTCTAAAGTCCCCTCTTTCCTCAGTCCGGTCTTGACGTGTCCCCACTTTCCTAATTCCCTTGGCTAAAACGTGGCAGATGCCCTGGCTAATGTTCTGTGTAGTGACTCCTTCTAGTCACAATGAGTCTGAAGAGTCTGACGTGTCATATCTTGTCTCTACGGCGTTGATACGACCCCTACTCTTCTGACCTGGCCTCTGTTTCGGACACTCCCTCGCGAAATGTCCCTCCACACCACAGTTAAAACATTTCCTGCTCGTTGTGGTGGCATTAGTATTGTTTCTTCTGCCGCTCTTCTCTTTGTCCCTGCATTCCCTGGCGAAATGGCCTGGCTTGCCACACGTGAAGCACGTTCCTTCACGAGGCTTAGCTTTCCTGTAGCTAAATGACCTAGCATCCCCCATCCTGGCTATCCTCCCCTCAGTATCCTCCTGCTCCACCCGGTCGACCTCCGAGATGTCCACTTTACCCCTTATAATTTTTGATGCTGCCATAGCTGACTCATACTGATTGCAGATATCTCTTGCATCAGCTAGGTGAAGATCCCTCTTGACTAAAAGCTCCTTCCTAAGCTTATCCTCCGACATGCCCTTAATCACCATTTGTAGCACTAGTTCGTCCAACAGACCCCCAAACCTACAAGTTCGACCTGCTCTCTCTAGCCTCTCAATATATTTATCTATTGTTTCCCCCTGTTTCTGCTCCTGACTAAAGAACCTATGCCTTGTGGCCACGATGTTCTCTTTTGTTGCAAAGTGCCGATCAAAAGCCTCCCTTAGCGGTACATACTGCATTTTTGCCACTTCGATGTCCCAAGTCTCAAAAATCTCCATCCCTACATCACCCATGCAGTCCAATAGCAAAGCTGCCTTCCTCTGTTCGTTTTCGAATTTTTGCCTCTCCTCCTCCTCTTTGTCCTTGGCCTTCTTTGACTTACTCTTCCTGTCTAGTCCCTCCATCCCTGCTCCTATAAGGGCCACCTCAAATCTCTTGAGGAACTTCCTCCACCCCTCAAGTTCTGCCCCATGCTCAACTACCAACATAGGAGTGTTAACTCCTTTACCAAACTTTGCCATCCTCCTTTTTCTCTAACTCCTTGATGTCTCCTCACAATGTAACCACTCTGCTCCTTGACACCTAAACCCCTGTCTAACAAGTGCAGAACCTGGCTGAATCCCCGAAGTACACTTCTGACACCATTTAGTGTTAAGAGACTCACCAGTTATAGCGTAGTCCTCTAAGTACTTTCAGAATCTCCCAGTTGCTTAACTTCTATTAGTCCCCCTGTCTCGTGGTCTCCTTTTCGTTCTTTGCCCATGCGCCAACCTCATTTCCTTTTCCTGTCGGCCATGTTGTTGTCATGGCAATTGACAATACATCACAGAGATAGTGAGTATCAAGTTGAAAAAATCATCTGATTTTTTTAGGTAACTTAAAGTAAACCTGCTCCACAAATGGCAATGAATTCCACTTTAATTGACACAACTTTGAGACAACAGTTTTCTCAATATGTCATACGTGAAACCCGCAGATTTTTTGCCCAATATAGTCAAATTTTCTGTGAAGAAAACATGTTTAGTCACCAGAAAACTTTAAAATTTTCTCCATACATATGTTGCCTATAAAGAGGCCTTGCTTTGGAAGTAGCCAAATTGATAATAAGTTTGATATGCGCGTCGCTGAGTGGCCAATTGCAGTTGGTGGTAAGATATGAAAAATAGAGTTCCTTCTAAAAGCAAAATCCTGTTCAAGCCTGAATGGTCCCACCCCATTCTGACCTTTATCATTGCTGGTCGCACTTGAGTCTGAGAAGTCTGACGATAATTAGGAAAGCATATTTTCATTGAAATAAAATTCAATAAATGAAAATTTTGTCGCGCCAATTCCTTGGTTAATAATTCAGGAAATCATGATGAATGATCGACATAAACAGTCTCTGTTGACTTTTTTAGGAACATGTGGTTATCCAAGGGAAGGGAGCCTATCATCTCAGAATGCAGCTGGGAAAACGATGGGTTCACCTGTTTTAGATAAAGGAATGAGGTTAAAAAAATACCCACAATCTGTTTGGAATATTGTATATGCCACAACCTGTTGCTTTCTTTTGAAAATATTCTTTAAAAAAATCAGTCATTTCTCCACAGTTTAACTCTGACGGATTATTCTCAATTAAATTTACATTGCTGAGATGAAAAAAGATGCAAGTTTCTAAAAATATTGAAGAAATTTTTTGTTTTCTGATAAACCATTTTGTGCCACCTTCAAAGGAAAGCAATCATACATCCCTAAGCACTTCATTTTTTGGAGTTGTCTTATCTTAAATTTCAACGAAAGCTAAATAGCAACAAGCAATCTACTAAAAATAATCATAAATTAACTCGCTCAATCGTTTAGTTGTACTTGAAAACTTATATTTATTTTTTTTTTATCATGAAGCTTCCTTCGTGCCCAACAAATACATTTTTAATTAAACAACAACATTATATATTGTATCCGATTACAAAAAGTTATGCAAAAAATGTAAATCAAAACTTTTTATCAACATTAATTTTTACTTTATGCTAATTTCAATCTTTTGATAATAGCTAAGTTTAAAATAGCTCTTTTAACCAAAACTTGCTTTAGCTTTTGAGATTTTGGCCATGGATCATGAGCAGTGAACTCTGCTGGTAAGGCTTCCAGCACCGTCTACTAAACTAGTACTTTCTACCAAACTAGAACTGTCCACAGCCCATAGCTTGTGGCACAACCGACCAGCACTTCTTTCCAAGAGGTAATGTAGAGTCAGTGAAGAAGTTTTACAGAATGTCACAACAGAGAGAGATGAAGTAGTCAGAATTCAAGTGTAAGAACATTGTATTGTCTAAAATCTACTCTCTAGTGGTACAATTGCCTTGACATGTGCACAGTAAGATCTGTAGTAGACAAAATCAAAAAGTAGCAAAATACCCAGCCCTATATAAACTGGCTCAATACAATGACAAAAGCATGGTAATTCAGACAAAGACACATACTATTAAATATATTAGTGTATCCTGGTAAATGATAGAGTCTCTAGTATAGTTCTCAGTCTTTCATTAGTCTTGGATCAACAGCGGATGGCGTCTGGAAAAGGAAGGTTCTTGGATTAATTCTTCTGTAGTATCCTAGGCTACCTAGGGACCTCTGGCTATGACGGCCATCTTGTTCATGGCCTGTCTGGTAATGCAGACTTGGTACAGATTGCTACAGGGTCTATAGATAATGCTACAGGGCCGTACATGTGATATAGTCTGATGCATGGTCGATAAGATAATTAGCACTTTTCATATTGTTGTGTCCTGTACAAGCACTTGGGAGGTCTGAATAGCTAAAACTCTTAAGCGGAGGCACTTTTAGGGTTACGAATAGGTGCAGATCTAGACACAGGGTGTTGTGTTGCTCAAAACTCCACTATATATGCATGTGTGCATAGGTTTGCCAACAATAAATTAAAATGATGCCTCCGATGAAACCATTTGAAGCAAATGGAATATGATTGCAAACCTTTTTACTTATGATCTTTTTGTGAAAAAGTTCTATCACGTGCAATGAACGTGATTTGTGTCATGTGACCAAAAGTTCTTTCACGTCCAATGGACGTGATTTATTTTGTCCGGTTTTCGGAACTGATTGCAGAAGTTTGTGTAGACTGATATAAATAATTTTTTATCATCGTGTAGAGCAGACAATTGCCTATTTTCTGGTCTTTGTTTGAAGACTGTACGACGTTCTAAACGGAAACAGTTCCAAATATCCTTAACCCATCACTTCCTGTTTTAAATTTCAGATTTTTTTGATAATCATGGCCAAATTTTTTTTGGAAAGGAGCAAGCACTTTGTTTTCTTCTTTTGATTTAGTTAGTTTATTAATATCTTAGCTTGTTTGAACCCTCTGACACTGGAATTGAAGGTTAGTAAGCTAGTAATTAATTATTTAGATACGGCATTGATAATAAATAATTAATTTTAATATTTTTTTATTATTTTTGTAAAGTTGTTGACTGATGTTGTTCTTTACATCAAAATGTAGCTCTAAATGTTTCTAGTTCATTGGTGCACCAATGAGGGCTTTATTTTTGCCTGTAATAAAAATAATAATTATTTTCAGAAAAAAAAATTTCCGAAATTTTCGGTCATTTGTGCAACAAGTGTCCAAATGTTGCTGCAGTGTTCTAACACTTTCCTTGCATATTTCTGCTTCAAATTTGGCTAGTCTTATCAGAATTTTGTCCTCTTTTCAGCTGTGCTATCAGTTTCTTGTCTAGTGTGTTATTTTTTTTTGTAACTGGTTGATTCGTTGAGAGTATTACTAAAAAATGGTCTCCGAACTGAAAAAATAATAAAAGTAGTTTAGACAGGTGAAATCAATCTGCTATTTATTCTACTAAGAGAAAAGAGAATGCTGATTCTCATGAGCACAAATTTGTTACCATATCATGTATAGATGAATTTTAAAAAAATTTTGAAAATTGAACTTTTTTTGCAAAAAGCGGGTGATTCCTGTTGTAATTTATTGGTCGAAGCGATTGAAATTCAAAGAGATATTAAAACTTTTTCAAGTTCTACTACGAGCAATGCTCGTAGTGGAGTTATCTGTCCAGCTTTTTTTCTACGAGCAATGCTCGTAGCAAAAACCGTCACGTTTTCGGAAAGGATTGCAAACGTTTGTGTAGACTGACATGAATAATTTTTATACCATCGTGTAGAGCACAGATTTGCCTATTTTCTGGTTTTTGTTTGAAGACTGTACGACCTTCTAAACGGAAACAGTTCCAAATATTCTTGACCAGACATTTCCGGTTTTCAATTTCGGAATATTTTTGATAATTATTGACAATTTTTTTCTGGAAAGGAGCAAGCACATTGTTTTCTTCTTCTGATTTAGTTAGTTTATTAATATCTTAGCTTGTTTGAGCCCTCTGATAATGGAATTGAAGGTTAGTAAGCTAGTAATTAATTATTTAGATACGGCATTGATAATAAATAATTAATTTTAATTTTTTTTTGTTATTTTTGAAAAGTTGTTGATTGATGTTGTTCTTTACATCAAAATGTAGCTCTAAATGTTTCTAGTTCATTTGTGCACCAATGAGAGCTTTATTTTTGCCTGTAATAAAAATGATAATTATTTTCAGAAAAAAAATTTCCGAAATTTTCGGTCATTTGTGCAACAAGTGTCCAAATGTTGTTGCAGTGTTCTAACACTTTTCTTGCATATTTTTGCTTCAAATTTTGCTAGTCTTATCAGAATTTTGTCCTCTTTTCATCTGTGCTATCAGTTTCTTGTCTAGTGTGTTATTTTTTTTTGTAACTGGTTGATCTGCTGAGAGCATTACTAAAAAATGGTGTCCGAACTAAAAAAATAATAAAAGTAGTTTAGAAAGGTGAAATCAATCTGTTATTTATTCTACTAAGAGAAAAGAGAATGCTGATTTTCATGAGCCTAAATTTGTTACCATATCATGTATAGATGAATTTTGAAAAAATTTTGAAAATCGAACTTTTTTTGCAAAAAGCGGGTGAATCCTGTGGTAATTTATTGGTCAAAGCGATTGAAATTCAAAGAGTTTTAAAGGAATTACTAATCTTCCATTGACACCGCCATCTATTTTTTAGATTAAATGCTTTGCGATCAAAATTTAAATATATTTTTTATGATAGTCATGGCTGAAAACCCCAGCAAATGTTTTTCTTTTTAAAAGTTTTCTGGTTTATTTTTTAATTAACTTTAAATTTCCATTTAAACAACCTTCAAATTTTTTGAATTAAAGGACTTCAGTTAAAATTTTCGCACCATTTTTGGTCAGTGATTATGGTTAATGTTTTTTTTAAATAACTATTTTATTCCAAAGTAGTTTAAATGTTAGCTTTGTGATAATAATGTAACATAATATTTACTGCTAATCATTTTGTCTTTTTAGTTTTTAGGCACATAAGTAATAATTACATTTAATTCACTTCAAATACTGACTCTGAGAAACGAGAATAAAATATAAGAAGTTTAATATAAATACAAAATCCCCTAGCCTAGCCTAAAGACATTCCCTAGCCTATCAGACATCCCATAGCCTAGCCACACTTTACCTTTATGTACTGTAATTATTGGTTTAAAGTTTTTTGAGCTAAAATCAAACCGGGTTTTTTCTCTGACAGTCAAATACTGATAACTGCTGTCTCCTGATTGATACTTATATACATGGTCAAGTACAAGCAAACTCCAGTTGTACGAGCGATAGAGTTGACTGCTGCTAGAGTGCAGTGCGCAAACACAAGAAAACAGCCTGGGCTTGCCAGAAGGGAAAGGAACCTTCTCTTTTCAGACTTACATGTTTCCACTAAAACATGCGTATATACCTCAAAAATGAACAGAGTGAGCTCATCATTGGTAAGCGCTATTGTAGATGATTTCACCGAACAGCTAGTAGAGAGAGTATACCCAATTGCAATATGGCAGGCAACTAACAGCTTATCTCGCTACTAGCAACACCTCAACTCAAGGTAACAGCTATGCAGAGCTGTACTGGATTGAGAAGAATCAACTCTTACTGGAGAGTGCTACTGCAAGCAGCAGTAATGGCTACTCTGCTATCTATATGTGCGTGAAGACACACCGTGTTCTGCCATGTACGGAAGAACCAATAAGTTAACAGGCAAATTGCCAAACTAGATACAAGTAGTTAACATTATAAATCATTATAATGAAATACACAGGTATTCACGCAAGTAACC
Source organism: Cryptosula pallasiana (assembly GCA_945261195.1). NCBI lineage: Eukaryota > Metazoa > Bryozoa > Gymnolaemata > Cheilostomatida > Cryptosulidae > Cryptosula > Cryptosula pallasiana. Next base: position 43,230,214 of record OX183134.1, read on the forward strand.
TCCCTGTACAAACTCTACAACAGCTCTGCCACACTGGGCTAAAACCTGCATGGATGTAATAAAGTTTACGCAAATAAAGCAGTTGAAAATATAAGCATATGATTGGTTATAAAAATTCCACTAATACATCACAGAAACAGATTGCAGCAGCTAAGTAGTAAGCTAGCACATTGTCAAATAATAAATTGCACACAAACAAGCTGGCACATTGTAAAAGTTGTTAATCGCATCGAAATAAGCTGGCGCCACGACTAGTAGAAGAGGAAATTCCCTTGGCTCAGCTGCTTAACTCAGCAGCTCCCCCTGCTGCAGCTAATAGTGCTATACACAGAATTATTTCCCTTTCTAGAACGCTAACTGTAGGTGAAATATTACATGATTGGATGGTGACAGAGCATACTGTATAATTTATATAGTACACAGGCCTCGTAAAAGTGGCGTCGTAGAACGAACCAAATCCCCTATCACATTCGCTGTTACGATTAGCACATCCCAGTTTAAAAGGATGATTGATTTTTACAACAGAGGTAGCATATCGTGAAAACAACAAAAATTTGAGGTAATAATTGTGTAATACGCCATTTTTACTCGTCCCAAATGTCACCAGCTGCTATCAACTGGTTACCTTTCTAGGAGGGGAGATAATTCTATGGTGCTATCAACCAGACACGCCTAGCATGTTGGCTAGCACATTTCATTGACTCACCTCGCGTGTAGTCAAAGGTACACTAGATCTAATCAGCCTTTACAGCAAGCAAATATCATTTGCAGGCTGCTAGTGCGGTGTCCACTATATGTAGAATCTATCGCACTATTTCCTGCTGAAAAACTCTTTTTTGTTGGATCGATAGTTGCTAGTTTATGGAAAAAAAATTATTTACTCCATCAATGATACTACTTACCAACTTTAGGTACGATCATTGCATAAACTGGAATAAATACCAACATCACTCCACCAATTATGCAGAACATCGCCATATATATCCAACCAGCTACAAGCATGACAACGCGCTTTAACTGTTGTTTTATATAAGCTTCATTTCAACAGACATATTTTTAGGTCAATAGGAAACATTTGCATTTTCACCGCAAAAATAGACTTGTATGCTTACCAGTTTAATTAATAAAAAAATAAGGTTCTTTAACTAATTTGTGACTGCAGCAATACTCATACTAATAGTATCATTACCGTTACTGTAGAAAGCATGAAAGCGATAACAGAATACGTACATTATGTCAGTATTATTACACATATACTTTGGGCAATCATGCTGCAGTGCATTGAAATGCTATGCTATGCTATGCATTCAAAGCTAACTTTCGAAGCTATTTCACCGTTAGTTTTCCTATAGCAAGCTGGTAATGACTAATGCTGAAAGGATCCATGGATTTCTAAACGATCCGATAATACTGTATTAGATTATTATAACGATGCGATACGATCCAATAAGATATGAACAGTTGGCTTTCACTATCACCTCAAGTTATTTATCTCCAGCTATCTGGGCCTTCACTTAATAGAAACATCTACATGTAAGTTGAACTATTGTGTACTGAAGTTGTATGTTCTATTAATTAAAAGCAATAGAACAGACAACTCCAGTTCATAACAGACTTATGATCCATGTTCCAATGATAGCAAAACAGGTCTTTTACAGCATGAATTTTGTTTTATATTAGAGGAAGTCATCTACTATATGAGTCATTAGTGATACTTTCTATGAACGGTGGAGGTTGAATGCATTTGATTGTGTTGCACTTGTGAGTTTATAATTTTTACATCTTAGTCAATGGTACTCTCTGGTATTGACTCATGAGGAAGGTCTGTACTGTAGGTGGTGATGTTTATTGAGTTTACTTTTATCTAAGCTATATCCGAGGTGTGCTAGAGCTATTATTATATATACATTAATTCTATAAATGTGTGTATGATTGATTTTATGATAATAAAATAGCTAGCATATTAAAATAATGTAAGAAAGGATTGTTTACAATTTTAAAGTTGTTTATTTGTTCAAAATTTATACTTGTTCAACAAAGAATTCCTTTAAATGATTAAATTCTTATTTAAAAATATCAACATATACACATTGGTAGAAGATAAACAATTACATTTTGCTGGTTTTACTAGTTTTTTCTTTAGTAAAATATTTCCACACCTTCAAGCGTTGGTCAGCCATGTTTTTACCAGATAATTTTTTCGGAAGTGATTAGCCGATGTCACAATTGATGCTGACTGGATATTTACAATGACGCAAATTCTATTGCTGTCTGCTATTAAAAACTAAAACGGTAAAAAGTAAGCAATGTGATTGTACTGTGGTTTGTGATGACTAGGCATGTATCACGTATGCAAGTCGTTTTTATTTAACATCGGTAGAGGTAGCCAAATGGATTGCTGACAGACTCAAAAAAGTGCAGTTGTACCAACCTTAGTATTGAAATTGTGTAAATGTATTATACTATTATGTAATCAATGTAGGTTATTATATAATCTGTGTAAGTCTGGATCCATATTACAATGTCTTGTTAATGTTTTAATAATCATTGTACTTTGCTATAACGGTTTGATGAATGTAATGTATTTTCTTTCTGTGACGTAAAACATTGTTATGCAACCAACTGTGAATTGGGAAAAGGAAGGGGTCACGGTTTATCAATGGATTTACTAAAACCATACGTCAAGTGAACTTTAGCCAACCTTAGTATGCTTATTGCTGGAGCTGGTTTATTTGATTAAATTTTAGATTACGCTATGTTATAAAATAGCTCCACATGGAAAATAAAGTAAACATTTTCATTTCATAAAATATTAATCATATTTTGAAGGAACAATCTAAAAAAAACAAGCTACCAATGTTCGCACGGATGAAAAATTTCATAGATTTTGTCAACATATTTTGATTGTTGAATAAAAATAGATTTTTACAAATTAAAAGTAAATAAATATAATTTTTAAATCAATGCACTGTAACAAAATCTTTTCTTTACTTTTTGAGAGAAGACAACTCTAGAGTATCGTATCGTTTGGCAACAAGTGTATCATCTAGCTGGATCGTTATCGCATCCTGTATCATAATATCGTTTCTGCATTAGTAATGATAAGCTCATCAGAAAACCTTTCTACAAAACTGTATAATCTAAAAATAAAAGTCTTTCACTGAATAAATTTGAATGATTGATAGGATTTATTTGAATGAACTTACAAAAGGACTGAGAACCAAAAGTTTCATAGCAGAAATTTTATGAGAGTCAATTTTAGATGTGAATTTATAAAATGGCTTTGTAATTTTTGATTTGCAAAAATAAATTTGATAAGTTTTTAGTGGAGGCATTTTGCAGAAAAATCTTTTCGTATGGAAACTCAACGATTTTCAAGTCAGAAAAATAGAAAACTTACCAAGAACCAAAAAAATGGAGTTATAACCACATTAAAAAATACATTTATGCCCAAATGTTGCCATGGCCAGCAAGGTTGGTATTGCCTACCTTATAAAGCTACATTTTCTTATCAATGCAAAACAAGTGTAGTAAGGAAATTAAATGTAAAGGGTCTTGTCCGCTGTCAAAAACAAACGCTACATTTTTGAAAAATTATTGACAACTTGAATTGTATTAGTGTGTATGATTACAGAAACCTCCACGCAAAAGAGTTTTGTAAGCCAGACACTTTAACGAGATGACATTTGTGAATAAAGCTCTACTCAGTTTGCTCTAAAGGCTTGGTGACACTCCCGGCATAGTACAAAAAAGTGAGTTGCTTTGTTTGTAATTCTTCCCGATATATAACGTGATCTTTTCATGCAAAAAAATGAAAAATATTTATATCGTCGGCAAGTCAATTATTTAACGTTTTAATGAGTCAGTAATGAACTTTATTAATGATCGCTTGTTCTCGGTCTTTAAAACTCTGAATTTTTGTGAAATATAATGCGTACTGAATAGGAATAAAATTCAACAATTTCAAGCGTTATTTAAGAACAACAGGCTCGCACAAAACCACTGGAGTATACTAAAATTATCAAAGCTACTGTTAAACGATAACAGACTACTATTGAAGGGCCCAAGACTAATACAAGGCACTGCTGTGATTTGATGAAAAAGATGCAACTTCTACCGAGCACAAAAGACGAACTTACCTCAAACAGAGCTGCCCCCAGTGCTGGCCCAGTGACAAAACCTAGATATACTGTTGCTTCAATATAACCCTAAAGCATAAAATAATCTGTGAAAATTTAAATCGTACAAGTAAACATCGTAGAGACAGGTTTAGCTTCCGCATGAATCCTTGAAAACTGATTTCATGGCTCATGAGCACTCAGTTGTTGATTGAAGGGTGAAATCAAAGTTAATGATTACTTAAAATTCTTCGAATGAAAGATCAATAATCTCTTCACAGAAGTTAAGGTTCTTCCATTTTCCAGGTAAAAAACAAGGACAATAATTCTCCACAAAGACTAATGTACCTTAGGGAATGTATTTTACTGCATATTAAATTTGATTTACTCAATAAATAGGAACTCACACAACCAAGCTCCTGTTCATTCGATGGTTTACAGGAACTTTTTTTCGCACAAAAAACAATGTCCTGACAAATAAAAATGTGCAAAAGGCTGTAGCAGCTATTGATGACTTTCACAAACAGCTGAAGCGCATTGCCGACAACAACCAAATAAAAGAGTGAAATATGTTATCAACGAACAATTTTGTAATTGCTGAAACTCAATGAATTGGCTTCAAACAAATTTCTAATTATGTAATCCATCTTGTTCCAGACAAAGTTTTATTAGGAGTCCTCAAAGTCTGAGTGAGTTTATTACAGCTAGGGGTATCACCGATCAGCAGTTATTAATTAGTTAATAAAGCTCTAACTTGTGATTGCAAAACCAATCAATTTAGTTTGAGCTGAAGGTTGCAGTGGACTGTGTTATAAGACCGGATGCTACCAACTGGAAGATGTCATAACGTCTGTTATTAATCGAATCTTAGATAAATGCAAATACATTACACAAAGCAGCAATGGCAGTAGGTAGACATTTGTGAAAAAGAGTGAGTATAGAGGCAGGAAAGCTGATTTGAAATCTTTAAACAAGATAATAGTGTACAAATCACTGACCGCCTGTAATTTATGTCATATATTTTCCTACTCTATGCAGTCATCCAGTATGTGTGACTTGTGATGTTAGTGCATCTTTTGTTACAAAAATTGATATCGGCGTTCTGCTGATTGTATAATCAAGTTTAAACTGAGTATTGCAGAAAAATTTGTACATAGAAAATGAGTCATCGACCGATAGCAACTTCTATTAATGAGAGTAACAAACAGAAAGCTGTAATCAGAAAATTGATGTAACAAAGTCTCATATTAGAAGAAAATTATATAACATTGTCGCCTTCAAAAAGCAAGCAGATAATAAGCAAAATCATAAAGCTTTCAACTGCCTGACATTTGGTTAATAGTTCTGATGAGGTTGGAGCCAGTGAAACATTAGCATCAAAATATTTTCATACTTTGACCACTTGATTCAATTTCAACTGCTTTTAACTACATTTTTGACTGTGAAAAATTATGCGATCATTTCAAAATATTGGCTTCTTCAAACATGATGAAAAAAGATAGCCCATTTTTCGAAAAATATGATTATCACACTTCAACCTGGCAAAAAGTTGAGTAAATTACCCTAAATATTGTGTGTATAGAGCACAAAATTACAGCAATAGTACTTGGTACATAACTAGTAGATTGCATAAGTATACTTGTTGTTACTACTAACTAGTTGTAATAGATATATAATACTTACAGCAATAGTACTGGGTACATAACTAGTAGACTTCATAAGCATACTTGTTGTTGTTACTACTAACTAGTTGTAGTAGATATATAATACTTACAGCAATAGTACTAGGTACGTAACTAGTAGACTACATAAGTATACTTGTTGTTGTTACTACTAACTAGTTGTAGTAGATATATAATACTTACAGCAATAGTACTGGGTATATAACTAGTAGACTATATAAGTATACTTGTTGTTGTTACTACTAACTAGTTGTAGTAGATATATAATACTTACAGCAATAGTACTAGGTACATAACTAGTAGACTACATAAGTATATTTGTTGTTGTTACTACTAACTAGTTGTAGTAGATATACAATACTTACAGCAATAGTACTGGGTACATAACTAGTAGACTACATAAGTATACTTGTTGTTGTTACTACTAACTAGTTGTAGTAGATATATAATACTTACAGCAATAGTACTAGGTACGTAACTAGTAGACTACATAAGTATACTTGTTGTTGTTACTACTAACTAGTTGTAGTAGATATATAATACTTACAGCAATAGTACTGGGTATATAACTAGTAGACTATATAAGTATACTTGTTGTTGTTACTACTAACTAGTTGTAGTAGATATATAATACTTACAGCAATAGTACTAGGTACATAACTAGTAGACTACATAAGTATACTTGTTGTTGTTACTACTAACTAGTTGTAGTAGATATATCATACTTACAGCAATAGTACTAGGTACATAACTAGTAGACTACATAAGTATACTTGTTGTTGTTACTACTAACTAGTTGTAGTAGATATATCATACTTACAGCAATAGTACTAGGTACATAACTAGTAGACTACATAAGTATACTTGTTGTTGTTACTACTAACTAGTTGTAGTAGATATATAATACTTACAGCAATAGTACTAGGTACATAACTAGTAGACTACATAAGTATACTTGTTGTTGTTACTACTAACTAGTTGTAGTAGATATATAATACTTACAGCAATAGTACTAGGTACATAACTAGTAGACTACATAAGTATACTTGTTGTTGTTACTACTAACTAGTTGTAGTAGATATATAATACTTACAGAAATAGTACTAGGTACATAACTAGTAGACTACATAAGTATACTTGTTGTTGTTACTACTAACTAGTTGTAGTAGATATATAATACTTACAGCAATAGTACTAGGTACATAACTAGTAGACTTCAGTAGTATACTAGTTGTTGTTACTACTAACTAGTTGTAGTAGATATATAATACTTACAGCAATAGTACTAGGTACATAACTAGTAGACTACATAAGTATACTTGTTGTTGTTACTACTAACTAGTTGTAGTAGATATATAATACTTACAGCAATAGCACTAGGTACATAACTAGTAGATTACATAAGTATACTGTAATAGATTTGCCTCTTCTATTATCTTCCACAACAGATTCTCTATCTCTCTCTCTTCCACTCCTTTCTTTCTATCTCAAACGACGCTAACAACTCACGAGTCCTCGACTCAAACGTAGTAGAAGTGTATTTCTCAGTATAGATACTTTATTACAGCCACAATAAAAGGGGTACTTATACAATAACAACTCTACAACAACTGCCTGCCCAAGGCACAGCAGCTCTATTTATAGAGAAAAAGGTACAACTTCATTACCTTATTAGGCACAACGAATCACAATACAGGGTACAAGGCAATTGCCAATGGTAATATATAATACAAAATCATAACAATAAAACAGTCCAATCATGTAGCAAGCACATGGTGTTTTGCCCCGGGCACTTATTGCCGCTCTTTTTGGTAGCTGGTATCTTTCCAGTCCTTATAAGGGTAGACCATATCCTATCCTGTGATCCTGGGAGAAGGAACGCTCCGATTTCGATTCTGTAAAGTGCATCGCGTTCAGGAGGCCTCAGGCTATCTGAATCAATGTGGTTGGATCCCGGGTCGGGGTCGGGGTAGGTTCGGGGTAGGTTCGGGGTAGGTTCGGGGTAGCTAATTTTACTATATATAGGGGGATAGTGTTTGGGGACAACTGATATCCATTTTCCAGGGGATTCGGAGAATCCCTGGGGGGGGGGGGTAGGGTTCTGGTGGGATAATGACTTATGACTAAGGGCACCAGGGGTGTAATGGGGGGGGGGGGGTTTGGGGGGGGGGGGTTGGCACTACTTATCACACAAATCTCCCACATACTCCGCTTCATTAGCGACAAAGTCTCTAATTAAAATATATATATAGACAAGAATAACTGAGGGGTGTGGGAGGATGGAAGAGTTGTCTCTTACTCGTTTTCTCTCTCATTTTTGGGCGGCGACTGGGGAGACAAAGATGGGTTGCCCGGGATGACCTTTTTCAGGGTGGTCCACCTATTCCGAGCCATGGTAGATTCGGAGTCACTCTCTGGGGTTTGGAGTGGCTTGGGGGGGTCTTTGATACATTGACTGTAGCTACGCTGGGGAGGGGGTGTCAAGCTGGGGGTAGTGTTGGTTGTTAGTAAGTGGTTGGGGGGTAGGGGAAGAGGGGGAAACTCGTCTAGGGTGAGTAAGGGGGGTGACGATTCGTTAGGGGTTAGGGCCAGGGGATCGCAAGCAGTAGAAGGTTCCAAAACCCAGTCGTGGTGAGCAGTTAACTCATTATCTTGGCTGCTAGTAGCGACTTCTACTGGGGGGTTGGTAGGCAACAGCACCTCTTCTTGGTTACTGGGGGGAGGTTGACACGCAACTAAGCCGGCCTCGAGGAGTAAATCATTATCCTCTGGATCTAGTTGTAAGGAAAGTTTGTCGTTGCGGGCCGTCATTGTCTGTAGGTGGTTAACCAGCAGCTGCAGCAAGTAAGCGGGTTGCTCGGTAGTGGATTTAGATTGTAGAGGAGCTGCACTTTCTTGACTGTCTGACTCCACATCATCCCGTTCTACTTCTTGGGAGTGGTTACTCATGGCAGTGGGGAAAGGAGGGGGTGTTTCAAGGGGCCTCTGTAGCCATGGGGTTTCAAACGTGGTTGTTAAGCTGTTCGGAGTAGGTAGAGCAGGTCTTGGCAATTCTTTTAAGTTGAGGCACGGGGGTGTGGGGTCCTCAGTCTTAGTGGTGAAGGCCGTTAATTCGGCTATAAGTCTCATCTTCTCCTGATATTGTTGTTCGAACAATTGCTCCTGCTCACTAGCTACTTGATGGCACCAGGGCTCTCCATAGCGTTGGGGTGGTCCCACGTTACGCCTAGGGCGGCCAGTAGGTGCAGGGGCTATGACAGGGGGTGGTGTGACTGGTGGGGGGGCAACTCCCACATTCGGGGTCTGGCTCCTATTTCGGCCAGTTCTTGGCCGATTTGTACGAAACTCGCTGGGGGTGTTGAGGGGGGTCTCTGGTAAGGGTTGCTGTAGGCGAGGGGGTGTACGTTCTTCTAGTAGGGGAAGTGGGGGGGAGGGCAATGCTGGGAGAAAGCGTGGTGGGATCGGGAGCTCTAGGAGGGGTAGGGGAATGTCTTGAAGGGGAGGGGGGGGGGGCTTCTTCTCCTGCGGGGGGCTGCGCCACGCATGTTGGGACGGCAAGCTGGCTCCATGGCTGCTGGAGCTTGGCCGTAGGGCTCAAGGCAAGCTTTATAGGGTTTGAGGCGGCTACCATTTTGTACCGAACGTTGTCCATGTCAGTCGATTAAGTAGGTGTGGTTGCTGTAGGCCTCTTCGATGATATAGGGCCCAACAAACTTGGGTTGGAGGTTGGGGCTTTCTCCCTTTCTTCGCCTCTTATTCTCTAGCCAGACCTCATCTCCCGGTCGGAATAACGACGGCTCTTCTCCGTCCTCTCCTCTAGTCTGCTTCTGCTCCATTCTCAGCGCCTCGTGGACATCCTCTAGTCTCTCTTGCAGGGCTCGGGCATATTCGTGCACTGGTACGCACTCTAGCAGAGGGGGGTGGTAGGTCAGTTGGTCAGGGAGGGGCAACTCTCTACCCATCATAAGAAAGTTGGGCGTTTCACCAGTAGTAGAGTGGGGGGTAGCGCGAAAAGCTCTCATGATTTGGGGAAGGACCAGATCCCATTCTTCAGGGCGTCTCTTCAGGAGGAGAGAACGTAAGGCGTCTCCGAGGACTCTATTATTCCGCTCCACAACTCCATTGGCCTGAGGGTGGTAGGGGGTAGTGCGGGTTTTGGCCACCCTCCAAATGGTACAGAGTTCCCTCATCAGGCTGGACTCAAATTGGGCGCCCTGATCGGTATGCATTTGCTCGGGTAAACCGAAATAGCTAAACACATGCTCGTCTAGGGCGGTGGCCACTACTGGGGCTGTAGCGTCTGGGAGGGGGAGGGCGTCCTGCCAGCGGGTAAGATGATCCGTTAAGACCAAAATCCACTTGTTACCACGCTGGGTCTCAGGAAGGGGACCAACTAGATCTACTGCTAGTTTTTGCCAAGGCCGGCCAGCATACATGCGTTGTCGTGCGGGGTTGGGTTTGGTACCCCCATGTTTAGCACGTTGGCACGTCTCGCAGCTGTTGACCGCTCGCCGTACATCGGCTGTCATACCCGGCCAGTACCAGGTGAGATTCAACCTCTTGAGTGTTCGTTGAATACCTTGGTGGGCCATGACGTGGGTCTCCCACACGACTTTTCCACGCAGACTGGGGGGGCACACGGCGCACCAGTGAGACCGGGTTCGGCCGGCATGGTGTATCTGCAATACGCCATCCGGGCGGATTTGCATGGTATGTCTCCTCTTCTCCAATTGGCGCAACTCATTGCTGCCGAGCTCAAGCTGTTGGGGGTCTACGGGGGTATTATTTTGGATAGCTTCATACACGACAGCTACGGGGTGACGGCCGGTCTTTTGAGCTTCTATCAGATCTGTATCAGGGGGTGGTGGACGTGGACGGGCAATGGCAACTACCCGGGGGTCTGAGGGAGGGAAGGGAGTAGACAAGGGCTGGGCAAGGGGGGTAGGGGAGGGGTTTGGGAAGGTCTGTATCACCTCGTCTTTGGTGGGGTTACCATCTCTACTCTCAATGTGGGTACACTGTTTACAATCAGAGGGGCAATGCCTACTCAGTCCGTCTGCGTTCCCGTGCAAATGTCCACTGCGGTGTTCTATGGTGAACTTAAACTCTGAGAGGGCTTCCAGCCATCTGGCTACTTGGCTCGAAGGTTCCTTTCGCTTGCAGAGCCACATGAGGGAGGCATGGTCGGTACGGACTCTAAAGGTTTGTCCGTAGAGATAGGGCTTGAAGTGTTTCACCGCCTTAACTACGGCTAACAACTCCTTGCGAGTGACACAGTAGTTTTGCTCTGGGGGGCTCAGCGTTTTACTGTAGTACGCTATCACCCAATCTTCATAGTTCTGGATCTGGGACAGGACGGCGCCAACACCGTCGTCACTGGCGTCGGTGTCTAGGATATAGGGACTGTTGGCAGCGGGGTAGCCTAGAATGGGGGCGGAGACCAGTCCTGCTTTGAGCAGCACAAACTCTTCTGCCTGAGGTTGGGCCCACTCCCAGGGGGTATCTTTACAAGTGAGTCTGGTCAGGGGCTTGGCTACGGTAGAGAACCGTGGGAGGTACTGGCGGTAATAACCTACAGTTCCTAGGAACGCTTGTAGTTCTTTAAGACAAGTAGGCGGGGGGGGGGGGGGGGGGCCAATCACGTACTGCAGCAATCTTTTCTGGATCAGTGGAGACACCTCGCTCGCTGACAACGTGGCCTAGGTAGCGGACTTGAGATTGGAGCAGCTCACACTTGCTGGGCTTTAGTTTTAAACCAGCCCCTTGTAGACGCTGGAGCACTTCGGACAGTCGGTGGAGATGGGTGGGGAAATCGGGGCCTATGACGATGATGTCATCTAAGTACAGGAGGAGTGACTTCCAGTGAAGGCCGCGTAGCACCCTCTCCATGAGTCTCTGGAAAGTGGCGGGTGCGGAAGTTAATCCGAAAGGGAGGACTTTCCATTTATACAGGCCGGAACAGGTGGAGAAAGCGGATTTGTCGCTAGCATCCGCGTCCAGGGGAACCGGCCAGTATCCGCTCCCTAGGTCTAGGGTGCTAAAGTAGCGGCTACCCGACAAAGCGTCCAGGCTCTCATCTATACGGGGCAGAGGGTAGGCGTCTTGTTGGGTCACTGCATTCAACCGCCTATAGTCTATGCAAAACCTCCACGATCCGTCTTTCTTTTTGACGAGTACCACGGGAGAACTCCAAGCACCATTGCTGGGTTCAATCAACCCTCTCTCTAGCAGTTTGGACACCTGCTCCTTGGCTTCTCGCTCCTTGTGGGGTCCTAATCTGTGGGGGTGTTGTCTTATGGGCTTGGCTCCGGGCTTCAGGGGGATGCTATGTGCCACAAGGTCGATACGACCCATGTCGTGATCTCCTCTACTGAACACCTCCTCGAAGGAGTGTAAGAGCTGGGCCAGTTGGAAAGCTTCACTGGGGGTGTGGCAGTTGTCCAGGGCTTGGGTATATAGTGCCTGCAAGTGCTCGGGGACGGGGGAGGGAAGGAAAGTGGGGGGGATGGAAGTAAGGGGGTTCTCCGTCAATGGCAACTCTATGTCACTGGCCTGTACACCTGTATACCGGCCTATAGTCTTTCCCGCTTTCAAATGTAACGGCTGACTAGTGGGGTTAAGGCATCTAACGAGCAGGTGGTGTTTGGTATCAGGGGAGTTGAGACTGGCGGCGAGGGGCGGGGAGTCCGGGGTACCTTCTACTATACCGAGGGGGAGGTGTGAGGGGTTGGTAACTTTACAAAGTACCGTCGCCTCGGTATTCGGGGGAATGTGAGTGTCTCTTGTGACTTGGACAGAGGTGGAGAGTATTCGTACCTGTTGGTCAGTGCATGGAAGTTCTTGGCCATCTATTTCAATGACTGAACGATCAAATTTCATGTGACACTGGTGGGCAGTAAGAAAGGGCATGCCTAAGATGGCGTCTTCGTTAATCTGTCCGACTACGAACGTAGCATCCGTCTTTATGTCTCGCAGTCGAAGGGGCAGATGTAGGGTACCAAAGAAGGGGATATGGGATCCGTCCGCCAAAATGCCGTGGGTGTCGCTCTCTTGAAGGGCATCCCGGGTGGTAGGAGACAGCCGGTTGAACAGGTGCTGTGATAGCAAATTGGTGGTACATCCGGTATCAATGAGTGTAGACACCCGCTTGCCTTCAATTCGACCGGGCAAGAAATAACTTGCCTTGCAGGGGCGTTCTGGCGGGGAGTAAAGAATGTCAGTGGGTCTGACGGCTGATGGTCGGGGGGCAGGGGGTTGTCTCTCCCGAGGGCGGGAGGGGCGTATTTGGGTTGGGGGAGTAGGGGGGCTTTTGGGGTGAATCCCTCGGCTCAGAGATTGAGCTGGTTCAGACGGGTAATATAATTTGTGTCCATGACTAACTGGGTGTTGCTGACGAGACGGGCGGGGAAGGTCAGCACACAGGGGGGCCGGGGGGTGGTATGGTTGGTGATTATCCCAGACAGGCGGGGCAGACGGGTAGTAGTCAGTATCTTCCAGCTCTTGTAATGGCGCATACCGGTTGGCAGTAGGTAGCTGCCAGGGCTCTGGGGTTGGCACAGGATACCGTCTCTCTGGACGTTGAGAAGGGATCTGAGTCACAGGGTTATGTCGCTCTAATCTTTCTATTGCCTTCCTATAATTCCGAGGGGCCCGGGGGCAGTTAGGAACCGGTCTCCCTACTGCGGGCGGCGCCCGTTTTTTGACGGTTGGTTAGGAAGGGGGGTAGGAGACGGCCAGGGTTTAGTAGGACAACTCCTCTGTAAGTGGCCAATGGCGCCACACCCCCAACACTGAAGGGGGGTAGGTGCGACGGGGGGGGGGGGGGGGGGGGGGTAGGAGGGGTGGGGGATGGCCAGTGGGGGGGTTTGTTGCTGCTTCAGTTTCTGGAGTTCTTCCGAATGGAGCTTGATGGCGTCGGTGAGCAACTGCATATTTTGCATCAGAACAGCCAGGATGTCTGGGGATGGGGTAGCTGTCTGGTGGACTTGACTGGGTGGGGGGTTGGCTGGGGTTCTGCCACTGGGTGGTTCTAGCATGTCGTCTTCCTCCTCCACTACTCTGACTCGGGAAGGTTTGTCTTCAAATCCTGTCTTGATTTGGAGAAATTCACTGCCTGCTCTGACTGCTTCCTCGACAGTGTGGGGTTGTACGGCTAATAAATGTCGTTGAAGGTACGCATTGCCTATTGTGCTAGCAAAGGTTTCCAGTACCATTCGGTCAACTCTTCGGGGGGGCAGGTCATCATAAGCAACACGGACCAGTTTTTCAACTTCATTAGCGTGTTGTTGCAACGATGTTTTGGGGAAACGACGCAGGGTAATCAACTGGGCTTGTGCCTCTTTGGGGGTAAGTCCAAACCGTGCACGTAGGGCAGCAAAAATACCTTCTACATGGGGAGGGCGGCCACACTCAAGGGCGTCGTCTCTCAGTGCCTCTCGTAAGTGTAGTAGGGCAGTAGCTTGGCCCCAATCATTTGCATCGGCTACTACAGTAAATCGAGTGATGAAATATTCCACATCGGCCGTGCCATCGTATTTGGGGGGTTTGAAGGGGGTTGGGTTGTGTCTTTGGGGGGTTTGTACCAATCTTTGTAGGGCATCTGTCAACTCATCCAAGGCTACCGTTGGTTGAACTACAACGGGATTTTGGCCAGCGCTTCTTGCTCTCTGAGTGGCCATTGTTGACTGGCGAGTTATGGGGTATAAAATGATTGCTTGTAACAGAAATCAGTATTCCGTGGATTCCGAATCGGGGTGGGTGGATCCCGAATCGGGGTGGGTGGATCCCGAATCGGGGTGGGTGGATCCCGAATCGGGGTAGCTTCGGGGTAGAGGGGGAATGGCAGTATACAGGGTCAAGGTAACTTCGGGGTAAGGGGGAATGGCAGTATACAGGGTCAAGGTAACTTCGGGGTGAGGGGAAGATGGCGGTAAGCAGGGCGAACAGGCTTGGTGTAGTTCCTAGCTCTTTCTTCTGCTTTATTATCTCGCAATCTTCTTACTTCTTACCTTCTTTCTTATCTCTCTCTATTCGTTGTGTCCTTGTTCTTCAGATATCCCACTGCTGCCACCAATGTAATAGATTTGCCTCTTCTATTATCTTCCACAACGGATTCTCCCCTCTCTCTCTCTTCCACTCCTTTCTTTCTATCTCAAACGACGCTAACAACTCACGAGTCCTCGACTCAAACGTAGTAGAAGTGTATTTCTCAGTATAGATACTTTATTACAGCCACAATAAAAGGGGTACTTATACAATAACAACTCTACAACAACTGCCTGCCCAAGGCACAGCAGCTCTATTTATAGAGAAAAAGGTACAACTTCATTACCTTATTAGGCACAACGAATCACAATACAGGGTACAAGGCAATTGCCAATGGTAATATATAATAAAAATCATAACAATAAAACAGTCCAATCATGTAGCAAGCACATGGTGTTTTGCCCTGGGCACTTATTGCCGCTCTTTTTGGTAGCTGGTAACTTTCCAGTCCTTATAAGGGTAGACCATATCCTATCCTGTGATCCTGGGAGAAGGAACGCTCCGATTTCGATTCTGTAAAGTGCATCACGTTCAGGAGGCCTCAGGCTATCTGAATCAATGTGGTTGGATCCCGGGTCGGGGTAGGTTCGGGGTAGGTTCGGGGTAGCTAATTTTACTATATATAGGGGGATAGTGTTTGGGGACAGCTGATATCCATTTTCCAGGGGATTCGGAGAATCCCCGGGGGGGGGGGGTAGGATTCTGGTGGGATAATGACTTATGACTAAGGGCACCAGGGGTGTAGGGGGGGGGGTTTGGGGGGGGGGGGGGGTTGGTACTACCTATCACACAAATCTCCCACAATACTTGTTGTTGTTACTCCTAACTAGTTGTAGTAGATATATAATACTTACAGCAATAGTACTAGGTACATAACTAGTAGACTACATAAGTATACTTGTTGCTGTTACTACTAACTAGTTGTAATAGATATATAATACTTACAGCAATAGTACTAGGTCCATAACTAGTAGACTACATAAGTATACTTGTTGTTGTTACTACTAACTGGTTGTAGTAGATATATAATACTTACAGCAATAGTACTTTTCTTGTAGCTAGTTGATTTCATTAGTATACTTGTTGCTGCAACTGTTTACATTGCAGATCCTACACCAGCAGCAACCCTTATTATGACACAGGAAAGCAGAAATATGATTCCATTTCTCATATGGTACATCAACCTACAATAAATCAAGTCCTTCATAAATAAACATAAACAGAGAAGTCTAAAAAACTGTCTTTTAATTACTGATACGGCCCGCTGCACTAGCATTGTCAGTATTTTACTTGAGAGTTGTCTGCCCATGCTGTGACATAGTTGTGTCTCCCCTGAAATTTTTTAGTGTTTTCAAGTGTGGAGTCCATTTTAACCACTTTAAAAAACCAAGGCTAGCTTTCAATGTTTCCGACTTGAGTGAAAAGAAAACGAAGTAGATGCTTCACAATTAATTAATAATGAGGACAAGATACCAATATTATTTGTAATATTAGGTATTTCCATTTTCCTGAAAACTAAATTGAATTACAGAAAAATTAGCTGAGCTATGTCTTTTTTGCAAATAAATGAAATTATGTTATCACAGTTTTTTATTATTAATCGTAGGAGTTGAAGCTGCAAAACACTTTAACAGCGATGTATTTTTGACAGTTTAAGCTAAGAGCAGCCACTTTAATATTATTATGAGTGGTATGATGAAACTTTCGAGTGGTTAGATAAAACTTTCATGTACACAAAGATAGCATTGCCGTTATAAGTACATAGGTGATTTTAGGAATGAATTGAAGACGTTTCATTAATGGCTGAACTTTTTGGTGCCTTACGCCATTTCGTTTCCCCGCTTGAGTGGTCATGTGGTACAAACTTGGATATCAATTAGTTTCTAACCAGTAAGTAGTCATTAATTTGCTTTTGCGAAACCTCCCTAATAGCAACGCTCATTACTGTTCAACTCATAGTGTTACACAGTGCATGCTGTAAGCTACCATCTCAATTCCATCCTAGGAATTAAAAAATAACACCCACTTTTGCATTAAAAGGTGAATTATAATTAAATAATTTTTGAGTGTCATCTATTTATTTTTCAAAACTTTCAACAATAATTTGACACAGCTATGTGGCTGGCAATTAAATTTTATTATATAATACATGTACGGATGTCCAACTATATTTTTGCTGCCATTCGTTACTTACCCAAATGCAATACAAGCCGCTGCAGTCAGAATGTTTCCAAAAGCTAGCATACTCTTTGGGTGCCATTTGACAATCTAAAATAATAATAACAAGAGTTGGGAGAGTTTCTTTGGTATGAGTAAAGTTGCATAAGTTTCTAGTAATAACTATCAACAGAAGTTCTGGTTAAAAGCTTTTGCCGCTTATTTAGCCAAAATTATAACTGGGAAGATATCTTCAAAATAGTTTTTTATAAGTTAATGCCGCGCAGTTAGTTTCCATTAATTTAAATGAACCTTTTGAAACAGCAGAGAATAAACTGCTTGGTTGGATAGCTTGGCGCATATCCTATACTTGTCCTTTGATGCATTTTAACTCACTAACACCTGTTTTTGTCACGGATCATTTGCTGGTGAACTTTGTTATTTATGTCGATGATAGCTTATATCATGCTTGTATACGCGGAGTTGGGTTGCTATGATCAATCATTCCGTGGTTAAAGTTTGCAATAAGCCATACATCTCTCAGTATTATTCATAAGTAGGAATTTTAAACACCTGAAGGATCACGTGAAGTTATTTTACAAAGTTCAGCATAGTTAAAATTACCTTCTATGATAAACAATAATTACTAGCACCTGATCAATTTAGATTTATTGCAAAGTGTTTGAATTTAACAATACAAATGGAAGAATAAAAACAATCTTGCTCGTGTTAAAACATACTTTATGCCAATCCTTGGCACTGTGAGAATCATGACTTCATGAAAACATTGCTAAAGCCTAAACTGTTTTCGGACAATGTCGAGACATGTAAATTCTAAAAATAAGACCATAAAAAAATTTTTGCTCTCTCATGCTGTGTCACACAATTTATAGTATATCTTTCATCGAGCTCCTTACCTATCTTTTGCTGTTGTTAAATTTCATGACCTTTGAAACTAACTTAATCCATGAGTATCAATCCTTACAGTAATGTAGATCGATTCAAATGCCAAGTATCTGAAGAAAAAGCTAGTTTACTTATTTAAAAAAAAGCAGGGTAACCGTTTAAATATCTGTATCTATTTACACACCTTAGAGATGCTCAACGTAGTTTTTTGAAAGCAGCTTTAAACATTTTTAGACCTTATTAAATGTGGCAGATCAGTTTGGTGAATAAACCAGCATTTGCTGAAAATTGTGATACTACCGTCAAATGTGTTTATCATTAATACATGTGCTGCACTCACCAGAGAGCCAAATACTGGCGAACATAGAAACTTAATGAAGTCAAATGAAGAAAAAACTATTCCAACTTCTGTACTAGATAATCCTTTGCTTTGTGCAATCCCAGGAAAGAACGGAAATAGAGCTGTGTCTGCTGATAACGACAGGAGTAACAGAAAAAGGATAATAGCAATCATCCCCACTTGTCTAGCCTTCGAGGGATAGTCCTGGTCAGCTGTCTCATTCTGTGTTTTTTGTAGTAAGCTTCCTTCATTGTCTGGTAGCGCTTCTTCTGTGCACATATCTATGCAGCTACAAATCCTCCTACACTCCCCTGAACAAGCTCAGACGGCAACGCTTGCAGTCTTATAGTGATTATGACATTCTTAGTAGCTGGCTACAGTATTCAAGTGTAAGCAAGAACACAAATCTTACTAGCCTCATTTGGTCACGCTACGTTGGAGCATAAATCATTTTTGTTTGTCAAATGTAATTAACATTCAACTGGCTCTAACAAAGTTAATGTTGAGAATTCCGTCTGTTTTCGAAAAGAAACAACAAGGTAAACTACTAACTTTCAAAGTGTTCAGTGTTTTTCAAAGATTTTTCTGCTTGTTTCGCATCTACAAAAAATTTAAACTCACTTGTTTGCTGCACATTTTGTATAGCTATTGGTAATTGAAATGGGACTAGGAGTTGTCTACCTACCAGGCTCGTTTAGCCAATACTCATAGTACCATTCCTTAAATTGAGAAAAACTCGTCCGGTAGCAGTGCTGAAGCTAATTTCTACTGATGAAAGCACCATTGTCTTTCGAGTATGATACTACGTATGAAGGGAACATACAGTCACAAAACATTAAAATTATGTTTTATTCTATTCTACGTAAGTGCATGACAACTTGTATTACTGCATACAATTTTTAAGCGAACCAAAAAAGCGCAATATTCATAAACAAAGTAAAAGAAGTTTCAACTTTGCCAGTTAGAACCTGCAATTTGAATGAATAAACATTTCTATCAAAGCCTTCATATAACTTGGAATATAAACATACTCTGTCAATAAAATATCTTACTAACAGAACAGTCAGCAAGTTCTATTTCTGGTTCATACTCTCTTAACAAACCCGGAGCATTTTAGTATATTACCATTTGTTTACATAATAGCTACATTTTGAAATCCTTGCCTTCATTGAAAAAGGGCTTTCTAATCAATTTTACTTACTGTTTACACCGTTGTCACATATTCAAGTGAGGTAGCATTGCCACTTCAACACATCTGCTATTCTTATCTGAGTTGGGTAAGAATTTTATAAGTAAAGTTATTTATTAGACTTCAAAAAAAAATTTCCATTCTTATTGTTTGTATTTCATACAAAACAAGTGACACTTCAAATCACATCATAGCTACATCCTTGACACTTTTAATCAATTTTTAAAAAAGCTAATCATAGCTAATGTGTTCAACCAGCTGTTGGTTTGGGAAATAAATAATTATCTTGCATATAATTTTTGCTTTAATTTCTTTTTATAGTCGTGCATAACAATGATAAAGTTTTTCCTCTATATTTTAACTTTAATTTTTGCGGTTGTACCTTTGTGCTTTTTAGATATAAAGTTGAAGTTACTTAAAGAGAATTTTTCTTATGTATAAATAAATAAAAGAAAATATTCCACAGAATGACATTGTCAATAGAACATGTGTTACATAATTGTCAGCCTCACACAACTGAACTAGTATAGATCATCCAGTGGTGCATTGGCAAATTTTTATCAACAGGTACTGTGGCGGTCGTCGGCAACAGAGAAACCGGGCCGCAGGCCCGGCCACGGCACAACGCGCCGGCGGGGTGGGTGCGGGAGGGGCGCCAGAGCGCCCTCCCGCAGGGGGGGTCCGGGGGGCCCCCCCCCCCCGGAGAAAATCTTTAATATCAGCATCATTTTCCTGCAACTTGAGGCTATTTTGGGTATTATTTTACCCTATATACAGCTGTTAAAAACTCCTAGTTTTGCAGAACTCTCTCTGGGAAATTGGGAATAGTCAAAATATCACAATTTTTTGAGTAATAATTATTGTGAAAAAGTATACAACATCCCACAACTAACTCCGAAAAATGCTCTGTTGTTTATATATTAGCAAAGCTTACCTTATAAGGACATTTCAAAAAGATCGATATGGTAATGTTATCCACTTATTCCTCTCTTCAAAGTCTCAACCATTGCCCACACACATGGGCAAAGGTTAGGCAGCTAAACAGTGACTTGATGTCTCAGGAGAAGTTAACAGTGTGTGCCTGCAAAGTGTTTAAATCACCAAGCTAACAATCAGTTAATAAATACCCAAGTAACAACCACCAAAGAGAGAGAGATAAGCAGAATGGAATATACATCACAACTGCCACACAAACGGTGTGTGAGGAGTTAGGGATCACACAAACAGAATTTAATGATTACATTGTAAAGAAGAATGTTGTTAAACAAGGTTATACAGTGTGCAGAAGAACAGTGCAAAGCATGCAAACAGTGCACCATAGTTGTTAGCCAGCATTGGTTAGACAGGTGAAAACAAAAATTACCACAAATGAGCTCTTACATAATGTTTGCCCTAAAAAAGAAAATTGCAACACTATGTACACGGGGGGATAATATAAAGGCTAGTTATGAACCAAAGGAGTATTGCCACAAGTCTTACAGTTTACTTAGAAAGCAATGGCCACGTATATCTATATCTATCCTGAATCGGCACAGAGGCTCACTTGGATCGAGTATCATCAGCAGCACGATGACCTCTGACCCTAACCTTCACATAGACATCTGGGTTAAACTGATCCAATGGTGGCCCAACCAGAGAAATAAACATAAGCTCAGACATATGAGTAACAGTTAGCTTGTTTCTCGCATCAGTACAAATATTGTTCATTGAGCTAAAGCCCCTCTCACAATCGCTGCTGCTAACAGGCAATGAAAAAACTACACTTTTTAAAACTTTGATGCAAGCAGGTACCACACTCGGGTTGTCAATAAAATCTCGATAGTCAGTGAGAATTTGGTTTGTAAATGGGATGTTGAATCTTTCACAAAGCCCATGTAGTCTGCCCTCCCCATCTACCTATGGTGACTGAGTGCCACTTGGCCATTTGACTGGGTCAAGGCAGTCAATTTGTGAAAGTAAAGCTTTCAACAATTTCCTATCACTGTCAAGTCTAGATCCAGACACAACAGTTCCTTCCAATCTGCTCTCCATATTGTCAATGAGAGCTTGCAAAAATGCATCTTTATCCAGATACGCTCCCTTGCTAACCATGACAACACCTTTGAATTGGCCACATTCAACACTTTCTCTGTAGGCTTGGAAACTTTGGCCTGTCCCTTCATCCCCTTTTTGCAGCTTCAGGGCCCGGATTAGAGTGTTAACTCTAGCATATGCAGTAGGCAGGTTGCAGTTATCTGACTGTAGAGATTCAGACAACACACCTATCTCTCTCAAACTATCATGCATAACGGCTATGCTATGGACAAACTGAGGGCTTTGTAAAATTTTCAACATCCCATGATAGCTGGCTTTGTGTGTGGAAGAGCTGCTGCTAACATCTCTAGCATGCTCTACCAATGCTGGGTAGCTCTCCCAGATGGCATTCAGCGTACGAAAGCTGGAAGCTGCCCATCGCACCCCCAACACCCTACCTATTTTCTTAAGTTCAATGTCAAGCTTCGCAGCACACTGCTAAAGAGCACGTTGAGCTTTGGGCTGATTGTATACAGAATAGAGTTTGTCAAGGAAAGACTGCACATGGTTAATCTGATTGGAACTCGTTACCGCATCACCCACTGCTAGCTCAATACGATGGCACATGCAATGCCATAAAAGTATGTTTGGATACTTCTCCTTCAGTCGGACCAATACTCCCGACTTTTTATCAAGCATTGTTGAAGCGCCATCAGCGCATGCACCAATCAGGTGACGCGAGAGGTACTCGTCTGTGAATCCATAGTTATGTAGTTCAGACAATACTTTATGGGTTATGTGCTCAGCAGCTAGAGATTCGAGCTGTATAAGGCTGAGGGGAAAGGCAAAAGCATTGTCAGAGTTCTCTGGGTTTGTAAGACATGATGTGCGGATATAAAGGGCCATGACTGCCTTGTTTGAAACGGATGTTGATTCGTCAATAACGATTGATATTTTCTTTTCCATTTGAGTAATGTTTGTCGTAAGTTTCTTTTTTATTTCAGAACTGATGGTGGATATAATCTCAGTTGCTGAAGCTCGGGAATGCAAGCACCCTCCCATATCGGCACCATTCAATTGGCATAATTGTACAGAGTGAACCATATCAGAATATGGTGTATTCAACTTAGCTAGGGTGTAGGCACATCCTAAAATATTGGCCGTCGACTGCTGATTTAGTTTGCTTTTGCTGACAAACATATTTGGCAACAAATCAGCCTTCGCCTCACTACTAGACTTTGCTGCTTCAACGTGAGCTACACTTTTCAGATGCTCAGATATTTTCTTTCGCAAAGACATCAACTGCTTCTCTTTAGTGTCGCCATTGGGAAAAACTCCTGTTGATGTCCACTCTTTACGAATACGACTACTTTTTGAGGAGTTTGCAACAACTTTTTTTTACATCACTGCATACCTGACAAAGCAGGCAACCTCCTTGCTTCAGCTTTAGCCATGCGTACTGAGCTTTCTTTTCCTCCCACTTATCAGCAGACCAGCAGGAAGGTGGAACACATGGGTTATGTTCATCAGACTCGGCTCTAATAAATAAACACAGAACTTTTGCATTAACCCCTATTAAGATTGCCAATCAATGTTGCAAAAAAATAGTAAGTTAGTAACAAGGACCGTTTCCACAAACCTTGACATGGAAGTCCCAGCTTCTTCAGACTCTGTGCTTGATAAGCTAATACTTCTGATTCTAAACACAGCACAATGAGTTTATTAATAAATTACGCTAAACAGTGAGGGAACATCTAATAGGTTCTGGAAGTTACAAACATGATTATCAACAGTGACAAATATTGAAACTAAACAATGTTATTTCAGATTAATATTGATACTAACCTCGAAGTGGATGACTGAGTCACAGGATCCGCTACATCACTAGCTTCCTGATTCACCAATCGTGGCCTGCAAGACATGATACTCCTCTGGCATGTTTGCTATTATGACTATGACATGCATTTTGTTGTGCTATCATACTGCATACTTGTGTAAAATTTATGACAAATCACTGATGTGTCAATAGCATTTGTACAAATTTTTAATAATTGTGAAAAATACACCAGTGGGTGGCTGTAATCAAGGTGAGATAGTTCATAGTAGAAGCATCAGTGAGTGGGGAGGGGTGGGGACAAATTCGAGTAAGCATTGTTACTTTAGTGTAATGTCAATAGCCAAATTATTAACTAATAGAGTGGTAATAGTAGTGGTGTAAGTTGATTAATTGGCCACATTAGAAAAAACTTGCTAGAACATGGTACTTCTACTACTATGCGATTATTACTAAATGGTAAGTAGTAGCAGCGGCAGCAGTAGTAGTAGTAACCGAACAAACTGTTCAGTTTACTTCAATAACAAATAAAATAACAATATTTTTATTGTTATTATTTGGCCAATAATAAATAATATACATACATGCTGCATGTATGTATATTTTATTTTTTATATCCAAGAACAACAACTAAAAAATCATTATACAAAATAATGTAAATAATAATTATTTAAATTAAAAATGAATACTACTACTACTGATTTTTAATTAACATTTTTTATATTATTATTATTATTTTTTAGTGGTAGTAATAATAAATAATAATTTAATTATAATAAAATAAATATATTATTTTTATTCATATTAATAATAAATAACAACTGTATTCTCATCGAATAGTAGTAGTATTCTATTAATTTATCAGTAGCTCATCATCATTTATTTATTATATCTCACTCTTTAGTAATAATAAATATTAATTAATTGAGTAGTAATAATAATAAAGAGAAAAAGGTTTTAATAAAAAAAATAGTTATTATTAATAATAATAAAATAATAAATAGTTACAGTAGTATGTATGTAGTGATGAATGACACCTGAAACCTGTATCTTTTGGAAACAAACATATCCTTTAGGTTTATTTGCCGGGTCATCCTAGAAAGTTAAAGACTCGAGGTGAGTAGCAGTGAATTCTTAAATGAATGTATCACGCAGAAAAAGTTCATCTAAAGCTTGGAAAGAAAGAGAAATATTGGGTTCGTTTTGTAGCCATAAATATGAAGTAGAAAGTGGGGGGCTGCGCGCACCGCCCGTTTTTGCACAGCGTTGGAAGCTGTGACATATCCGTTTCCTAAGTAAACAAATTTTGTTTGGGAATTCCTGATGGAAAGTGGTGAAAAAACAGACAAAACTGTCAGAATTTGCCAATTTCTCAACAGGTACGGCCGTACCGGTTTGCCACTGGTCAAAATTGTCAACCGGTACGCCGTTCCGGACCGTTCCAGCACCAATGCACCACTGAGCTCATCACTTTCATAGGCTAAACAACATGTTTGCTGTCAGAGGAGTACAACAAATGAATGTAAAAAAAAAATAGAGCAACATTACACTTGAAACAGGAAAGACCAAGCACATGGAGTCGTCAACTTCACACAAAAAAAACTTACGAATTGCAAGTAAAATCAGGTGACCTACAAAAAAAACCATAAGTCAACATCTCAAACAGTTTTTTGTCTTATCAGTCTACAGGCAGACCAATGTGGCGATGGGTGTAACGTGTTGTGGGAGATTTTAAAATAATTAGACAAACTAGGCCCCTTTCCCCACGCTCTCCCACCCTAAATCCCCCTACACCCTTTACTCTAACAGCAACAAGCTTCGAGTGGACCAGGAGCCTTCCCCTTTATCTTACATATGTATTATTCCTGATTTATAAATGCCGGCTACCCCGGGTCTAACCTGGGCCTGTGTAGACCCTGTTTTGTACATATATATATACCATAGAAAACCTACCCCTGGTCAGTACCTCGAGCCAGCCAATAAACTTGGCTGCTAAAGGTAGCCTGGGCCCTCAGGAGCTGGAACCCCTTCGCCTTCTGAACAACGAAGCAAGACAATTTACTGGAGCAGAGATTAGGAAGTGTGGATACCTTATAAGGAGTGGAAGATTTTCACCACCACAGAAAGAGCGGGAATGGAGCCCAGAACCACTTTGCCGTGTGTTTGATCCCCCATTGGTTTACTATGTTATTACGATTTGTATTACATATTTTTATTTGTACATATTTTGTATGATTGTCTGTTATTGACTCACCCCTAATGAGGGGGTGAGTTTTCCGGTCTTCTCCTATAAAGGCAGCTGCTGTACATGAGAGAAGACAGAAGTCTTGTGGATTGTGTTGGATAACCATGTTACATTGCTAAACAGAACTAGCTAAATAAATAGTTCATTCGTGTAAACTTTGTGTCATTTGTCTCGGTCGTGGATCCTGTAGCAGTCGTTGATATCTGGTTGGAATGGATGCCGTTGTGCCAGTAGTAGGAGGAGGAAATCTACTACAGTATTCCTAAACTCATAAATAGAGCATTCAAGCAAAATGAAAATAAAATGATACTTAAGGTGTATAATTTGTTATGACACTCTGCTGGAAAACAGCTGTTGATACCACTAAATGTTAATAACACTTTTACTAATTGTCCTCTGAGTTTTCTATTACAAACTGTTGGAAGAATATATTGTGGTGGATTTTACATAGCGTGGCAGCTACTCTGCTCTATTACATACAAGTGATACTTGCTGCTGGGAGACACAATTCAATTAAGTACAATTTTTGATTGTACACAAGGTGAGTCATCTGAACGCGCTGGTAGATTTGCCCAAGCAGATGCTGTTGATAGCACTGGTTGCAGCATGCAAGCTGCAGTGAAGTAGACGATTGTCAGGGAATTTGCCTCCCACTACCCAATTATTAGCATTCGAATATTGACAGCTAGCCACCGTTATAAAGCCCCAGCTTATTATTGGTTGTCTTATAATGCATCAGCTTATTCACTTGTTTTATTATAATGCATCAGCTTGTTACTTGATTGCATAGGTTGATTATTTCAGCCAATCAGAGTACTGTGATTTCAACCACCATCATTTGCATATTTACTCTATATATTTTTAGACGTTAGCCCAGAGAGGCAGTTGTGTCTATGCATTCGTACTGTGAACTTGTCTGCCCCAACGCATATTGTGTTACAATACCGAGATTTAAACTGATATCAGCTGTTGTTAGTTTGGCAGGTTGCTTGATCAAGCTGTTCTGTGTTCTACCATGTACGGCAGACCCTGTGTTACCCGGTAACATGCCTAATTATTAGAGATGCTAACACTACTACGGCGGTGTGCTCTAGACTAGTGGCAATCAAGGAGTGGAGACAAGCGCAATACTTGTTGTCTATCTCAACCCGGTGCTCTCTCTGGTAGTGTTTGGTGAAGGACGTGGTGAAATCCTTTACAATATAAAAATTTTAGGCGCCATACGGAAACGCACCATTATCAAGCAACTACACCACTTTTATGCATTTACTTTCATGTTTATCAGGCAATAATTTATATATGTGTAGGTCCATGAGCAATTTTACTGCCTTTGGCAGAGATTGATTCACTCACCACAAATGGAATATATCAAAAGAGTTGATACGCGGAACACTTTTATGAACCCCAAAAGTCAGTTTTTGTTGTAATTCAATGGAAGTAATTTGATGTATCTAAGCTATGTCATAGCATACTGCAGGGAGCTATCTGTTGTGTACAGATTACCAAGTTGATAATAAACTTGATTTGGTGCTTTCTTACTACCTATATCACTTGCTTGTGCTAGTCAACATCCACTTTCTTTAAACAGAGCAATAAAATTATTTATTCTATCAATGGCTGCTGTTCATGAGCTTCTGTCAGCGGTTTGCTGCCATTCACAGACTTTTCCATCCAGTCAGCGCAAGCAGCATTTATTTTCTCCTCCATTGCTTTGCTGTCTTTTACAGAAGGAAGCTCCTCATTTTTTTCATCTGTTAACTTGAGTTTTTCAGCGTCATCAGTAGTTTCCGGGTATAAAGGCTGATTGGTACACTTCATATAGCCGAGGAACGAAGTCATGAGTATTACCTACAAGCAAGACTGCACAAATCTTTCTATCTACAAGATTGTTAGTCAAGCTTTGAAATATAATTTGTTGAACTTAAAGTCGTGCAGGGAGTTCGAAGTTGCATAACAAATTATAACTTCCATTTAATTTCAGCTAATACTCTCTTGGCAACAATTTTTCATAAAATATTTGTTGCATGTCGCTGTCAGTTTGGCCAAGCAATGTGTGATTAAGAATTGATAGAATACTCCAGAAAAACATTGGGTGAACCTAATTGGTATTTATCATGTATCCATGTTTACTGAGTAAAATATAAAACCCCTGATTATGCTAATGATATGTTTGTGTATGCAATCAGAATTGAAAAGAAAAATAACCTATTCGGTAATATGCAGAAGAATAATGGCAGCAATGGGCAGTACGATTATTCATGAGTTATTCTAATAAATAAATGTAATAATTTGATGGAAATATTGGAATTATCGTGGAAAAATTGATGTACTTTAAAAGTTAGTTTGGGCATTTGTTGGTGACTACATGTAGGTGTGTTAAAGAGTTTGCATGACTGGAAGTTTTTGCATCAGTAATTTCAAGAAACAGTTTGTCATCAATCAACTTAAGTGATGAATCTTTTTTTATATTTTAATATACACAAGCATCCTGTCTGCACACAGTGAAAGAGCGCTTATACTGAAACTTAGATCGACCAAGGCTTGTCAAATTTCTTGTGCCAGACACACAAAAAGTCTATTATGAAAGGGAGAAAAGAGGCCAGACAAGCAATAAGTAGTTGAGATCTAGATGGTGCCTGTAAAGTGGTGATAGACAAAAAAATTCTTTTTATTTTTTATCAAACTTTAACTTACGAGCCAACAAAACTTGGATGGATTTAGCATTTAATAAGTTTGAGTAATTCACTTTTCAATAACAACTGTTACTAACATGTTAGTTTATTGGATGGCCGCTGACTGGCCTAAGTGACTGTTTTGATAGCACCGTAATTAGAGCATGAACAGTGTTGAGTTCTTATAATCTGGTGAGCAAAATAATGATGATTTCAAAAATAACTGCAGATATATAGTCTTCAGGTAATGCCAGATGAGGGAGAAATGGCATTTAACTAAAAACTACCCTTACAACTTTTGTTTTTTTACTCTCAAAAGTATAACTGTATATTAGTGTAACTTCTGTTTAAACCTCTAGTTGTTAAATTTAACTTTGTGAAAAGAAGCTTTTAATGACAAGATATCCATTTCCATTGATCTGGGTATAGAATCAAACAAAACATCCCATTAGAGCATCTAATTCAGTACACCAGCGGTTCACAGCGTAAACAATTTAATGACTCCTCTACTCACCATTACAATGCAATCAAATGCTGAAACCGTCATAGTCCAAGGAAAGCTCAGAGCATCTGTGACAGCTCCACTAACAACTGGTCCTACTGTGTTTCCCAGACTAAAGCCAGAGTTTACCAAACCAGCTATCATACCATATGTGTGTAAGCTGTCTTTTTCATGACCGTTTAACCTAAAAAATAGCAAGAAAGGTTTTATGCATATTCGTACAATGGTTAATCACAAACTTATAGCCCACGTAATGTCAATAATGACTTTGAAACATGATTTACTAAATAATTTATCTTTAGAAAATGCAGACAGGGGCGGCATTTGCTTCAAGTGATCAGAAGTTCCCCAGAAACTAGACAATCAAATAAAACCTTGTGGTATCGATGAATGTAAAAAAAAGTTAGTTGCTGTTTTCAAGTTAAATATAAAGCCTGAAACAGCTGCCAAAAAAGTGACGTTGTATTTTAAAAATTCCTACCCCATCATGTAATTAACCACAAGTGTAACAACATGTTTCAATTTCTGAGCACAAAAAAGCATTGTGCAACATGCTAGCTTTTTATGAAAAAACTTTTTATCTACCATCAAATAGCTGGACTTTAGGTATTGTTTGCTGGCCCAAGTCTAATAGGGAAAGTCTGGTGACTCTTGTACTGAGCACTTTATATAAGACTCACTTCAGGTGGTGGCAAAAAGTCTGCTAGTGGCTATATGTTAACACAGAGCTAAAAATGTTTAATAGTTTTTTTCTTACGTTAATCAGTTAAAAAGGCAATAAACCGCTCCTGGTTTTACGTTTTTGAGTATTACAGTTTTCAAATGAGCCTATTAATTAGCAAAATTAATGTAAAAATGATTTATAACCACTGGAAAATGATTTTAACCGAATCCTCCAAATAACAATATTTACCAAAAATTACAGTTAATAACCTTATGCCATTATTATGCAACATCGATAACAGCAATTGTCACTTTTATCAGTTAACTATTATCAACTGGTAATAACTATTTACTATTATGTATTGTTTATTATTTATTATTTTTCATGGCCTCCGTTGAGTAATAGTGGTATTTATACATACAATTCTTAAAATCAATGCTTACTGCTCACTCAACAATTTTTATAATTAATATCTATAATATACACAATTGATTCACTTGACTTGAAGCGTTTACTCTGCACAGAACAACTAAACTTTATTACATTACTCCTTGACTGCACCAATAATAACTAACAATCAGTTACATTATAACTGGTTCATATTTTTGATTCAATTTATGATAAACAACTAATATATACTTTTAAAAATTTTGTATTTTTTTAGTTAGACTGCATTAGGAGTAAAAATATTTCATTTGCCATAATTTAGTATGTAAACATCTTTGAAATGCTTTTGAAAGCCGCATAATTTAGAACGTGTTTGACCTTCCATATATGGTGGCTCAAACAAGAATTTTTTAAACCAACTAGTGTTTTGAAAAGATACACCTTTAAAGAATCCAAATGGATGATAACAAACAAAAAGACTTCATACAGCCTTGCTATTTTAGAGCAATATATTCTGCCTCCAACAATGAAATCATATTGTTGGGTGTGGCATTTCTGACGCCACTACGATCAAAAACTACGTCATTGTCCACAGTATTTAGATCTATTGTGGTAGATTTTGGTGGAGGTTACTAGTAAACAGACAGTTTACTATCCACCCTTGCGAGACAATGTGCTAGACTTTAACCGACAGCATTCAATCAACTGCTGTACAGGTGAAAAGTCTTACTGTGCTGGTGGCATAGTGTGCAGGGCCAATAGTGACTCCTGCAGGGCCGGTATTGACCTCTTACCGACCTGGTGTAGGTATACTGGGCCAGCACAAGATGGCCGACATAACCAAGGAAATGCAAAACCATCTAGGAACTCAGTCAAGGTCAGGAACCGGAACTACCCTTCCTCGGATTACCGACTTAGTGGACCGTATTCTAACTATAGCCTGGGAGCCCTGCAGGACCTATGATTGGACAGTAGGAGACAGAACTCCGCCCTCAGCCACTTGGCACCTTTACCCTTTAACTCATTTGTATTACCTGATTGGATTACTATTTATATAATTGATTGCATTGGACTGATTACTTCCTGTGCTATTGTTGTTATATACTTTATGCTAATTAGTTCCTGTGAGCTTTCCTATAAAAGGAGAGAATTTTACATTAATCTTTGCATTCATTTTCATGTCTTGCCACAAACACCCTCGAGAAATAATTACTCTCTAGGAGTTTGTCTTGAGAGTATAGCCACTTACACGAGCACTAGGCTGTATTGTTTGTCTGAGCCATGGGCTCTTGCTATACCGGGTAATTTGGTTGCCTGAACACAATTGTCACTGTCAATCAGCACAGTGTCACCTCTGGAGAGAGGTATAATACTTGAGCCTAGTGGATGTCCATGGTAACCAGACCGGAATCCATTACAATATATCACTCTGATGCTGGCCTTTGTTGTATTTGTTAACTTTTTACTTCCAAATGAAACAGTATTCAAAAAAATATTGAAATATATTTTTAAGGCCGGAATGAAGGGAAACCACAAAAAAATCTCAAAAGCCCATCACTAGAACCACTTTGCCGTTGAGGCCCATTAAAAACTATTTTAAGCATAAAAGGTTAAAAGTTTGTAATTAGAACACTCACGAGGTTTGATCCAATGCAGCCTGGAAGGGTGGAACATACAAGATTGGTTGAATTGCATTCATTAGTGACTCCGATAAAGATGTTAGCCAAAGATACCTGAAACAAAAGTATTTCAGTAAAAAGATGCTGAAATCGCTATAATAGAACTATTGATGTCTCACTTACTGCAAACCAACATTTTGAGTTATTTTGAAATAAGTTTTATGTAAAACTCACTGATGTCCGTGGAAGATAAAATCTAAAAGAGGAGACGGTCCCATAAACAAGAAAATAACTGATAACATACACCAACCGACTGTCATCATCTGATATGAGTATTCCTGCAAACATAAAAAAACTATAAATAAAATGTTTGATAGCTTTTGTAACGCTGAACAACATAAAACAACATAAAAGTTCTTGTTGAATTGATCACTTTTAGTTTAACTGAAAAGACTGCTATTTTTTTACTCCAAGTGGATGAAAGTAAGCTATTAGATGCAATCAGGCAGTTTGGGTATAAAATCGGAAATTTTTTTTAAATCGAGACAAATTCTTTGCTTACCCTCTTCAATGCTCTTGTTGCCATGGTAATAGCTGAAGTGACGATGTACACTCCAGACCAAAATCCGAACAATATGGCGATAATTGACTCTTTGGTGTGGAACTAACAAACATAGAAAAGTGTGGTCTATCTATGCAACTCATATAATGATGAGCAGCCGGGCTATTCATTAACCAAATGATCTGAAATTATTTGAAGTCAAAAATAATGTTTCATGTTTCAAGACCACCCTGAAGACATCCAAACTCAATTAGACTTACCGCTGATGAAACAAAGTCGCTGATCAGTGTAGTTCTTGATGATCCGTTGAACTTCATTGTAAAACAATGAGCAAAAACAAGCAAGCATCCTGGAATGGCAAAAAGTGACAGAAATCCTTTTCTTTGTTTTATCTCGACATCCACTGAAATAATAAATGACAGCGTATTTAATTATTATAACATCTGTGCGATGCAGTCTTTGAACTATATTCAAACAAACGAATCAGCTCTATTTCCACCCTGCCTCGTTCTACTTCAACTCTTAGCCATTCATCTAACCTCGCCCCCTGCAAGTTTTGCACTTTCCCTGGCGCACCAACTTCTCCCCCGCTGCCTTACTCTACCTACTCAAAATTTTCTATTTTCCCTTTCTCTTCACTGAGTTTGATAGAAGACGCAGAAAAACAGTTTTAGAGCTTTGTGCTAAATTGTTCAATCTTGTGTAAGGTTTTGGTTGGTGCAGTCACTTCTGCACTCAAGTAGCTCACAAAAACAAAACTTCATGAAATAATGATGCAATTTATGTGCGATGAAACAAAAATGACATTAGAGTTAAACCAACATGACATTCGTTTGTTCCATACTAAGACCATCTGGTGTTTGTATGGAACAGAGAGCAGGAGGAATTCACCTGGAAAGCTAACTCCTATCACATGAAAACACACCACTGATGGGCAGTGCTAGTTTGCATTTGTTGCCTGTAGTAATTTGACAGTGACACTTTTGCTATAAGTAGCAAGACGTGTGTTGTATCAGTTCTGTTTCATGTCGAGTTTTGTACAGAGAGAATCTGTGAGTGATTTTATATTACATTAATGCATCATACAGAAGCGCAAACTCTGTGAAATAGCTGGTTGTTTGATACGCTGTTTGCCGTTGTTGAGTTTCTTTTACTAGTAATGTCGTTGGGGAGAAAATGGAGTTTATTGAGTGAAATTTTAAGATAGACTAAGACAGTGAGCAGAATCAATGAGACTCAGACAAAAATTGGAGTAAGTTTCAGATAGAAATTTTAGTGCAGTTGAAAGTGAATGTATAGTGTACATGGTAACTTTAGATAAGTGAGAGTATAGGGAGTGTGATTAGATTTAAAGTATACCACCTTAAAGACATTGCTAGCCTACCGACGCTATGCCCTCAGTTAAGCCATGTAAAACTAAAAGAGTGATACACCTTGAAAAAACCTTTTAACAGTTGCTGAATTTTTAAAAAACCTTAGGATATGAAGCTTTCCGTTAAAGGCAAGAAACTACTTGGAATAAATTGCAACGTTTGCTAATATTTACAAGACAGACATACATACCGACTTTGGGTACAACTGCAGTGTAGACGGGTAGGATGCATAGTATCACTCCCCCAATAACGCAGAACATGGGTGTGTATCCAACCAACTGAAATTTGAATTTGTACAGATATCGAGATGAGGGTGAAAGATGTTGCATTTTTAAACAAAAACATCAATATAGTCATGCTAAAGTTAGAAAGATTATTGAGAAATGAATATATATGCATATACAAAATATATTTGCATCAGTTTGTTGGTTTTTTAACAGGTTTTATAACCAGATATCATTTTCTTTACTAAGACAAACTGTCAATTTAAAAGGATATGTGACATAATGGTCAAGCAAACGTCAATAAATATTGGTGTTCCTAAGTTATTAGATCTCGTTTGGAATGGAAAACTAGTTTAGAACATCAGAAAACCTAAAAAACAACAAACTCTTGAACCAGACACTTGACAAACACTGTACTCTTTGGATTTTTGCTAACATGGTGTAATACCAGAATATTTACAGACAGGTGGGTCAGCTCCAGAAACTGAAGTCAAGTAAATTGGCATTAAAAAGGTTCCAATCAAATTTTTTGTTCCGATTTAGGTTTTTATTTGTACCATTATTTTATATACAGGAAAGGAAAGTTAGTTCATTATATTTATCAGACACCAAGGAAAGTAAAAGGCAAATGAATAGCCGTGGATTGGAGCAAATGATTATAGCCCATAAAACACATGTTAGACAGAGCCTGGGCAAATTATTTAATAGCAAGATGTAGGTAGAAGGCTCACATACATATCTGACTAGCTACTAAAACTATCTGATACATAGTTCAATAGATCTATTATCTGATACATAGTTCAATAGATCTATTATCTGATACATAGTTCAATAGATCTATTATCTGATACATGGTTCAATAGATCTATTATCTGATACATAGTTTAATAGATCTATTATCTGATACATAGTTCAATAGATCTATTATCTGATACATAGTTCAATAGATCTATTATCTGATATATAGTTCAATAGATCTATTATCTGATACATAGTTTAATAGATCTATTATCTGATACATAGTTCAATAGATCTATTATCTGATACATAGTTCAATAGATCTATTATCTGATACATAGTTTAATAGATCTATTATCTGATACATAGTTCAATAGATCTATTATCTGATACATAGTTCAATAGATCTAGCATGAATAAACTACCTCAAAGACAGCCGCTCCAATTGCAGGTCCAACTGTGTAACCCAATCCTGTGCTTATCTCTATAGCTGCCTGCAAGAGATGTTGGTTTTAGGTACAAGGCAGCTAGTCAGTCGACTAAGGAGATCTCGTTATTAACTATATGTAGTATAGAGTTATACCAAATATCTGGTGCAATAGCACTAGGTACATACCTAGAAGAGTACATAAGTATACTTGTTGTTGTTACTACTAACTAGTTGTAGCAGATATATAATACTTACAGCAATAGTACTTGGCTCATAACTAGTAGACTACATAAGTATACTTGTTGTTGTTACTACTAACTAGTTGTAGTAGATATATAATACTTACAGCAATAGTACTTGGCTCATAACTAGTAGACTGCATAAGTATACTTGTTGTTGTTACTACTAACTAGTTGTAGTAGATATATAATACTTACAGCAATAGTACTAGGTACATACCTAGAAGAGTACATAAGTATACTTGTTGTTGTTACTACTAACTAGTTGTAGTAGATATATAATACTTACAGCAATAGTACTAGGTACATAACTAGTAGACTACATAAGTATACTTGTTGTTGTTACTACTAACTAGTTGTAGTAGATATATAATACTTACAGCAATAGTACTAGGTACATAACTATTAGACTATATAAGTATACTTGTTGTTGTTACTACTAACTAGTTGTAGTAGATATACAATACTTACAGTAATAATACTAGGTACATACCTAGAAGACTACATAAGTATACTTGTTGTTGTTACTACTTACTAGTTGTAGTAGATATATAATACTTACAGCAATAGTACTGGGTACATACCTAGAAGAGTACATAAGTATACTTGTTGTTGTTACTACTAACTAGTTGTAGTAGATATATAATACTTACAGCAATAGTACTGGGTACATAACTAGTAGACTACATAAGTATACTTGTTGTTGTTACTACTAACTAGTTGTAGTAGATATATAATACTTACAGCAATAGTACTAGGTACATAACTAGTAGACTATATAAGTATACTTGTTGTTGTTACTACTAACTAGTTGTAGTAGATATATAATACTTACAGCAATAGTACTGGGTACATAACTAGTAGACTACATAAGTATACTTGTTGTTGTTACTACTAACTAGTTGTAGTAGATATGTAATACTTACAGCAATAGTACTAGGTACATACCTAGAAGAGTACATAAGTATACTTGTTGTTGTTACTACTAACTAGTTGTAGTAGATATGTAATACTTACAGCAATAGTACTAGGTACATACCTAGAAGAGTACATAAGTATACTTGTTGTTGTTACTACTAACTAGTTGTAGTAGATATACAATACTTAAAGCAATAGTACTAGGTACATAACTAGTAGACTACATAAGTATACTTGTTGTTGTTACTACTAACTAGTTGTAGTAGATATACAATACTCACAGCAATAGTACTAGGTACATAACTAGTAGACTACATAGGTATACTTGTTGTTGTTACTACTAACTACATGTAGTAGATATTTAATACTTACAGCGATGGTACCAGGTTTATAGCTAGTAGATTTCATAAGTATACTAGTTCCTGAGACAAAAAGCATTGCTGATCCAGCACCAGCTATGAATCTTATCAGCACACATAACATCAAAAATGTTTGATGGTGCATCACATGGCTAACACCTCTAAAAAAACTGCTATGTAGATTTTCGGACAAAATAGCACATCTATAAATTTCATATACAGGTATAACCTTGTGTTTTAACTCACCCAAATGCAATACTTGCTAGAGCAGTCAGCATTCCCCCAAAAGCGCACATACTCTTTGGATGCCATTTCATTAGCTGTAACTCGTAAATAATCAATAATCAACACAAAGTACATAAAAAACATATGTACACTAATGCATTAATATGAGTAGTCAAGTTTTGGTGTGCATGGTCAATGAAGCGCTATAAAGACAAACTAGTGAACAGTTTTGTATTTATCTATGTTGTTTTGCTGTTCCTCAAAGATAATATGAACAACAAGTTTCCGCAGCATTGTTCACTCATTGCTATTGCAAAGCAAGTTATTCTTTTGTGAAAGCTAAAAGATTATTCACCAAATTTCACATGATAATATGTCATTACCAAGATGGTAAAAATTCAATATGTTTTTCTTTGAACAAACTGTATTTGCATGTCTAATACTGCTAAAAAATGTGATTAGTATAATGTTGTAGATTTTTGTGGAAAAATTAAGTTGGTTGAAATTCTAATTTGGTCATGACAGCTTGGACTTGACAGCAGTTATTATGAAGCATTCAACTATTTGCTACTAAATTTAAGTACAAATTAAATACAAATGCAACTAGGCAAGGAAGGTCTGAAAAAAAAGTTGAATTTGAAAGGAGAAAGTCATCATCAACGATCAATCAATGCTAAACTACATACTTCTCTCATTAGAGTAGCGCAATCTTTCTGCAGTAACTGAGCTGCACATAAAGCTCACAGACCAATGGAAAGTGTCAATACAGTTTATGGATGACGCACAGTGGATATAAACTACACTGAAATAAATGGTTTATAACTCAATAGACGCTGCCATCACATTATTTATATTTACCATCATGTTTAAAACACATTCTAAAAAGTAATATGACCTGTAGAATGTTTAGACGCATGTCTTTTGCTTTGTTAAAACAACAACAAGCTCAGGATGAATTGTTATATTGTGGTAAAAAGAACAGCGAAAGAAGTTAGCTCAAGGCAGGTATATTCTATTTAGAAAGAAGGAAAAGCCATTTACTTTTTTAATAATTATTAGCCAACCGTTGGCAAAATTTTTAAAGTTGGCTTAAAATGTTTTGACACTTTGTGGGTCTTTAAGCAAGCTTACAGCAACTCGGTCAGTGATATTGTAGTTCAAGAACCAGTCTCACAAGTGAGTGCTCACCTCCGCATGTAATTCTTGAACACCGAACGACCATAAGAAAATCATAAATTATTTCAAAATTTATTACTTTTAAGATAGTTTAATAATACAACGTCTTGCAGTTTGGCATTTTTATCACTTCAATTGTGCAGATTGAAAACAAGATGTCAGAGTATTTTACACGGATGCACATTTCCAGCTTTAAACTTTTGATCTTCGTGGTTTTCTTGTACAATTTTCAAA
This sequence comes from Cryptosula pallasiana, assembly GCA_945261195.1. Taxonomy (NCBI): domain Eukaryota; kingdom Metazoa; phylum Bryozoa; class Gymnolaemata; order Cheilostomatida; family Cryptosulidae; genus Cryptosula; species Cryptosula pallasiana. Next base: position 43,268,065 of record OX183134.1, read on the forward strand.
ATACTTTTGTTTGACGCAAAGCCTGTTTTTTTGCCTTTATTCTGTGTAGGCAGCTGGTGGTGCAAGAGCAATCAGCTGGTTTGCCATAGAATATCTTTTAAAAGCAGCGCATAACAGGGCTTTGTCTCTATTTAGGCTTTTCTTATATTAACAGATCCTGTTTAACATTTTTCCTACCTAAGCAATGCTGTATTTAGCAAAGCTTTTTCATTTCGCTATATCATTCGGGTCAAAATTTATTTTCAAGCTCTGAAGACCCAAAAATTTTGACTGCACAAAGTCTCTAAAACCTTTTTGACGCTGATACTGTATTGAGAAAAACTGTAATGATAAGAATTTACTACTTGAAGCACTACCCTAACACTTACCAGAGAGCCAAATATTGGTGAAGCTATAAATCTGGAAAAATCGTATGAAGAAAAGACAAATCCTGTCTCAGTATGGGATAGGCCGTTGCTAGCAGCTACTGGAGGGAAAAACGGAAATATCATGGTGTCGGTACAAAAAGTAAACAGCATCAGTAGAAGTATGCTTATCACCATCGCCCATTGTCGAGCCTTGGATGCAACTGAACATTCTTGTGTCTCTTCCTTCCCATTCTCTGCTGAGGAATCCTCCTCCACCATGTTTAAATTCTACAAGAAAATAGTTGTATAAGCATGGATGGAAGCTTTGTTGAATGGAAAGATGATATTTTCAAGCTTAACTGTTATCCGCAAAAAAATTATTTTAATGGAGCCCCGAGCATTTTGATAGGTGATGTCAGCACTCGAGATGCTAGAAGCCTGTTTGCCATGACCCATCCTAATATAATGAAAGTGAACTCATTTTAACAAAATAATCAAACCTTTTTCCCTTTTACGGCAGTAGATAGGTATAAGGTATACAATAATAATGATTAACCTTAATCGTAACAATACATCAACACTACTGAAGCAAGCCACAGTAATGTATGGGATTTCTGTACCAAAAAATTCACTGATCAAAAACTATGACAGTGACACATCAGTTGGCAAGCACAGAGCCCACGGCTCAGACAAGTTACACAGAGTGCTGTTTGAATAGTGGCTTTATTCATTGGGAACCAAAGTCCCAGGGTGGCTGTCTACTAGGGTGATTGACAAGACACACAATGAATGAATAAAATGAGGTACAGAGTTGCCAGCCATTGTAAAGAAAGGCTGGCAGAAAGCTATTTGCAAAAGACATATAAGATTACACGCACAGGAAATAAACTGGCCAGTCATAATAAATATATAAACAAAAAACAAATCGTGCAATAAAACGGAGTTGAATGATGCCAAGTGACTAAAGTGCGGAGTCCCATCTCGATTCTCTAATAGCAGGGTTTGCGGGGTTCAGAGGCTATATCTAGCTTGTGGTCGAGATATCTGGTACTCTGAGGAAAAGTACTTTTAGCTCCAGAGTATGAGCAAGTTCCTAGATAGTTTTGAGAATCCTCCACCATACCGGCCCTGAAAGCTGTCCACTGGCACAGTAAGGCATTCCACCAGGACAGCACCTTTACGACGGCTGTGGGTGGAGTCCTGGAGCACTGATTGTTGGTGTTTGCTAGTAAATGGGCTGTTTACCATTGACATTTAACGAAATCTATCACAGCAATTCACTAAGGGCGCACCCTCATTAGTTTACGTTAGCATGCTCAACCAAACCCGAAATACAAAGCTATGGTTCTACCGATGGGAGAATACTTAATAAATTTTTCCAAGTAACTAACCTAAAATCTGTTCAAGAAAAGTGTTGTAAAGGCTATATTGATCCTTTTATCTGTCTCAACAACATCTTTTCTGTCATATCAGCTGCTTACAATGTCACAAATCAGGATAATAATCAAGCAAGTTACGATTTCTAATGATTCGTTAAACGATAGGCCATACTACTTCCGGTTGCACCGCTATAGAGTTACTACTCTGCAGGGTCCCCATGAATGGGTAACCCACTAATCCTAAACATTGCATTAATGAGACGTACATGAATCATTTTATTGTAAAAAAAAGCTATTGCTGATGATATTCTTTGGATCTAGGTGGTTTATTGGTCAGGTGTAATAAAACTGAGTGGGCTGCAAAACATTTATGATAAGACTCTATTCATCATAATAATGAGCTATTAGGAACCACTGCAAAGTTTCCTTTTTCACTATACAGATGCAGTTATGCTGGTCAATCACAGTTAATAGCAAAATATTTTTTTTCACCAGCGATTTAACACGCTTTTGATTATCTACTTTGGCTTTATCCATGAACACATTCTGATACAAAAGTTTCATTTTATCCTACCTGAAATGTGTGAAGGTAACTACCATTTCATAATCTTCCAATCAATGTGAGTCAACAAGAGGCTGCAAGATCGTGTTGCATTATGACCTCTGTTAAATAACAAATTCGATATTGTAGCTGCAAAAAGCTCAATTATTCTTTCCTCAGTTGCTGGGACTTCTACGTGGTAGAGTTTCACTGACAAAGTATGTAATGGTGTAAAGTATGACATACACCTTATGGATGCCCTGAAAAGAGGTTAGTAATACATTATTAATGACACCCAATAAGTAGGCTTTCTACAAAAAGTTACCCTTTAAAATAATTCTGATTTTTCACTACTATTTAAAACAATTTCAATTAATATACAATAACAATAAGCAGCAACAATAGTTTTATCGTAATCACATAATGAGATGTGATAAAAGATTCTACTATTTGCTTGAACAAATACGCAAAATTGTGTATTATAGAGTCTATTTGTCTCTCAGTTACCTTTTCTTTTGTGGAAGCTAACAGGAAAGTTCATAGTATTACAGCTGTTCCTACTAACGGCATGCTATTATGCAAATAGCAATATCTGAACAGCAGTCGTCTTCTCACAACAGATATTGAGGTTGATTCTTAAATTCACAATACTTATGAGCTTCAACTGTATTTTTCAGTAGATGACTGCACCAAATACTAGCAAATAATTTTATGGGAGATTGGCTACCTTTTGAATCAATCAATCTTCACTGCACAACAAATACTTACTGGCTATAGAATTATTAAAACCAATAATACAGTGGATGTGGTAGTTACAAATGTTACTATTTGGTCCATCAGTCTAGTTGGCTATTAGTGTAGTCTGAGAATGATAAATGATGTTTGTAGCTTGCATAACTGGAAAACGCAAACCACCCATAAATTTAGCTTGAACTCAGTTACATCATAGTGTAGCTACATCACAACCCATTATTGGTTGACAACTAAGGTGTTCAAAGAGTAACCAATAAAGCTGATATATAACCTACATTTATAGGGATCAATATTCACTACTTTCTGTAGTTTTTTTCCCAACTGACAAATATCACAATTCGCTCACCATGGTACAGCATTAACAATAGGATACTAAATTGTGACAATTCAATGATCAGATCCACCTGAATGCTAAGAGTTGGTTTACAAACCTAATTTTCGAACTTGGCTCTACATCTCAGAAGTCAAGGATTTAGATATGGTCTGTTGAGCAAAGCTTCTTATGTAGGTTAGATTATTATTGATAGCATTTTTTCTACCAGCCGCATCTGGTGTTGGTGATCAGATGTTATTTGTAGTTTTAATCATCATTAGTCCCAGCTAAAACACCATTTGCTTTAAAACTGTTTTGATTGTTTTTCTTTTAATTTCCTTATATGTAAAATGAGAAAAATCTATCTATATTTTTGTTCATTCTCTTAATAGCCCGAAGAGTATGCGCATATTTCATTGTACGGAGAAAAATTTGGAAAGTACTGAAAAACTTTATTGGACCATTTGGGTGCTATGTCAGAGTCTGGTTTTGTCATTTGCTAGAGTAACCGCCTAAACAAAAGAACTAAGCAAACATTTAACTTCATTAAGCAAACAATTGCACATTTACGGTTTGTCCATTTTGTGTTGTAAATACTCAACTAACTAAGACCAACATAATTTGGCTACAAAAACAGCTTTATCAGATTTTGTTCATCTAATCGATATGACAACTTGTTTGTTAATGGTATTTAAAGATAAAAGAGGAGCGTTTACTTATGCCAATAATTGCCAACAGCCCAGCAACAATAGGCTCGCTAGTCTTATTACTGATGCATACAGTGACAAATTTACTTACTTGAATTTGTTTTAGTGGATCAGTAATGGTAACACTTCAGTATAGCTGGTAAATAGAGGCTTCGTTGAAAATAATTTTTCAATGGAAAATGTCCTTAATGAAAGCAACACTTTCTTCAAATAAGCTATTGTTAAGACACACAAACTAACGGCAATGCACAAAATAATCTACTCAGCAATTCAAATGAAAGTGTGGGCGGGCTTAGGAGATCCAGTAGACATTGATTGGTTAGCATGTTACCATGACTATTGCCCATATCTAAACAATACTGCGCTGGGCTGAAATAGCATCAAGTATGAAGGTATCCATGAGTGTTTGTGAGCAATGTGATTATCTTAATCCTCACTTATTTCTCTGTGGTTTGCAAGCATACAATCAACAAAGAGAAGTGGTAAAATAGTCAACATTAGTAGTATAATATGAGCAGTCCGAGCCACCTCGGTTTTGATATTGGGTTCGATCCGAGATGTTTACTCTACATCAGTATTTATTGTATGACTTTTTAGTGTAAATGAATGAAGACAGCTGCGCTATTGTTGCTCTTGTAATTTTTTATCTCTTTTCCTACCTTTGGCACATGAACTTTTTGCTCTCCTGAATGTTTCAGTATAAGATGAGCAGAACAGGTCACTGATGTTATTTGACGATTCAGTTTAGAATTATCCTCCGGAGCTAACCCCAGATTTACAGCCCTGTTAACATATTGTTTTTTTGCATCTGTATTCCTCAGTCGCAAGTTTTGTTAAATTTATTTGCAGCATAATATAATAGTGTAATGGATTCCTGTCTTGTTTCCACAGATATCCACTACGCTAAAGTATTACGCTTCTCTCCAGAGGGGACGCTGTGCGGCTCGACAATGACAACTGTGTAATTATGCAACCGAATTATCCGGTATAGTCAGAGCCCATGGCTCACACAAACAACACAGAGTGGTGCTTGAATATTGGCTTTATTCTCATATGGCAAAGTCCTAGGGTGGTAATCCAGTAGAGTTATTGGCAAGACATGAGAATGGATGCAATGAATCTGAACAATGCCAGCTCTTTTTTAGGTAACTGGCAGGAAGTAATTAGCATAAAATCACATAACAGTAAAAGCACAGGAAGTTATTAGACCAATGCAATTACATATATACATAAACAACCAATCATGCGATATATAGGGATTAAAGAGAATAAGCGCCAAGTGGCTAGAGGCGGAGTCCTGTCTCCCATTGTCCAATAAAAGTGTCCTACAGGGTCCCAAGGTTCTTGATAGCTTGTGGTCTTGGCTACTTCAGATATTAGGAAGGTTATCTTCTGTTTTTGATTTAGTGCTGGATCTTGACTGGTTTTAGAAGACCTCTGCTATGGCAGCCATCTTTGACCAGCCCTGAGTTACCATGCCGGGTCGGCAGGGGTCAATATTGGCCCAACAGGGGTCACTACCGGCCCTGCACACATTGCTACCCGCACAGTAAAGCTTTGCTACCGGCAACACATCTTACCGATGGCTGTGGGTGAAACTCTAGCGCATTTAGTGTGGAGATGTGGGAGTGTGGAGATGTTGTACCCGGATTAAATATATTTGATTATATAGGCTTGAGCTGACGCCCCGAAGGAATGGTTGGCTTGGTGTCTTTGAAAAAACCGTTTGATTACACAGATTGGGGTAACTCCGGACCTTGTCTTCCCTGTGGCTGATTAAGACAGGTGGGACGAGGGAAAGCTCGCCGTTTTGCTTGAATTGGCGGGGATAGGCAGGGAAGTGCTCCTCATACCAATGGTCCGAATCTCTGGTGATGGTGATTTAGTGACAATAAGCCTCTCTGTATCTGGTAGGGGGTCCCATGTTCCATTGTGGCCTGCTCCTGGTACTTGCTATAGGATTGTTTGTATGAGGGGGGGTTCTAGGAAGTTCGATCCGTGGCTGAGATCATTCCGCCGCCCAAGGTGACTCAAGTAAGACGACCGGGTCTTCGTCAGTGGGTGATGGTCTGGTAATCCGGGAGGGGGGGGGGGGGGGTAGCTGGGAGTGGAAGGATTTCAGGCTCACTGGGCTTGCAGCCTTTGCTTCTTCTGTGGGACACCCCTAAAGTTTGTTCGATGGTTAGGTTCAAGAGCTGCCGGTGCACGACCCCGGGGGTCGGTTCATGGGTCGTAGAGCTTCAAGTTGCACCCATTCTGCACAGGTCTCTGGCCGTGTCTCATAATTAAGTAGGGATGGTTATGGTAGGCATCCTTGATCTCAAATGGCATGACAAACTTTGGTTGGAGTTTTAGATTCTCCTCTTTCCTTCGTCTTTGATTTAAAAGCCACACTTGGTCTCCGGGGGCAAACATAGTAGGTTCTTCGTCTTCTACCATCCTAATTTGGGTCGGCTTCTCCCATCAAGTTTGGTGTACCAACCCTAATGGGTAATGGGGAATGATAAGTGTTTTGATCCAATAAGCGGAGTTCTCGGTCTAACATAGGAAATTTTGCCGTATCTTCGGTTACTGGATAGGGGGCTAGCTCTGAATGCCCTCATGAGTTGCGGCAGGAGCAAACCCCGTTTGTTGGGCTGCGATTTCAACAGCAGTGATCTCAAGGAATCCTTTAGTCTCAGTTGTTCCTTTCAATTACCCCATTAGCCTGTGGATGGTACGGTGTAGTCCTGGTCGTGTCTATGCTCCACAGGGATCACAGTTCTTGCATCAGACTACTCTCAAATTGGGCCCCCTGATCCGTATGGATTTGTTCAGGGCTTTCAAAATAAGAGAAGACCCTGTCGTCAAGGGCAGTGGCCACTACATGCACAGTTGCATCAGACAAAGCTAAATCGCCTCACCAGCAGGTAAACTGATCTGACAAAACCAATATCCAATGGCTCCTTCTTTCCGTCTCAGGCAATGGTCCAACCAGGTCAACTGCTAGTTTCTGCCAGGGCGACCAGTGTACATGCGTTGCCATTGGGGGTTGGGACGGACTCCTCCATTCTTTGCGCGCTGATAGACCATGCAACTGCAGAGGAAGCGCTTAACATCAGCGTATACCCCTGGCCAGTACCAGGTGAGCAGTAGCCTCTGTTGGGTCCGGGTGATCCCTTGATGTGCCAATTTATGAACTTGCCACACAGCGGCTCCTAGTAGTCCTAGAGGGCAGAGGGTGCACCATCGAGGCTTCCTATTTACTGCCATCCGGATCTCCAAGACACCGTTAGGTCTGATCCTCATGGCTGATTGCCAGCTGGCTAGTATCCGTAGCTCGTCACTTCCAAGTTCGAGTTGTTCTTGAATCAGGGCATGATTTTCTAGAACCACTGCATACATAGCAGCTACTTTGTAATGGCCTTCTTGTTGTGCTTTAATTACTGTTGCGTCTGAGGTAGATGACATCGCTAGTGGGAGGGGGTCTTCTCCTTGTGGGGAGACAGTTCCTCAGCCACTTCAACCCTAGAGTGACCATCGTCCTGCATCTGAATATGTTGACACTGATGGCAGGTGTTTGTGCAGCGTCTGCTTAGTCCATCAGTGTTGCCATGGTGCGAGCCTTTTTGATGCTTGATTGAGAGCTGAAATTTGGAGAGACTTCTTAGCCACCTGGCTACCGGACTCATTGGCTCTCTCTTTTGACAAAGCCACAAGAGAGAGGCATGGTCAGTCCTGAGCTTGAATTTTTTCCCGTATAGGTATGGCCGGAAATGCTGTACAGCCTTTACTACTGCCAGGAGCTCCTTCCTGGTAACACAGTAGTTGCGTTCTGCTGAGGCCAGCATTTGGTCTAAAGTGAGATCACCCTCTCATGACCATTTTAGATCTGAGACAGGACTGCTCCCAGGCCATCATTTTTGGGGTCAGAGTCCAGTATGTAAAACCCCTGTGGTTCCGGATAGCCTAGAATGGGGGCCATGATGAGGCTATTTGCTAGGTGAACAAATGACTGCTCTTGTTTTGGGCTCCACGTCCAAGGGGTGTTCTTCCCTGTAGGTACTGGTGGTAGTACCCTTCCATTATTAAGAAGGTTTGGAGGTCTTTCAGGTCCCGGGGTGAGCTCTAATTGGCCACATCAGTGACTTTATCGGGTTTGATAGCTACTCCTTTTTCACTGACTATGTGTCCTAAGTAATGGACCTGCTTCTGTAGTAAGTTACATTTCTCAAACTCAAGTTTGAGACCAGCCAGTAGTAATCTGTGGAGAACTTTTGCCAGCCGCTCTAGTTGGGTGGCGAAGCTTGGGGAAATGAAAATTATGTCATCTAAATAGAGGAACAGGGTTTTCCAATGCAACTCAAAGAGTACCTTCTCCATTAGCCTTTGGAACGTAAATGTAGCTGGTGCCGAGGTGAGGCCGAACGGCAATATCTTCCACTTGTAGAGTCTTGCCCAAGTAGAGAATGCCGATTTCTCGCTGGTGCCTTTGCCCAAGGGCACCTGCCAGTACCCACAGACAAGATCTAATATGCTGAAGTATTTACTCCCAGCAAGGGCATCCAGGCTTTCGTCTATTCAGGATAAGTGATGAGCATCCAGTTGGGTTACTGCGTTGAGCCATCGGTAGTCGATACAAAATGGCCACAACCCGTCTTTCCTTTTAACAAGGACTACTGGAGAACTCCACGCTCAGATGGCAGGCTCTATCAGACCATTGCTCAACAGGTGGGTTATCTGTTTTTCTGCTTCTTCTTCCTTCTGTGGTCCAAGCCGGTGGGGGTTTGGCGGATAGGTTTGGCACCAGGTTGAAGGGAGATACTGCGTTCTGCAAAAGTGGTGCCCCCTATTTTGTGGTTGTTAGATGAAGGGTTTGTAAGCAAGCAAGAAAACACATTTACTCACCATCAAATCATAACTCAAAAAGAGCGCTCTTATCTGGATGACGTCAGTCATCCAGGTCTTCTCCAGTTAGCCTAAGTTCCGGTAACCAGTGTAGGTACCCGTATTCCTTGTTAAACCAATGCCGATAAAACTCATGTTATAACCTTGAGCTTTTTATAACACACAAATTCGTTATCCAACATGCCCACTCTTTGATAAACCCAGTGAGCAATCAAGCTGACATCATACCATGGAACCAATTACCATCGCATGCGATCAAGCCTAACTAATCATGGTTAGCTGAAGCACTAGCCTTAAGTCATATGTCAAGCCTAAATACCAGGGGATGAAAATCAAAGCCACACACCATACATACCTGAGATCATTACCTGTAAAATATGCATACCTTGTTAATACTTTTACCTCAATACCATACCTGTCCCTCGTTACCTTGTCATCTCCACATCTCTCAGTTTACCTTCTCTAAACCATCACCAAAATCCATCTACTCGTCCTCCGGCCTCTCTGCGCCTCCAACACCCTGCCGAACCACATCCCTCAACTCCAACTCAACCCCAAGGGGCTCACCATCAATTCCACTATCCCTTGGAGCAGTCGACCCCGACTGCTCCTGTACTCCACTACCTGTCGGGTCAACCAGAGCAAATTTCTGTTAAAGTTTTGTACTAGGGTCAACCTCCTCGGTATGTTCCCTAACCACCTCCTTCTCTACCTTGACACTGGTGTTGCCACTGGTCTCCCTTTCTACCTCTTCTACTTGACTTGCCCAACTGCCACTGCCCTGAGGGCCCAAAGGGGTCTTGGACTCCTCTCTCTGGGCACTAGAAACTTCCACACCAAGTACGGGCACTGATTTTGCAGTTGTACCAGCAGAGGTTTTTTGGGCCATCTGCATTGGTGAGGCGTTGCCACCACCATTATATATGAGTGTTCTCATTTGCTCCACCCTCTCATTTATGACAGTTGTACCTTTGCATTCCAGTACACCTTGCCTACACTCGCCTTCAAATCGTAACTCATTACTGTTTGTTAACAGTTTGAGTTTTCTGATATCCTCAATACCTAACAAGCTCACAAAGGACCATTTTACAACATAAACTGACGTCACTATAGATTTAGGAAAGTCATTAATTCAAGCATTTGACTTCCCGCTAACATTCAGCCTGGAACCATCAACCCCAATGAGATCGTTAACAAGGTTACTTTATCTCAAATTCAGAAATCTACCAGTATCCTCAGTTACCAGTGACACTTCAGCTCCAGTGTCTAATACAAACTCTACGTCTTTACCATTTATTTTGACAAAGCATTTGATGCTATATTTCCTGCTACCAATATCACCAACATTTTTCACAAATCTCACTTTATGTGGAGAACCTTCATTACCACTACTATCCCTGTGCTGTGACCTGTTATTGTCACCTTCCCACCTATTATTGCAATCCTTAGAGGTATGGCCTCTCAGATTACACTAGAAGCACCTTACATCCGGGCAATGACGGACTTGATGCCCCCTTCTACCACACTGGAAACAGTTGTCCCTTCTACTTGGGGAGCTAAACCGTCCGTACCTTTTACCTGTTATAGGTGAACCCCGAGGTGGCTGAGGAGAGTACCTACTATCTGGGCTGCGGCGTCCATGGGACATCGCCTCATACCTAGGAGAATGCCTGCTATCCGGGCTACGACTACGGCTAGGTTCGGCACCTGGTAGAAGGGAGATACTGTGTTCAGCAAAATTGGTGCGCCATATGCCGTAGTTGCTAGATGAAGGGTTTGTAAGCAAGAAAGAAAACACGTCTACTCACCATCAAATCTTAACTCAAGAAAAGCTCTCTTATCTGGATGACATCAGTCATCCAGGTCTTCTCCAGTTAGCCTAAGTTCCTGTAACCCGTGTAGGTACCCGTATTCCTTGTTAAGCCAATACCAATAGAACCTATAGTATAACCTTGAACTTCCTATAACACACAAACTCGTTATCTAACAGTGGTCTCTGGCACTAAAAGTGGTTCCATCTTGCCCCAACAGCTGGGCTAGGCGCCTCGCCTTTTGATTGTCTTGGCAATTTTCTAGGGCTCTTTTGTACAGTCTTCCAAGTGGACAGATACCATTGGTACCGGGTTCGGGGTGACCAAAAGTTCCATGCCCAAGTGTTGAAGGGAGTCCAGAGTGGGTCAGTGTGTCGGGTCTAGGAGGGTATGAGGTCCAATGGTTTGGACTGCTTTTAACTCCAAGGGTTGGTCGGTTGGGTTCACGCATCGCACAACTATTCGATCCTGTCCGCCTGAATGATTGATGCTGGTGGCCAACAGTGGAGTGTCGGGGTATCCCTCTACCATACCCAGGGGTCCGTGGTTCTTGGTGTTTACTCATCCAACCAGTGTTGCTTCCAAACAAGGGGGAAGGATGACAGTTCGGACTACTTGTACCTTATTGACCAGTAGCCGGCCTTGCTGGTCAGTGCACTGTAGAAGGTGGCCGTCTACCGCCACCATAGCTTTGTCAACGGGTATCTGACACTGTTGGAATGAAAGGAATGGTTTGCCTAGTATGAAATCTCTGCTTATCCGTCCCACAGTGAAGCTAATGTCAGTTTTGGTTTCTCTCAGGCGAACAGGGATCGTAACAGTTCCCAGGTAGTGTACCTTTGAGCTATCCGCCATGACTCCATACGCAGATCCCGCCTGTGGGTAATCTTGATGGTGGGGGATAAGGTTTGGAAGATTTGTTGTGGCACGAGGTTGAGAGCACAGTCGGCGTCCATCAGCATAGAAATCGGATGTCCCTCTATTTGTCCTGGGAGGAAATAAGGAACCGGTGGTGGTTGACCGGTGGGAGTTTTTCTTGGGAAGTCGGGTGTCTCTGGAGCCCGGGATGTCTGTGCTTGTTTCCTGCTGGGTTTATTCCGTAGAGCAGGGAGTCGGCTCTTGGGTAGTTTGGAGGGAGGTTGCTTCAGCGGTGCAGTGTTAAACTATTCAACCCATTTAAGAAGTTCATCGTTGTGGCAAGGCAGGGGCCTCGTCTCGCTGGCCATCGGTTCCAGGGGGATGCTCGCCGGTTCTGGGGTTGAGGTGCTTGGGGCAGTCACTTGTCTGTATCCCTTGGATAAATGTCGTCATGGGTCACTACGGCCCTGCACGCCGCTACTGGCACAGTAAAGCTTTGCTACCAGCACAGCATCTTACCGATGGCTGCGGATGAAACTCCATTGCATTTGGTGTGGAGATAGTCGAGTAAACTCCCAGTTCACTATGATTGTTCACCAAAATCTACCACAAGAGTTGAAATGTTTATAATGATTGCCAAAACCTCAAAATTTTGGTAACATATTGACAATTGGTATAAAAAGTTTATGTATATGTACATGTACATACCGATGTCCGTGTGCATGTTCATATCCATGTCCATGTTTATAACCATATCCATATCCATGTCCATGAACATGTCTATCCGTATATGCTCATAAATAGTACATTTCAATTTGCAAACATGTACATGTCCATGTTCATGTACTTGTCCATAAGCATGTTCATAACCAATTTTACTCATATTCATGTCCATTTATGTACAAGTACATGTTCATGTTCATGACCATTTTCAAGACCATGTCCACACCTATTTATGTGCATATCCATATTCATGTACATTTACATATTCATCTCCATTTATGTATATTTACATATCCATATATGTCCATGACCACATCCATGTTTATTTATGCATATGTTAATTTATATCGATTTTGATTATGTAAACATTCCTTTGACTACTGATTATAATAATGAGCTGAAATATGTATACGGTAAATAATGTAACAAAAAACGGTTAAGATATAGAGTTGGTTCCTTTTTTACTAAGCGCTAGTAGGTTCTGCTGACACTCCGTCTGAACATACTCGTCTTTTAGCGTGAAAATATGCGATTCATTGTTTTATTTGTCTGTAAGTTAGCATATTTCCATGTTTCATTAAGAAACCACAAATGTTTCATTTGAAATACTTTCTTGCCTCAACACATTCAGATAACTGTATTTGTTTGAATCATTACTTCGCTTGTTTAAACCTTTGGAACTAAACTTGTTTCCTCTTTTACCCCAACAGTAGTAGGATTTAGAGTTGAGTGCAACAATTCTATCTCCCATAAATTCCTCTTTGAACAACCCAGGTGTTCTTTTTCCATGTTTTAACTCTTTGTCACCATTGTTTTAACTCTCAAAAACTCATCCCTATGTATATCGCAGTATGGACGTGAAAACTATTTGGGGTAAATAGCATAAAACTCTCGTTTAATGTCAGCTTTTATCAATGTTTCAAACAATCCACTCAAAGCCATGTACTCGCTATCTGTATCCATTTTTACATACTGGAAATCATGTCTATTGATGTATCTATAATTAAAAAAGTCGGTGATTGTGTTATTTACGCTTATGATTACTGTTTAAGTTAACACTAGGTTAATAGAGAAAAACTACAGTTATTTACTGGTCCATCAAGTCGTAGTAAAACTGCAACAATCTAAGCTTGGCGTATTGTAGTACGAAAAAAACCAAAGTGCACCGGAACATTCCTACTCAGCTGAAACAAATGTCTTCATGATTAAACCATGGGTATAATGGTTGCTTTTTACAGCAGTTATAGGCTGATGTAACCTTATAATTAGGCTTTATTAGCTTTATATATTATAAGTATCCCATGAAAATGCTAAAAAAAACAAAATAATTCAGCTAAATTTTGAGACACCCAAAAACTCACTTGCTGGGACAACTCCAAAATATGTGACGTCATTAATAAAAAGACTGTGACAGTCCAAGATTTATAGACCTTTTCTTACACACTGAAGTTATCGGATAGTATAAAATTGTTAGCCAATTAGGTTGCGCGTTTCATTAATCAGAGGTAAGAATATTTTTTTATTGACACTACTTTTTTTCAAATTTCTGAAAATTGACATTTTTGCTTTGAAAAAACACCAAAAGTAAAGCTCCAAACAAAAAAATGAGGCAACAGATAGAAAGAAAATTCAATTCTGATGCATGTAGGTAATTTTGAAGAATTAATGGGCCATCACATTAGCCATAACACGTCAATCAAAGTTGGCCTTGTTTTTGCGAAAATCCCGGACATTTTTTCAAAGAACAATATTAATTTTTTTTTCTATTCAAGCTAGCAGCTGAATTTTTGCACCACTGAATAGAGAATTTCAAGTGCTATCTTCTGATATAAAGAACCATGAAAATAAACACTTTGAAAAAACAAATGAAAAATAATAAAAAATTACTAGTCAACAATATCGTCATCCAAATAATTAATTTCTGGCATACTACCTGTCACTTCCACGTCTAAACAACTCCAGCATGCCTAAATAAATATAATCTAACCATTTATCAGAACAAATCTCATCCGTGGAGGTTCTCTGCAAAAATTATTTTTTCAAACTGTCTCAGCAAGAAAAGTTATTTCTTGCCCGACAAGGAACGGGGTGCGGTTCTCATAGAGCGGTTTTTGTTTAGACTGGCAGATTTACCTCAAATAAGAACCAGAAAATATAGGAGATTCTGCTCTACACGATGATATAAAATCCTTTATTGTAGGTCTACTAGAAATACTAGAATATCTGGTGCTAAAGCCAACAACAATTTCAGCCAATCAGAATCTTGCTAACAAAAAGGTCCGATGGAATTGTCTTATATTTTATACACTTTTTGATGATAAATTTGACAAAATCTATGGGAGTAAGTTTCTTAGCAGGTGTTGAAATGAATTGTCAAAATGTTTTATTTGACTGGGTTGGGTGGGATGTCACAGAACCCAATAAAAACTGAAATATCTTCAGATTAATACAGGCACCTTTCAGGGGCGTGTTGAATGAAAAATTGTACTCGGGCACAAATAAAAATTTTCGCGCGCAGCGCGAAAAATTTTTCTGCCCAAGTAAAATGTGCCCAAGTATGGCAAAAATGTGCCCGAGTAAAACTATAATAAATAACTATTTTATGTATAATAAGTTACTATTACATGTATTTAAGCTAGGATATTAAGCACTTTGTCTTTTGTGATTGTGGTTTTTAGTTAATTATTAATTAATGGTGTTGAAGCTGAGAATTACAACAATTATTCAATGATGATGTAGGTATTAGTAGCACATGCTGTTGTATATTATTGTGTTAGTTAAGTAACTGTTAGACTAAGTTGGTTTTATCTCTTATAACCACCTATAACAACAAACGTAACAGCTAATACTACCTGTTACTTATTATTTAATTTATTTATTTATGACATTATTTAGTCTTGTTTATGTTGTCATTGTTTGTGATTATTAATTATTATTAATAGTTATTATAATAATCAAATCATCCGGTTGTTATAACTTATAACAATAATAAATAGTGCTTCTCAAGAAAATAATTATATGAAACAAAATGAACAACATTATTATTATGATAATAAATAATAAATTTTTAAGAACTAAGTAGTAGTATTATTGTACAGGAATTTAGGGTGAAGCGGTAGCTGTCACCTGTACAGCGGCCCACAGTAGTAAGTGAGTTACAAAAGTGCAGCGTACGCCCTTCAACTCGCCCGCAGCCTAAACCAAAGGAATAGAATTTGCAGCGCTGTACGCTCGTAAGCAATACACAGTGAGGAGTTGTCACAACTCCCTCACTTTCCACTGATTTTCTATTCGGCGGAATAGGTGTGTTAGGTCGAACTAGCTGTTCGAATAATCGTCCCAGTATCACTTGCCGTAGGTCAAGTGCAGTGTGAGTCGAATTGACTGACCACTTTCTACTGACTATTATCCTAGTTGCTAGTCGACTTGTTCCAGTGCAATTTCTCTGTCCAAGTTATTGTGCAAGTGTTGAACTTAGTAAGTTCCTCTGCCAGCGCAATCAGTGCAAGAGCTCACTTGTATCTTTTCTACTAAGCTACCTGTGCTTTAGCATAAGTGCGCTTATGCATGTGAATCAACAAGCAAGTGAGAGTGTTGTACACTCTCACTTGCTTGTTAGTGTAGGCTAACTCTGATTTATTTAGACACGACATGGTTATTTATACACTAAAAATTACATAATAATGACTGACAGCATGAACACAAAAGCAGGCCACGCCTGTACAGCAGATTGGTTACTAAAACACCAATAGAACACAAGTAAACATAGAACGGGTGGGGCTTGGCTGCACGGCTGGCTGCCCAAGCACATGTATGACAATACGAAAAACCTGTATAATAATAAATGTGAGAAATAAGTGAATAAGTGGATGAACGAGTAGTAAACGAATGCACGGTTCGGCAGGTAAATAAATGTACAGTTCGGTAGGTAAATAAATGATAAATAAATGTACAGTTCGGCAGGTAATAAATGGTACTGTCCACCTGCTATGTAGTTGACGGCGCATTTCCTCTACATTATTATTATATATTATCACTAAAAATAATTAATTATTATAATAATAATTATTATTATTTGTTTTAGTAGTCTAAGTAGTCTAGTCTAGTTAGAATTAGTAGCACTAGTAAGTGTACTGCTTCTTGAACTTGAAGCTTTCCTGGCTCCTTCTTTGATTATTGCTCTCAATTCACACATCGACAATAGTAATATATATAGATAGATGATAGATATGTCTCTCCCCACATTTTAAAATAAGTCAACAACAACATGTGCAGACTGAATAAGGATAGCCTGGACATAATCTCTAGCTACAATAAGGACCAGTTAGTGTCAGTATTATTGTCAGTAACACAACAATAATAATATGGGGTCGACTTACCGGAACTATACCACCTAGACAGAGTGTTTGATTGGAACAATAGAACTTGACATTCCAAGATGGCAGCCCCCATGGCAACCATTCTCACAGTGCAATTTTTTTCTACTATCGCATGCTTTGGTCGAACTAGGGCACTTTTTACTTGGGCACATGCCAGATTAGGATTTTTTACTTGGGCATGTGCCCATGTGCGACACCTTTCTGCACGCCCCTGGCACCTTTTCTATAAAAGTAAGGTTTCCTACTTAGATTCGCGAAAGCTTATTTTATCAATGACGTCACATTTTTTAGCATTTTAATGGCGGTGTAGAGCAACTCCGTTTTTCAATGAAGTAAATATTGTAGCGGACGCCAGCACGAACAATTGTGACTATGTAACACTACATACACTTACCCTCGTATATATTTTTAACATATTACATATTCTAGATATTTTTAACATACATATTTATATATTTTATAATTAATTACAATTTATTCGCTGAGTTCTACGATGTAAATTGTACCACATTATCTAGTAACACAAGGCGTGACTTGCAGTTTCTGTGTCGCCATTTTTCTATTTAAACGTTTGTCAGCATCTAATAAAATCAGAGTTCCCCTGACTCTCAGATGTTGATAACCACTACTCTGACTACAGCGGATAGCACAAGCAGGAGCACAAAATACAGACTACGACTTGCACTACCGACTATCTGTGTAGTAGAAACTTGGCGGAAGGTGATCGGTCAATTCGACCCTTTGCTGCGTGTTCTCGCTAGCCGAAGCACGGCGTCAAGCATTTCAACCTATACAATATTCGGCACAGGCAAGTCGACCACTATTTGCACTGACTGACTCACAGAAAGGGCCAAAGCAGCCACTTCCAGTTGTATTGTGATTGTGGGGAGTTGTACAGGTGTACGAACTACCGCAACAAACAAAATCCTGTACAATATTGCCAATAAATATGGATAAATTTCTCATTGTTCTACCCATAAACTACAATTATACTTGTAAGATTTAGATAGCTGACATTTTCATTAGCCTGTAACAGCTATAAAAAAAAACCATTACACTCATGGTTTAATAGAATAAACTTCAAGAACGCAACAGTTTTATCGAATTGACTTTAATTAAGTTTTAAAACGTACCATTTTTGTATGGCCTATAATTTCGCAAACTGCCTCTGAGATCTCCGCCATAGAAATGAATTTGTTTCTTCTGATGTGGAATGAACCTTCTCTGGCGCCATAAATATATTTCATTTTTGTATGTTTTTCCTTGTCAGTGATTGTTTTTCCATAAGCAGCGTTTCCTACCAATTTACTGGTAGTGGCAAGCAACTCTTGATTAGATCCATATATCTCTCATTCTCCTAGCATCCGAAACCGATGTTCCAAAAGCCTCAAAAGAATTTTTAGGGACGTATTCTATGAGCTGATAAACTTTAGTGGTTTTTAATCCTTGTTTCAAGTACCACTTCAACAACGGGCTCATTACAATATATTTTATCCAAACATGCTTCCGGCTATTGAGCGTTGTGGGGTATTTAGAAAGCCTTGGTTTTTGCAAAGTCTCTCATTTTATCACTCAAGTGCTCCGTACTATCTACTTTTAAAAATTGGAAGCAATTCGAAAAATTTACTTTACAAATCTTTAGGGACTTTGATATCGCAGTCGACAAATCCAGTGAAATCTTCTGAATGAACTCTCTACACTGCTTCTTCTTGATTTAGATTTTTCTCAAATTTTTTGGGATAGAAAGAGTAGTAAAAAGTGTTGTCAAATTTTCGTAGAATTGTATGATTTCTTACCTGAGTCAACCACTCGCACTCCCAAATATAGATGACAGTATAACGTACAGTTCTGAGATATTCTTAATTTTCCAACACGTCTCTTTACAACTGGGCCATTGATGTTTGTCTAGTAGAATGAGGCTCCTGATGTCTAGCGTTAGTGAACGTTCAGTTGTGTCTGTGCCAAAAACATGTGTGAAACTGAAAGGCGAGTCAAGTTTCAACGAAAAATCCATCGACGCGGAGACTTTGTTGTCCAAGAGCGACTTCTCCTTCGTTGAGCTGATGTCTGATGTTGAGTTTCTTTGCAAACATTTTGTACTGTACCCAGCTGCGCACTGTCTTGCTAAATTTTACTGAATCAGCATTGAAGGAATTCTCAATTTTTTTCTCTACGAGGATACCCTGTAGGCATTGACTGCATCATACACCATAGGTAGAGAGCGTTTACGTCAACTCAGTAGATTCTTTCGAAAACTTTTGCTTCTTTTCTGAGCCGATGTTCTTTATTTCTTTTTAGTCCATTTTTTGCGGTATCTGCGCATCACCAGACTGAGACCTCCAACGATGTTTTTCTTTATCAGTGAATACAGATCTGCATTGCATTTTTCCATCAGGCAGATTGGGAGAGTCTGTTGAAAGGAATTACCAAGCTCTCGAAAATACAAATATGAAGAAAGTTGCGGAAGAGATGGTTGGGAAGATTTGTTAAACATCCAGTGAATTGCCAATCCTGGTAAAGATATACCGCCTTTCAACACATTGATCTCATGTTCTCTGTAGACAGCTCTTTGTCTTTCCAAAGCTTGAATGAATGGGGTGACGCCCAAGATGTTGTACATATTTAAATAATTTCTGATGGTGCTCATGTTTTTATCTTTCCACATTTTTTGACAAATGGCGTACTCCTCTTTGCTGACACTTTTTTGCTTCAACAAGCTGTGAAAAGCTTCTCTTGGTGGTAGATGTTTTTGTTGCAGTTGACTCAAGTCTTTCATCTACTTGTAAGGAAAAAATCCTTTAGCAACTTTGCATCTTGTTACTGTATCCAAGAGCAATAAAGTTTGTGCAATCCAAAAACAAAACTATCCTATACTGATCACAGGCATCTTGGATCCTTTTTTGACAGCAAAATCAAAATCTTTGACAGAAATGTCTTTCAATTGTTTTATCAAAACTCCTTTCATCACCTTAATGTCATAGCTCCGCGAATTGAATCTGAGAATAGGAAGCTTTTCCATGTACTTTTCCAGTTCATCCAGAACTCTGGAGGCTTGTAGTTTTCATCTAAATGGTTTTTGTTTGAGTGGTGATTGACCGAGGAATTTTTCTTCGGCTTTTTCCAACCGATGTATCTCGCCTTCTACTCGTTCTAGGATTCATGAAGAGTTTTCTTCACTCAGATGTGCGCTTCTTGCGCGATATTTTTTAAGTGCAGAGTAATTTTTTTAACACACTTCCCATTATCACCATTGTTGATAATACATCGAGGCACCTCAAAACCTGGTACATTTGAACAAATTGAAATGCTTAAGAGCTTATGTTCGTTGGTGCAGAAGGTGGCGTCCATATCTTTATTGTCATCGCTTTTGGGGAGCAAACACTCAATATCACACATGGAAAAATACAGATAATATCTCAAAGGGCCATCCTTGCTGATGATTGTTCCAAATTGTTTCTTTAACTTGTCAAAAGTTGGAGCGGAAAGTTTGTATTCCTCTCCAGGAAAATCCATGGTTGCTGCGTCCGAGGTTGAGCATCTGTGTGTGTCTTTTCAAATTACCACATCTGTCAAAACAAGTGGAACATCTTGGACACTTGTATGCTCTGATGTATCATTCCAAGTTTTTGATTAGACTAAATTGTGTGCCTTGCAGATCAAGATACAGTTTATTTTCGTGTTTTGAATTCGAGTACCAAATCACTGTAGAGGTTTCATTTTCGTGTAGTGTGGACACCGTTATCTTTACATCAAGATCGTCTTCCACATCCAACTAATCCTTCTTATCCACTCTTTCATCCAAAATTGTTCTCTTTGAGTCTTCCATTAGATGTCTATCGTTATCTTTGTTCTGTAGATTTAGATAGCGCTCAAAAAGTTTATGTAAAATTTTTGCATCCAGTCGAGTTGATCAAGTATTGTTATGTTTTTCAAGCATCATTGGCATTGTTAAGCATCGGAAGAAACACAAATTATCATTGCATGGTACACCATGAATGTTATATACCATGGTACGAATATGTCAATTGAGGTAACCACGAGCGGGAACCGTGTTCAAAGTATCAGTCTTTCTACATCCTCCAACTTTTCCAATTTTGATCTATTTATAAAAACAAAATGTGATGTTTGTGATCAACATCAGTCTCCAAGCTGTATTTGGTCTTTGTCTGAAACTGTTAGCACAGTGATCAGTCTCAGCGATGTCAACGAAAAAGTCGTTGAGCTGTCTCTCGGATTCTATCAAACCAGCTTTCGGATAGACGGTGGCGCTGTTGGATGATGAGTGAAAATAGCAGAGTTCACGGTTAATTTTGTTTTCCAGAATACAACAAATGCTGCAGTTGATTTTCGCTCTCAAACTCAGGTATCTCCAAACCTTTTTTAACAACTCCAATGCTCCCGATTCACGATATTCGTATTGGTAGACATCACCTTGGTCTCTCGGAATTCCATCCCAAAGTATTACGTTTAAAACGTCTATGACTTTACCCAGTCTGTGTTTGGTTTTCCTGGCACCCCAATATCTGGCTATCAGCTACTCCCATTTTTCATCATGAAAAGCTACAAGTTGTCTATCATTAACAGTACCTAAAGAGGTTCCTCTACTAGGTATTTCGACTGTTGGCTCATCCGATTCTTGTCCTTGGTCCTCTTCTTGTTCTTCATCATCATCAACATCATCAACGTCGTCGTCGTCGTCGTCGTCGTCGTCGTCGTCGTCGTCGTCGTCGTCGTCGTCGTCGTCGTCGTCGTCGTCGTCGTCGTCGTCGTCGTCGTCGTCGTCGTCGTCGTCGTTGTCGTCGTCGTCGTTGTTGTTGTCTTCGTCATTGTTGTCGTCATCGTCATCATTGTCTTGACGTTGTCGTCAACATAGTTGTACTGTCACCGCCACCGTCATCGTCATCGTCATCATCATATTCTTATTATTATTAATACAATGATATCTCATCTCAGAGCTAGAGACTTGATTTGAAGGTAATTAAAATAACAAAATGAGACTAGAAAAAATACTTTTAAGGAGTATTATTTCTTTGTAAAATTAAAATATGCAGATATGTGTCACTCAAAAATTTTTAGTAATAATAGGTCCTTTAATCTTAGTTTTTTTCAAGACTGTCTCAAGTAGCTAGCAGCATACTTTCGCTCATGCCTGGAGGTCAACTGACAGCACCCAGCTATCGCAGTTGTCTGAGCAATATAAACAGGACCTTCCCTTTCCTGAACTATTAAAAAACGAGGTAGGCTGGTGGAGGTACCATGTTGAAAAATTGCATTTATCCAAAACTGATGAGAAGAACATCAATAAAGATGTTGGATTATTGTGATGAGAGGTTTTCCTAATATTAACACACTACTCACCATTGCTGCCACACTGCCTGTCACCTCATGCGAATGTAAGAGATCATTCAGCTGCATCAGAAGACAATTTTTTTCTCAGAACTCAAACAGCCAAAAGCTAGATGTACTAGCTCTAATACACATTCACTGTGACCAAAAAGTTGATATTCAAAAGACTCTTGACAAACTTTCAGTCCTTCATCCAACGCGAATGGAGCTGAACTATTGAATATAATTAGATGAGAGGATGGGTCATAAATGCACACTAAACTAAAATACATGTATTCCAATGTTTAGTATATTTAGTTTTATTTTAAAAACTTTATTTGAGATCGATAGTGGTGTTTCTGATTCTCATAGCTGGAGTTGAAAATTTGACTGTGTATTCATTTTTAAAATAAATAGTTTTGTTTAGACTAATCTCTGTGTAGATGCATCTTTACCACCTTCAGGTTTTCGGTTTGATTGAAAATGTTCATTACACTTGACATTTATACAATGGGCACTAGTAACAGTAGTAACAGCGGTGGTATTTTAGAGGTTTCTCAACAATATTATGTACAGTCATGTACTGGTACCTGCAAGCAACGCTAAAAAAATATGTGTACGGGTACACGTATGTACAATTTTAAATGATTGAACTGAGCAGTACAAATGGCAGTCCTAGCCCCTAGCACAAGCCTGAAACCATAGGATATGATCATGTTATTGTGGAGGGAAGGATGAGCTGTAGGTTGATGGCGGATCATCAGTTGAAAACACAATAGGGAAAACGAAGACAATTAATTGTGTTGACAAAATTTTTTTAATGATTTCAGACAAAGTTTTCTTCTCATCGGGGAGTAAAAGACCTGATCATCAGACATTAGTCTTCATGATGATTTTATTTGATAATTTTTTGTCAACTCCTTAGTTGAGCTGACTGCTCTACTGCACTCTGGCATTTGTTAGACTTTACTCTACTCTCACACATCAGTACTCAGCTCGGCCCCGCTCGACTCCGCCCCTCTCCACTCTGCTCTACTCTTAACAGATGCTTTACTCTAAAAAACTCTACTTGTCCCTGATAAGAGAATAAATAGCTCTACTCTACTCTACTTGTGGGTTATTTGGTTCACTCTGCTTCACTTTAGAGTAGGGTTTCTTGAGGAAGCCTAACTTTAGAGTTATATTTTTTCACTTGTCTCACCTCTGACCGTCATTGCTTTAGGCGCAGAGTTCAATGCAACAAATCTGACATATTTTTCAGCATCTGAAGTGATTTTTTCATTAGAACTACTTGCAGTTTCATTTACAATTCCAAGTCTAGATAAAGGATCTGCTATATTCTTAGATCCAGGCCAATACACTACTCTATAGTCAAACTGCATTAGCCTAAGTACCCATCTTTCTATCCTAGCACATGGTTTAGATCTAGGGCTATAAATAGCTTTCAATGGTTCATGATCAGTTACCAAATCAAAGCAAATTCCAATTAGAAATGCACAAAATCTTTCGCATGCCCAAACCAATGCAAGAGCCTCTCGCTCAGTTTGACAATATCTACGTTCCACATCGGCTAAACTTCTACTTGCATAGCTAATAACCCTAGGCCCATCTTTTTGCTCCTGAACTAGAACTACCCCTAAGCCTACAGGGCTGGCATCAGCAATCACTTTAGTTGGATATCTGAAGTCAAAATAACCCAAAGTTTTACTGCTAACCAATTACTTTTTCAAGTCCTCAAATGCAGATTTTTGTTTTTCTCCAAACTCAAATGTAGCATTATTTCTCGTTAGCTGTCTCTGTGGCTCTGTTTTCATGGAATAATCAGCAATGAATTTGCTACAGTAGGTAACTAAAACTAAGAAACTTCTCAATTCATGGCATTGTCAAGCATTCTGAGGCTGCTTTGCATTTACTATAGCCTCAAATTTGGCAACTGAAGGATCTTTTCCATGAGCAGACAACTTATGCCCAATGAACTCAAGTTCACAAACACCAAACTTACATTTGTCACCATTTAGTGTAAGACCAGCATTGCTCAACCTATCCATGACCTGAGTCAACCTAGCATCATGCACTTCTCTATTTGGACCATGTACTATAATGTCATCAGACAAATTAGCTTCCTCTGGTACCCCTTAAACTAAGTGTTGAATTTCTGCCTGATACATCTCAGGAGTACAAAATGCACAAAATTCAAAGGTTTGTATCTATAATTATCGACATTTGTAGCAAATTTAGTAACAATTCTGCAACTTGGATGCAATTCAAGTTGATGAACCCTCCCTCATACGCAAATCAAGCTAACTACATATCCTACTTTGACTAACATCATGCAGCAAGTCATCTATAGTTGGTATGGGAAATCTTTCCCTGACTATAGCCTCATTTGCATGTCTCATATTTACACACAATTGAATGTATCCCAAGCTCTTTGGAATAACTAGTGAAGTCGAGACCCACCTAGTAGGCTCTGAGATTGCCTCAATGATACGTCAGTCAACAAGCTCTGTCAACTTAACCTCTACTTTCTCACGCAACCCAAATGGAGTTCTCCTAAATGGTTGAGCTATAGGTGTGACACTAGAATCTACAACAATTTTTTATCTGTATACCTTTAAACTTCCCAATGCCAGTAAACAGATTTTTGTAATTTTCTTTCATTTGCGAGTAATCACTCTTTTCTACCATATTGATATTGATGCCAATTCTGAGAAAACCTAGTTAACAAGCTGTCTCAAGGCCCAACAATGAAGGTTGAAGTTTTTCCTCAATGATAAGAAAAATTAGCAGTCGCTTGTGAATGAACTGCTTCAACAATTGCATCAAAACATCCGTAAATAGGCAAATGCTTTACCGAAGAAGCGTATGCAAACAACTTAATATCGCTCCCTCGAACAACTGCCTTTAAAACTTTAGACTTTAAGTTCTCCTATGTATTAAGCCCTATAATGTTACACTCACTGCCTGAGTCAACAAGAACATCTACCTTTTTGCCATCAATTTTGACTGGCAGCTTATAAATCTTAAAATCAGCTTGTGTTTTACATGTAAAAGTATTTCTACTCAAGTCACTGCTAGGCTCATCACTATCAACCTCAACACAATGCACTTTTTTACTTCTACCTCCATCACTTTTTGGTTTCGATTTACACAACTTTGCAAAATTACCTACCAAGGAACATTTTCTACATGTGGCTTTTATTGCCGGCCAATTAGGGTCTCGTGACCAATGATTCATTTGATCACATCGATAACAACCACCTTTTCTTCCTGGTCTGCCACTAGAATGGACAGTATTCTCAGTTCTGAGCTTTACAACACTATTGCCACTACCCTGAGAATTCCTATGGTTATATCTACAGCCTACCCTATTTACAGAACTTGCTCCTGCCTTGGCACCTAATTTAATTTTTGCAAGCTGCTGCTCTACTGCCTCATGAGATGCAGCCAGTTTCAAAATATCATTAAGATCACTTGAGTCACCCTTTTTAAGGAATTTCCTGCGCAACTGGTCAGAATGCTTGCTGGCTATTTTTCACTCTTCTTTGTAAGGATGAATGACTAAAGGGGGGGCTTCCTCTCTCCAGAAACAGGGGGTCCCCTCTCTTCGTCACAGCGGCATAGCCGGCAGCGGAAAAACACTGTTTTGCATGTAACATCCACAGTTTTAGTGCGATCTGACTCAACTTTATGCTGCAGGCCTGTGGTCAACACTCTCCACAACCTGATGGGCTTCTCATACAGTTGTCTTTACTGCAGGTGGCTCTATGTGAACTTTCTCTGTATCATAGGAGTGTACCTCTTCCTGAGGGATTTACTGGAGTTTCTTGTGACCGTCAGATGCTATCTTGTAATTCTCTGGGGGACATTCACTCCATGTTGGAGCTGGTGGACTGGCTGTTCATTTAATCCATTGGTAGGTGCTAAGCATATGGCCAACTTGGCTGCAAGCCTAGCATGGTGGTTTAGAATTGTATCTCGGAGAGGTGGGGGCCAGGCTTTCTAGTTTGCATTAGCAACTGGGTCTCTCTAGCTAGGGTCTTTATGCTGTCCATGGTAGTGGCAACAAGATCAGGGATAGTAGGTGTGGCAGTGCTGTGTACTTTCTGTACTGGGATTTTAGTGGCGACATGCTGATCATTATATGGTTCTGGTTCTACTACATTGACTAAAAGAACTCTCAGCAACAAGGTAAAAATTAATAAATAATTATTCAAGACTAACTGCGAAACTTAATAAGCTATAATGTTTTAATCATGTATTATTTATTGTTCTCAGACAAATAAGAATCAATCGTTTCAGGCAAAACAACTACAGAATCAGCGTATGCTTCTGGATCTACTGCAGTAAATAAAAGGACTCTCAGCTTTGAGGTAAAAATTATTAGAATAATTATTTATGACTAATTGTGAAACTTCTTTTAACTTTATAAATATCGCCTGCTTTATGCCTGAGTGCATCCAACAGTCTCAGGTGCTTTTGAGAAAATATCTGAATTTTTAATAACTTTTTTAAAATCAACTGTTACTGTCACAGAGTTAAAAAGAAGTTCACAGCATACAATAAGACTTATTCTATATGTAAATTTTTAATTAAAGCTGATTGTGTACTGGTGAAAGATTAAATAATTTTTTTAATGAGACATCTTTTTCACATTTATTAAAACTTCGCATTAAAAAACCATCAAAAGTAAAGCTCAAAACAAAAAGCTAACACTACATATAGAAAGGAAATTAAAGTTTGATCTATGTAAATATTTTTCAAAAAAATGGGCACCAACATTGGCCAAAACAAGACAATAAAAATTGGTGGCTGTATTGAGAAAATCTCGGAAGATTTTTGAAGAATAATATTAATTCTTTTTTTGATAATAAAGATACCGTCATAGTTTTTACACCAGTAGATAGAGAATTTTAAGCGCTATCTTTTGATATAAAGAACCATAATGATAAACACTTTGAAAAGGATGGAAAATAATTAAAAATTACTAGTTAACAATATCGTCGTCATCCAAATAATTAATTTATAGCATACTTACTGTCATTTCCACTTCTAAACAATTCCAGCATGCTTAAATAAATATAAGCTAACCATTTATTGGAACAAATCTCATCTGTGGAGGTTCTTTGCAAAAATATTATTTCAAATTATATAACTAAGAAAAATTATTTCTTGCCCAAGAATCAACAGGGCGCGGTCATCATGAAGCGGTTTCCGTTTAGACAAACAGATTTTCCTCAAAGAAAAACCAGAAAATAGAGTAGATTCTGCCCTACACGATGATATAAAAATTCTAATTGTAGGTTTAACAAAAACACTAGAAAATTGTCTCGAAAGTTTTCATGACAGGAGCCGTTAATTAAAAATGAAGAGAGTACAACTCCCGCGACAATTGTCACAAAAGAAAATTATAAAGATAAGTTATAAAGGCTTTACGCGGAAAAATCACGCGAAAATTGAAACAGTCAAAAAACTCTCTTCGCGGAGTTTTCCTTCTATATGCTATAAAGGCTTTACACGGAAAACTCACACGAAAACAGAAAACTGGAAAAAAAATTTTGAGGGAGTTTTCCTTCTTTTATGTTATAAAGGCTTTATGCAGAAAACTCACGCAAACATTTTTTTGGGTGAGTTTTCCGCGTAAGGCTTTTATAACTTAAAAGAAGGAAAGCTCCCGCGAAGAAGTTTTTCACTATTTTCAGTTTTCGCGGGAGTTTTTCGCGTAAAGCCTATATAACATATAAGAAGGAAAACTCCCGTGAATAATTTATTAACTTTTTTGGTTTTTGCATGAGTTTTCTGCTTAAAGCCTTTATAACATATAAGAAGGAAAACTCCCGCGAAGAATTTTTTTTACTTTTTTTAGTTTTCTCGTGAGTTTTCCGTGTAAAGACTTTCTCATATATTATAAAGGCTTTTCATTGGACTCAGCTCATGTCAATCGGTACATGTTTAGCTATTTAAGAAGGACCGCTTTTACACAGAAAGCATCCACTTCAACAACAGTGACTGAAGGATCAACATCTACTACAACTACTAGGAGATTTTCTGTATTAAGGTAAGAAATAATAAATAACTATTTAACACTAGTTGAATAACTCAACTAGTTGCACTATGGAGTTACCCTCCTATTACGATATGGAGCTGTTCTCCTGACCATAGAAGTTTCTCTACTAAATAATTTTATGCTCATAGAACCTATCCTGTTTCCGCTCAAGATCGCAGTCTTTTGACATTGATTGGCAGAATTGTCGTTTGTCCAAGAGAAAAAATAGGTTAGCATTAGATGATACCTTGAACTACAGGTCAATTTTGAACTTTACAGCCAAAAAATGATTACAACTTTCAATATTGTATTATTTTACTTCATTATCAGCATAAAACAGTTATTATTCATTGCATTTAATATGAAAAATAATTTTTACAAGTTCTTGATATGTTTGAATATTGAAATAATAGTTTTTCCTACAATAGGGGAAAATGCAATACTCAGCTATATCAAGTATGTATGCAAACAACTGTATGTAAACCGAATGTCTCACCTTACTTTGTATATGTGTGTGTGTTCTAGTTTGGCAGCTTCCTTCAGCACGTCTGCTTTGGTTGGCTCCCAGTCTTAGAATGTTTTATTCTTGTTCCAGTGTCCAGGTGGCTGAGTAAGGATTAAGTTATAATCCTAATAGAAGGAAAGCTGCCTGTCGAAATCTTAAGTAGCATGTGATGGATTCCCTATTGTAGGGTGATTGATCACCGCTTGTTTGTACGGAATTGCGGCAGTTTATATGCGTAATAAATTTCCGTGGGCTACCACTGTTGTATGACACAGGTGGTGTACGTAGACTGTATTGTGTGTAGGTAGACTGTATTGTATGTAGGTAGACTGTATTGTATGTAGGTAGACTGTATTGTAGATTTCCAACATAACATTCAGCCAACGTTTAGGAATTACAGTCCCGGTAATTCGGAAATCCGAACTGTGTCAGTTCGTGCTACGGTTGTCAGTGGGTCGGAGTCGAAAGTAGATATTGCGGTACATTGTCCGATTAATTCAGTTCCTGTCGAATCTCGTGTACGACAAATTATCCAAATTATTAACCTCAAGTTTATATTTACATTATTATCCATAATAATGATACTGAAGGTCATCGTACTTATGTTGTTCTGTGGTGTCGTGGCGGTAAGAAAGAATTAAGTGTCAGTAACAATATATTAAGAAGTGTTTATGACAGAGTGTGACTATCGTCATTAATACTTATTACACTGCAGCCATTGACAAAGAAAATAGGAAAAACAAAAAGAATAGTAATAATAATACATACTAAGTATTATGATACTTATTAACTGTTACTGTAACTTATTATAATAAAATAATCTGAATCAATAATTTATCGATTCAGTTGAACAATATTATTCGTCACGAAAATGTATAACAATAATAAAATAATAATGGTCAATTATATATATATATATATATGAGAACATTTCACTCACTGACTACTACTGGTCTACTACTACTTGGTGTGGGTGGATGTGATTTTTAATTTCTCTCCAAGATACTAATTCTATGGTTTACACTAAGGTTGCAAAATTCATTAAAACAAAAAAATAGAAATAAAATGAGAATAGTATTAGCTTAATAATAATGATGTAGGCAAAATTGACCATAGAATCAGTATCACTCCCACAATCAATTCAATTTAATAAATCGAGACAAAAGATTTCGTTTTTGAATAGTTACACTTTAAACTGATATTTCTAGTTTATCCCAATTTAGAATCAAGTTTGTATTTTAGTCAGTTTCAGGCTCATGATAATGACAATTTTCATCTAGGAGTGTCCACCGGGTTGTTTGTGTCTGGGGGCTCAAAAGGAGTGTCGCCCCACTGTTCCCGCGAGTATTTCCACTTCTACTACTGAACAGATCCCAGTGGTTGTGGGTGAGGGATTTTCACCTCTTACTGTCGGATCTCTTACAGCTACCACTGCTGTTGTTACGTCTCGTACTGCTGCTTATGTTATTCCCTCTGCTATGCCTACTGAACAACGTGCTGGTGTAGGCACGGCAATGTTAATTAATCCTGAAATTTCATCCATTGGTAAGATCATTGTTTATTGTTTTAGATTGGGCAACACTAGGTGTAGTGCTGGCCTTTGTGGTGGGGTTGCTGGTTGTGGTCGTGATTGGTGTGGCAGTATGCTACTGCCGACACCGTAGAAGGTTTCACGTTGTGCTCGATGACCATGATATAGAGCTAGAGCCATTATAAAATCCTGTACAAATCAATTACTGTGATATTTTAATTAATTACTGTGATTTTATTTAAAATTAATTACTGTGATATTTTAAATTGTTTACTCACTGATATTTTAAGTTGTTTAGTTACTGTAGTGTATAATATATCCATATGTAATTCACCCAAGTCCTTATAATCATATTACAGATCTTGGAATTCTTGCCCCTGTCCTCTTTGGGTTGGGCACTCTAAGTATCATGTGCTTCCTGCTAATTTGTACGATATGTCGTGGTTCTGAACGAAGAACCGTTTCCCTCGCAGAGCCTTCTGATAATCCTGCATAAACTGTAGTATTCTGATTCGCATGACTATAGTATTCCCGCTAATTATTAACATATCTGTATATTCGTGCGTCTAGAATTGTGTTTGTTTTTTTTTTCAATTTTTAAAGCCTGTAGCTAGTAGCATTGCCTTTTTTTTTTTAAATAAATCTGATAGTTAGACTTGCCGAATAAGGTGCATAATTGCAAAGTTAGTGTTATCAACTAATTTAATTAATAACCATCACCACCCAGAAAGCAAAGTGAATGCTCCCGCATGCACTATAGGAATGCCTCGAGGTGTTTTGAATAAATGTCTATATACGTATATATTTGTGTATAAGAATAAGAAAAAATAATGGAAGCACATGTGCACGGGCACAATGCCTCTAGCAGTTGTCAAGAGGTGAGCTAAAGCGCTAGCTTGTGTATACAAAGCCTGCATGGCGCTTTTTCTTAGGCTTTCGCCGTAAGGCGTATCTGCCGTTGCCACTGTTCCTGGCTCGCTCACTATCTTTACTCGTAGGTGGTGGTGTGTTAGTTTGTTCAGCGCTACTTGTAAGCTTCTGACTGGCAGAGCTGCTGCGGTCGTCATTTGGCTGGTGTATCTCAGAGGAACAATGGTCTCTGAATCCACTGCGAGTGACCGCTTCATCCGTCATTGACTGATGTCCTGTATCTGTTCTAGGTAAAAATTGGCCTGTAGATAGTCCAGTTCCTGCAGCCTCTGTCACTTCAGCATCTGTTGCATCAAAGTACTCATCAGAGTCCTCAGACAAAGAAGCTTCTTCCCCTTTGTCATCTTCATCGGAATCCGTATCAGGTGAGTACCCCATATCTATGCTAAGTTCATGACTGCTACCTCGGACCAACGGTCCGTGGTATCTTTTCAGCGTGTTTAAGTGTACCCGAATAGGCACGTGGTCAGGGTCATTGAATAGCTGTATGTCTGCATTGGTATCTGTTAATAGCTTAATGATGTATGGACCCTTCCACCTTTTCATCAGCTTCTTAGTGCGATGCTTATAACCGCGTGGGGTGTAATAATAAACCGCATCGCCAACACTGAAATTAGATGGTTTAGCTGTCCTATCATAAAACTGTTTCTGTCTCCTTTTACCTCTTTCCATAGCATCTCTTGCTTCCGACCAAACTGTAGCCATACGACTGTGTAGTTCAGCTGCGTAGGTACCTGGTTTTACGCGCTGAGGTAATCGGGGTTTAGTCAGGTCGTAAGGGAAGCGTACTTCCCGGCACATCAGTAGCATGCTCGGTGAGGCATTTATCACGGTGTGTCTCGCCGAGTTGTGGGCTAGTTGCACAAATGGGATGTATTCGTCCCAATCCCTGTGGTTTTCGCTGACCATATGCGAGAGCATACTGCCAATACTGCGGTTACTCACCTCGCTCAACCCATTTGTCTGTGGTCGGTATGGCGTCGTCTTCCTGTGGTCTACTTGCAGTAACCTGTTGACATTCTCGATGACCTCGCTCAAGAAGTTCTTGGCTCTGTCACTCAAGAGGACTCTACTGCATCCAAATCGGATAAACACCCGGTTAATGTAAGATTTGGCAACTGTACTCGCAAGTTGATCTGGTGTCGCCTCAATCTCTACCCACTTGGTAAAATGATCCGTCCATACGAGAATATTCTTCATATTATTGTTAGTCGTAGTTAAAGGTCCCATGAAGTCGACTGAAATAATCTCAAAAGGCTCACTAGCATACTGGTTCTTAAGCGGTACTCTAGTCGGTTGTTTAGGATCCTTCCTTTGTTGACATGACTCGCATTGGGCTATGTGTCTCCCGACTTCTCTTCTCATCTTTGGAAACCAGTATTTATCACTGAGTTTCAGCATGGTTTTGACAAGGCCCGGATGCAACGACATAAGTGATTCATGCGCCGCATACAGCAGGTCCTTGCGTTGAGCTGCTGGCACAGCAAGCAGCAGCTTGTCATCCTTTTTTCTGTATATAACTCCTTTGCACAACGTAAAGTTGGCACTCTTCTCTCTGATCACAGTCATTTCCCTCTTTGTGATGTCCGGGGGAAACTTCTTCTTACTCAAGTATAACATGATGGCGGACAAATAATAGTCCTTGGACTGAGCCTTGGTCATCTCCTCATCGTTG
This sequence comes from Cryptosula pallasiana, assembly GCA_945261195.1. Taxonomy (NCBI): domain Eukaryota; kingdom Metazoa; phylum Bryozoa; class Gymnolaemata; order Cheilostomatida; family Cryptosulidae; genus Cryptosula; species Cryptosula pallasiana. The sequence continues at coordinate 43,300,775 of OX183134.1, forward strand.
TCCGAAACAGCAACATCAGCGTCCTCTACCACATTGATCTCTTCAGCTCTCGACAGTGCATCCGCCACTGCATTCTCTTTTCCTGCCTTGTGCTGGATGTCAAATGAATAGTCAGCTAGTTGCACTGCCCATCTAGCTAGTCTGGGTGAGAGTTCACTCTTCTTCACAATATAGGTGCAGGCAATATTGTCTGTGAATACCTGGAAATGAGTATTCATCAGGAATGCCCTGTAATGCTTGACTGCACATAATATTGCAAAGAGCTCCTGCTCACAGGCATCCCATTTCCGCTCAGCAGCTGATAGCGCTCTGGAGTAGAAGGAAACTGGGTGCGTTTTGCCGTCGTCGCCTTCTTGTGACAGAACTGCTCCAACTGCAATGGAACTTGCGTCTGTCGTCAGTATGAAGGTCTTGGAGAAGTTCGGGAATGCTAGTATTGGTGCCGATGCCACCATGCTCTTGAGTCGCATGGCCGCTGCCTCACATTCTGGGGACCAGACGAAAGCCTCGTCTTTCTTGGTGAGCCCGATCAGAGGTGAAGCGATTTTTGAAAAATCTTTGATGTATGTTCGGTAGAACGAGAACAATCCAATCATCCTCCTTACTCCACTCTTGTCCTTTGGGGTGGGGAAATTGACAATCTTCTCTGTGTTGTGGGGCGCAACAGAGATACCGTTTTGGGAAATGACATGGCCCAGGTAGGTTATTTCTCGCTGGCAAAAGTAACTCTTGCTGAGGCGATATCTCAGTCCTGCATATCGCAATCTCGAGAAGACTGTGCTCAGCAGTTGGATATGTTCTTCAAATGTAGAGGAGGTCATGAGCCAGTCGTCTAAATACACACAACTACTGCCATTACTGATCAGATCAGCCATGATGGCCAATGCTAATCGGGTAAAGGTAGAAGGGGACCCACTGGCTCCTTGGGGCATCACATTCCACTGATAGCTCCCAAATGGTGTGATAAAAGAAGACTTTTCTCTCGAGTCTTTGTGTAGTGAGACTTGGAAGAATCCGGAGCATAAATCTATGCTACTAAAGTACTTCTTACCGTGCATGATTTCCATGGCGTTCTCTATATTGGCAAGGGCCATGGAGTGTTTTACCGTCACTGCATTGAGTTTTCGGTAGTCCACACAAAACCTCCATGTCCCATCCTTCTTCTTTACTAGTACAATCGGGGAGCTCCAAGCTCCGGTACTCATTGAGATTAGTCCTTGGTCCATCATTTTGTCTATCTGATTCTTGACTTCCGCTCTCAGGTGAACTGGGATGTTATAAGGCCTACTGCGTATAGGAGTCG